>CAKAJA020000423.1:2531461-3797192 GCA_916610235.2 Lasioglossum morio
CGCATAACGCATGAAGCATAACCCATAACGCATAACGCATAACGTATAACGTATAACGCATAACGCATACCGTATAACGCATAACGCATAACGCATAACGCATAACGCAAACGTATAACGCACAACGCATAACGCATAACGAACAACGCAAAATGCACAACGCATAACGAATACAGCAAAACGCATAACGCTTAACGCATAACGGATCACGCATAACGCATAATGCACAACGCCTAACGAATACCGCAAAACGCATAACGCCTAACGCATAACGGATCACGCATAACGCTTAACGCATAACGTATAACTCATAATGCATAACGCATAAAGCATAACGCATAACGCATAACGCATAACGCATAAAGCATAACGCATAACGCATAACGCATAAAGCATAACGCATGACGCATAACGCATAACGCATAACGCATTACTCATAACTTAGAACTCATAACTCATAACGAATAACGCATAACGCAACATTGCATAACGCATGTCGGATCACGCATAACGCATAACGCATAAAGCATAAAGCATAACGTATAACGCATAACGTATAACGCATAACGCATAACGCATAACGCATAACGCATAACGCATAACGCATAACGTATAACGCATACCGCATTACGCATAACGCATAACGCATAACGCATAACGCATAACGCATGGCGCATAACGCAAAATTCATAACGCATAATGCATAACGCATAACGCATAATGCACAACGCATATCGCTTAACGTATAAGGCATAACGCATAATACATAACGTATAACGCATTATGCATAACGCATAACGCATATCGCATAACGTATAACTCATAATGCATAACGCATAAAGCATAACGCATAACGCATAACGCATAACGAATAACGCATAACGCATAACGCATAACGCATAACGCATAACTTATAAATCATAACTCATAACGAATATCGCATAACGCATAACGCATAATGCATAACGCATAAAGCATAACGCATAACGCATAACGCATAACGCATAACGCGCAACGCATATCGCATAACGTATAACGCAAAACACATAACGCATAACGTTACCGCATAAGGCTTGATGCATGCTGCATATCGCATAACGCATAACGCATAACTCATAACGTATCACGCATAACGCATAACGCATAACGCATAACCCATAACGCATAACGCACAACGCAAACGTATAACGCATAACGCATAATGCATAACGCATATACGCATAACGCATAACGCATAACGCATAACGCATAACGCATAACGCATAACGCATAACGCATAACGCATAACGCATAACGCATAACGCATAACGCATAACGCATAACGCATAACGCATAACGCATAACGCATAACGCATAACGCATAACGCATAACGCATAACGCATAACGCATAACGCATAACGCATAACGCATAACGCTTAACGCATGACGCATATCGCATAACGCATAACGCATAACGCATAACGCATAACGCATAACGCATAACGCATAACGCATAACGCATAACGCATAACGCATAACGCATAACGCATAACGCATAACGCATAACGCATAACGCATAACGCATAACGCATAACGCATAACGCATAACGCATAACGCATAACGCTTAACGCATGACGCATATCGCATAACGCATAACGCATAATGCATAACGCATAAAGCATAACGCATAACGCATAACGCATAACGCATAACGCATAACGCATCACGCATAACGCATAACGCACAAAGCAAACGTATAACGCATAACGCATAACGCATAAAGCATAACGCATATCGCATAACGCATGAAGCATAACCCATAACGCATAACGCATAACGTATAACGTATAACGCATAACGCATACCGTATAACGCATAACGCATAACGCATAACGCATAACGCAAACGTATAACGCACAACGCATAACGCATAACGAACAACGGATAAAGCATAACGCAAAACGCATAACCCCTAACGCAATAACGCATAACGCATACCGTATAAGGCATAACGCATAACGCATAACGCATAACGCATAACGCATAACGCATAAGGCATAACGCATAACGCATATCGCATAACGCATAACGCATAACGTATAACGCACAACGCATAACGCATAACGCATAACGCATAACATATAACGCATAACGCATAACGCATAACGCATAACGCATAAAGCATAACGCATAACGCATAACACATAACCCATTACGCATAACGCCTAACGCATAACGTATAACGCATAACGCATACCGTATAACGCTAAACGCATAACGCAAACATATAGCGCACAACGGATAACGCATAAACCATAACCCATACTTCATAACGCCTAACGCATAATGCACAACGCATAACGAACACCGGAAAACCCATAACGCCTAACGCATAACGGATCACTCATAACGCAATAAGGCATAACGCATAACGTGTAACTCATAACGCATAACGCATAAAGCATAACGCATAACGCATAACGCATAACGCATAACGCATAACGCATAACGCATAACGCATAACTTATAAATCATAACTCATAACGAATATCGCATAACGCATAACGTATAACGCATAACGCATAATGCATAACGCATAAAGCATAACGCATAACGCATAACGCATAACACAAACGTATAACGCCCAACGCATAACGCATAACGCATAACGAATAACGCATAACGCATAACGTATAACGCATGACGCATATCGCATAACGCGTAACGCATAATGCATAACGCATAAAGCGTAACGCATAACGCATAACGCATAACGCATAACGCATAACGCATAACGCATAACGCATAACGCGCAACGCATATCGCATAACGTATAACGCAAAACACATAACGCATAACGTTACCGCATAACGCATAACGCATAACGCATAACGCATAACGCATAACGCATAACGCATAACGCATAACGCAAACGTATAACGCGCAACGCATAACGCATAACGAACAACGGATAACGCATAACGCAAAACGCATAACGCATAACGTAAAACGCATAACGCATACCGTATAACGCATAACGCATAACGCATAACGCATAACGCATAACGCATACCGTATAACGCATAACGCATAACGCATAGCGCATAACGCATAACGCATAACGCATAACGCATAACGCATAACGCATAACGCATAAAGCATAACGCATATCGCATAACGCATGAAGCATAACCCATAACGCATAACGCATAACGTATAACGTATAACGCATAACGCATACCGTATAACGCATAACGCATAACGCATATCGCATAACGCAAACGTATAACGCACAACGCATAACGCATAACGAACAACGGATAAAGCATAACGCAAAACGCATAACGCATAACGTATAACGCATAACGCATACCGTATAACGCATAACGCATAACGCATAACGCATAACGCATAACGCATAACGCATAACATATAACGCATAACGCATAACGCATAACGCATAACGCATAACGCATAACGCATAACGCATAACGCATAACGTATAAAGCATAACGCATAACGCATAACGCATAACGCATAACGCATAACCCCTAACGCAATAACGCATAACGCATAACGCATATCGCATAACGTGTAACTCATAACGCATAACGCATAAAGCATAACGCATAAGTCATAACGCATAACGCATATCGCATAACGCATAACGCATAACGTATAACCCATAACGCATACCGTATAACGCATAACGCATAACGCATAACGCAAACGTATAACGCACAACGCATAACGCATAACGCATAACGCATAACATATAACGCATAACGCATAACGCATAACGCATAACGCATAACGCATAACGCATAACGCATAAAGCATAACGCATAACGCATAACACATAACCCATTACGCATAACGCCTAACGCATAACGTATAACGCATAACGCATACCGTATAACGCATAACGCATAACGCAAACATATAGCGCACAACGGATAACGCATAAACCATAACCCATACTTCATAACGCCTAACGCATAATGCACAACGCATAACGAACACCGGAAAACCCATAACGCCTAACGCATAACGGATCACTCATAACGCAATAAGGCATAACGCATAACGTGTAACTCATAACGCATAACGCATAAAGCATAACGCATAACGCATAACGCATAACGCATAACGCATAACGCATAACGCATAACGCATAACGCATAACGCATAACTTATAAATCATAACTCATAACGAATATCGCATAACGCATAACGCATAACGCATAACGCATAATGCATAACGCATAAAGCATAACGCATAACGCATAACGCATAACGCATAACGCATAACACAAACGTATAACGCCCAACGCATAACGCATAACGCATAACGAATAACGCATAACGCATAACGTATAACGCATGACGCATATCGCATAACGCGTAACGCATAATGCATAACGCATAAAGCGTAACGCATAACGCATAACGCATAACGCATAACGCATAACGCATAACGCATAACGCATAACGCGCAACGCATATCGCATAACGTATAACGCAAAACACATAACGCATAACGTTACCGCATAACGCTTCATGCATGATGCATATCGCATAACGCATAACGCATAACTCATAAAGTATAACGCATAACGCATAACGCATAACGCATAACGCATAACGCACAACGCAAACGTATAACGCACAACGCATAATGCATAACGCATAACGCATAACGCATAACGCATGGCGCATAACGCAAAATGCTTATCGCATAACGCATAACGCATAACGCATAACGCATAACGCATAACGCATAACGCATAACGCACAACGCATATCGCATAACGCAATATGCATAACGTATAACGCCCAACGCATAACGCATTACGCATAACGCATAACGAATAACGCATAACGTATAACGTATAACGCATACCGCATAACACATAACGCATAACGCATAACGCATATCGCATAACGTATAACGCATAACGCATAACGCATAACGCATAACGCATAACACATAACGCATAACGCAAAATGCACAACGCGTAACGAATACAGCAAAACGCATAACGCTTAACGCATAACGGATCACGCATAACGCATAATGCACAACGCCTAACGAATACCGCAAAACGCATAACGCCTAACGCATAACGGATCACGCATAACGCTTAACGCATAACGTATAACTCATAATGCATAACGCATAAAGCATAACGCATAACGCATAACGCATAACCCATAAAGCATAACGCATAACGCATAACGAATAAAGCATAACGCATAACGCATTACGCATAACTTAGAACTCATAACGAATAACGAATAACGCATGTCGGATCACGCATAACGCATAACGCATAAAGCATTAAGCATAAAGCATAAAGCATAACGTATAACGCATAACGTATAACGCATAACGCATAACGCATAACGCATAACGCATAACGCATAACGTATAACGCATACCGCATTACGCATAACGCATAACGCATAACGCATAACGCATATCGCATAATGCATAACGCATAACGTATAACGTATAACGCATAACGCATACCGTATAACGCATAACGCATAACGCATAACGCAAACGTATAACGCACAACGCATAACGCATAACGCATAACGCATAACATATAACGCATAACGCATAACGCATAACGCATAACGCATAACGCATAACGCATAAAGCATAACGCATAACGCATAACACATAACCCATTACGCATAACGCCTAACGCATAACGTATAACGCATAACGCATACCGTATAACGCATAACGCATAACGCAAACATATAGCGCACAACGGATAACGCATAAACCATAACCCATACTTCATAACGCCTAACGCATAATGCACAACGCGTAACGAACACCGGAAAACCCACAACGCCTAACGCATAACGGATCACTCATAACGCAATAAGGCATAACGCATAACGTGTAACTCATAACGCATAACGTATAAAGCATAACGCATAACGCATAACGCATAACGCATAACGCATAACGCATAACGCATAACGCATAACTTATAAATCATAACTCATAACGAATATCGCATAACGCATAACGCATAACGCATAACGCATAATGCATAACGCATAAAGCATAACGCATAACGCATAACGCATAAATCATAACGCATAACACAAACGTATAACGCCCAACGCATAACGCATAACGCATAACGAATAACGCATAACGCATAACGTATAACGCATGACGCATATCGCATAACGCGTAACGCATAATGCATAACGCATAAAGCGTAACGCATACCGCATAACGCATAACGCATAACGCATAACGCAAACTTATAACGCATAACGAATACAGCAAAACGCATAACGCTTAACGCATAACGCATAACGCATAACGCATAACGCATAATGCATAACGCATAAAGCATAACGCATAACGCATAACGCATAACGCATAACGCATAACGCATAACGCATAACGCACAACGCATATCGCATAACGCAATACGCATAACGTATAACGCCCAACGCATAACGCATTACGCATAACGCATAACGAATAACGCATAACGTATAACGTATAACGCATACCGCATAACACATAACGCATAACGCACAACGCATAATGCATAACGCATAACGCATAACGCATAACGCATGGCGCATAACGCAAAATGCACAACGCATAACGAATACAGCAAAACGCATAACGCTTAACGCATAACGGATCACGCATAACGCATAATGCACAACGCCTAACGAATACCGCAAAACGCATAACGCCTAACGCATAACGGATCACGCATAACGCTTAACGCATAACGTATTACTCATAATGCATAACGCATAAAGCATAACGCATAACGCATAACGCATAACGCATAAAGCATAACGCATAACGCATAACGCATAACGCATAACGCATAACGCATAACGCATAACGCATAACGCATTACGCATAACTTAGAACTCATAACTCATAACGAATAACGCATAACGCAACATTGCACAACGCATGTCGGATCACGCATAACGCATAACGCATAAAGCATAAAGCATAACGTATAACGCATAACGTATAACGCATAACGCATAACGCATAACGCATAATGCATAACGCATAAAGCATAACGCATAACGCATAACGCATAAATCATAACGCATAACACAAACGTATAACGCCCAACGCATAACGCATAACGCATAACGAATAACGCATAACGCATAACGTATAACGCATGACGCATATCGCATAACGCGTAACGCATAATGCATAACGCATAAAGCGTAACGCATACCGCATAACGCATAACGCATAACGCATAACGCAAACTTATAACGCATAACGAATACAGCAAAACGCATAACGCTTAACGCATAACGCATAACGCATAACGCATAACGCATAATGCATAACGCATAAAGCATAACGCATAACGCATAACGCATAACGCATAACGCATAACGCATAACGCACAACGCATATCGCATAACGCAATACGCATAACGTATAACGCCCAACGCATAACGCATTACGCATAACGCATAACGAATAACGCATAACGTATAACGTATAACGCATACCGCATAACACATAACGCATAACGCACAACGCATAATGCATAACGCATAACGCATAACGCATAACGCATGGCGCATAACGCAAAATGCACAACGCATAACGAATACAGCAAAACGCATAACGCTTAACGCATAACGGATCACGCATAACGCATAATGCACAACGCCTAACGAATACCGCAAAACGCATAACGCCTAACGCATAACGGATCACGCATAACGCTTAACGCATAACGTATTACTCATAATGCATAACGCATAAAGCATAACGCATAACGCATAACGCATAACCCATAAAGCATAACGCATAACGCATAACGCATAAAGCATAACGCATAACGCATAACGCATAACGCATAACGCATAACGCATAACGTATAACGCATACCGCATTACGCATAACGCATAACGCATAACGCATAACGCATAACGCATGGCCCATAACGCAAAATGCATAACGCATAATGCATAACGCATAACGTATAACGCATAATGCACAACGCATATCGCTTAACGTATAAGGCATAACGCATAATACATAACGCATAACGCATAACGCATAACGCATAACGCGCAACGCATATCGCATAACGTATAACGCAAAACACATAACGCATAACGTTACCGCATAAGGCTTCATGCATGATGCATATCGCATAACGCATAACGCATAACTCATAACGTATAACGCATAACGCATAACGCATAACGCATAACGCATAACGCACAACGCAAACGTATAACGCACAACGCATAATGCATAACGCATAACGCATAACGCATAACGCATAACGCATAACGCATAACGCATAACGCATAACGCATAACGCATAACGCATAACGCATAACGCATAACGCATAACGCATAACGCATAACGCATAACGAACAACGGATAACGAACAACGGATAACGAATAACGCATAACGCATAACGCATAACGCATAACGCATAACGCATAACGCATAACGCATAAAGTATAACACATAACGCATAACGCATAAAGTATAACACATAACGCATAACGCATTACGCATTACGCATAACGCATCACGCATAACGGATAACGCATAACGCATAACGCATATCGCATAAAACATAACGCATAAAGCATAACGTACAACGTATAACGCATAACGCATAACGCATAACGCATAACGCATAACGTATATCGCATAACACATAACGCATAACCCATAACGCATAACGCATAAGGCATAACGCATAACGTTAACGCATAACGCATAACGCCTAACGCATAACGGATCACGCATAACGCATAAAGCATAACGCATAAAGCATAACGCATAACGCATAACGCATAACGCATAAAGCATAACGCATAACGCATAACGCATAACGCATATCGCATAACGCATAACGCATAACGTATAACGCAAAACACATAACGCATAACGTTACCGCATAACGCTTCATGCATGATGCATATCGCATAACGCATAACGCATAACTCATAAAGTATAACGCATAACGCATAACGCATAACGCATGGCCCATAACGCAAAATGCATAACGCATAATGCATAACGCATAACGTATAACGCATAATGCACAACGCATATCGCTTAACGTATAAGGCATAACGCATAATACATAACGCATAACGCATAACGCATAACGCATAACGCGCAACGCATATCGCATAACGTATAACGCAAAACACATAACGCATAACGTTACCGCATAAGGCTTCATGCATGATGCATATCGCATAACGCATAACGCATAACTCATAACGTATAACGCATAACGCATAACGCATAACGCATAACGCATAACGCACAACGCAAACGTATAACGCACAACGCATAATGCATAACGCATAACGCATAACGCATAACGCATAACGCATAACGCATAACGCATAACGCATAACGCATAACGCATAACGCATAACGCATAACGCATAACGCATAACGCATAACGCATAACGCATAACGAACAACGGATAACGAACAACGGATAACGAATAACGCATAACGCATAACGCATAACGCATAACGCATAACGCATAACGCATAACGCATAAAGTATAACACATAACGCATAACGCATAAAGTATAACACATAACGCATAACGCATTACGCATTACGCATAACGCATCACGCATAACGGATAACGCATAACGCATAACGCATATCGCATAAAACATAACGCATAAAGCATAACGTACAACGTATAACGCATAACGCATAACGCATAACGCATAACGCATAACGTATATCGCATAACACATAACGCATAACCCATAACGCATAACGCATAAGGCATAACGCATAACGTTAACGCATAACGCATAACGCCTAACGCATAACGGATCACGCATAACGCATAAAGCATAACGCATAAAGCATAACGCATAACGCATAACGCATAACGCATAACGCATAACGCATAACGCATAACGCATAACGCATATCGCATAACGCATAACGCATAACGTATAACGCATAACGCATACCGTATAACGCATAACGCATAACGCAAACTTATAACGCATAACGCATAACGCATAACGCATAACGCATAACGCATAACGCATAACGCATAACGCATAACACATAACGCATAACGCATAACGCATAACGCATAACGCATAACGCATAACGCATAACGCATAACGCATAACGCATAACGCATAACGCATAACGCATATCGCATAACACATAACGCATAACCCATAACGCATAACGCATAACGCATAACGCATAACGCATAACGCATAACGCATTACGCATAACGCATAAAGTATAACACATAACGCATATCGCATAACGCATAACGCATAACGTATAACTCATAACGCATACCGTATAACGCATAACGCATAACGCAAACGTATAACGCACAACGCATAACGAATACAGCAAAACGCATAATGCTTAACGCATAACGCATAACGCATACCGCATAACGCATAACGAACAACGGATAATGCATAACGCATAACGCATAACGAATACCGCAAAAAGTATATCGCCTAACACATAACGGATCACGCATAACGCATAACGCATAACGTATAACGCATAACGCATAACGCATAACGCATAACGCATAACGCATAACGCATAACGCATATCGCATACCGCATAACGCATAACGTATAACGCATAACGCATACCGTATAACGCATAACGCATAACGCATAACGCATAACGCATAACGCATAACGCATAACGCATAACGCACAACGCATGGCGCATAATGCAAAATGCATAACGCATAACGCATAACGCATAACGCATAACGCATAACGCATAACGCATAACGCATAACGTATAACGCATACCGCATTACGCATAACGCATAACGCAAAATGCATAACGCATAATGCATAACGCATAACGCATAACGCATAACGCATTACGCATAACGCATAACGCAAAATGCATAACGCATAATGCATAACGCATAACGCATAACGCATAACGCACAACGCATATCGCATAACGTATAAGGCATAACGCATAATACATAACGTATAACGCATTATGCATAACGCATAACGCATATCGCATAACGCATTATGCATAACGCATAATGCATAACGCATAACGCATAACGCATAACGCATTACGCATAACGCATAACGCATAACGCATAACGCATAACGCATAACGTATAACGCATACCGCATTACGCATAACGCATAACGCAAAATGCATAACGCATAATGCATAACGCATAACGCATAACGCATAACGCATTACGCATAACGCATAACGCAAAATGCATAACGCATAATGCATAACGCATAACGCATAACGCATAACGCATAACACATAACGCATAACGCATAATGCACAACGCATAACGAATACAGCAAAACGAATAACGCTTAACGCATAACGTATAACGCATAACGCATACCGTATAACGCATAACGCATAACGCATAACGCATAACGCATAACGCATAACGCATAACGCATAACGCACAACGCATGGCGCATAATGCAAAATGCATAACGCATAACGCATAACGCATAACGCATAACGCATAACGCATAACGCATAACGCATAACGTATAACGCATACCGCATTACGCATAACGCATAACGCAAAATGCATAACGCATAATGCATAACGCATAACGCATAACGCATAACGCATTACGCATAACGCATAACGCAAAATGCATAACGCATAATGCATAACGCATAACGCAAAACGCATAACGCATAACACATAACGCATAACGCATAATGCACAACGCATAACGAATACAGCAAAACGAATAACGCTTAACGCATAACGGATCACGCATAACGGATCACGCATAACGCTTAACGCATAACGTATAACTCATAATGCATAATGCATAAAGCATAACGCATAACGCATAACGCATAACGCATAACGCATAACGAATAACGCATAACGCATAACGCATAACGCATAACGCATAACGCATAACGCATAACGCATAACGAACAACGGATAAAGAACAACGGATAACGAATAACGCATAACGCATAACGCATAACGCATAACGCATAACGGATCACGCATAACGCTTAACGCATAACGGATCACGCATAACGGATCACGCATAACGCTTAACGCATAACGTATAACTCATAATGCATAATGCATAAAGCATAACGCATAACGCATAACGCATAACGCATAACGCATAACGAATAACGCATAACGCATAACGCATAACGCATAACGCATAACGCATAACGAACAACGGATAAAGAACAACGGATAACGAATAACGCATAACGCATAACGCATAACGCATAACGCATAACGGATCACGCATAACGCATAACGCATAACGCATAACGCGTAACGCATAACGCATATCGAATAACGCATAACGTGTAACTCATAACGTATAACGCATAACGGATCACGCATAACGCATAACGCATAACGCATAACGCGTAACGCATAACGCATATCGAATAACGCATAACGTGTACCTCATAACGCATAACGCATAACGCATAACGCATAACGCATAACGCATAACGAACAACGGATAAAGAACAACGGATAACGAATAACGCATAACGCATAACGCATAACGCATAACGCATAACGCATAACGCATAACGCATAACGCGCAACGCATATCGCATAACGTATAACGCAAAACACATAACGCATAACGTTACCGCATAACGCTTCATGCATGATGCATATCGCATAACGCATAACGCATAACTCATAAAGTATAACGCATAACGCATAACGCATAACGCATAACGCATAACGCACAACGCAAACGTATAACGCACAACGCATAATGCATAACGCATAACGCATAACGCATAACGCATGGCGCATAACGCAAAATGCTTATCGCATAACGCATAACGCATAACGCATAACGCATAACGCATAACGCATAACGCATAACGCATAACGCACAACGCATATCGCATAACGCAATATGCATAACGTATAACGCCCAACGCATAACGCATTACGCATAACGCATAACGAATAACGCATAACGTATAACGTATAACGCATACCGCATAACACATAACGCATAACGCATACCGCATATCGCATAACGTATAACGCATAACGCATAACGCATAACGCATAACGCATAACACATAACGCATAACGCAAAATGCACAACGCATAACGAATACAGCAAAACGCATAACGCTTAACGCATAACGGATCACGCATAACGCATAATGCACAACGCCTAACGAATACCGCAAAACGCATAACGCCTAACGCATAACGGATCACGCATAACGCTTAACGCATAACGTATAACTCATAATGCATAACGCATAAAGCATAACGCATAACGCATAACGCATAACCCATAAAGCATAACGCATAACGCATAACGAATAAAGCATAACGCATAACCCATAAAGCATAACGCATAACGCATAACGAATAAAGCATAACGCATAACGCATAACGCAAACGTATAACGCACAACGCATAACGCATAACGCATAACGCATAACATATAACGCATAACGCATAACGCATAACGCATAACGCATAACGCATAACGCATAAAGCATAACGCATAACGCATAACACATAACCCATTACGCATAACGCCTAACGCATAACGTATAACGCATAACGCATACCGTATAACGCATAACGCATAACGCAAACATATAGCGCACAACGGATAACGCATAAACCATAACCCATACTTCATAACGCCTAACGCATAATGCACAACGCGTAACGAACACCGGAAAACCCACAACGCCTAACGCATAACGGATCACTCATAACGCAATAAGGCATAACGCATAACGTGTAACTCATAACGCATAACGCATAAAGCATAACGCATAACGCATAACGCATAACGCATAACGCATAACGCATAACGCATAACGCATAACTTATAAATCATAACTCATAACGAATATCGCATAACGCATAACGCATAACGCATAACGCATAATGCATAACGCATAAAGCATAACGCATAACGCATAACGCATAAATCATAACGCATAACACAAACGTATAACGCCCAACGCATAACGCATAACGCATAACGAATAACGCATAACGCATAACGTATAACGCATGACGCATATCGCATAACGCGTAACGCATAATGCATAACGCATAAAGCGTAACGCATTACGCATAACGCATAACGAATAACGCATAACGTATAACGTATAACGCATACCGCATAACACATAACGCATAACGCACAACGCATAATGCATAACGCATAACGCATAACGCATAACGCATGGCGCATAACGCAAAATGCACAACGCATAACGAATACAGCAAAACGCATAACGCTTAACGCATAACGGATCACGCATAACGCATAATGCACAACGCCTAACGAATACCGCAAAACGCATAACGCCTAACGCATAACGGATCACGCATAACGCTTAACGCATAACGTATTACTCATAATGCATAACGCATAAAGCATAACGCATAACGCATAACGCATAACCCATAAAGCATAACGCATAACGCATAACGCATAAAGCATAACGCATAACGCATAACGCATAACGCATAACGTATAACGCATACCGCATTACGCATAACGCATAACGCAAAATGCATAACGCATAATGCATAACGCATAACGCATAACGCATAACGCATTACGCATAACGCATAACGCAAAATGCATAACGCATAATGCATAACGCATAACGCATAACGCATAACGCATAACACATAACGCATAACGCATAATGCAGAACGCATAACGAATACAGCAAAACGAATAACGCTTAACGCATAACGGATCACGCATAACGGATCACGCATAACGCTTAACGCATAACGTATAACTCATAATGCATAATGCATAAAGCATAACGCATAACGCATAACGCATAACGCATAACGCATACCGCATAACGCATAACGCATAACGCATAACGCATAACGCATAACGCATAACGCATAACGCATAACGAACAACGGATAAAGAACAACGGATAACGAATAACGCATAACGCATAACGCATAACGCATAACGCATAACGGATCACGCATAACGCTTAACGCATAACGGATCACGCATAACGGATCACGCATAACGCTTAACGCATAACGTATAACTCATAATGCATAATGCATAAAGCATAACGCATAACGCATAACGCATAACGCATAACGCATAACGAATAACGCATAACGCATAACGCATAACGCATAACGCATAACGCATAACGCATAACGCATAACGAACAACGGATAAAGAACAACGGATAACGAATAACGCATAACGCATAACGCATAACGCATAACGCATAACGGATCACGCATAACGCATAACGCATAACGCATAACGCGTAACGCATAACGCATATCGAATAACGCATAACGTGTAACTCATAACGTATAACGCATAACGGATCACGCATAACGCATAACGCATAACGCATAACGCGTAACGCATAACGCATATCGAATAACGCATAACGTGTAACTCATAACGCATAACGCATAACGCATAACGCATAACGCATAACGCATAACGAACAACGGATAAAGAACAACGGATAACGAATAACGCATAACGCATAACGCATAACGCATAACGCATAACGCATAACGCATAACGCGCAACGCATATCGCATAACGTATAACGCAAAACACATAACGCATAACGTTACCGCATAACGCTTCATGCATGATGCATATCGCATAACGCATAACGCATAACTCATAAAGTATAACGCATAACGCATAACGCATAACGCATAACGCATAACGCACAACGCAAACGTATAACGCACAACGCATAATGCATAACGCATAACGCATAACGCATAACGCATGGCGCATAACGCAAAATGCTTATCGCATAACGCATAACGCATAACGCATAACGCATAACGCATAACGCATAACGCATAACGCATAACGCACAACGCATATCGCATAACGCAATATGCATAACGTATAACGCCCAACGCATAACGCATTACGCATAACGCATAACGAATAACGCATAACGTATAACGTATAACGCATACCGCATAACACATAACGCATAACGCATAACGCATATCGCATAACGTATAACGCATAACGCATAACGCATAACGCATAACGCATAACACATAACGCATAACGCAAAATGCACAACGCATAACGAATACAGCAAAACGCATAACGCTTAACGCATAACGGATCACGCATAACGCATAATGCACAACGCCTAACGAATACCGCAAAACGCATAACGCCTAACGCATAACGGATCACGCATAACGCTTAACGCATAACGTATAACTCATAATGCATAACGCATAAAGCATAACGCATAACGCATAACGCATAACCCATAAAGCATAACGCATAACGCATAACGAATAAAGCATAACGCATAACGCATTACGCATAACTTAGAACTCATAACGAATAACGAATAACGCATGTCGGATCACGCATAACGCATAACGCATAAAGCATAAAGCATAAAGCATAAAGCATAACGTATAACGCATAACGTATAACGCATAACGCATAACGCATAACGCATAACGCATAACGCATAACGTATAACGCATACCGCATTACGCATAACGCATAACGCATAACGCATAACGCATATCGCATAATGCATAACGCATAACGTATAACGTATAACGCATAACGCATACCGTATAACGCATAACGCATAACGCATAACGCAAACGTATAACGCACAATGCATAACGCATAACGCATAACGCATAACATATAACGCATAACGCATAACGCATAACGCATAACGCATAACGCATAACGCATAAAGCATAACGCATAACGCATAACACATAACCCATTACGCATAACGCCTAACGCATAACGTATAACGCATAACGCATACCGTATAACGCATAACGCATAACGCAAACATATAGCGCACAACGGATAACGCATAAACCATAACCCATACTTCATAACGCCTAACGCATAATGCACAACGCGTAACGAACACCGGAAAACCCACAACGCCTAACGCATAACGGATCACTCATAACGCAATAAGGCATAACGCATAACGTGTAACTCATAACGCATAACGCATAAAGCATAACGCATAACGCATAACGCATAACGCATAACGCATAACGCATAACGCATAACGCATAACTTATAAATCATAACTCATAACGAATATCGCATAACGCATAACGCATAACGCATAACGCATAATGCATAACGCATAAAGCATAACGCATAACGCATAACGCATAAATCATAACGCATAACACAAACGTATAACGCCCAACGCATAACGCATAACGCATAACGAATAACGCATAACGCATAACGTATAACGCATGACGCATATCGCATAACGCGTAACGCATAATGCATAACGCATAAAGCGTAACGCATACCGCATAACGCATAACGCATAACGCATAACGCAAACTTATAACGCATAACGAATACAGCAAAACGCATAACGCTTAACGCATAACGCATAACGCATAACGCATAACGCATAATGCATAACGCATAAAGCATAACGCATAACGCATAACGCATAACGCATAACGCATAACGCATAACGCATAACGCACAACGCATATCGCATAACGCAATACGCATAACGTATAACGCCCAACGCATAACGCATTACGCATAACGCATAACGAATAACGCATAACGTATAACGTATAACGCATACCGCATAACACATAACGCATAACGCACAACGCATAATGCATAACGCATAACGCATAACGCATGGCGCATAACGCAAAATGCACAACGCATAACGAATACAGCAAAACGCATAACGCTTAACGCATAACGGATCACGCATAACGCATAATGCACAACGCCTAACGAATACCGCAAAACGCATAACGCCTAACGCATAACGGATCACGCATAACGCTTAACGCATAACGTATTACTCATAATGCATAACGCATAAAGCATAACGCATAACGCATAACGCATAACCCATAAAGCATAACGCATAACGCATAACGCATAAAGCATAACGCATAACGCATAACGCATAACGCATAACGCATTACGCATAACTTAGAACTCATAACTCATAACGAATAACGCATAACGCAACATTGCACAACGCATGTCGGATCACGCATAACGCATAACGCATAAAGCATAAAGCATAACGTATAACGCATAACGTATAACGCATAACGCATAACGCATAACGCATAATGCATAACGCATAAAGCATAACGCATAACGCATAACGCATAAATCATAACGCATAACACAAACGTATAACGCCCAACGCATAACGCATAACGCATAACGCATAACGCATAACGCATAACGTATAACGCATGACGCATATCGCATAACGCGTAACGCATAATGCATAACGCATAAAGCGTAACGCATACCGCATAACGCATAACGCATAACGCATAACGCAAACTTATAACGCATAACGAATACAGCAAAACGCATAACGCTTAACGCATAACGCATAACGCATAACGCATAACGCATAATGCATAACGCATAAAGCATAACGCATAACGCATAACGCATAACGCATAACGCATAACGCATAACGCACAACGCATATCGCATAACGCAATACGCATAACGTATAACGCCCAACGCATAACGCATTACGCATAACGCATAACGAATAACGCATAACGTATAACGTATAACGCATACCGCATAACATATATCGCATAACGCACAACGCATAATGCATAACGCATAACGCATAACGCATAACGCATGGCGCATAACGCAAAATGCACAACGCATAACGAATACAGCAAAACGCATAACGCTTAACGCATAACGGATCACGCATAACGCATAATGCACAACGCCTAACGAATACCGCAAAACGCATAACGCCTAACGCATAACGGATCACGCATAACGCTTAACGCATAACGTATTACTCATAATGCATAACGCATAAAGCATAACGCATAACGCATAACGCATAACCCATAAAGCATAACGCATAACGCATAACGCATAAAGCATAACGCATAACGCATAACGCATAACGCATAACGCATAACGCATAACGTATAACGCATACCGCATTACGCATAACGCATAACGCATAACGCATAACGCATAACGCATGGCCCATAACGCAAAATGCATAACGCATAATGCATAACGCATAACGTATAACGCATAATGCACAACGCATATCGCTTAACGTATAAGGCATAACGCATAATACATAACGCATAACGCATAACGCATAACGCATAACGCGCAACGCATATCGCATAACGTATAACGCAAAACACATAACGCATAACGTTACCGCATAAGGCTTCATGCATGATGCATATCGCATAACGCATAACGCATAACTCATAACGTATAACGCATAACGCATAACGCATAACGCATAACGCATAACGCACAACGCAAACGTATAACGCACAACGCATAATGCATAACGCATAACGCATAACGCATAACGCATAACGCATAACGCATAACGCATAACGCATAACGCATAACGCATAACGCATAACGCATAACGCATAACGCATAACGCATAACGCATAACGCATAACGCATAACGCATAACGCATAACGCATAACGAACAACGGATAACGAACAACGGATAACGAATAACGCATAACGCATAACGCATAACGCATAACGCATAACGCATAACGCATAACGCATAACGCATAACGCATAAAGTATAACACATAACGCATAACGCATAAAGTATAACACATAACGCATAACGCATTACGCATAACGCATAACGCATAACGCATAACGGATAACGCATAACGCATAACGCATATCGCATAAAACATAACGCATAAAGCATAACGTACAACGTATAACGCATAACGCATAACGCATAACGCATAACGCATAACGCATAACGTATATCGCATAACACATAACGCATAACCCATAACGCATAACGCATAAGGCATAACGCATAACGTTAACGCATAACGCATAACGCCTAACGCATAACGGATCACGCATAACGCATAAAGCATAACGCATAAAGCATAACGCATAACGCATAACGCATAACGCATAAAGCATAACGCATAACGCATAACGCATAACGCATATCGCATAACGCATAACGCATAACGTATAACGCATAACGCATACCGTATAACGCATAACGCATAACGCAAACTTATAACGCATAACGCATAACGCATAACGCATAACGCATAACGCATAACGCATAACGCATAACGCATAACGCATAACACATAACGCATAACGCATAACGCATAACGCATAACGCATAACGCATAACGCATAACGCATAACGCATAACGCATAACGCATAACGCATAACGCATATCGCATAACACATAACGCATAACCCATAACGCATAACGCATAACGCATAACGCATAACGCATAACGCATTACGCATAACGCATAAAGTATAACACATAACGCATATCGCATAACGCATAACGCATAACGTATAACTCATAACGCATACCGTATAACGCATAACGCATAACGCAAACGTATAACGCACAACGCATAACGAATACAGCAAAACGCATAATGCTTAACGCATAACGCATAACGCATACCGCATAACGCATAACGAACAACGGATAATGCATAACGCATAACGCATAACGAATACCGCAAAAAGTATATCGCCTAACACATAACGGATCACGCATAACGCATAACGCATAACGTATAACGCATAACGCATAACGCATAACGCATAACGCATAACGCATAACGCATATCGCATACCGCATAACGCATAACGTATAACGCATAACGCATACCGTATAACGCATAACGCATAACGCATAACGCATAACGCATAACGCATAACGCATAACGCACAACGCATGGCGCATAATGCAAAATGCATAACGCATAACGCATAACGCATAACGCATAACGCATAACGCATAACGCATAACGCATAACGCATAACGTATAACGCATACCGCATTACGCATAACGCATAACGCAAAATGCATAACGCATAATGCATAACGCATAACGCATAACGCATAACGCATTACGCATAACGCATAACGCAAAATGCATAACGCATAATGCATAACGCATAACGCATAACGCATAACGCACAACGCATATCGCATAACGTATAAGGCATAACGCATAATACATAACGTATAACGCATTATGCATAACGCATAACGCATATCGCATAACGCATTATGCATAACGCATAACGCATATCGCATAACGTATAACGCATAACGCATAACGCATAACGCATAACGCATAACACATAACGCATAACGCATAATGCACAACGCATAACGAATACAGCAAAACGAATAACGCTTAACGCATAACGGATCACGCATAACGGATCACGCATAACGCTTAACGCATAACGTATAACTCATAATGCATAATGCATAAAGCATAACGCATAACGCATAACGCATAACGCATAACGCATAACGAATAACGCATAACGCATAACGCATAACGCATAACGCATAACGCATAACGCATAACGCATAACGAACAACGGATAAAGAACAACGGATAACGAATAACGCATAACGCATAACGCATAACGCATAACGCATAACGGATCACGCATAACGCATAACGCATAACGCGTAACGCATAACGCATATCGAATAACGCATAACGTGTAACTCATAACGTATAACGCATAACGCATTACGCATAACGCATCACGCATAACGGATAACGCATAACGCATAACGCATATCGCATAAAACATAACGCATAAAGCATAACGTACAACGTATAACGCATAACGCATAACGCATAACGCATAACGCATAACGCATAACGCACAACGCAAACGTATAACGCACAACGCATAATGCATAACGCATAACGCATAACGCATAACGCATAACGCATAACGCATAACGCATAACGCATAACGCATAACGCATAACGCATAACGCATAACGCATAACGCATAACGCATAACGCATAACGCATAACGCATAACGCATAACGCATAACGCATAACGCATAACGAACAACGGATAACGAACAACGGATAACGAATAACGCATAACGCATAACGCATAACGCATAACGCATAACGCATAACGCATAACGCATAACGCATAACGCATAAAGTATAACACATAACGCATAAAGTATAACACATAACGCATAACGCATTACGCATTACGCATAACGCATCACGCATAACGGATAACGCATAACGCATAACGCATATCGCATAAAACATAACGCATAAAGCATAACGTACAACGTATAACGCATAACGCATAACGCATAACGCATAACGCATAACGCATAACGCATAACGTATATCGCATAACACATAACGCATAACCCATAACGCATAACGCATAAGGCATAACGCATAACGTTAACGCATAACGCATAACGCCTAACGCATAACGGATCACGCATAACGCATAAAGCATAACGCATAAAGCATAACGCATAACGCATAACGCATAACGCATAACGCATAAAGCATAACGCATAACGCATAACGCATAACGCATATCGCATAACGCATAACGCATAACGTATAACGCATAACGCATACCGTATAACGCATAACGCATAACGCAAACGTGTAACGCACAACGCATAACGAATACAGCAAAACGCATAATGCTTAACGCATAACGGATCACGCATAACGCATAACGCATAACGCATAACGCATAACGCATAACGCATAACGCATATCGAATAACGCATAACGTGTAACTCATAACGTATAACGCATAAAGCATAACGTATAACGCCCAACGCATAACGCATTACGCATAACGCATAACGAATAACGCATAACGTATAACGTATAACGCATACCGCATAACACATAACGCATAACGCATAACGCATATCGCATAACGTATAACGCATAACGCATAACGCATAACGCATAACGCATAACACATAACGCATAACGCAAAATGCACAACGCATAACGAATACAGCAAAACGCATAACGCTTAACGCATAACGGATCACGCATAACGCATAATGCACAACGCCTAACGAATACCGCAAAACGCATAACGCCTAACGCATAACGGATCACGCATAACGCTTAACGCATAACGTATAACTCATAATGCATAACGCATAAAGCATAACGCATAACGCATAACGCATAACCCATAAAGCATAACGCATAACGCATAACGAATAAAGCATAACGCATAACGCATAACGCATAACGCATTACGCATAACTTAGAACTCATAACGAATAACGAATAACGCATGTCGGATCACGCATAACGCATAACGCATAAAGCATAAAGCATAACGTATAACGCATAACGTATAACGCATAACGCATAACGCATAACGCATAACGCATAACGCATAACGCATAACGCATAACGCATAACGTATAACGCATACCGCATTACGCATAACGCATAACGCATAACGCATAACGCATATCGCATAATGCATAACGCATAACGTATAACGTATAACGCATAACGCATACCGTATAACGCATAACGCATAACGCATAACGCAAACGTATAACGCACAACGCATAACGCATAACGCATAACGCATAACATATAACGCATAACGCATAACGCATAACGCATAACGCATAACGCATAAAGCATAACGCATAACGCATAACACATAACCCATTACGCATAACGCCTAACGCATAACGTATAACGCATAACGCATACCGTATAACGCATAACGCATAACGCAAACATATAGCGCACAACGGATAACGCATAAACCATAACCCATACTTCATAACGCCTAACGCATAATGCACAACGCGTAACGAACACCGGAAAACCCACAACGCCTAACGCATAACGGATCACTCATAACGCAATAAGGCATAACGCATAACGTGTAACTCATAACGCATAACGCATAAAGCATAACGCATAACGCATAACGCATAACGCATAACGCATAACGCATAACGCATAACTTATAAATCATAACTCATAACGAATATCGCATAACGCATAACGCATAACGCATAACGCATAATGCATAACGCATAAAGCATAACGCATAACGCATAACGCATAAATCATAACGCATAACACAAACGTATAACGCCCAACGCATAACGCATAACGCATAACGAATAACGCATAACGCATAACGTATAACGCATGACGCATATCGCATAACGCGTAACGCATAATGCATAACGCATAAAGCGTAACGCATACCGCATAACGCATAACGCATAACGCATAACGCAAACTTATAACGCATAACGAATACAGCAAAACGCATAACGCTTAACGCATAACGCATAACGCATAACGCATAACGCATAATGCATAACGCATAAAGCATAACGCATAACGCATAACGCATAACGCATAACGCATAACGCATAACGCACAACGCATATCGCATAACGCAATACGCATAACGTATAACGCCCAACGCATAACGCATTACGCATAACGCATAACGAATAACGCATAACGTATAACGTATAACGCATACCGCATAACACATAACGCATAACGCATAACGCATAAAGCATAACGCATAACGCATAACGCATAACGCATGGCGCATAACGCAAAATGCACAACGCATAACGAATACAGCAAAACGCATAACGCTTAACGCATAACGGATCACGCATAACGCATAATGCACAACGCCTAACGAATACCGCAAAACGCATAACGCCTAACGCATAACGGATCACGCATAACGCTTAACGCATAACGTATTACTCATAATGCATAACGCATAAAGCATAACGCATAACGCATAACGCATAACCCATAAAGCATAACGCATAACGCATAACGCATAAAGCATAACGCATAACGCATAACGCATAACGCATAACGCATTACGCATAACTTAGAACTCATAACTCATACCGAATAACGCATAACGCAACATTGCACAACGCATGTCGGATCACGCATAACGCATAACGCATAAAGCATAAAGCATAACGTATAACGCATAACGTATAACGCATAACGCATAACGCATAACGCATAACGCATAACGCATAACGCATAACGTATAACGCATACCGCATTACGCATAACGCATAACGCATAACGCATAACGCATAACGCATGGCCCATAACGCAAAATGCATAACGCATAATGCATAACGCATAACGTATAACGCATAATGCACAACGCATATCGCTTAACGTATAAGGCATAACGCATAATACATAACGCATAACGCATAACGCATAACGCATAACGCGCAACGCATATCGCATAACGTATAACGCAAAACACATAACGCATAACGTTACCGCATAAGGCTTCATGCATGATGCATATCGCATAACGCATAACGCATAACTCATAACGTATAACGCATAACGCATAACGCATAACGCATAACGCATAACGCACAACGCAAACGTATAACGCACAACGCATAATGCATAACGCATAACGCATAACGCATAACGCATAACGCATAACGCATAACGCATAACGCATAACGCATAACGCATAACGCATAACGCATAAAGTATAACACATAACGCATAACGCATAAAGTATAACACATAACGCATAACGCATTACGCATTACGCATAACGCATCACGCATAACGGATAACGCATAACGCATAACGCATATCGCATAAAACATAACGCATAAAGCATAACGTACAACGTATAACGCATAACGCATAACGCATAACGCATAACGCATAACGCATAACGTATATCGCATAACACATAACGCATAACCCATAACGCATAACGCATAAGGCATAACGCATAACGTTAACGCATAACGCATAACGCCTAACGCATAACGGATCACGCATAACGCATAAAGCATAACGCATAAAGCATAACGCATAACGCATAACGCATAACGCATAATGTACAGTGTGAAGGTAGTTCCGTCCGTTTACGGTGAGCGCTGGTTTGAGAATGAATTCGTGGGGGCCGTTTGGGCATTATGATGAGGCTCCCCTTCCCTGGTGCTTCTAATAATTGCGATACCAACTCCGTCGCTTTTGCTTAGTGGTCTAGGGGATGACCTTATGCCTTCCCTCGCACTATGCGATTCATTATTCTCAGATACCTAGCTCTGAGGTGCCTAGTGGTCTAGGGGATGACCTTGTGCCTTCCCTCGCACTATGCAATTTATTCTCAGGTAGCTACCCCTGAGGTGCCTAGTGGTCTAGGGGATGACCTTATGCCTTCCCTCGCACTATGCGATTCATTCTCAGGTAGCTACCCCTGAGCTGCCTAGTGGTCTAGGGGATGACCTTGTGCCTTCCCTCGCACTATGCAATTTATTCTCAGGTAGCTAGGCCTGAGTTCTCTGGAGGCCTAGGGAGACCTTTTGTCTTCCCTTTCACGCGGGTAACCCAGTGATCATAACCACCACTCAGCCACCCACGCGCCTAGCCTAACATCGTTAAGGGTTGGCACGTGTCATTATTTCGATAACAATAGCATTCTCTCTCGAACCAGCCCTGCCGTTTTACATATGTTTGATAGAAAATTACCATATCTCTATAGTATACAGCATTTCTTACAATAATCTCGCAAACTCCAAATATCGCCACCTTCTCGCTACAATAGTGAAACGCTCTTAATTCTATCCGCAACATCCTCCCCCACAAATTAAACAACTTCATTTATTTAATTTAACGCCACTTAAACACGGATAGAATTAACTAATGTATTTATTTCTTATGAACAATGGTTTCTTATTACTAATATTGCGTTTGTCTTGTGTGGCCTTTCGGATTACATGCGCTGGAAGTAGACGGTGCTTCTATTTCAAAAATGCTTGTCGCCGCGGCTAATTCGGCCTCCTTATAAACGAAATCTGAAAGTTTTTCCATCATGGGTTTGTCTGTGCCAACTTCTGCTGCGTACCTGTTAAACGCATACTTCAATGCAGACGGTAACTTGTTCGCGACGGTTTTGACTAACTCTGGACTGTGCAAATACCCAACGAGATCGAGGGCTTTCAACGCAGTGACGCAATTTCGAAATTTAGCCGCAAATTGACCTACGTTTCCCTTCCCGTACTCCAGGTGGGGCAATCCCTTTATTTCCTTTGCGATTTTTCCGGCGATCGTATGTTTATTTCCAAATTGCAATTCCAGCGTCTGCATGATCATGTCCGCATCGCCAGCTGTCGCCAATAACGCACTCACACTCGCGCGCGCTTCACCCTCAAGCGCCTCGAACAATCGCGCGACGTTTTCCCGACCTGAGTACCCGCCAAGTTCCGCCGACAACTGATACGCTTCCTTAAAATTCAACCACTCAACCGGGTCGCCCGAAAACTTGGGCAGCCTCTTCGCAGTAGTCAAACGATGCAATAAACGGGAATTTCCTTCTCCTAATGACGCTTCCCTTGTCGCGCGCAACGCACTCGTAATCGCGTCTACTAATCGCTCGGTCGCATTGATATCATTTCGAGAGTTCGCTGCTGCAGAGGCAGCGTTTAACAAATTCGGTTCACTTATCTGTCTGGATGTCTCACAATTGTCGTCCTGGATGACGTTCGCCGCTCCGGGTTGTTCGATGGCTGATGCTCGTGCCATCCTGTCGCCTAGGCACTCTTGACTGCTGTCCTCGAAGGGTGTCCTCGGACTTCTCGATGACGTGCCTCCTTGTCCTTGACCCATTGCGTGGGCTCCAGAAGTAGCTGCTGCAACTTGTTGTGCATCACCTCCAGTCGCTCCTTCCCGCGTCGCCACACAGGATCGCTTCTCCTTCGGGATTTCATCTCCGGATTGCGCGGTCGGGGCACGCCGTTTCCTACCGGGTGCCATAGCCTCGATTTAATACGGCTTGTCCGCGTAAAGCACTTACACCACAACTCCAAAACGCTTATACCACAGCTCCAACTACCCTCAGCAACACTTGTGAACCGGTGAAAGTAGTCCCGGGTTTCGGCACCAAAATGTACAGTGTGAAGGTAGTTCCGTCCGTTTACGGTGAGCGCTGGTTTGAGAATGAATTCGTGGGGGCCGTTTGGGCATTATGATGAGGCTCCCCTTCCCTGGTGCTTCTAATAATTGCGATACCAACTCCGTCGCTTTTGCTTAGTGGTCTAGGGGATGACCTTATGCCTTCCCTCGCACTATGCAATTTATTCTCAGGTAGCTAGGCCTGAGTTCTCTGGAGGCCTAGGGAGACCTTTTGTCTTCCCTTTCACGCGGGTAACCCAGTGATCATAACCACCACTCAGCCACCCACGCGCCTAGCCTAACATCGTTAAGGGTTGGCACGTGTCATTATTTCGATAACAATAGCATTCTCTCTCGAACCAGCCCTGCCGTTTTACATATGTTTGATAGAAAATTACCATATCTCTATAGTATACAGCATTTCTTACAATAATCTCGCAAACTCCAAATATCGCCACCTTCTCGCTACAATAGTGAAACGCTCTTAATTCTATCCGCAACACATAAAGCATAACGCATAACGCATAACGCATAACGCATATCGCATAACGCATAACGCATAACGTATAACGCATAACGCATACCGTATAACGCATAACGCATAACGCAAACGTATAACGCACAACGCATAACGAATACAGCAAAACGCATAATGCTTAACGCATAACGGATCACGCATAACGCATAACGCATAACGCATAACGCATAACGCATAACGCATATCGAATAACGCATAACGTGTAACTCATAACGTATAACGCATAAAGCATAATGCATAACGCATAACGCATAACGCATAACGCAAACGTATAACGCACAACGCATAACGAATACAGCAAAACGCATAATGCTTAACGCATAACGGATCACGCATAACGCATAACGCATAATGCATAACGCAAACGTATAACGCACAACGCATAACGCATAACGAACAACGGATAACGCATAACGCATAACGCATAACGAATACCGCAAAACGTATATCGCATAACACATAACGGATCACGCATAACGCATAACGCATAACGTATAACGCATAACGCATAACGCATAACGCATAACGCATAACGCATAACGCATAACGCATAACGCATAACGCATAACGCATATCGCATACCGCATAACGCATAACGTATAACGCATAACGCATACCGTATAACGCATAACGCATAACGCATAACGCATAACGCATAACGCATAACGCATAACGCATAACGCACAACGCATGGCGCATAATGCAAAATGCATAACGCATAAAGCATAACGCATAACGCATGACGCATAACGCATAACGCATAACGCATACCGCATAACGCATAACGCATAACGCATAACGCAAACTTATAACGCATAACGCATAACGCATAACGCATAACGCATAACGCATAACGCATAACGCATAACGCATAACGCATAACGCATAACACATAACGCATAACGCATAACGCATAACGCATAACGCATAACGCATAACGCATAACGCATAACGCATAACGCATAACGCATAACGCATATCGCATAACACATAACGCATAACCCATAACGCATAACGCATAACGCATAACGCATAACGCATAACGCATTACGCATAACGCATAAAGTATAACACATAACGCATATCGCATAACGCATAACGCATAACGTATAACGCATAACGCATACCGTATAACGCATAACGCATAACGCAAACGTATAACGCACAACGCATAACGAATACAGCAAAACGCATAATGCTTAACGCATAACGGATCAC
The DNA here is from genome assembly GCA_916610235.2 of Lasioglossum morio. Lineage (NCBI taxonomy): Eukaryota > Metazoa > Arthropoda > Insecta > Hymenoptera > Halictidae > Lasioglossum > Lasioglossum morio. Next base: position 2,561,116 of record CAKAJA020000423.1, read on the forward strand.
GCATAACGCATAACGCATAACGCATAACGCATAACGCATATCGAATAACGCATAACGTGTAACTCATAACGTATAACGCATAACGCATAACGCATAACGCATAACGCATAACGCATAACGCATAACGCATAACGCATATCGCATACCGCATAACGCATAACGTATAACGCATAACGCATACCGTATAACGCATAACGCATAACGCATAACGCATAACGCATAACGCATAACGCATAACGCATAACGCATAACGCACAACGCATGGCGCATAATGCAAAATGCATAACGCATAACGCATAACGCATAACGCATGACGCATAACGCATAACGCATAACGCATAACGCACACCGCATAACGCATAACGAACAACGGATAATGCATAACGCATAACGCATAACGAATACCGCAAAAAGTATATCGCCTAACACATAACGGATCACGCATAACGCATAACGCATAACGTATAACGCATAACGCATTACGCATAACGCATAACGCATAACGCATAACGCATAACGCATAACGCATATCGCATACCGCATAACGCATAACGTATAACGCATAACGCATACCGTATAACGCATAACGCATAACGCATAACGCATAACGCATAACGCATAACGCATAACGCATAACGCACAACGCATGGCGCATAATGCAAAATGCATAACGCATAACGCATAACGCATAACGCATAACGCATAACGCATAACGCATAACGTATAACGCATACCGCATTACGCATAACGCATAACGCAAAATGCATAACGCATAATGCATAACGCATAACGCATAACGCATAACGCATTACGCATAACGCATAACGCAAAATGCATAACGCATAATGCATAACGCATAACGCATAACGCATAACGCACAACGCATATCGCATAACGTATAAGGCATAACGCATAATACATAACGTATAACGCATTATGCATAACGCATAACGCATATCGCATAACGCATTATGCATAACGCATAACGCATATCGCATAACGTATAACGCATAACGCATAACGCATAACGCATAACGCATAACACATAACGCATAACGCATAATGCACAACGCATAACGAATACAGCAAAACGAATAACGCTTAACGCATAACGGATCACGCATAACGGATCACGCATAACGCTTAACGCATAACGTATAACTCATAATGCATAATGCATAAAGCATAACGCATAACGCATAACGCATAACGCATAACGCATAACGAATAACGCATAACGCATAACGCATAACGCATAACGCATAACGCATAACGCATAACGCATAACGCATAACGTATAACGCATACCGCATTACGCATAACGCATAACGCAAAATGCATAACGCATAATGCATAACGCATAACGCATAACGCATAACGCATTACGCATAACGCATAACGCAAAATGCATAACGCATAATGCATAACGCATAACGCATAACGCATAACGCACAACGCATATCGCATAACGTATAAGGCATAACGCATAATACATAACGTATAACGCATTATGCATAACGCATAACGCATATCGCATAACGCATTATGCATAACGCATAACGCATATCGCATAACGTATAACGCATAACGCATAACGCATAACGCATAACGCATAACACATAACGCATAACGCATAATGCACAACGCATAACGAATACAGCAAAACGAATAACGCTTAACGCATAACGGATCACGCATAACGGATCACGCATAACGCTTAACGCATAACGTATAACTCATAATGCATAATGCATAAAGCATAACGCATAACGCATAACGCATAACGCATAACGCATAACGAATAACGCATAACGCATAACGCATAACGCATAACGCATAACGCATAACGCATAACGCATAACGCATAACGAACAACGGATAACGAACAACGGATAACGAATAACGCATAACGCATAACGCATAACTCATAACGCATAACGCATAACGGATCACGCATAACGCATAACGCATAACGCATAACGCATATCGAATAACGCATAACGTGTAACTCATAACGTATAACGCATAACGCATTACGCATAACGCATCACGCATAACGGATAACGCATAACGCATAACGCATATCGCATAAAACATAACGCATAAAGCATAACGTACAACGTATAACGCATAACGCATAACGCATAACGCATAACGCACAACGCAAACGTATAACGCACAACGCATAATGCATAACGCATAACGCATAACGCATAACACATAACGCATAACGCATAACGCATAACGCATAACGCATAACGCATAACGCATAACGCATAACGCATAACGCATAACGCATAACGCATAACGCATAACGCATAACGCATAACGCATAACGCATAACGAACAACGGATAACGAACAACGGATAACGAATAACGCATAACGCATAACGCATAACGCATAACGCATAACGCATAACGCATAACGCATAACGCATAACGCATAAAGTATAACACATAACGCATAACGCATAAAGTATAACACATAACGCATAACGCATTACGCATTACGCATAACGCATCACGCATAACGGATAACGCATAACGCATAACGCATATCGCATAAAACATAACGCATAAAGCATAACGTACAACGTATAACGCATAACGCATAACGCATAACGCATAACGCATAACGCATAACGCATAACGTATATCGCATAACACATAACGCATAACCCATAACGCATAACGCATAACGCATAACGCATATCGCATAAAACATAACGCATAAAGCATAACGTACAACGTATAACGCATAACGCATAACGCATAACGCATAACGCCTAACGCATAACGGATCACGCATAACGCATAAAGCATAACGCATAAAGCATAACGCATAACGCATAACGCATAACGCATAACGCATAAAGCATAACGCATAACGCATAACGCATAACGCATATCGCATAACGCATAACGCATAACGTATAACGCATAACGCATACCGTATAACGCATAACGCATAACGCAAACGTGTAACGCACAACGCATAACGAATACAGCAAAACGCATAATGCTTAACGCATAACGGATCACGCATAACGCATAACGCATAACGCATAACGCATAACGCATAACACATAACGCATAACGCATAATGCACAACGCATAACGAATACAGCAAAACGAATAACGCTTAACGCATAACGGATCACGCATAACGGATCACGCATAACGCTTAACGCATAACGTATAACTCATAATGCATAATGCATAAAGCATAACGCATAACGCATAACGCATAACGCATAACGAATAACGCATAACGCATAACGCATAACGCATAACGCATAACGCATAACGCATAACGCATAACGAACAACGGATAACGAACAACGGATAACGAATAACGCATAACGCATAACGCATAACTCATAACGCATAACGTATAACGGATCACGCATAACGCATAACGCATAACGCATAACGCATAACGCATAACGCATATCGAATAACGCATAACGTGTAACTCATAACGTATAACGCATAACGCATTACGCATAACGCATCACGCATAACGGATAACGCATAACGCATAACGCATATCGCATAAAACATAACGCATAAAGCATAACGTACAACGTATAACGCATAACGCATAACGCATAACGCATAACGCATAACGCACAACGCAAACGTATAACGCACAACGCATAATGCATAACGCATAACGCATAACGCATAACGCATAACGCATAACGCATAACGCATAACGCATAACGCATAACGCATAACGCATAACGCATAACGCATAACGCATAACGCATAACGCATAACGCATAACGCATAACGCATAACGCATAACGAACAACGGATAACGAACAACGGATAACGAATAACGCATAACGCATAACGCATAACGCATAACGCATAACGCATAACGCATAAAGTATAACACATAACGCATAACGCATAAAGTATAACACATAACGCATAACGCATTACGCATTACGCATAACGCATCACGCATAACGGATAACGCATAACGCATAACGCATATCGCATAAAACATAACGCATAAAGCATAACGTACAACGTATAACGCATAACGCATAACGCATAACGCATAACGCATAACGCATAACGTATATCGCATAACACATAACGCATAACCCATAACGCATAACGCATAACGCATAACGCATATCGCATAAAACATAACGCATAAAGCATAACGTACAACGTATAACGCATAACGCATAACGCATAACGCATAACGCCTAACGCATAACGGATCACGCATAACGCATAAAGCATAACGCATAAAGCATAACGCATAACGCATAACGCATAACGCATAACGCATAAAGCATAACGCATAACGCATAACGCATAACGCATATCGCATAACGCATAACGCATAACGTATAACGCATAACGCATACCGTATAACGCATAACGCATAACGCAAACGTGTAACGCACAACGCATAACGAATACAGCAAAACGCATAATGCTTAACGCATAACGGATCACGCATAACGCATAACGCATAACGCATAACGCATAACGCATATCGAATAACGCATAACGTGTAACTCATAACGTATAACGCATAAAGCATAATGCATAACGCATAACGCATAACGCATATCGCATAACGCATAACGTATAACGTATAACGCATAACGCATACCGTATAACGCATAACGCATAATGCATAACGCAAACGTATAACGCACAACGCATAACGCATAACGAACAACGGATAACGCATAACGCATAACTCATAACGAATACCGCAAAACGTATATCGCATAACACATAACGGATCACGCATAACGCATAACGCATAACGTATAACGCATAACGCATAACGCATAACGCATAACGCATAACGCATAACGCATAACGCATAACGCATAACGCATATCGCATACCGCATAACGCATAACGTATAACGCATAACGCATACCGTATAACGCATAACGCATAACGCATAACGCATAACGCATAACGCATAACGCATAACGCATAACGCACAACGCATGGCGCATAATGCAAAATGCATAACGCATAACGCATAACGCATAACGCATGACGCATAACGCATAACGCATAACGCATAACGCATACCGCATAACGCATAACGCATAACGCATAACGCAAACTTATAACGCATAACGCATAACGCATAACGCATAACGCATAACGCATAACGCATAACGCATAACGCCTAACGCATAACGGATCACGCATAACGCATAAAGCATAACGCATAAAGCATAACGCATAACGCATAACGCATAACGCATAACGCATAAAGCATAACGCATAACGCATAACGCATAACGCATATCGCATAACGCATAACGCATAACGTATAACGCATAACGCATACCGTATAACGCATAACGCATAACGCAAACGTGTAACGCACAACGCATAACGAATACAGCAAAACGCATAATGCTTAACGCATAACGGATCACGCATAACGCATAACGCATAACGCATAACGCATAACGCATAACGCATATCGAATAACGCATAACGTGTAACTCATAACGTATAACGCATAAAGCATAATGCATAACGCATAACGCATAACGCATATCGCATAACGCATAACGTATAACGTATAACGCATAACGCATACCGTATAACGCATAACGCATAATGCATAACGCAAACGTATAACGCACAACGCATAACGCATAACGAACAACGGATAACGCATAACGCATAACTCATAACGAATACCGCAAAACGTATATCGCATAACACATAACGGATCACGCATAACGCATAACGCATAACGTATAACGCATAACGCATAACGCATAACGCATAACGCATAACGCATAACGCATAACGCATAACGCATAACGCATATCGCATACCGCATACGCATAACTTATAACGCATAACGCATACCGTATAACGCATAACGCATAACGCATAACGCATAACGCATAACGCATAACGCATAACGCATAACGCATAACGCATAACGCATAACGCATAACGCACAACGCATGGCGCATAATGCAAAATGCATAACGCATAACGCATAACGCATAACGCATGACGCATAACGCATAACGCATAACGCATAACGCATAACGCATACCGCATAACGCATAACGCATAAGGCATAACGCAAACTTATAACGCATAACGCATAACGCATAACGCATAACGCATAACGCATAACGCATAACGCATAACGCATAACGCATAACGCATAACACATAACGCATAACGCATAACGCATAACGCATAACGCATAACGCATAACGCATAACGCATAACGCATAACGTATAACGCATAACGCATAACGCATAACGCATAACGCATAACGCATAACGCATAACGCATAACGCATAACGCATAACGCATAACGCATAACGCATAACGCATAACGCATAACGCATAACGCATAACGCATAACACATAACGTATAACGCATAACGCATAACGGATCACGCATAACGCATAAAGCATAACGCATAAAGCATAACGCATAACGCATAACGCATAACGCATAACGCATAAAGCATAACGCATAACGCATAACGCATAACGCATATCGCATAACGCATAACGCATAACGTATAACGCATAACGCATACCGTATAACGCATAACGCATAACGCAAACGTGTAACGCACAACGCATAACGAATACAGCAAAACGCATAATGCTTAACGCATAACGGATCACGCATAACGCATAACGCATAACGCATAACGCATAACGCATATCGAATAACGCATAACGTGTAACTCATAACGTATAACGCATAAAGCATAATGCATAACGCATAACGCATAACGCATATCGCATAACGCATAACGTATAACGTATAACGCATAACGCATACCGTATAACGCATAACGCATAATGCATAACGCAAACGTATAACGCACAACGCATAACGCATAACGAACAACGGATAACGCATAACGCATAACTCATAACGAATACCGCAAAACGTATATCGCATAACACATAACGGATCACGCATAACGCATAACGCATAACGTATAACGCATAACGCATAACGCATAACGCATAACGCATAACGCATAACGCATAACGCATAACGCATATCGCATACCGCATAACGCATAACGTATAACGCATAACGCATACCGTTTAACGCATAACGCATAACGCATAACGCATAACGCATAACGCATAACGCATAACGCATAACGCATAACGCATAACGCACAACGCATGGCGCATAATGCAAAATGCATAACGCATAACGCATAACGCATAACGCATGACGCATAACGCATAACGCATAACGCATAACGCATACCGCATAACGCATAACGCATAACGCATAACGCAAACTTATAACGCATAACGCATAACGCATAACGCATAACGCATAACGCATAACGCATAACGCATAACGCATAACGCCTAACGCATAACGGATCACGCATAACGCATAAAGCATAACGCATAAAGCATAACGCATAACGCATAACGCATAACGCATAACGCATAAAGCATAACGCATAACGCATATCGCATAACGCATAACGCATAACGTATAACGCATAACGCATACCGTATAACGCATAACGCATAACGCAAACGTGTAACGCACAACGCATAACGAATACAGCAAAACGCATAATGCTTAACGCATAACGGATCACGCATAACGCATAACGCATAACGCATAACGCATAACGCATAACGCATATCGAATAACGCATAACGTGTAACTCATAACGTATAACGCATAAAGCATAATGCATAACGCATAACGCATAACGCATATCGCATAACGCATAACGTATAACGTATAACGCATAACGCATACCGTATAACGCATAACGCATAATGCATAACGCAAACGTATAACGCACAACGCATAACGCATAACGAACAACGGATAACGCATAACGCATAACTCATAACGAATACCGCAAAACGTATATCGCATAACACATAACGGATCACGCATAACGCATAACGCATAACGTATAACGCATAACGCATAACGCATAACGCATAACGCATAACGCATAACGCATAACGCATAACGCATAACGCATAACGCATATCGCATACCGCATACGCATAACTTATAACGCATAACGCATACCGTATAACGCATAACGCATAACGCATAACGCATAACGCATAACGCATAACGCATAACGCATAACGCATAACGCATAACGCATAACGCATAACGCATAACGCACAACGCATGGCGCATAATGCAAAATGCATAACGCATAACGCATAACGCATAACGCATGACGCATAACGCATAACGCATAACGCATAACGCATAACGCATACCGCATAACGCATAACGCATAAGGCATAACGCAAACTTATAACGCATAACGCATAACGCATAACGCATAACGCATAACGCATAACGCATAACGCATAACGCATAACGCATAACACATAACGCATAACGCATAACGCATAACGCATAACGCATAACGCATAACGCATAACGCATAACGCATAACGCATAACGCATAACGCATATCGAATAACGCATAACGTGTAACTCATAACGTATAACGCATAAAGCATAATGCATAACGCATAACGCATAACGCATATCGCATAACGCATAACGTATAACGTATAACGCATAACGCATACCGTATAACGCATAACGCATAATGCATAACGCAAACGTATAACGCACAACGCATAACGCATAACGAACAACGGATAACGCATAACGCATAACGCATAACGAATACCGCAAAACGTATATCGCATAACACATAACGGATCACGCATAACGCATAACGCATAACGTATAACGCATAACGCATAACGCATAACGCATAACGCATAACGCATAACGCATAACGCATAACGCATAACGCATATCGCATACCGCATAACGCATAACGTATAACGCATAACGCATACCGTATAACGCATAACGCATAACGCATAACGCATAACGCATAACGCATAACGCATAACGCATAACGCACAACGCATGGCGCATAATGCAAAATGCATAACGCATAACGCATAACGCATAACGCATGACGCATAACGCATAACGCATAACGCATACCGCATAACGCATAACGCATAATGCATAACGCAAACTTATAACGCATAACGCATAACGCATAACGCATAACGCATAACGCATAACGCATAACGCATAACGCATAACGCATAACGCATAACACATAACGCATAACGCATAACGCATAACGCATAACGCATAACGCATAACGCATAACGCATAACGCATAACGCATAACGCATATCGCATAACACATAACGCATAACCCATAACGCATAACGCATAACGCATAACGCATAACGCATAACGCATAACGCATTACGCATAACGCATAAAGTATAACACATAACGCATATCGCATAACGCATAACGCATAACGTATAACGCATAACGCATACCGTATAACGCATAACGCATAACGCAAACGTATAACGCACAACGCATAACGAATACAGCAAAACGCATAATGCTTAACGCATAACGGATCACGCATAACGCATAACGCATAACGCATAACGCATAACGCATAACGCATATCGAATAACGCATAACGTGTAACTCATAACGTATAACGCATAACGCATAACGCATAACGCATAACGCATAACGCATAACGCATAACGCATATCGCATACCGCATAACGCATAACGTATAACGCATAACGCATACCGTATAACGCATAACGCATAACGCATAACGCATAACGCATAACGCATAACGCATAACGCACAACGCATGGCGCATAATGCAAAATGCATAACGCATAACGCATAACGCATAACGCATGACGCATAACGCATAACGCATAACGCATAACGCATACCGCATAACGCATAACGAACAACGGATAATGCATAACGCATAACGCATAACGAATACCGCAAAAAGTATATCGCCTAACACATAACGGATCACGCATAACGCATAACGCATAACGTATAACGCATAACGCATAACGCATAACGCATAACGCATAACGCATAACGCATAACGCATAACGCATAACGCATATCGCATACCGCATAACGCATAACGTATAACGCATAACGCATACCGTATAACGCATAACGCATAACGCATAACGCATAACGCATAACGCATAACGCATAACGCATAACGCATAACGCATAACGCACAACGCATGGCGCATAATGCCAAATGCATAACGCATAACGCATAACGCATAACGCATAACGCATAACCCATAACGTATAACGCATACCGCATTACGCATAACGCATAACGCAAAATGCATAACGCATAATGCATAACGCATAACGCATAACGCATAACGCATTACGCATAACGCATAACGCAAAATGCATAACGCATAATGCATAACGCATAACGCATAACGCATAACGCACAACGCATATCGCATAACGTATAAGGCATAACGCATAATACATAACGTATAACGCATTATGCATAACGCATAACGCATATCGCATAACGCATTATGCATAACGCATAACGCATATCGCATAACGTATAACGCATAACGCAAAACGCATAACGCATAACGCATAACGCATAACACATAACGCATAACGCATAATGCACAACGCATAACGAATACAGCAAAACGAATAACGCTTAACGCATAACGGATCACGCATAACGGATCACGCATAACGCTTAACGCATAACGTATAACTCATAATGCATAATGCATAAAGCATAACGCATAACGCATAACGCATAACGCATAACGCATAACGCATAACGAATAACGCATAACGCATAACGCATATCGCATAACGCATAATACATAACGTATAACGCATTATGCATAACGCATAACGCATATCGCATAACGCATTATGCATAACGCATAACGCATATCGCATAACGTATAACGCATAACGCATACCGTATAACGCATAACGCATAATGCATAACGCAAACGTATAACGCACAACGCATAACGCATAACGAACAACGGATAACGCATAACGCATAACGCATAACGAATACCGCAAAACGTATATCGCATAACACATTACGGATCACGCATAACGCATAACGCATAACGTATAACGCATAACGCATAACGCATAACGCATAACGCATAACGCATAACGCATAACGCATAACGCATAACGCATATCGCATACCGCATAACGCATAACGTATAACGCATAACGCATACCGTATAACGCATAACGCATAACGCATAACGCATAACGCATAACGCATAACGCATAACGCATAACGCATAACGCATAACGCATAACGCATAACGCACAACGCATGGCGCATAATGCAAAATGCATAACGCATAACGCATAACGCATAACGCATGACGCATAACGCATAACGCATAACGCATAACGCATACCGCATAACGCATAACGCATAACGCATAACGCAAACTTATAACGCATAACGCATAACGCATAACGCATAACGCATAACGCATAACGCATAACGCATAACGCATAACGCATAACGCATAACACATAACGCATAACGCATAACGCATAACGCATAACGCATAACGCATAACGCATAACGCATAACGCATAACGCATAACGCATAACGCACAACGCATAACGCATAACGAACAACGGATAACGCATAACGCATAACGCATAACGAATACCGCAAAACGTATATCGCATAACACATAACGGATCACGCATAACGCATAACGCATAACGTATAACGCATAACGCATAACGCATAACGCATAACGCATAACGCATAACGCATAACGCATAACGCATAACGCATATCGCATACCGCATAACGCATAACGTATAACGCATAACGCATACCGTATAACGCATAACGCATAACGCATAACGCATAACGCATAACGCATAACGCATAACGCACAACGCATGGCGCATAATGCAAAATGCATAACGCATAACGCATAACGCATAACGCATGACGCATAACGCATAACGCATAACGCATACCGCATAACGCATAACGCATAATGCATAACGCAAACTTATAACGCATAACGCATAACGCATAACGCATAACGCATAACGCATAACGCATAACGCATAACGCATAACGCATAACACATAACGCATAACGCATAACGCATAACGCATAACGCATAACGCATAACGCATAACGCATAACGCATAACGCATAACGCATATCGCATAACACATAACGCATAACCCATAACGCATAACGCATAACGCATAACGCATAACGCATAACGCATAACGCATTACGCATAACGCATAAAGTATAACACATAACGCATATCGCATAACGCATAACGCATAACGTATAACGCATAACGCATACCGTATAACGCATAACGCATAACGCAAACGTATAACGCACAACGCATAACGAATACAGCAAAACGCATAATGCTTAACGCATAACGGATCACGCATAACGCATAACGCATAACGCATAACGCATAACGCATAACGCATATCGAATAACGCATAACGTGTAACTCATAACGTATAACGCATAACGCATAACGCATAACGCATAACGCATAACGCATAACGCATAACGCATAACGCATATCGCATACCGCATAACGCATAACGTATAACGCATAACGCATACCGTATAACGCATAACGCATAACGCATAACGCATAACGCATAACGCATAACGCATAACGCACAACGCATGGCGCATAATGCAAAATGCATAACGCATAACGCATAACGCATAACGCTTGACGCATAACGCATAACGCATAACGCATAACGCATACCGCATAACGCATAACGAACAACGGATAATGCATAACGCATAACGCATAACGAATACCGCAAAAAGTATATCGCCTAACACATAACGGATCACACATAACGCATAACGCATAACGTATAACGCATAACGCATAACGCATAACGCATAACGCATAACGCATAACGCATAAGGCATATCGCATACCGCATAACGCATAACGTATAACGCATAACGCATACCGTATAACGCATAACGCATAACGCATAACGCATAACGCATAACGCATAACGCATAACGCATAACGCATAACGCACAACGCATGGCGCATAATGCAAAATGCATAACGCATAACGCATAACGCATAACGCATAACGCATAACGCATAACCCATAACGTATAACGCATACCGCATTACGCATAACGCATAACGCAAAATGCATAACGCATAATGCATAACGCATAACGCATAACGCATAACGCATTACGCATAACGCATAACGCAAAATGCATAACGCATAATGCATAACGCATAACGCATAACGCATAACGCACAACGCATATCGCATAACGTATAAGGCATAACGCATAATACATAACGTATAACGCATTATGCATAACGCATAACGCATATCGCATAACGCATTATGCATAACGCATAACGCATATCGCATAACGTATAACGCATAACGCATAACGCATAACGCATAACGCATAACACATAACGCATAACGCATAATGCACAACGCATAACGAATACAGCAAAACGAATAACGCTTAACGCATAACGGATCACGCATAACGGATCACGCATAACGCTTAACGCATAACGTATAACTCATAACGCATATCGCATATCGCATACCGCATACGCATAACTTATAACGCATAACGCATACCGTATAACGCATAACGCATAACGCATAACGCATAACGCATAACGCATAACGCATAACGCATAACGCATAACGCATAACGCATAACGCATAACGCACAACGCATGGCGCATAATGCAAAATGCATAACGCATAACGCATAACGCATAACGCATGACGCATAACGCATAACGCATAACGCATAACGCATAACGCATACCGCATAACGCATAACGCATAAGGCATAACGCAAACTTATAACGCATAACGCATAACGCATAACGCATAACGCATAACGCATAACGCATAACGCATAACGCATAACGCATAACGCATAACGCATAACGCATAACGCATAACGCATAACGCATAACGCATAACGCATAACGCATAACGCATAACGCATAACGCATAACGCATATCGAATAACGCATAACGTGTAACTCATAACGTATAACGCATAAAGCATAATGCATAACGCATAACGCATAACGCATATCGCATAACGCATAACGTATAACGTATAACGCATAACGCATACCGTATAACGCATAACGCATAATGCATAACGCAAACGTATAACGCACAACGCATAACGCATAACGAACAACGGATAACGCATAACGCATAACGCATAACGAATACCGCAAAACGTATATCGCATAACACATAACGGATCACGCATAACGCATAACGCATAACGTATAACGCATAACGCATAACGCATAACGCATAACGCATAACGCATAACGCATAACGCATAACGCATATCGCATACCGCATAACGCATAACGTATAACGCATAACGCATACCGTATAACGCATAACGCATAACGCATAACGCATAACGCATAACGCATAACGCATAACGCATAACGCACAACGCATGGCGCATAATGCAAAATGCATAACGCATAACGCATAACGCATAACGCATGACGCATAACGCATAACGCATAACGCATACCGCATAACGCATAACGCATAATGCATAACGCAAACTTATAACGCATAACGCATAACGCATAACGCATAACGCATAACGCATAACGCATAACGCATAACGCATAACGCATAACGCATAACTCATAACGCATAACGCATAACGCATTACGCATAACGCATAACGCATAACGCATAACGCATAACGCATAACGCATAACGCATATCGCATAACACATAACGCATAACCCATAACGCATAACGCATAACGCATAACGCATAACGCATAACGCATAACGCATTACGCATAACGCATAAAGTATAACACATAACGCATATCGCATAACGCATAACGCATAACGTATAACGCATAACGCATACCGTATAACGCATAACGCATAACGCAAACGTATAACGCACAACGCATAACGAATACAGCAAAACGCATAATGCTTAACGCATAACGGATCACGCATAACGCATAACGCATAACGCATAACGCATAACGCATAACGCATAACGCATATCGAATAACGCATAACGTGTAACTCATAACGTATAACGCATAACGCATAACGCATAACGCATAACGCATAACGCATAACGCATAACGCATATCGCATACCGCATAACGCATAACGTATAACGCATAACGCATACCGTATAACGCATAACGCATAACGCATAACGCATAACGCATAACGCATAACGCATAACGCACAACGCATGGCGCATAATGCAAAATGCATAACGCATAACGCATAACGCATAACGCATGACGCATAACGCATAACGCATAACGCATAACGCATACCGCATAACGCATAACGAACAACGGATAATGCATAACGCATAACGCATAACGAATACCGCAAAAAGTATATCGCCTAACACATAACGGATCACGCATAACGCATAACGCATAACGTATAACGCATAACGCATAACGCATAACGCATAACGCATAACGCATAACGCATAACGCATAACGCATATCGCATACCGCATAACGCATAACGTATAACGCATAACGCATACCGTATAACGCATAACGCATAACGCATAACGCATAACGCATAACGCATAACGCATAACGCATAACGCATAACGCATAACGCACAACGCATGGCGCATAATGCCAAATGCATAACGCATAACGCATAACGCATAACGCATAACGCATAACCCATAACGTATAACGCATACCGCATTACGCATAACGCATAACGCAAAATGCATAACGCATAATGCATAACGCATAACGCATAACGCATAACGCATTACGCATAACGCATAACGCAAAATGCATAACGCATAATGCATAACGCATAACGCATAACGCATAACGCACAACGCATATCGCATAACGTATAAGGCATAACGCATAATACATAACGTATAACGCATTATGCATAACGCATAACGCATATCGCATAACGCATTATGCATAACGCATAACGCATATCGCATAACGTATAACGCATAACGCAAAACGCATAACGCATAACGCATAACGCATAACACATAACGCATAACGCATAATGCACAACGCATAACGAATACAGCAAAACGAATAACGCTTAACGCATAACGGATCACGCATAACGGATCACGCATAACGCTTAACGCATAACGTATAACTCATAATGCATAATGCATAAAGCATAACGCATAACGCATAACGCATAACGCATAACGCATAACGTATAACGCATAACGCATACCGTATAACGCATAACGCATAATGCATAACGCAAACGTATAACGCACAACGCATAACGCATAACGAACAACGGATAACGCATAACGCATAACGCATAACGAATACCGCAAAACGTATATCGCATAACACATTACGGATCACGCATAACGCATAACGCATAACGTATAACGCATAACGCATAACGCATAACGCATAACGCATAACGCATAACGCATAACGCATAACGCATAACGCATATCGCATACCGCATAACGCATAACGTATAACGCATAACGCATACCGTATAACGCATAACGCATAACGCATAACGCATAACGCATAACGCATAACGCATAACGCATAACGCATAACGCATAACGCATAACGCATAACGCATAACGCACAACGCATGGCGCATAATGCAAAATGCATAACGCATAACGCATAACGCATAACGCATGACGCATAACGCATAACGCATAACGCATAACGCATACCGCATAACGCATAACGCATAACGCATAACGCAAACTTATAACGCATAACGCATAACGCATAACGCATAACGCATAACGCATAACGCATAACGCATAACGCATAACGCATAACGCATAACACATAACGCATAACGCATAACGCATAACGCATAACGCATAACGCATAACGCATAACGCATAACGCATAACGCATAACGCATAACGCACAACGCATAACGCATAACGAACAACGGATAACGCATAACGCATAACGCATAACGAATACCGCAAAACGTATATCGCATAACACATAACGGATCACGCATAACGCATAACGCATAACGTATAACGCATAACGCATAACGCATAACGCATAACGCATAACGCATAACGCATAACGCATAACGCATAACGCATATCGCATACCGCATAACGCATAACGTATAACGCATAACGCATACCGTATAACGCATAACGCATAACGCATAACGCATAACGCATAACGCATAACGCATAACGCATAACGCACAACGCATGGCGCATAATGCAAAATGCATAACGCATAACGCATAACGCATAACGCATGACGCATAACGCATAACGCATAACGCATACCGCATAACGCATAACGCATAATGCATAACGCAAACTTATAACGCATAACGCATAACGCATAACGCATAACGCATAACGCATAACGCATAACGCATAACGCATAACGCATAACACATAACGCATAACGCATAACGCATAACGCATAACGCATAACGCATAACGCATAACGCATAACGCATAACGCATAACGCATATCGCATAACACATAACGCATAACCCATAACGCATAACGCATAACGCATAACGCATAACGCATAACGCATAACGCATTACGCATAACGCATAAAGTATAACACATAACGCATAACGCATAACGCATAACGCATAACGTATAACGCATAACGCATACCGTATAACGCATAACGCATAACGCAAACGTATAACGCACAACGCATAACGAATACAGCAAAACGCATAATGCTTAACGCATAACGGATCACGCATAACGCATAACGCATAACGCATAACGCATAACGCATAACGCATATCGAATAACGCATAACGTGTAACTCATAACGCATAACGCATAACGCATAACGCATAACGCATAACGCATAACGCATAACGCATAACGCATAACGCATATCGCATACCGCATAACGCATAACGTATAACGCATAACGCATACCGTATAACGCATAACGCATAACGCATAACGCATAACGCATAACGCATAACGCACAACGCATGGCGCATAATGCAAAATGCATAACGCATAACGCATAACGCATAACGCTTGACGCATAACGCATAACGCATAACGCATAACGCATACCGCATAACGCATAACGAACAACGGATAATGCATAACGCATAACGCATAACGAATACCGCAAAAAGTATATCGCCTAACACATAACGGATCACACATAACGCATAACGCATAACGTATAACGCATAACGCATAACGCATAACGCATAACGCATAACGCATAACGCATAAGGCATATCGCATACCGCATAACGCATAACGTATAACGCATAACGCATACCGTATAACGCATAACGCATAACGCATAACGCATAACGCATAACGCATAACGCATAACGCATAACGCATAACGCACAACGCATGGCGCATAATGCAAAATGCATAACGCATAACGCATAACGCATAACGCATAACGCATAACGCATAACCCATAACGTATAACGCATACCGCATTACGCATAACGCATAACGCAAAATGCATAACGCATAATGCATAACGCATAACGCATAACGCATAACGCATTACGCATAACGCATAACGCAAAATGCATAACGCATAATGCATAACGCATAACGCATAACGCATAACGCATAACGCATATCGCATAACGTATAAGGCATAACGCATAATACATAACGTATAACGCATTATGCATAACGCATAACGCATATCGCATAACGCATTATGCATAACGCATAACGCATATCGCATAACGTATAACGCATAACGCATAACGCATAACGCATAACGCATAACACATAACGCATAACGCATAATGCACAACGCATAACGAATACAGCAAAACGAATAACGCTTAACGCATAACGGATCACGCATAACGGATCACGCATAACGCTTAACGCATAACGTATAACTCATAATGCATAATGCATAAAGCATAACGCATAACGCATAACGCATAACGCATAACGCATAACGAATAACGCATAACGCATAACGCATAACGCATAACGCATAACGCATAACGCATAACGCATATCGAATAACGCATAACGTGTAACTCATAACGTATAACGCATAACGCATTACGCATAACGCATCAGGCATAACGGATAACGCATAACGCATAACGCATATCGCATAAAACATAACGCATAAAGCATAACGTACAACGTATAACGCATAACGCATAACGCATAACGCATAACGCATAACGCACAACGCAAACGTATAACGCACAACGCATAATGCATAACGCATAACGCATAACGCATAACGCATAACGCATAACGCATAACGCATAACGCATAACGCATAACGCATAACGCATAACGCATAACGCATAACGCATAACGCATATCGCATACCGCATAACGCATAACGTATAACGCATAACGCATACCGTATAACGCATAACGCATAACGCATAACGCATAACGCATAACGCATAACGCATAACGCATAACGCACAACGCATGGCGCATAATGCAAAATGCATAACGCATAACGCATAACGCATAACGCATGACGCATAACGCATAACGCATAACGCATACCGCATAACGCATAACGCATAATGCATAACGCAAACTTATAACGCATAACGCATAACGCATAACGCATAACGCATAACGCATAACGCATAACGCATAACGCATAACGCATAACACATAACGCATAACGCATAACGCATAACGCATAACGCATAACGCATAACGCATAACGCATAACGCATAACGCATAACGCATATCGCATAACACATAACGCATAACCCATAACGCATAACGCATAACGCATAACGCATAACGCATAACGCATAACGCATTACGCATAACGCATAAAGTATAACACATAACGCATATCGCATAACGCATAACGCATAACGTATAACGCATAACGCATACCGTATAACGCATAACGCATAACGCAAACGTATAACGCACAACGCATAACGAATACAGCAAAACGCATAATGCTTAACGCATAACGGATCACGCATAACGCATAACGCATAACGCATAACGCATAACGCATAACGCATATCGAATAACGCATAACGTGTAACTCATAACGTATAACGCATAACGCATAACGCATAACGCATAACGCATAACGCATAACGCATAACGCATAACGCATAACGCATACCGCATAACGCATAACGTATAACGCATAACGCATACCGTATAACGCATAACGCATAACGCATAACGCATAACGCATAACGCATAACGCATAACGCACAACGCATGGCGCATAATGCAAAATGCATAACGCATAACGCATAACGCATAACGCTTGACGCATAACGCATAACGCATAACGCATAACGCATACCGCATAACGCATAACGAACAACGGATAATGCATAACGCATAACGCATAACGAATACCGCAAAAAGTATATCGCCTAACACATAACGGATCACACATAACGCATAACGCATAACGTATAACGCATAACGCATAACGCACAACGCATAACGCATAACGCATAACGCATAAGGCATATCGCATACCGCATAACGCATAACGTATAACGCATAACGCATACCGTATAACGCATAACGCATAACGCATAACGCATAACGCATAACGCATAACGCATAACGCATAACGCACAACGCATGGCGCATAATGCAAAATGCATAACGCATAACGCATAACGCATAACGCATAACGCATAACGCATAACCCATAACGTATAACGCATACCGCATTACGCATAACGCATAACGCTAAATGCATAACGCATAATGCATAACGCATAACGCATAACGCATAACGCATTACGCATAACGCATAACGCAAAATGCATAACGCATAATGCATAACGCATAACGCATAACGCATAACGCACAACGCATATCGCATAACGTATAAGGCATAACGCATAATACATAACGTATAACGCATTATGCATAACGCATAACGCATATCGCATAACGCATTATGCATAACGCATAACGCATATCGCATAACGCATAACGCATAACGCATAACGCATAACGCATAACGCATAACACATAACGCATAACGCATAATGCACAACGCATAACGAATACAGCAAAACGAATAACGCTTAACGCATAACGGATCACGCATAACGGATCACGCATAACGCTTAACGCATAACGTATAACTCATAATGCATAATGCATAAAGCATAACGCATAACGCATAACGCATAACGCATAACGCATAACGAATAACGCATAACGCATAACGCATAACGCATAACGCATAACGCATAACGCATAACGCATATCGAATAACGCATAACGTGTAACTCATAACGTATAACGCATAACGCATTACGCATAACGCATCAGGCATAACGGATAACGCATAACGCATAACGCATATCGCATAAAACATAACGCATAAAGCATAACGTACAACGTATAACGCATAACGCATAACGCATAACGCATAACGCATAACGCACAACGCAAACGTATAACGCACAACGCATAATGCATAACGCATAACGCATAACGCATAACGCATAACGCATAACGCATAACGCATAACGCATAACGCATAACGCATAACGCATAACGCATAACGCATAACGCATAACGCATAACGCATAACGCATAACGCATAACGCATAACGCATAACGCATAACGAACAACGGATAACGAACAACGGATAACGAATAACGCATAACGCATAACGCATAACGCATAACGCATAACGCATAACGCATAACGCATAACGCATAAAGTATAACACATAACGCATAACGCATAAAGTATAACACATAACGCATAACGCATTACGCATTACGCATAACGCATCACGCATAACGGATAACGCATAACGCATAACGCATATCGCATAAAACATAACGCATAAAGCATAACGTACAACGTATAACGCATAACGCATAACGCATAACGCATAACGCATAACGCATAACGCATAACGTATATCGCATAACACATAACGCATAACCCATAACGCATAACGCATAAGGCATAACGCATAACGTTAACGCATAACGCATAACGCCTAACGCATAACGGATCACGCATAACGCATAAAGCATAACGCATAAAGCATAACGCATAACGCATAACGCATAACGCATAACGCATAAAGCATAACGCATAACGCATAACGCATAACGCATATCGCATAACGCATAACGCATAACGTATAACGCATAACGCATACCGTATAACGCATAACGCATAACGCAAACGTGTAACGCACAACGCATAACGAATACAGCAAAACGCATAATGCTTAACGCATAACGGATCACGCATAACGCATAACGCATAACGCATAACGCATAACGCATAACGCATATCGAATAACGCATAACGTGTAACTCATAACGTATAACGCATAAAGCATAATGCATAACGCATAACGCATAACGCATATCGCATAACGCATAACGTATAACGTATAACGCATAACGCATACCGTATAACGCATAACGCATAATGCATAACGCAAACGTATAACGCACAACGCATAACGCATAACGAACAACGGATAACGCATAACGCATAACTCATAACGAATACCGCAAAACGTATATCGCATAACACATAACGGATCACGCATAACGCATAACGCATAACGTATAACGCATAACGCATAACGCATAACGCATAACGCATAACGCATAACGCATAACGCATAACGCATATCGCATACCGCATAACGCATAACGTATAACGCATAACGCATACCGTATAACGCATAACGCATAACGCATAACGCATAACGCATAACGCATAACGCATAACGCATAACGCATAACGCATAACGCATAACGCACAACGCATGGCGCATAATGCAAAATGCATAACGCATAACGCATAACGCATAACGCATGACGCATAACGCATAACGCATAACGCATAACGCATACCGCATAACGCATAACGCATAACGCATAACGCAAACTTATAACGCATAACGCATAACGCATAACGCATAACGCATAACGCATAACGCATAACGCATAACGCATAACGCATAACGCATAACGCATAACGCATAACGCATAACGCATATCGCATAACACATAACGCATAACCCATAACGCATAACGCATAACGCATAACGCATAACGCATAACGCATAACGCATTACGCATAACGCATAAACTATAACACATAACGCATATCGCATAACGCATAACGCATAACGTATAACTCATAACGCATACCGTATAACGCATAACGCATAACGCAAACGTATAACGCACAACGCATAACGAATACAGCAAAACGCATAATGCTTAACGCATAACGGATCACGCATAACGCATAACGCATAACGCATAACGCATAACGCATAACGCATATCGAATAACGCATAACGTGTAACTCATAACGTATAACGCATAACGCATAACGCATAACGCATAACGCATAACGCATAACGCATAACGCATAACGCATAACGCATATCGCATACCGCATAACGCATAACGTATAACGCATAACGCATACCGTATAACGCATAACGCATAACGCATAACGCATAACGCATAACGCATAACGCATAACGCATAACGCACAACGCATGGCGCATAATGCAAAATGCATAACGCATAACGCATAACGCATAACGCATGACGCATAACCCATAACGCATAACGCATAACGCATACCGCATAACGCATAACGAACAACGGATAATGCATAACGCATAACGCATAACGAATACCGCAAAAAGTATATCGCCTAACACATAACGGATCACGCATAACGCATAACGCATAACGTATAACGCATAACGCATAACGCATAACGCATAACGCATAACGCATAACGCATAACGCATATCGCATACCGCATAACGCATAACGTATAACGCATAACGCATACCGTATAACGCATAACGCATAACGCATAACGCATAACGCATAACGCATAACGCATAACGCATAACGCACAACGCATGGCGCATAATGCAAAATGCATAACGCATAACGCATAACGCATAACGCATAACGCATAACGCATAACGCATAACGTATAACGCATACCGCATTACGCAGAACGCATAACGCAAAATGCATAACGCATAATGCATAACGCATAACGCATAACGCATAACGCATTACGCATAACGCATAACGCAAAATGCATAACGCATAATGCATAACGCATAACGCATAACGCATAACGCACAACGCATATCGCATAACGTATAAGGCATAACGCATAATACATAACGTATAACGCATTATGCATAACGCATAACGCATATCGCATAACGCATTATGCATAACGCATAACGCATATCGCATAACGTATAACGCATAACGCATAACGCATAACGCATAACGCATAACACATAACGCATAACGCATAATGCACAACGCATAACGAATACAGCAAAACGAATAACGCTTAACGCATAACGGATCACGCATAACGGATCACGCATAACGCTTAACGCATAACGTATAACTCATAATGCATAATGCATAAAGCATAACGCATAACGCATAACGCATAACGCATAACGCATAACGAATAACGCATAACGCATAACGCATAACGCATAACGCATAATTTATAACTCATAACTCATAACGAATATCGCATAACGCATAACGCATAACGCATAACGCATAATGCATAACGCATAAAGCATAACGCATAACGCATAACGCACAACGCATATCGCATAACGCATAACGCATAACGCATAACGCATGTCGCATAACTCAAAATGCATAACGCATAACGCATAACGCATAACGCATAAAGTATAACACATAACGCATAACGCATAAAGTATAACACATAACGTATAACGCACAACGCATAATGCATAACACATAACGCATAACGCATAACGCATGGCGCAAAACGCAAAATGCATAACGCATAACGCATAACGCATAACGCATAACGCACAACGCATATCGCATAACGCATAACGCATAACGCATAACGCATGGCGCATAACTCAAAATGCATAACGCATAACGCATAACGCATAACGCATAACGCATAAGTCATAACGCACAACGCATATCGCATAACGTATAAGGCATAACGCATAATACATAACGTATAACGCATTATGCATAAGGCATAACGCATAATGCATAACGCATAACGCAAACCCATAAGGCATAAGGCATAACGCATAACGCCTAACGCATAACGCATAACGCATGTCGGATCACTCATAACGCATAACGCATAACGCATAAAGCATAAAGCATAACGTATAACGCATAACGCATATCGCATAACGCATAACGCATAACCCATAACGCATAACGCATAACGCATAACGCATAACGCATAACGCATAACGCATAACGCATAACGCATAACGCATAACGCATAACGCATAACGCATAACGCATAACGCATAACGCATAACGCATAACGCATAGCGCATAACGCATAACGCATAACGCATAACGCATAACGCATAACGCATAACGCCTAACGGATCAGGCATAACGCATAACGCATAATGCATAACACATAACGCATAACGCATTACGCACAACGCATAACGCATAACGCATAACGCATAACGCATAATGCATAACGCATAAAGCATAATGCATAATGCCTAACGCAAACCCATAAGGCATAAGGCATAACGCATAACGCATAACGCGTAACGCATGTCGGATCACGCAGAACGCATAACGCACAACGCATAACGCATAACGTATATCGCATAACACATAACGCATAACCCATAACGCATAACGCATAACGCATAACGCATAACGCATAACGCATATCGCATAACGTATAAGGCATAACGCATAATACATAACGTATAACGCATTATGCATAAGGCATAACGCATAATGCATAACGCATAACGCAAACCCATAAGGCATAAGGCATAACGCATAACGCCTAACGCATAACGCATAACGCATGTCGGATCACTCATAACGCATAACGCATAACGCATAAAGCATAAAGCATAACGTATAACGCATAACGCATATCGCATAACGCATAACGCATAACCCATAACGCATAACGCATAACGCATAACGCATAACGCATAACGCATAACGCATAACGCATAACGCATGGCGCATAACTCAAAATGCATAACGCATAACGCATAACGCATAACGCATAACGCATAAGTCATAACGCACAACGCATATCGCATAACGTATAAGGCATAACGCATAATACATAACGTATAACGCATTATGCATAAGGCATAACGCATAATGCATAACGCATAACGCAAACCCATAAGGCATAAGGCATAACGCATAACGCCTAACGCATAACGCATAACGCATGTCGGATCACTCATAACGCATAACGCATAACGCATAAAGCATAAAGCATAACGTATAACGCATAACGCATATCGCATAACGCATAACGCATAACCCATAACGCATAACGCATAACGCATAACGCATAACGCATAACGCATAACGCATAACGCATAACGCATAACGCATAACGCATAACGCATAACGCATAACGCATAACGCATAACGCATAGCGCATAACGCATAACGCATAACGCATAACGCATAACGCATAACGCATAACGCATAACGCATAACGCCTAACGGATCAGGCATAACGCATAACGCATAATGCATAACACATAACGCATAACGCATTACGCACAACGCATAACGCATAACGCATAACGCATAACGCATAATGCATAACGCATAAAGCATAATGCATAATGCCTAACGCAAACCCATAAGGCATAAGGCATAACGCATAACGCATAACGCGTAACGCATGTCGGATCTCGCAGAACGCATAACGCACAACGCATAACGCATAACGTATATCGCATAACACATAACGCATAACCCATAACGCATAACGCATAACGCATAACGCATAACGCATAACGCATAACGCATAACGCATAACGCATAACGCATAACGTATAACGCATAACGCATAACGCATAACGCATAACGCATAACGCATAACGCATAACGCATTACGCATAACGCATAAAGTATAACACATAACGCATAACGCATAAAGTATAACACATAACGCATAACGCATTACGCATATCGCATAACGTATAACGCAAAACGCATAACGCATAACGTTACCGCATAAGGCTTGATGCATGACGCATATCGCATAACGCATAACGCATAACTCATAACTCATAACGTATAACGCATAACGCATAACGCATAACGCATAACGCATAACGCATAACGCATAACGCATAACCCATAACGCATAACGCATAATGCATAACGCATAACGCATAACGCATAAAGCATATCGCATAACGCATAACGCATAACGCATAACGCATAACGCATAACGCATAACGCATAACGCATAACGCATAACGCATAACGCATAACGCATAACGCATAACGCATAACGCATTACCCATAACGCATAAAGTATAACACATAACGCATAACGCATTACGCATAACGCATCACGCATAACGCATAACGCATAACGCATAACGCATATCGCATAAAACATAACGCATCACGCATAACGTACAACGTATAACGCATAACGCATAACGCATAACGCATAACGCATAACGCATAACGCATAACGTATATCGCATAACACATAACGCATAACCCATAACGCATAACGCATAAGGCATAACGCATAACGTTAACGCATAACGCATAACGCCTAACGCATAACGGATCACGCATAACGCATAAAGCATAACGCATAAAGCATAACGCATAACGCATAACGCATAACGCATAACGCATAACGCATAAAGCATAACGCATACCGCATAACGCATAACGCATAACGCATAACGCATAACGCATAACGCAAACTTATAACGCACAACGCATAACGCATAACGCATAACGCATAACGCATAACGCATAACGCATAACGTATATCGCATAACACATAACGCATAACCCATAACGCATAACGCATAAGGCATAACGCATAACGTTAACGCATAACGCATAACGCCTAACGCATAACGGATCACGCATAACGCATAAAGCATAAAACATAACGCATCACGCATAACGTACAACGTATAACGCATAACGCATAACGCATAACGCATAACGCATAACGCATAACGCATAACGTATATCGCATAACACATAACGCATAACCCATAACGCATAACGCATAAGGCATAACGCATAACGTTAACGCATAACGCATAACGCCTAACGCATAACGGATCACGCATAACGCATAAAGCATAACGCATAAAGCATAACGCATAACGCATAACGCATAACGCATAACGCATTACGCATAAAGCATAACGCATACCGCATAACGCATAACCCATAACGCATAACGCATAAGGCATAACGCATAACGCATAACGCATAACGCATAACGCATAACGCATAACGCATAACGGATAACGCATAAAGCATTACGCATACCGCATAACGCATAACGCATAACGCATAACGCATAACGCATAACGCATAACGCATAACGCATAACGCATAACGCATAACGCATAACGCATAACGCATAACGCATAACGCATAACGCATTACGCATAACGCATAAAGTATAACACATAACGCATAACGCATTACGCATAACGCATCACGCATAACGCATAACGCATAACGCATAACGCATATCGCATAAAACATAACGCATCACGCATAACGTACAACGTATAACGCATAACGCATAACGCATAACGCATAACGCATAACGCATAACGCATAACGTATATCGCATAACACATAACGCATAACCCATAACGCATAACGCATAAGGCATAACGCATAACGTTAACGCATAACGCATAACGCCTAACGCATAACGGATCACGCATAACGCATAAAGCATAACGCATAAAGCATAACGCATAACGCATAACGCATAACGCATAAAGCATAAAGCATAACGCATACCGCATAACGCATAACCCATAACGCATAACGCATAAGGCATAACGCATAACGTTAACGCATAACGCATAACGCCTAACGCATAACGCATAAGGCATAACGCATAACGTTAACGCATAACGCATAACGCCTAACGCATAACGGATCACGCATAACGCATAAAGCATAACGCATAAAGCATAACGCATAACGCATAACGCATAACGCATAACGCATAAAGCATAACGCATACCGCATAACGCATAACTCATAACGCATAACGCAAACTTATAACGCACAACGCATAAGGCATAACGCATAACGCATAACGCATAACGCATAACGCATAACGCATAACGCATAACGCATAACGCATAACGCAAACTCATAACGCATAACGCAAACTTATAACGCACAACGCATAACGCATAACGCATAACGCATAACGCATAACGTATAACGCATAACGCATACCGTATAACGCATAACGCATAACGCATAACGCATAACGCATAACGCATAACGCATAACGCACAACGCATGGCGCATAATGCAAAATGCATAACGCATAACGCATAACGCATAACGCATAACGCATAACGCATAACGCATAACGTATAACGCATACCGCATTACGCATAACGCATAACGCAAAATGCATAACGCATAATGCATAACGCATAACGCATAACGCATAACGCATTACGTATAACGCATTATGCATAACGCATAACGCATATCGCATAACGCATTATGCATAACGCATAACGCATATCGCATAACGTATAACGCATAACGCATAACGCATAACGCATAACGCATAACGCATAACACATAACGCATAACGCATAATGCACAACGCATAACGAATACAGCAAAACGAATAACGCTTAACGCATAACGGATCACGCATAACGGATCACGCATAACGCTTAACGCATAACGTATAACTCATAATGCATAATGCATAAAGCATAACGCATAACGCATAACGCATAACGCATAACGCATAACGAATAACGCATAACGCATAACGCATAACGCATAACGCATAACGCATAATTTATAACTCATAACTCATAACGAATATCGCATAACGCATAACGCATAACGCATAACGCATAATGCATAACGCATAAAGCATAACGCATAACGCATACCGCACAACGCATATCGCATAACGCATAACGCATAACGCATAACGCATGGCGCATAACTCAAAATGCATAACGCATAACGCATAACGCATAACGCATAAAGTATAACACATAACGCATAACGCATAAAGTATAACACATAACGTATAACGCACAACGCATAATGCATAACGCATAACGCATAACGCATAACGCATGGCGCAAAACGCAAAATGCATAACGCATAACGCATAACGCATAACGCATAACGCACAACGCATATCGCATAACGCATAACGCATAACGCATAACGCATAACGCATGGCGCATAACTCAAAATGCATAACGCATAACGCATAACGCATAACGCATAACGCATAAGTCATAACGCACAACGCATATCGCATAACGTATAAGGCATAACGCATAATACATAACGTATAACGCATTATGCATAACGCATAACGCATAATGCATAACGCATAACGCAAACCCATAAGGCATAAAGCATAACGCATAACGCATAACGCATAACGCATAACGCATGTCGGATCACTCATAACGCATAACGCATAACGCATAAAGCATAAAGCATAACGTATAACGCATAACGCATATCGCATAACGCATAACGCATAACCCATAACGCATAACGCATAACGCATAACGCATAACGCATAATGCATAACGCATAACGCATAACGCATAACGCATAACGCATAACGCATAACGCATAACGCATAACGCATAACGCATAGCGCATAACGCATAACGCATAACGCATAACGCATAACGCATAACGCATAACGCATAACGCATAACGCATAACGCCTAACGGATCAGGCATAACGCATTACGCATAATGCATAACACATAACGCATAACGCATTACGCACAACGCATAACGCATAACGCATAAAGTATGACGCATAACGCATAACGCATTACGCATATCGCATAACGTATAACGCAAAACGCATAACGCATAACGTTACCGCATAAGGCTTGATGCATGACGCATATCGCATAACGCATAACGCATAACTCATAACTCATAACGTATAACGCATAACGCATAACGCATAACGCATAACGTATAACGCATAACCCATAACGCATAACGCATAATGCATAACGCATAACGCATAACGCATAAAGCATAACGCATAACGCATAACGCATAACGCATAACGCATAACGCATAACGCATAACGCATAACGCATAACGCATAACGCATAACGCATAACGCATAACGCATAACGCATAACGCATAACGCATAACGCATAACGCATAACGCATTACGCATAACGCATAAAGTATAACACATAACGCATAACGCATTACGCATAACGCATCACGCATAACGCATAACGCATAACGCATAACGCATATCGCATAAAACATAACGCATCACGCATAACGTACAACGTATAACGCATAACGCATAACGCATAACGCATAACGCATAACGCATAACGTATATCGCATAACACATAACGCATAACCCATAACGCATAACGCATATGGCATAACGCATAACGTTAACGCATAACGCATAACGCCTAACGCATAACGCATAACGCATAACGCCTAACGGATCAGGCATAACGCATTACGCATAATGCATGACACATAACGCATAACGCATTACGCACAACGCATAACGCATAACGCATAAAGTATGACGCATAACGCATAACGCATTACGCATATCGCATAACGCATATCGCATAACGCATAACGCATAACCCATAACGCATAACGCATAACGCATAACGCATAACGCATAATGCATAACGCATAACGCATAACGCATAACGCATAACGCATAACGCATAACGCATAACGCATAACGCATAACGCATAACGCATAGCGCATAACGCATAACGCATAACGCATAACGCATAACGCATAACGCATAACGCATAACGCATAACGCATAACGCCTAACGGATCAGGCATAACGCATTACGCATAATGCATGACACATAACGCATAACGCATTACGCACAACGCATAACGCATAACGCATAAAGTATGACGCATAACGCATAACGCATTACGCATATCGCATAACGTATAACGCAAAACGCATAACGCATAACGTTACCGCATAAGGCTTGATGCATGACGCATATCGCATAACGCATAACGCATAACTCATAACTCATAACGTATAACGCATAACGCATAACGCATAACGCATAACGTATAACGCATAACCCATAACGCATAACGCATAATGCATAACGCATAACGCATAACGCATAAAGCATAACGCATAACGCATAACGCATAACGCATAACGCATAACGCATAACGCATAACGCATAACGCATAACGCGTAACGCATAACGCATAACGCATAACGCATAACGCATAACGCATAACGCATAACGCATAACGCATAACGCATAACGCATTACGCATAACGCATAAAGAATAACACATAACGCATAACGCATTACGCATAACGCATCACGCATAACGCATAACGCATAACGCATAACGCATATCGCATAAAACATAACGCATCACGCATAACGTACAACGTATAACGCATAACGCATAACGCATAACGCATAACGCATAACGCATAACGTATATCGCATAACACATAACGCATAACCCATAACGCATAACGCATATGGCATAACGCATAACGTTAACGCATAACGCATAACGCCTAACGCATAACGGATCACGCATAACGCATAAAGCATAACGCATAAAGCATAACGCATAACGCATAACGCATAACGCATAACGCATAAAGCATAACGCATACCGCATAACGCATAACGCATAACGCATAACACATAACGCATAACGCAAACTTATAACGCACAACGCATAACGCATAACGCATAACGCATAACGCATAACGCATAACGCATAACGCATAACGCATAACGCATAACGTATATCGCATAACACATAACGCATAACCCATAACGCATAACGCATAAGGCATAACGCATAACGTTAACGCATAACGCATAACGCCTAACGCATAACGGATCACGCATAACGCATAAAGCATAACGCATAAAGCATAACGCATAACGCATAACGCATAACGCATAACGCATAACGCATAAAGCATAACGCATACCGCATAACGCATAACTCATAACGCATAACGCAAACTTATAACGCACAACGCATAACGCATAACGCATAACGCATAACGCATAACGCATAACGCATAACGCATAACGCATAACGCATAAAGCATTACGCATACCGCATAACGCATAACGCATAACGCATAACGCATAACGCATAACGCATAACGCATAACGCATAACGCATAACGCATAACGCATAACGCATAACGCATAACGCATAACGCATAACGCATAACGCATAACGCATAACGCATTACGCATAACGCATAAAGTATAACACATAACGCATAACGCATTACGCATAACGCATCACGCATAACGCATAACGCATAACGCATAACGCATATCGCATAAAACATAACGCATCACGCATAACGTACAACGTATAACGCATAACGCATAACGCATAACGCATAACGCATAACGCATAACGCATAACGAATATCGCATAACACATAACGCATAACCCATAACGCATAACGCATAAGGCATAACGCATAACGTTAACGCATAACGCATAACGCCTAACGCATAACGGATCACGCATAACGCATAAAGCATAACGCATAAAGCATAACGCATAACGCATAACGCATAACGCATAACGCATAAAGCATAACGCATACCGCATAACGCATAACGCATAACGCATAACGCATAACGCATAACGCATAACGCAAACTTATAACGCACAACGCATAACGCATAACGCATAACGCATAACGCATAACGCATAACGCATAACGCATAACGCGTAACGCATAACGCATAACGCATAACGCATAACGTATATCGCATAACACATAACGCATAACCCATAACGCATAACGCATAAGGCATAACGCATAACGTTAACGCATAACGCATAACGCCTAACGCATAACGGATCACGCATAACGCATAAAGCATAACGCATAAAGCATAACGCATAACGCATAACGCATAACGCATAACGCATAACGCATAACGCATAACGCATAAAGCATAACGCATACCGCATAACGCATAACTCATAACGCATAACGCAAACTTATAACGCACAACGCATAACGCATAACGCATAACGCATAACGCATAAAGCATTACGCATACCGCATAACGCATAACGCATAACGCATAACGCAAACTTATAACGCACAACGCATAACGCATAACGCATAACGCATAACGCATAACGCATAACGCATAACGCATAACGCATAACGCATAACGCATAACGCAAACTTATAACGCACAACGCATAACGCATAACGCATAACGCATAACGCATAACGCATAACGCATAACGCATAACGCATAACGCATAACGCATAACGCATAAAGCAAAACGCATAACGCATAACGCATAACGCAAACTTATAACGCACAACGCATAACGCATAACGCATAACGCAAACTTATAACGCACAACTCATAACGCATAACGCATAACGCATAACGCACAACGCATAGCGTATAACGCATAACGCATAACGTATATCGCATAACACATAACGCATAACCCATAACGCATAACGCATAACGCATAACGCATAACGCAAACTTATAACGCACAACGCATAACGCATAACGCATAACGCATAACGCATAACGCATAACGCATAACGCATAACGCATAACGCATAACGCATAACGCATAACGCATAACGCATAACGCATAACGCATAATGCGTAACGCATAACGCATAACTCATAACGTATAACGCATAACGCATAACGCATAATGCATAACGCATAACGCATAACGCATAACGCATAACGCATAACGCATAACGCATAACGCATAACGCATAACGCATAACGCATAAAGCATAACGCATAACGCATAAGGCATAACGCATAACGTTAACGCATAACGCATAACGCCTAACGCATAATGGATCACGCATAACGCATAAAGCATAACGCATAAAGCATAACGCATAACGCATAACGCATAACGCATAACGCATAACGCATAACGCATAACGCATAACGCATAACGCATAACGCATTACGCATAACGCATAAAGTATAACACATAACGCATATCGCATAACGCATAACGCATAACGTATAACGCATAACGCATAACGCATAAAGTATAACACATAACGCATAACGCATTACGCATAACGCATCACGCATAACGCATAACGCATAACGCATAACGCATATCGCATAAAACATAACGCATCACGCATAACGTACAACGTATAACGCATAACGCATAACGCATAACGCATAACGCATAACGCATAACGCATAACGCATAACGCATAACGCATAACGCATAACGCATAACGCATAACGCATAACGCATTACGCATAACGCATAACGCATTACGCATAACGCATAAAGTATAACACATAACGCATAACGCATAACGCATAACGCATCACGCATAACGCATAACGCATATCGCATAAAACATAACGCATCACGCATAACGTACAACGTATAACGCATAACGCATAACGCATAACGCATA
Organism: Lasioglossum morio; assembly: GCA_916610235.2. Lineage (NCBI taxonomy): Eukaryota > Metazoa > Arthropoda > Insecta > Hymenoptera > Halictidae > Lasioglossum > Lasioglossum morio. The sequence goes on from CAKAJA020000423.1 coordinate 2,596,675, forward strand.
ACGCATAACGCATAACGGATATCGCATAACACATAACGCATAACCCATAACGCATAACGCATAAGGCATAACGCATAACGTTAACGCATAACGCATAACGCCTAACGCATAATGGATCACGCATAACGCATAAAGCATAACGCATAAAGCATAACGCATAACGCATAACGCATAACGCATAAAGCATAACGCATACCGCATAACGCATAACGCATATCGCATAACGCATAACGCATAACGTATAACGCATAACGCATACCGTATAACGCATAACGCATAATGCATAACGCAAACGTATAACGCACAACGCATAACGAATACAGCAAAACGCACAATGCTTAACGCATAACGGATCACGCATAACGCATAACGCATAACGCATAACGCATAACGCATAACGCATATCGAATAACGCATAACGTGTAACTCATAACGCATAACGCATAAAGCATAATGCATAACGCATAACGAACAACGGATAACGAATAACGCATAACGCATAACGCATAACGCATAACGCATAACGCATAACGCATAACGCATAACGCATAACGCATAACGCATAACGCATAACGCATAACGCATTACGCATAACGCATAAAGTATAACACATAACGCATAACGCATAAAGTATAACACATAACGCATAACGCATCACGCATAACGGATAACGCATAACCCATAACGCATAACGCATAAGGCATAACGCATAACGCATAACGCATAACGCATAACGCATAACGCATAACGCATAATGCATAACGCAAACGTATAACGCACAACGCATAACGCATAACGAACAACGGATAACGCATAACGCATAACGCATAACGAATACCGCAAAACGTATATCGCATAACACATAACGGATCACGCATAACGCATAACGCATAACGTGTAACGCATAACGCATAACGCATAACGCATAACGCATAACGCATAACGCATGACGCATAACGCATAACGCATAACGCATAACGCATACCGCATAACGCATAACGCATAACGCATAACGCAAACTTATAACGCATAACGCATAACGCATAACGCATAACGCATAACGCATAACGCATAACGCATAACGCATAACGCATAACGCATAACGCATAACACATAACGCATAACGCATAACGCATAACGCATAACGCATAACACATAACGCATAACGCATATCGCATAACACATAACGCATAACCCATAACGCATAACGCATAACGCATAACGCATAACGCATAACGCATAACGCATTACGCATAACGCATAAAGTATAACACATAACGCATATCGCATAACGCATAACGCATAACGTATAACGCATAACGCATACCGTATAACGCATAAAGCATAACGCAAACGTATAACGCACAACGCATAACGAATACAGCAAAACGCATAATGCTTAACGCATAACGGATCACGCATAACGCATAACGCATAACGCATAACGCATAACGCATAACGCATATCGAATAACGCATAACGTGTAACTCATAACGTATAACGCATAACGCATAACGCATAACGCATAACGCATAACGCATAACGCATAACGCATAACGCATATCGCATACCGCATAACGCATAACGTATAACGCATAACGCATACCGTATAACGCATAACGCATAACGCATAACGCATAACGCATAACGCATAACGCATAACGCATAACGCACAACGCATGGCGCATAATGCAAAATGCATAACGCATAACGCATAACGCATAACGCATGACGCATAACGCATAACGCATAACGCATAACGCATACCGCATAACGCATAACGAACAACGGATAACGCATAACGCATAACGCATAACGAATACCGCAAAACGTATATCGCCTAACACATAACGGATCACGCATAACGCATAACGCATAACGTATAACGCATAACGCATAACGCATAACGCATAACGCATAACGCATAACGCATAACGCATAACGCATATCGCATACCGCATAACGCATAACGTATAACGCATAACGCATACCGTATAACGCATAACGCATAACGCATAACGCATAACGCATAACGCATAACGCATAACGCATAACGCACAACGCATGGCGCATAATGCAAAATGCATAACGCATAACGCATAACGCATAACGCATGACGCATAACGCATAACGCATAACGCATAACGCATACCGCATAACGCATAACGCATAACGCATAACGCAAACTTATAACGCATAACGCATAACGAATAACGCATAACGCATAACGCATAACGCATAACGCATAACGCATAACGCATAACGCATAACGCATTACGCATAACGCATAAAGTATAACACATAACGCATAACGCATAAAGTATAACACATAACGCATAACGCATCACGCATAACGGATAACGCATAACCCATAACGCATAACGCATAAGGCATAACGCATAACGCATAACGCATAACGCATAACGCATAACGCATAACGCATAACGCATAACGTATATCGCATAACACATAACGCATAACCCATAACGCATAACGCATAAGGCATAACGCATAACGTTAACGCATAAGGCATAACGCATAACGTTAACGCATAACGCATAACGCCTAACGCATAATGGATCACGCATAACGCATAAAGCATAACGCATAAAGCATAACGCATAACGCATAACGCATAACGCATAAAGCATAACGCATACCGCATAACGCATAACGCATATCGCATAACGCATAACGCATAACGTATAACGCATAACGCATACCGTATAACGCATAACGCATAATGCATAACGCAAACGTATAACGCACAACGCATAACGAATACAGCAAAACGCACAATGCTTAACGCATAACGGATCACGCATAACGCATAACGCATAACGCATAACGCATAACGCATAACGCATATCGAATAACGCATAACGTGTAACTCATAACGCATAACGCATAAAGCATAATGCATAACGCATAACGAACAACGGATAACGAATAACGCATAACGCATAACGCATAACGCATAACGCTTAACGCATAACGCATAACGCATAACGCATAACGCATAACGCATAACGCATAACGCATTACGCATAACGCATAAAGTATAACACATAACGCATAACGCATAACGCATAACGTATAACGCATAACGCATACCGTATAACGCATAACGCATAACGCAAACGTATAACGCACAACGCATAACGAATACAGCAAAACGCATAATGCTTAACGCATAACGGATTACGCATAACACATAACGCATAACGCATAACGCATAACGCATAACGCATAACGCATAACGCATATCGAATAACGCATAACGTGTAACTCATAACGTATAACGCATAAAGCATAATGCATAACGCATAACGCATAACGCATATCGCATAACGCATAACGTATAACGTATAACGCATAACGCATACCGTATAACGCATAACGCATAATGCATAACGCAAACGTATAACGCACAACGCATAACGCATAACGAACAACGGATAACGCATAACGCATAACGCATAACGAATACCGCAAAACGTATATCGCATAACACATAACGGATCACGCATAACGCATAACGCATAACGTATAACGCATAACGCATAACGCATAACGCATAACGCATAACGCATAACGCATAACGCATAACGCATATCGCATACCGCATAACGCATAACGTATAACGCATAACGCATACCGTATAACGCATAACGCATAACGCATAACGCATAACGCATAACGCATAACGCATAACGCATAACGCACAACGCATGGCGCATAATGCAAAATGCATAACGCATAACGCATAACGCATAACGCATGACGCATAACGCATAACGCATAACGCATAACGCATAACGCATACCGCATAACGCATAACGCATAACGCATAACGCACAACGCATGGCGCATAATGCAAAATGCATAACGCATAACGCATAACGCATAACGCATGACGCATAACGCATAACGCATAACGCATAACGCATAACGCATAACGCATACCGCATAACGCATAACGCATAACGCATAACGCAAACTTATAACGCATAACGCATAACGCATAACGCATAACGCATAACGCATAACGCATAACGCATAACGCATAACGCATAACGCATAACGCATAACACATAACGCATAACGCATAACGCATAACGCATAACGCATAACGCATAACGCATAACGCATAACGCATAACGCATAACGCATATCGCATAACACATAACGCATAACCCATATCGCATAACGCATAACGCATAACGCATAACGCATAACGCATAACGCATTACGCATAACGCATAAAGTATAACACATAACGCATATCGCATAACGCATAACGCATAACGTATAACGCATAACGCATACCGTATAACGCATAACGCATAACGCAAACGTATAACGCACAACGCATAACGAATACAGCAAAACGCATAATGCTTAACGCATAACGGATCACGCATAACGCATAACGCATAACGCATAACGCATAACGCATATCGAATAACGCATAACGTGTAACTCATAACGTATAACGCATAACGCATAACGCATAACGCATAACGCATAACGCATAACGCATAACGCATAACGCATATCGCATACCGCATAACGCATAACGTATAACGCATACCGTATAACGCATAACGCATAACGCATAACGCATAACGCATAACGCATAACGCATAACGCATAACGCATAACGCACAACGCATGGCGCATAATGCAAAATGCATAACGCATAACGCATAACACATAACGCATAACCCATAACGCATAACGCATAACGCATAACGCATAACGCATAACGCATAACGCATTACGCATAACGCATAAAGTATAACACATAACGCATATCGCATAACGCATAACGCATAACGTATAACGCATAACGCATACCGTATAACGCATAACGCATAACGCAAACGTATAACGCACAACGCATAACGAATACAGCAAAACGCATAATGCTTAACGCATAACGGATCACGCATAACGCATAACGCATAACGCATAACGCATAACGCATAACGCATATCGAATAACGCATAACGTGTAACTCATAACGTATAACGCATAACGCATAACGCATAACGCATAACGCATAACGCATAACGCATAACGCATAACGCATAACGCATATCGCATACCGCATAACGCATAACGTATAACGCATAACGCATACCGTATATCGCATAACGCATAACGCATAACGCATAACGCATAACGCATAACGCATAACGCATAACGCACAACGCATGGCGCATAATGCAAAATGCATAACGCATAACGCATAACGCATAACGCATAACGCATAACGCATATCGAATAACGCATAACGTGTAACTCATAACGTATAACGCATAACGCATAACGCATAACGCATAACGCATAACGCATAACGCATAACGCATATCGCATACCGCATAACGCATAACGTATAACGCATAACGCATACCGTATAACGCATAACGCATAACGCATAACGCATAACGCATAACGCATAACGCATAACGCATAACGCATAACGCACAACGCATGGCGCATAATGCAAAATGCATAACGCATAACGCATAACGCATAACGCATGACGCATAACGCATAACGCATAACGCATAACGCATACCGCATAACGCATAACGAACAACGGATAACGCATAACGCATAACGCATAACGAATACCGCAAAACGTATATCGCCTAACACATAACGGATCACGCATAACGCATAACGCATAACGTATAACGCATAACGCATAACGCATAACGCATAACGCATAACGCATAACGCATAACGCATAACGCATATCGCATAACGCATAACGCATAACGTATAACGCATAACGCATACCGTATAACGCATAACACATAACGCATAACGCATAACGCATAACGCATAACGCATAACGCATAACGCACAACGCATGGCGCATAATGCAAAATGCATAACGCATAACGCATAACGCATAACGCATGACGCATAACGCATAACGCATAACGCATAACGCATACCGCATAACGCATAACGCATAACGCATAACGCAAACTTATAACGCATAACGCATAACGAATAACGCATAACGCATAACGCATAACGCATAACGCATAACGCATAACGCATAACGCATAACGCATAACGCATAACGCATAACGCATAACGCATAACGCATAACGCATAACGCATAACGCATTACGCATAACGCATAAAGTATAACACATAACGCATAACGCATAAAGTATAACACATAACGCATAACGCATCACGCATAACGGATAACGCATAACCCATAACGCATAACGCATAAGGCATAACGCATAACGCATAACGCATAACGCATAACGCATAACGCATAACGCATAACGCATAACGTATATCGCATAACACATAACGCATAACCCATAACGCATAACGCATAAGGCATAACGCATAACGTTAACGCATAACGCATAACGCCTAACGCATAATGGATCACGCATAACGCATAAAGCATAACGCATAAAGCATAACGCATAACGCATAACGCATAACGCATAAAGCATAACGCATACCGCATAACGCATAACGCATAACGCATAACGCATAACGCATAACGTATAACGCATAACGCATACCGTATAACGCATAACGCATAATGCATAACGCAAACGTATAACGCACAACGCATAACGAATACAGCAAAACGCACAATGCTTAACGCATAACGGATCACGCATAACGCATAACGCATAACGCATAACGCATAACGCATAACGCATATCGAATAACGCATAACGTGTAACTCATAACGCATAACGCATAAAGCATAATGCATAACGCATAACGAACAACGGATAACGAATAACGCATAACGCATAACGCATAACGCATAACGCATAACGCATAACGCATAACGCATAACGCATAACGCATAACGCATAACGCATAACGCATAACGCATAACGCATTACGCATAACGCATAAAGTATAACACATAACGCATAACGCATAAAGTATAACACATAACGCATAACGCATCACGCATAACGGATAACGCATAACGCATAACGCATATCGCATAAAACATAACGCATAAAGCATAACGTACAACGTATAACGCATAACGCATAACGCATAACGCATAACGCATAACGCATAACGCATAACGCATAACGTATATCGCATAACACATAACGCATAACCCATAACGCATAACGCATAAGGCATAACGCATAACGTTAACGCATAACGCATAACGCCTAACGCATAACGGATCACGCATAACGCATAAAGCATAACGCATAAAGCATAACGCATAACGCATAACGCATAACGCATAAAGCATAACGCATAACGCATAACGCACAACGCATGGCGCATAATGCAAAATGCATAACGCATAACGCATAACGCATAACGCATAACGCATAACGCACAACGCATGGCGCATAATGCAAAATGCATAACGCATAACGCATAACACATAACGCATAACCCATAACGCATAACGCATAACGCATAACGCATAACGCATAACGCATAACGCATTACGCATAACGCATAAAGTATAACACATAACGCATATCGCATAACGCATAACGCATAACGTATAACGCATAACGCATACCGTATAACGCATAACGCATAACGCAAACGTATAACGCACAACGCATAACGAATACAGCAAAACGCATAATGCTTAACGCATAACGGATCACGCATAACGCATAACGCATAACGCATAACGCATAACGCATAACGCATATCGAATAACGCATAACGTGTAACTCATAACGTATAACGCATAACGCATAACGCATAACGCATAACGCATAACGCATAACGCATATCGAATAACGCATAACGTGTAACTCATAACGTATAACGCATAACGCATAACGCATAACGCATAACGCATAACGCATAACGCATAACGCATAACGCATAACGCATAACGCATAACGCATATCGCATACCGCATAACGCATAACGTATAACGCATAACGCATACCGTATAACGCATAACGCATAACGCATAACGCATAACGCATAACGCATAACGCATAACGCATAACGCATAACGCATAACGCACAACGCATGGCGCATAATGCAAAATGCATAACGCATAACGCATAACGCATAACGCATAACGCATAACGCATAACGCATAACGCATAACGCATACCGCATAACGCATAACGAACAACGGATAACGCATAACGCATAACGCATAACGAATACCGCAAAACGTATATCGCCTAACACATAACGGATCACGCATAACGCATAACGCATAACGTATAACGCATAACGCATAACGCATAACGCATAACGCATAACGCATAACGCATAACGCATAACGCATATCGCATAACGCATAACGCATAACGTATAACGCATAACGCATACCGTATAACGCATAACACATAACGCATAACGCATAACGCATAACGCATAACGCATAACGCATAACGCACAACGCATGGCGCATAATGCAAAATGCATAACGCATAACGCATAACGCATAACGCATGACGCATAACGCATAACGCATAACGCATAACGCATACCGCATAACGCATAACGCATAACGCATAACGCAAACTTATAACGCATAACGCATAACGAATAACGCATAACGCATAACGCATAACGCATAACGCATAACGCATAACGCATAACGCATAACGCATAACGCATAACGCATAACGCATAACGCATAACGCATAACGCATAACGCATAACGCATTACGCATAACGCATAAAGTATAACACATAACGCATAACGCGTAAAGTATAACACATAACGCATAACGCATCACGCATAACGGATAACGCATAACCCATAACGCATAACGCATAAGGCATAACGCATAACGCATAACGCATAACGCATAACCCATAACGCATAACGCATAACGCATAACGTATATCGCATAACACATAACGCATAACCCATAACGCATAACGCATAAGGCATAACGCATAACGTTAACGCATAACGCATAACGCCTAACGCATAATGGATCACGCATAACGCATAAAGCATAACGCATAAAGCATAACGCATAACGCATAACGCATAACGCATAAAGCATAACGCATACCGCATAACGCATAACGCATAACGCATAACGCATAACGCATAACGTATAACGCATAACGCATACCGTATAACGCATAACGCATAATGCATAACGCAAACGTATAACGCACAACGCATAACGAATACAGCAAAACGCACAATGCTTAACGCATAACGGATCACGCATAACGCATAACGCATAACGCATAACGCATAACGCATAACGCATAACGCATAACGCATATCGAATAACGCATAACGTGTAACTCATAACGCATAACGCATAAAGCATAATGCATAACGCATAACGAACAACGGATAACGAATAACGCATAACGCATAACGCATAACGCATAACGCATAACGCATAACGCATAACGCATAACGCATAACGCATAACGCATAACGCATAACGCATAACGCATAACGCATAACGCATTACGCATAACGCATAAAGTATAACACATAACGCATAACGCATAAAGTATAACACATAACGCATAACGCATCACGCATAACGGATAACGCATAACGCATAACGCATATCGCATAAAACATAACGCATAAAGCATAACGTACAACGTATAACGCATAACGCATAACGCATAACGCATAACGCATAACGCATAACGCATAACGCATAACGTATATCGCATAACACATAACGCATAACCCATAACGCATAACGCATAAGGCATAACGCATAACGTTAACGCATAACGCATAACGCCTAACGCATAACGGATCACGCATAACGCATAAAGCATAACGCATAAAGCATAACGCATAACGCATAACGCATAACGCATAAAGCATAACGCATAACGCATAACGCATAACGCATATCGCATAACGCATAACGCATAACGTATAACGCATAACGCATACCGTATAACGCATAACGCATCACGCAAACGTATAACGCACAACGCATAACGAATACAGCAAAACGCATAATGCTTAACGCATAACGGATCACGCATAACGCATAACGCATAACGCATAACGCATAACGCATAACGCATAACGCATATCGAATAACGCATAACGTGTAACTCATAACGTATAACGCATAAAGCATAATGCATAACGCATAACGCATAACGCATATCGCATAACGCATAACGTATAACGTATAACGCATAACGCATACCCTATAACGCATAACGCATAATGCATAACGCAAACGTATAACGCACAACGCATAACGCATAACGAACAACGGATAACGCATAACGCATAACGCATAACGAATACCGCAAAACGTATATCGCATAACACATAACGGATCACGCATAACGCATAACGCATAACGTATAACGCATAACGCATAACGCATAACGCATAACGCATAACGCATAACGCATAACGCATAACGCATAACGCATAACGCATATCGCATACCGCATAACGCATAACGTATAACGCATAACGCATACCGTATAACGCATAACGCATAACGCATAACGTATAACGCATAACGCATAACGCATAACGCATAACGCATAACGCATAACGCACAACGCATGGCGCATAATGCAAAATGCATAACGCATAACGCATAACGCATAACGCATAACGCATGACGCATAACGCATAACGCATAACGCATAACGCATACCGCATAACGCATAACGCATAACGCATAACGCAAACTTATAACGCATAACGCATAACGCATAACGCATAACGCATAACGCATAACGCATAACGCATAACGCATAACGCATAACGCATAACGCATAACGCATAACACATAACGCATAACGCATAACGCATAACGCATAACGCATAACGCATAACGCATAACGCATAACGCATATCGCATAACACATAACGCATAACCCATAACGCATAACGCATAACGCATAACGCATAACGCATAACGCATAACGCATTACGCATAACGCATAAAGTATAACACATAACGCATATCGCATAACGCATAACGCATAACGTATAACGCATAACGCATACCGTATAACGCATAACGCATAACGCAAACGTATAACGCACAACGCATAACGAATACAGCAAAACGCATAATGCTTAACGCATAACGGATCACGCATAACGCATAACGCATAACGCATAACGCATAACGCATAACGCATATCGAATAACGCATAACGTGTAACTCATAACGTATAACGCATAACGCATAACGCATAACGCATAACGCATAACGCATAACGCATAACGCATAACGCATAACGCATATCGCATACCGCATAACGCATAACGTATAACGCATAACGCATACCGTATAACGCATAACGCATAACGCATAACGCATAACGCATAACGCATAACGCACAACGCATGGCGCATAATGCAAAATGCATAACGCATAACGCATAACGCATAACGCATGACGCATAACGCATAACGCATAACGCATAACGCATACCGCATAACGCATAACGAACAACGGATAACGCATAACGCATAACGCATAACGAATACCGCAAAACGTATATCGCCTAACACATAACGGATCACGCATAACGCATAACGCATAACGTATAACGCATAACGCATAACGCATAACGCATAACGCATAACGCATAACGCATAACGCATATCGCATACCGCATAACGCATAACGTATAACGCATAACGCATACCGTATAACGCATAACGCATAACGCATAACGCATAACGCATAACGCATAACGCATAACGCATAACGCACAACGCATGGCGCATAATGCAAAATGCATAACGCATAACGCATAACGCATAACGCATGACGCATAACGCATAACGCATAACGCATAACGCATAACGCATACCGCATAACGCATAACGCATAACGCAAACTTATAACGCATAACGCATAACGCATAACGCATAACGCATAACGCATAACGCATAACGCATAACGCATAACGCATAACGCATAACGCATAACACATAACGCATAACGCATAACGCATAACGCATAACGCATAACGCATAACGCATAACGCATAACGCATATCGCATAACACATAACGCATAACCCATAACGCATAACGCATAACGCATAACGCATAACGCATAACGCATTACGCATAACGCATAAAGTATAACACATAACGCATAACGCATAAAGTATAACACATAACGCATAACGCATTACGCATATTGTATAACGTATAACGCAAAACGCATAACGCATAACGTTACCGCATAAGGCTTGATGCATGACGCATATCGCATAACGCATAACGCATAACTCATAACGTATAACGCATAACGCATAACGCATAACGCATAACGCATAACGCATAACGCATAACGCATAATGCATAACGCATAACGCATAACGCATCACGCATAACGCATAACGCATAACGCATAAAGCATAACGCATAACGCATAACGCATAACGCAAACTTATAACGCACAACGCATAACGCATAAAGCATAACGCATAACGCATAACGCATAACGCATAACGCATAACGCATAACGCATAACGCATAACGCATAACGCATAACGCATAACGCATAACGCATAACGCATAACGCATAACGCATAACGCATAACGCATAACGCATAACGCATTACGCATAACGCATAAAGTATAACACATAACGCATAACGCATTACGCATAACGCATCACGCATAACGCATAACGCATAACGCATAACGCATAACGCATATCGCATAAAACATAACGCATCACGCATAACGTACAACGTATAACGCATAACGCATAACGCATAACGCATAACGCATAACGTATATCGCATAACACATAACGCATAACCCATAACGCATAACGCATAAGGCATAACGCATAACGTTAACGCATAACGCATAACGCCTAACGCATAACGGATCACGCATAACGCATAAAGCATAACGCATAAAGCATAACGCATAACGCATAACGCATAACGCATAAAGCATAACGCATAACGCATAACGCATAACGCATATCGCATAACGCATAACGCATAACGTATAACGCATAACGCATACCGTATAACGCATAACGCATAACGCAAACGTATAACGCACAACGCATAACGAATACAGCAAAACGCATAATGCTTAACGCATAACGGATCACGCATAACGCATAACGCATAACGCATAACGCATAACGCATAACGCATATCGAATAACGCATAACGTGTAACTCATAACGTATAACGCATAAAGCATAATGCATAACGCATAACGCATAACGCATATAACATAACGCATAACGTATAACGTATAACGCATAACGCATACCGTATAACGCATAACGCATAATGCATAACGCAAACGTATAACGCACAACGCATAACGCATAACGAACAACGGATAACGCATAACGCATAACGCATAACGAATACCGCAAAACGTATATCGCATAACACATAACGGATCACGCATAACGCATAACGCATAACGTATAACGCATAACGCATAACGCATAACGCATAACGCATAACGCATAACGCATAACGCATAACGCATAACGCATATCGCATACCGCATAACGCATAACGTATAACGCATAACGCATACCGTATAACGCATAACGCATAACGCATAACGCATAACGCATAACGCATAACGCATAACGCACAACGCATGGCGCATAATGCAAAATGCATAACGCATAACGCATAACGCATAACGCATAACGCATGACGCATAACGCATAACGCATAACGCATAACGCATACCGCATAACGCATAACGCATAACGCATAACGCAAACTTATAACGCATAACGCATAACGCATAACGCATAACGCATAACGCATAACGCATAACGCATAACGCATAACGCATAACGCATAACACATAACGCATAACGCATAACGCATAACGCATAACGCATAACGCATAACGCATAACGCATAACGCATATCGCATAACACATAACGCATAACCCATAACGCATAACGCATAACGCATAACGCATAACGCATAACGCATAACGCATTACGCATAACGCATAAAGTATAACACATAACGCATATCGCATAACGCATAACGCATAACGTATAACGCATAACGCATACCGTATAACGCATAACGCATAACGCAAACGTATAACGCACAACGCATAACGAATACAGCAAAACGCATAATGCTTAACGCATAACGGATCACGCATAACGCATAACGCATAACGCATAACGCATAACGCATAACGCATATCGAATAACGCATAACGTGTAACTCATAACGTATAACGCATAACGCATAACGCATAACGCATAACGCATAACGCATAACGCATAACGCATAACGCATATCGCATACCGCAGAACGCATAACGTATAACGCATAACGCATACCGTATAACGCATAACGCATAACGCATAACGCATAACGCATAACGCATAACGCATAACGCATAACGCACAACGCATGGCGCATAATGCAAAATGCATAACGCATAACGCATAACGCATAACGCATGACGCATAACGCATAACGCATAACGCATAACGCATACCGCATAACGCATAACGAACAACGGATAACGCATAACGCATAACGCATAACGAATACCGCAAAACGTATATCGCCTAACACATAACGGATCACGCATAACGCATAACGCATAACGTATAACGCATAACGCATAACGCATAACGCATAACGCATAACGCATAACGCATAACGCATAACGCATATCGCATACCGCATAACGCATAACGTATAACGCATAACGCATACCGTATAACGCATAACGCATAACGCATAACGCATAACGCATAACGCATAACGCATAACGCATAACGCACAACGCATGGCGCATAATGCAAAATGCATAACGCATAACGCATAACGCATAACGCATGACGCATAACGCATAACGCATAACGCATAACGCATAACGCATACCGCATAACGCATAACGCATAACGCAAACTTATAACGCATAACGCATAACGCATAACGCATAACGCATAACGCATAACGCATAACGCATAACGCATAACGCATAACGCATAACGCATAACACATAACGCATAACGCATAACGCATAACGCATAACGCATAACGCATAACGCATAACGCATAACGCATAACGCATATCGCATAACACATAACGCATAACCCATAACGCATAACGCATAACGCATAACGCATAACGCATAACGCATTACGCATAACGCATAAAGTATAACACATAACGCATAACGCATAAAGTATAACACATAACGCATAACGCATTACGCATATTGTATAACGTATAACGCAAAACGCATAACGCATAACGTTACCGCATAAGGCTTGATGCATGACGCATATCGCATAACGCATAACGCATAACTCATAACGTATAACGCATAACGCATAACGCATAACGCATAACGCATAACGCATAATGCATAACGCATAACGCATAACGCATCACGCATAACGCATAACGCATAACGCATAAAGCATAACGCATAACGCATAACGCATAACGCAAACTTATAACGCACAACGCATAACGCATAAAGCATAACGCATAACGCATAACGCATAACGCATAACGCATAACGCATAACGCATAACGCATAACGCATAACGCATAACGCATAACGCATAACGCATAACGCATAACGCATAACGCATAACGCATTACGCATAACGCATAAAGTATAACACATAACGCATAACGCATTACGCATAACGCATCACGCATAACGCATAACGCATAACGCATAACGCATAACGCATAACGCATATCGCATAAAACATAACGCATCACGCATAACGTACAACGTATAACGCATAACGCATAACGCATAACGCATAACGCATAACGTATATCGCATAACACATATCGCATATCCCATAACGCATAACGCATAAGGCATAACGCATAACGTTAACGCAGAACGCATAACGCCTAACGCATAACGGATCACGCATAACGCATAAAGCATAACGCATAAAGCATAACGCATAACGCATAACGCATAACGTATAAAGCATAACGCATACCGCATAACGCATAACGCATATCGCATAACGCATAACGCATAACGTATAACGCATAACGCATACCGTATAACGCATAACGCATAACGCATAACGCAAACGTATAACGCACAACGCATAACGAATACAGCAAAACGCATAATGCTTAACGCATAACGGATCACACATAACGCATAACGCATAACACATAACGCATAACGCATATCGAATAACGCATAACGTGTAACTCATAACGCATAACGCATAAAGCATAATGCATAACGCATAACGAACAACGGATAACGCATAACGCATAACGCATAACGCATAACGCATAACGCATAACGCATACCGCATAACGCATAACGCATAACGCATAACGCATTACGCATAACGCATAAAGTATAACACATAACGCATAACGCATAAAGTATAACACATAACGCATAACGCATTACGCATAACGCATCACGCATAACGCATAACGCATAACGCATATCGCATAAAACATAACGCATAAAGCATAACGTACAACGTATAACACATAACGCATAACGCATTACGCATAACGCATCACGCATAACGGATAACGCATAACGCATATCGCATAAAACATAACGCATAAAGCATAACGTACAACGTATAACGCATAACGCATAACGTATAACGCATAACGCATAACGCATAACGTATATCGCATAACACATAACGCATAACCCATAACGCATAACGCATAAGGCATAACGCATAACGTTAACGCATAACGCATAACGCCTAACGCATAACGGATCACGCATAACGCATAAAGCATAACGCATAAAGCATAACGCATAACGCATAACGCATAACGCATAAAGCATAACGCATAACGCATAACGCATAACGCATAACGCATATCGCATAACGCATAACGCATAACGTATAACGCATAACGCATACCGTATAACGCATAACGCATAACGCATAACGAATACAGCAAAACGCATAATGCTTAACGCATAACGGATCACGCATAACGCATAACGCATAACGCATAACTCATAACGCATATCGAATAACGCATAACGTGTAACTCATAACGCATAACGCATAAAGCATAATGCATAACGCATAACGCATAACGCATATCGCATAACGCATAACGCATAACGTATAACGCATAACGCATACCGTATAACGCATAACGCATAATGCATAACGCAAACGTATAACGCACAACGCATAACGCATAACGAACAACGGATAACGCATAACGCATAACGCATAACGAATACCGCAAAACGTATATCGCCTAACACATAACGGATCACGCATAACGCATAACGCATAACGTATAACGCACAACGCATAACGCATAACGTATAACGCATAACGCATACCGTATAACGCATAACGCATAACGCATAACGCATAACGCATAATGCATAACGCATAACGCATAACGCATAACGCATAACGTATAACGCATAACGCATAACGCATAACGCATAACGCAAACGTATAACGCACAACGCATAACGCATAACGCATAACGGATAACGCATAATGCATAACGCATAACGCATAACGCATAACGCATAACGCATATCGCATACCGCATAACGCATAACGTATAACGCATAACGCATACCGTATAACGCATAACGCATAACGCATAACGCATAATGCATAAGGCATAACGCATAACGCATAACGCATAACGCATAACGCACAACGCATGGCGCATAATGCAAAATGCATAACGCATAACGCATAACGCATAACGCATGACGCATAACGCATAACGCATAACGCATAACGCATAACGCATAACGCATAACGCATAACGCATAACGCATAACGCATAACGCATAACGCATAACGCATAACGCATAACGCATAACGCATAACGCATAAAGCATAACGCATAACGCATAACGCAAACTTATAACGCACAACGCATAACGCATAACGCATAACGCATAACGCATAACGCATAACGCATAACGCATAACGCATAACGCATAACGCATAACGCATAACGCATAACGCATAACGCATAACGCATAACGCATAACACATAACGCATAACGCATAACGCATAACGCATAACGCATAACGCATAACGCATAACGCATTACGCATAACGCATAAAGTATAACACATAACGCATAACGCATTACGCATAACGCATCACGCATAACGCATAACGCATAACGCATAACGCATAACGCATATCGCATAAAACATAACGCATCACGCATAACGTACAACGTATAACGCATAACGCATAACGCATAACGCATAACGCATAACGCATAACGTATATCGCATAACACATAACGCATAACCCATAACGCATAACGCATAAGGCATAACTCATAACGTTAACGCATAACGCATAACGCCTAACGCATAACGGATCACGCATAACACATAAAGCATAACGCATAAAGCATAACGCATAACGCATAACGCATAACGCATAACGCATAAAGCATAACGCATACCGCATAACGCATAACGCATAATGCAAACTTATAACGCACAACGCATAACGCATAACGCATAACGCATAACGCATAACGCATAACGCATAACGCATAACGCATAACGCATAACGCATAACGCATAACGCATAACGCATAACGCATATCGCATAACACATAACGCATAACCCATAACGCATAACGCATAACGCATAACGCATAACGCATAACGCATAACGCATAACGCATTACGCATAACGCATAAAGTATAACACATAACGCATAACGCATAAAGTATAACACATAACGCATAACGCATTACGCATATTGCATAACGTATAACGCAAAACGCATAACGCATAACGTTACCGCATAAGGCTTGATGCATGACGCATATCGCATAACGCATAACGCATAACTCATAACTCATAACGTATAACGCATAACGCATAACGCATAACGCATAACGCATAACGCATAATGCATAACGCATAACGCATAACGCATAACGCATAACGCATAACGCATAACGCATAACGCATAAAGCATAACGCATAACGTATAACGCAAACTTATAACGCACAACGCATAACGCATAACGCATAACGCATAACGCATAACGCATAACGCATAACGCAAACGTATAACGCACAACGCATAACGAATACAGCAAAACGCATAATGCGTAACGCATAACGGATCACGCATAACGCATAACGCATAACGCATAACGCATAACGCATAACGCATATCGAATAACGCATAACGCATAACGCATAACGCATAACGCATAACGCATAAAGTATAACACATAACGCATAACGCATTACGCATATTGCATAACGTATAACGCAAAACGCATAACGCATAACGTTACCGCATAAGGCTTGATGCATGACGCATATCGCATAACGCATAACGCATAACTCATAACGCATAACGCATAACGCATAACGCATAACGCATAACGCATAACGCATAACCCATAACGCATAACGCATAACGCATAACGCATAACGCATTACGCATAACGCATAAAGTATAACACATAACGCATAACGCATAAAGTATAACACATAACGCATAACGCATTACGCATAACGCGTCACGCATAACGCATAACGCATATCGCATAAAACATAACGTATAAAGCATAACGTACAACGTATAACGCATAACGCATAACGTATAACGCATAACGCATAACGCATAACGTATATCGCATAACACATAACGCATAACCCATAACGCATAACGCATAAGGCATAACGCATAACGTTAACGCATAACGCATAACGCCTAACGCATAACGGATCACGCATAACGCATAAAGCATAACGCATAAAGCATAACGCATAACGCATAACGCATAACGCATAAAGCATAACGCATAACGCATAACGCATAACGCATATCGCATAACGCATAACGCATAACGTATAACGCATAACGCATACCGTATAACGCATAACGCATAACGCAAACGTATAACGCACAACGCATAACGAATACAGCAAAACGCATAATGCTTAACGCATAACGGATCACGCATAACGCATAACGCATAACGCATAACGCATATCGAATAACGCATAACGTGTAACGCATAACGCATAACGCATAAAGCATAATGCATAACGCATAACGCATAACGCATATCGCATAACGCATAACGCATAACGTATAAATCATAACGCATACCGTATAACGCATAACGCATAATGCATAACGCAAACGTATAACGCACAACGCATAACGCATAACGAACAACGGATAACGCATAACGCATAACGCATAACGAATACCGCAAAACGTATATCGCCTAACACATAACGGATCACGCATAACGCATAACGCATAACGTATAACGCATAACGCATAACGCATAACGCATAACGCATAACGCATATCGCATACCGCATAACGCATATCGTATAACGCATAACGCATACCGTATGACGCATAACGCATAACGCATAACGCATAATGCATAACGCATAACGCATAACGCATAACGCATAACGTATAACGCATAACGCATAACGCATAACGCAAACGTATAACGCACAACGCATAATGCATAACGCATAACGCATAACGCATAACGCATGGCGCATAATGCAAAATGCATAACGCATAACGCATAACTCATAACGCATAATGCATAACGCATAACGCATAACGCATATCGCATAACGCATAACGCATAACGTATAACGCATAACGCATACCGTATAACGCATAACGCATAATGCATAACGCAAACGTATAACGCACAACGCATAACGCATAACGAACAACGGATAACGCATAACGCATAACGCATAACGAATACCGCAAAACGTATATCGCCTAACACATAACGGATCACGCATAACGCATAACGCATAACGCATAAAGTATAACACATAACGCATAACGCATTACGCATAACGCATCACGCATAACGCATAACGCATAACGCATAACGCATATCGCATAAAACATAACGCATCACGCATAACGTACAACGTATAACGCATAACGCATAACGCATAACGCATAACGCATAACGCATAACGCATAACGTATATTGCATAACACATAATGCATAACCCATAACGCATAACGCATAAGGCATAACTCATAACGCATAACGCATATCGAATAACGCATAACGTGTAACTCATAACGCATAACGCATAAAGCATAATGCATAACGCATAACGCATAACGCATATCGCATAACGCATAACGCATAACGTATAAATCATAACGCATACCGTATAACGCATAACGCATAATGCATAACGCAAACGTATAACGCACAACGCATAACGCATAACGAACAACGGATAACGCATAACGCATAACGCATAACGAATACCGCAAAACGTATATCGCCTAACACATAACGGATCACGCATAACGCATAAAGCATAACGCATAAAGCATAACGCATAACGCATAACGCATAACGCATAACGCATAACGCATAAAGCATAACGCATACCGCATAACGCATAACTCATAACGCATAACGCAAACTTATAACGCACAACGCATAACGCATAACGCATAACGCATAACGCATAACGCATAACGCATAACGCATAACGCAAACTTATAACGCACAACGCATAACGCACAACGCACAACGCATAACGCATAACGCATAACGCATAACGTATAACGCATAACGCATACCGTATAACGCATAACGCATAACGCATAACGCATAACTAATAACGCATAACGCATAACGCATAACGCACAACGCATGGCGCATAATGCAAAATGCATAACGCATAACGCATAACGCATAACGCATAACGCATAACGCATAACGCATAACGTATAACGCATACCGCATTACGCATAACGCATAACGCAAAATGCATAACGCATAATGCATAACGCATAACGCATAACGCATAACGCATTACGCATAACGCATAACGCAAAATGCATAACGCATAATGCATAACGCATAACGCATAACGCATAACGCACAACGCATATCGCATAACGTATAAGGCATAACGCATAATACATAACGTATAACGCATTATGCATAACGCATAACGCATACCGCATAACGCATTATGCATAACGCATAACGCATATCGCATAACGTATAACGCATAACGCATAACGCATAACGCATAACGCATAACACATAACGCATAACGCATAATGCACAACGCATAACGAATACAGCAAAACGAATAACGCTTAACGCATAACGGATCACGCATAACGGATCACGCATAAAGCTTAACGCATAACGTATAACTCATAATGCATAATGCATAAAGCATAACGCATAACGCATAACGCATAACGCATAACGAATAACGCATAACGCATAACGCATAACGCATAATTTATAACTCATAACTCATAAAGAATATCGCATAACGCATAACGCATAACGCATAACGCATAATGCATAACGCATAAAGCATAACGCATAACGCATAACGCACAACGCATATCGCATAACGCATAACGCATAACGCATAACGCATGGCGCATAACTCAAAATGCATAACGCATAACGCATAACGCATAACGCATAAAGTATAACACATAACGCATAACGCATAAAGTATAACACATAACGTATAACGCACAACGCATAATGCATAACGCATAACGCATAACGCATAACGCATGGCGCAAAACGCAAAATGCATAACGCATAACGCATAACGCATAACGCATAACGCACAACGCATAACGCATAACGCATAACGCATAACGCATAACGCATAACGCATGGCGCATAACTCAAAATGCATAACGCATAACGCATAACGCATAACGCATAACGCATAAGTCATAACGCACAACGCATATCGCATAACGTATAAGGCATAACGCATAATACATAACGTATAACGCATTATGCATAACGCATAACGCATAATGCATAACGCATAACGCAAACCCATAAGGCATAAAGCATAACGCATAACGCATAACGCATAACGCATGTCGGATCACTCATAACGCATAACGCATAACGCATGGCGCATAACTCAAAATGCATAACGCATAACGCATAACGCATAAAGTATAACACATAACGCATAACGCATAAAGTATAACACATAACGTATAACGCACAACGCATAATGCATAACGCATAACGCATAACGCATAACGCATGGCGCAAAACGCAAAATGCATAACGCATAACGCATAACGCATAACGCATAACGCACAACGCATATCGCATAACGCATAACGCATAACGCATAACGCATAACGCATGGCGCATAACTCAAAATGCATAACGCATAACGCATAACGCATAACGCATAAGTCATAACGCACAACGCATATCGCATAACGTATAAGGCATAACGCATAATACATAACGTATAACGCATTATGCATAACGCATAACGCATAATGCATAACGCATAACGCAAACCCATAAGGCATAAAGCATAACGCATATCGCATAACGCATAACGCATAACCCATAACGCATAACGCATAACGCATAACGCATAACGCATAACGCATAACGCATAACGCATAACGCATAACGCATAACGCATAACGCATAACGCATAACGCATAACGCATAACGCATAACGCATAACGCATAACGCATAACGCATAGCGCATAACGCATAACGCATAACGCATAACGCATAACGCATAACGCATAACGCATAACGCCTAACGGATCAGGCATAACGCATAACGCATAATGCATAACACATAACGCATAACGCATTACGCACAACGCATAACGCGTAACGCATGTCGGATCACGCAGAACGCATAACGCATAACGCATAACGCATAACGTATATCGCATAACACATAACGCATAACCCATAACGCATAACGCATAACGCATAACGCATAACGCATAACGCATAACGCATAACGCATAACGCATAACGCATAACGCATAACGCATAACGTATAACGCATAACGCATAACGCATAACGCATAACGCATAACGCATAACGCATAACGCATAACGCATTACGCATAACGCATAAAGTATAACACATAACGCATAACGCATAAAGTATAACACATAACGCATAACGCATTACGCATATCGCATAACGCATAACGCAAAACGCATAACGCATAACGTTACCGCATAAGGCTTGATGCATGACGCATATCGCATAACGCATAACGCATAACTCATAACTCATAACGTATAACGCATAACGCATAACGCATAACGCATAACGCATAACGCATAACCCATAACGCATAACGCATAATGCATAACGCATAACGCATAACGCATAAAGCATAACGCATAACGCATAACGCATAACGCATAACGCATAACGCATAACGCATAACGCATAACGCATAACGCATAACGCATAACGCATAACGCATAACGCATAACGCATAACGCATAACGCATAACGCATAACGCATAACGCATAACGCATAACGCATAACGCATTACGCATAACGCATAAAGTATAACACATAACGCATAACGCATTACGCATAACGCATCACGTATAACGCACAACGCATAACGCATAACGAACAACGGATAACGCATAACGCATAACGCATAACGAATACCGCAAAACGTATATCGCCTAACACATAACGGATCACGCATAACGCATAACGCATAACGCATAACGCATAACGCATAACGCATAACGCATAACGCATAATGCATAACGCATACCGCATAACGCATAACGCATAACGCATAACGCATAACGCATAAAGCATAACGCATAACGCATAACGCAAACTTATAACGCACAACGCATAACGCATAACGCATAACGCATAACGCATAACGCATAACGCAAACGTATAACGCACAACGCATAACGAATACAGCAAAACGCATAATGCTTAACGCATAACGGATCACGCATAACGCATAACGCATAACGCATAACGCATAACGCATAACGCATATCGAATAACGCATAACGCATAACGCATAACGCATAACGCATAACGCATAACGCATAAAGTATAACACATAACGCATAACGCATTACGCATATTGCATAACGTATAACGCAAAACGCATAACGCATAACGTTACCGCATAAGGCTTGATGCATGACGCATATCGCATAACGCATAACGCATAACTCATAACGCATAACGCATAACGCATAACGCATAACGCATAACGCATAACGCATAACCCATAACGCATAACGCATAACGCATAACGCATAACGCATTACGCATAACGCATAAAGTATAACACATAACGCATAACGCATAAAGTATAACACATAACGCATAACGCATTACGCATAACGCATCACGCATAACGCATAACGCATATCGCATAAAACATAACGTATAAAGCATAACGTACAACGTATAACGCATAACGCATAACGTATAACGCATAACGCATAACGCATAACGTATATCGCATAACACATAACGCATAACGCATAACGCATAACGCATAAGGCATAACGCATAACGTTAACGCATAACGCATAACGCCTAACGCCTAACGCATAACGGATCACGCATAACGCATAAAGCATAATGCATAAAGCATAACGCATAACGCATAACGCATAAAGCATAACGCATAACGCATAACGCATAACGCATATCGCATAACGCATAACGCATAACGTATAACGCATAACGCATACCGTATAACGCATAACGCATAACGCAAACGTATAACGCACAACGCATAACGAATACAGCAAAACGCATAATGCTTAACGCATAACGGATCACGCATAACGCATAACGCATAACGCATAACGCATAACGCATAACGCATATCGAATAACGCATAACGTGTAACTCATAACGCATAACGCATAACGCATAACGCATAACGCATAACGCATAACGCATATCGCATAACGCATAACGCATAACGTATAAATCATAACGCATACCGTATAACGCATAACGCATAATGCATAACGCAAACGTATAACGCACAACGCATAACGCATAACGAACAACGGATAACGCATAACGCATAACGCATAACGAATACCGCAAAACGTATATCGCCTAACACATAACGGATCACGCATAACGCATAACGCATAACGTATAACGCATAACGCATAACGCATAACGCATAACGCATAACGCATATCGCACACCGCATAACGCATATCGTATAACGCATAACGCATACCGTATGACGCATAACGCATAACGCATAACGCATAATGCATAACGCATAACGCATAACGCATAACGCATAACGTATAACGCATAACGCATAACGCATAACGCAAACGTATAACGCACAACGCATAATGCATAACGCATAACGCATAACGCATAACGCATGGCGCATAATGCAAAATGCATAACGCATAACGCATAACTCATAACGCATAATGCATAACGCATAACGCATAACGCATAACGCATAACGTATAACGCATAACGCATACCGTATAACGCATAACGCATAATGCATAACGCAAACGTATAACGCATATCGAATAACGCATAACGTGTAACTCATAACGCATAACGCATAAAGCATAATGCATAACGCATAACGCATAACGCATATCGCATAACGCATAACGCATAACGTATAAATCATAACGCATACCGTATAACGCATAACGCATAATGCATAACGCAAACGTATAACGCACAACGCATAACGCATAACGAACAACGGATAACGCATAACGCATAACGCATAACGAATACCGCAAAACGTATATCGCCTAACACATAACGGATCACGCATAACGCATAAAGCATAACGCATAAAGCATAACGCATAACGCATAACGCATAACGCATAAAGCATAACGCATACCGCATAACGCATAACTCATAACGCATAACGCAAACGTATAACGCACAACGCATAACGCATAACGAACAACGGATAACGCATAACGCATAACGCATAACGAATACCGCAAAACGTATATCGCCTAACACATAACGGATCACGCATAACGCATAACGCATAACGTATAACGCATAACGCATAACGCATAACGCATAACGCATAACGCATATCGCATACCGCATAACGCATATCGTATAACGCATAACGCATACCGTATGACGCATAACGCATAACGCATAACGCATAATGCATAACGCATAACGCATAACGCATAACGCATAACGTATAACGCATAACGCATAACGCATAACGCAAACGTATAACGCACAACGCATAATGCATAACGCATAACGCATAACGCATAACGCATGGCGCATAATGCAAAATGCATAACGCATAACGCATAACTCATAACGCATAATGCATAACGCATAACGCATAACGCATATCGCATAACGCATAACGCATAACGTATAACGCATAACGCATACCGTATAACGCATAACGCATAATGCATAACGCAAACGTATAACGCACAACGCATAACGCATAACGAACAACGGATAACGCATAACGCATAACGCATAACGAATACCGCAAAACGTATATCGCCTAACACATAACGGATCACGCATAACGCATAACGCATAACGCATAAAGTATAACACATAACGCATAACGCATTACGCATAACGCATCACGCATAACGCATAACGCATAACGCATAACGCATATCGCATAAAACATAACGCATCACGCATAACGTACAACGTATAACGCATAACGCATAACGCATAACGCATAACGCATAACGCATAACGCATAACGCATAACGTATATTGCATAACACATAATGCATAACCCATAACGCATAACGCATAAGGCATAACTCATAACGCATAACGCATATCGAATAACGCATAACGTGTAACTCATAACGCATAACGCATAAAGCATAATGCATAACGCATAACGCATAACGCATATCGCATAACGCATAACGCATAACGTATAAATCATAACGCATACCGTATAACGCATAACGCATAATGCATAACGCAAACGTATAACGCACAACGCATAACGCATAACGAACAACGGATAACGCATAACGCATAACGCATAACGAATACCGCAAAACGTATATCGCCTAACACATAACGGATCACGCATAACGCATAAAGCATAACGCATAAAGCATAACGCATAACGCATAACGCATAACGCATAACGCATAAAGCATAACGCATACCGCATAACGCATAACTCATAACGCATAACGCAAACTTATAACGCACAACGCATAACGCATAACGCATAACGCATAACGCATAACGCATAACGCATAACGCATAACGCATAACGCATAACGCAAACTTATAACGCACAACGCATAACGCACAACGCACAACGCATAACGCATAACGCATAACGCATAACGTATAACGCATAACGCATACCGTATAACGCATAACGCATAACGCATAACGCATAACTAATAACGCATAACGCATAACGCATAACGCACAACGCATGGCGCATAATGCAAAATGCATAACGCATAACGCATAACGCATAACGCATAACGCATAACGCATAACGCATAACGCATAACGTATAACGCATACCGCATTACGCATAAAGCATAACGCAAAATGCATAACGCATAATGCATAACGCATAACGCATAACGCATAACGCATTACGCATAACGCATAACGCAAAATGCATAACGCATAATGCATAACGCATAACGCATAACGCATAACGCACAACGCATATCGCATAACGTATAAGGCATAACGCATAATACATAACGTATAACGCATTATGCATAACGCATAACGCATACCGCATAACGCATTATGCATAACGCATAACGCATATCGCATAACGTATAACGCATAACGCATAACGCATAACGCATAACGCATAACACATAACGCATAACGCATAATGCACAACGCATAACGAATACAGCAAAACGAATAACGCTTAACGCATAACGGATCACGCATAACGGATCACGCATAAAGCTTAACGCATAACGTATAACTCATAATGCATAATGCATAAAGCATAACGCATAACGCATAACGCATAACGCATAACGAATAACGCATAACGCATAACGCATAACGCATAATTTATAACTCATAACTCATAAAGAATATCGCATAACGCATAACGCATAACGCATAACGCATAATGCATAACGCATAAAGCATAACGCATAACGCATAACGCACAACGCATATCGCATAACGCATAACGCATAACGCATAACGCATAACGCATGGCGCATAACTCAAAATGCATAACGCATAACGCATAACGCATAACGCATAAAGTATAACACATAACGCATAACGCATAAAGTATAACACATAACGTATAACGCACAACGCATAATGCATAACGCATAACGCATAACGCATAACGCATGGCGCAAAACGCAAAATGCATAACGCATAACGCATAACGCATAACGCATAACGCATAACGCATAACGCATAACGCATAACGCATAACGCATAACGCATAACGCATGGCGCATAACTCAAAATGCATAACGCATAACGCATAACGCATAACGCATAACGCATAAGTCATAACGCACAACGCATATCGCATAACGTATAAGGCATAACGCATAATACATAACGTATAACGCATTATGCATAACGCATAACGCATAATGCATAACGCATAACGCAAACCCATAAGGCATAAAGCATAACGCATAACGCATAACGCATAACGCATGTCGGATCACTCATAACGCATAACGCATAACGCATGGCGCATAACTCAAAATGCATAACGCATAACGCATAACGCATAAAGTATAACACATAACGCATAACGCATAAAGTATAACACATAACGTATAACGCACAACGCATAATGCATAACGCATAACGCATAACGCATAACGCATGGCGCAAAACGCAAAATGCATAACGCATAACGCATAACGCATAACGCATAACGCATAACGCATATCGCATAACGCATAACGCATAACGCATAACGCATAACGCATGGCGCATAACTCAAAATGCATAACGCATAACGCATAACGCATAACGCATAAGTCATAACGCACAACGCATATCGCATAACGTATAAGGCATAACGCATAATACATAACGTATAACGCATTATGCATAACGCATAACGCATAATGCATAACGCATAACGCAAACCCATAAGGCATAAAGCATAACGCATATCGCATAACGCATAACGCATAACCCATAACGCATAACGCATAACGCATAACGCATAACGCATAACGCATAACGCATAACGCATAACGCATAACGCATAACGCATAACGCATAACGCATAACGCATAACGCATAACGCATAACGCATAACGCATAACGCATAACGCATAACGCATAGCGCATAACGCATAACGCATAACGCATAACGCATAACGCATAACGCATAACGCCTAACGGATCAGGCATAACGCATAACGCATAATGCATAACACATAACGCATAACGCATTACGCACAACGCATAACGCGTAACGCATGTCGGATCACGCAGAACGCATAACGCATAACGCATAACGCATAACGTATATCGCATAACACATAACGCATAACCCATAACGCATAACGCATAACGCATAACGCATAACGCATAACGCATAACGCATAACGCATAACGCATAACGCATAACGCATAACGCATAACGTATAACGCATAACGCATAACGCATAACGCATAACGCATAACGCATAACGCATAACGCATAACGCATTACGCATAACGCATAAAGTATAACACATAACGCATAACGCATAAAGTATAACACATAACGCATAACGCATTACGCATATCGCATAACGTATAACGCAAAACGCATAACGCATAACGTTACCGCATAAGGCTTGATGCATGACGCATATCGCATAACGCATAACGCATAACTCATAACTCATAACGTATAACGCATAACGCATAACGCATAACGCATAACGCATAACGCATAACCCATAACGCATAACGCATAATGCATAACGCATAACGCATAACGCATAAAGCATAACGCATAACGCATAACGCATAACGCATAACGCATAACGCATAACGCATAACGCATAACGCATAACGCATAACGCATAACGCATAACGCATAACGCATAACGCATAACGCATAACGCATAACGCATAACGCATAACGCATAACGCATAACGCATAACGCATTACGCATAACGCATAAAGTATAACACATAACGCATAACGCATTACGCATAACGCATCACGTATAACGCACAACGCATAACGCATAACGAACAACGGATAACGCATAACGCATAACGCATAACGAATACCGCAAAACGTATATCGCCTAACACATAACGGATCACGCATAACGCATAACGCATAACGCATAACGCATAACGCATAACGCATAACGCATAACGCATAATGCATAACGCATACCGCATAACGCATAACGCATAACGCATAACGCATAACGCATAAAGCATAACGCATAACGCATAACGCAAACTTATAACGCACAACGCATAACGCATAACGCATAACGCATAACGCATAACGCATAACGCAAACGTATAACGCACAACGCATAACGAATACAGCAAAACGCATAATGCGTAACGCATAACGGATCACGCATAACGCATAACGCATAACGCATAACGCATAACGCATAACGCATATCGAATAACGCATAACGCATAACGCATAACGCATAACGCATAACGCATAACGCATAAAGTATAACACATAACGCATAACGCATTACGCATATTGCATAACGTATAACGCAAAACGCATAACGCATAACGTTACCGCATAAGGCTTGATGCATGACGCATATCGCATAACGCATAACGCATAACTCATAACGCATAACGCATAACGCATAACGCATAACGCATAACGCATAACGCATAACGCATAACCCATAACGCATAACGCATAACGCATAACGCATAACGCATTACGCATAACGCATAAAGTATAACACATAACGCATAACGCATAAAGTATAACACATAACGCATAACGCATTACGCATAACGCATCACGCATAACGCATAACGCATATCGCATAAAACATAACGTATAAAGCATAACGTACAACGTATAACGCATAACGCATAACGTATAACGCATAACGCATAACGCATAACGTATATCGCATAACACATAACGCATAACCCATAACGCATAACGCATAAGGCATAACGCATAACGTTAACGCATAACGCATAACGCCTAACGCCTAACGCATAACGGATCACGCATAACGCATAAAGCATAATGCATAAAGCATAACGCATAACGCATAACGCATAAAGCATAACGCATAACGCATAACGCATAACGCATATCGCATAACGCATAACGCATAACGTATAACGCATAACGCATACCGTATAACGCATAACGCATAACGCAAACGTATAACGCACAACGCATAACGAATACAGCAAAACGCATAATGCTTAACGCATAACGGATCACGCATAACGCATAACGCATAACGCATAACGCATAACGCATAACGCATAATGCATAACGCATAACGTGTAACTCATAACGCATAACGCATAAAGCATAATGCATAACGCATAACGCATAACGCATATCGCATAACGCATAACGCATAACGTATAAATCATAACGCATACCGTATAACGCATAACGCATAATGCATAACGCAAACGTATAACGCACAACGCATAACGCATAACGAACAACGGATAACGCATAACGCATAACGCATAACGAATACCGCAAAACGTATATCGCCTAACACATAACGGATCACGCATAACGCATAACGCATAACGTATAACGCATAACGCATAACGCATAACGCATAACGCATAACGCATATCGCACACCGCATAACGCATATCGTATAACGCATAACGCATACCGTATGACGCATAACGCATAACGCATAACGCATAATGCATAACGCATAACGCATAACGCATAACGCATAACGTATAACGCATAACGCATAACGCATAACGCAAACGTATAACGCACAACGCATAATGCATAACGCATAACGCATAACGCATAACGCATGGCGCATAATGCAAAATGCATAACGCATAACGCATAACTCATAACGCATAATGCATAACGCATAACGCATAACGCATAACGCATAACGTATAACGCATAACGCATACCGTATAACGCATAACGCATAATGCATAACGCAAACGTATAACGCATATCGAATAACGCATAACGTGTAACTCATAACGCATAACGCATAAAGCATAATGCATAACGCATAACGCATAACGCATATCGCATAACGCATAACGCATAACGTATAAATCATAACGCATACCGTATAACGCATAACGCATAATGCATAACGCAAACGTATAACGCACAACGCATAACGCATAACGAACAACGGATAACGCATAACGCATAACGCATAACGAATACCGCAAAACGTATATCGCCTAACACATAACGGATCACGCATAACGCATAAAGCATAACGCATAAAGCATAACGCATAACGCATAACGCATAACGCATAACGCATAAAGCATAACGCATACCGCATAACGCATAACTCATAACGCATAACGCAAACTTATAACGCACAACGCATAACGCATAACGCATAACGCATAACGCATAACGCATAACGAATACCGCAAAACGTATATCGCCTAACACATAACGCATAACGCATAACGCATAACGCATAACGCATAACGCATAACGCAAACTTATAACGCACAACGCATAACGC
The DNA here is from genome assembly GCA_916610235.2 of Lasioglossum morio. Lineage (NCBI taxonomy): Eukaryota > Metazoa > Arthropoda > Insecta > Hymenoptera > Halictidae > Lasioglossum > Lasioglossum morio. The sequence continues at coordinate 2,630,203 of CAKAJA020000423.1, forward strand.
ACAACGCATAACGCATAACGTATAACGCATAACGCATACCGTATAACGCATAACGCATAACGCATAACGCATAACGCATAACGCATAACGCATAACGCATAACGCACAACGCATGGCGCATAATGCAAAATGCATAACGCATAACGCATAACGCATAACGCATAACGCATAACGCATAACGCATAACGTATAACGCATACCGCATTACGCATAACGCATAACGCAAAATGCATAACGCATAATGCATAACGCATAACGCATAACGCATAACGCATTACGCATAACGCATAACGCAAAATGCATAACGCATAATGCATAACGCATAACGCATAACGCATAACGCACAACGCATATCGCATAACGTATAAGGCATAACGCATAATACATAACGTATAACGCATTATGCATAACGCATAACGCATATCGCATAACGCATTATGCATAACGCATAACGCATATCGCATAACGTATAACGCATAACGCATAACGCATAACGCATAACGCATAACACATAACGCATAACGCATAATGCACAACGCATAACGAATACAGCAAAACGAATAACGCTTAACGCATAACGGATCACGCATAACGGATCACGCATAACGCTTAACGCATAACGCACAACGCATATCGCATAACGCATAACGCATAACGCATAACGCATGGCGCATAACTCAAAATGCTTCACGCATAACGCATAACGCATAACGCATGAAGTATAACACATAACGCATAACGCATACAGTATAACACATAACGTATAACGCACAACGCATAATGCATAACGCATAACGCATAACGCATAACGCATTACGCATAACGCATAACGCAAAATGCATAACGCATAATGCATAACGCATAACGCATAACGCATAACGCACAACGCATATCGCATAACGTATAAGGCATAACGCATAATACATAACGTATAACGCATTATGCATAACGCATAACGCATATCGCATAACGCATTATGCATAACGCATAACGCATATCGCATAACGTATAACGCATAACGCATAACGCATAACGCATAACGCATAACACATAACGCATAACGCATAATGCACAACGCATAACGAATACAGCAAAACGAATAACGCTTAACGCATAACGGATCACGCATAACGGATCACGCATAACGCTTAACGCATAACGCACAACGCATATCGCATAACGCATAACGCATAACGCATAACGCATGGCGCATAACTCAAAATGCATAACGCATAACGCATAACGCATAACGCATAAAGTATAACACATAACGCATAACGCATACAGTATAACACATAACGTATAACGCACAACGCATAATGCATAACGCATAACGCATAACGCATAACGCATGGCGCAAAACGCAAAATGCATAACGCATAACGCATAACGCATAACGCATAACGAACAACGCATATCGCATAACGCATAACGCATAACGCATAACGCATAACGCATAACGCATGGCGCATAACTCAAAATGCATAACGCATAACGCATAACGCATAACGCATAAGTCATAACGCACAACGCATATCGCATAACGTATAAGGCATAACGCATAATACATAACGTATAACGCATTATGCATAACGCATAACGCATAATGCATAACGCATAACGCAAACCCATAAGGCATAAAGCATAACGCATAACGCATAACGCATAACGCATGTCGGATCACTCATAAAGCATAACGCATAACGCATAAAGCATAAAGCATAACGTATAACGCATAACGCATATCGCATAACGCATAACGCATAACCCATAACGCATAACGCATAACGCATAACGCATAACGCATAACGCATAACGCATAACGCATAACGCATAACGCATAACGCATAACGCATAACGCATAACGCATAACGCATAACGCATAACGCATAACGCATAACGCATAGCTCATAACGCATAACGCATAACGCATAACGCATAACGCATAACGCATAACGCATAACGCATAACGCCTAACGGATCAGGCATAACGCATAACGCATAATGCATAACACATAACGCATAACGCATTACGCACAACGCATAACGCATAACGCATAACGCATAACGCATAACGCATAACGCATAACGCATAATGCATAACGCATAAAGCATAATGCATAATGCCTAACGCAAACCCATAAGGCATAAGGCATAACGCATAACGCATAACGCGTAACGCATGTCGGATCACGCAGAACGCATAACGCATAACGCATAACGCATAACGTATATCGCATAACACATAACGCATAACCCATAACGCATAACGCATAACGCATAACGCATAACGCATAACGCATAACGCATAACGCATAACGCATAACGCATAACGTATAACGCATAACGCATAACGCATAACGCATAACGCATAACGCATAACGCATAACGCATAATGCATTACGCATAACGCATAAAGTATAACACATAACGCATAACGCATAAAGTATAACACATAACGCATAACGCATTACGCATATCGCATAACGTATAACGCAAAACGCATAACGCATAACGTTACCGCATAAGCTTGATGCATGACGCATATCGCATAACGCATAACGCATAACTCATAACTCATAACGTATAACGCATAACGCATAACGCATAACGCATAACGCATAACGCATAACCCATAACGCATAACGCATAATGCATAACGCATAACGCATAACGCATAAAGCATAACGCATAACGCATAACGCATAACGCATAACGCATAACGCATAACGCATAACGCATAACGCATAACGCATAACGCATAACGCATAACGCATAACACATAACGCATAACGCATAACGCATAACGCATAACGCATTACGCATAACGCATAAAGTATAACACATAACGCATAACGCATTACGCATAACGCATCACGCATAACGCATAACGCATAACGCATAACGCATAACGCATATCGCATAAAACATAACGCATCACGCATAACGTACAACGTATAACGCATAACGCATAACGCATAACGCATAACGCATAACGCATAACGCATAATGTATATCGCATAACACATAACGCATAACCCATAACGCATAACGCATAAGGCATAACGCATAACGTTAACGCATAACGCATAACGCCTAACGCATAACGGATCACGCATAACGCATAAAGCATAACGCATAAAGCATAACGCATAACGCATAACGCATAACGCATAACGCATAAAGCATAACGCATACCGCATAACGCATAACGCATAACGCATAACGCATAACGCATAACGCAAACTTATAACGCACAACGCATAACGCATAACGCATAACGCATAACGCATAACGCATAACGCATAACGTATATCGCATAACACATAACGCATAACCCATAACGCATAACGCATAAGGCATAACGCATAACGTTAACGCATAACGCATAACGCCTAACGCATAACGGATCACGCATAACGCATAAAGCATAACGCATAAAGCATAACGCATAACGCATAACGCATAACGCATAACGCATAACGCATAAAGCATAACGCATACCGCATAACGCATAACTCATAACGCATAACGCAAACTTATAACGCACAACGCATAACGCATAACGCATAACGCATAACGCATAAAGCATTACGCATACCGCATAACGCATAACGCATAACGCATAACGCATAACGCATAACGCATAACGCATAACGCATAACGCATAACGCATAACGCATAACGCATAACGCATAACGCATAACGCATAACGCATAACGCATTACGCATAACGCATAAAGTATAACACATAACGCATAACGCATTACGCATAACGCATCACGCATAACGCATAACGCATAACGCATAACGCATATCGCATAAAACATAACGCATCACGCATAACGTACAACGTATAACGCATAACGCATAACGCATAACGCATAACGCACAACGCATAACGCATAACGTATATCGCATAACACATAACGCATAACCCATAACGCATAACGCATAAGGCATAACGCATAACGTTAACGCATAACGCATAACGGATCACGCATAACGCATAAAGCATAACGCATAAAGCATAACGCATAACGCATAACGCATAACGCATAACGCATAAAGCATAACGCATACCGCATAACGCATAACGCATAACGCATAACGCATAACGCATAACGCATAACGCAAACTTATAACGCACAACGCATAACGCATAACGCATAACGCATAACGCATAACGCATAACGCATAACGCATAACGCATAACGCATAACGCATAACGCATAAAGCATAAAGCATAACGTATAACGCATAACGCATATCGCATAACGCATAACGCATAACCCATAACGCATAACGCATAACGCATAACGCATAACGCATAACGCATAACGCATAACGCATAACGCATAACGCATAACGCATAACGCATAACGCATAACGCATAACGCATAACGCATAACGCATAACGCATAACGCATAACGCATAGCGCATAACGCATAACGCATAACGCATAACGCATAACGCATAACGCATAACGCATAACGCCTAACGGATCAGGCATAACGCATAACGCATAATGCATAACACATAACGCATAACGCATTACGCACAACGCATAACGCATAACGCATAACGCATAACGCATAAAGCATAAAGCATAACGTATAACGCATAACGCATATCGCATAACGCATAACGCATAACCCATAACGCATAACGCATAACGCATAACGCATAACGCATAACGCATAACGCATATCGCATAAAACATAACGCATCACGCATAACGTACAACGTATAACGCATAACGCATAACGCATAACGCATAACGCATAACGCATAACGCATAACGCATAACGTATATCGCATAACACATAACGCATAACCCATAACGCATAACGCATAAGGCATAACGCATAACGTTAACGCATAACGCATAACGGATCACGCATAACGCATAAAGCATAACGCATAAAGCATAACGCATAACGCATAACGCATAACGCATAACGCATAAAGCATAACGCATACCGCATAACGCATAACGCATAACGCATAACGCATAACGCATAACGCATAACGCAAACTTATAACGCACAACGCATAACGCATAACGCATAACGCATAACGCATAACGCATAACGCATAACGCATAACGCATAACGCATAACGCATAACGCATAACGCATAAAGCATAAAGCATAACGTATAACGCATAACGCATATCGCATAACGCATAACGCATAACCCATAACGCATAACGCATAACGCATAACGCATAACGCATAACGCATAACGCATAACGCATAACGCATAACGCATAACGCATAACGCATAACGCATAACGCATAACGCATAACGCATAACGCATAACGCATAACGCATAGCGCATAACGCATAACGCATAACGCATAACGCATAACGCATAACGCATAACGCATAACGCATAACGCCTAACGGATCAGGCATAACGCATAACGCATAATGCATAACACATAACGCATAACGCATTACGCACAACGCATAACGCATAACGCATAACGCATAACGCATAACGCATAACGCATAATGCATAACGCATAAAGCATAATGCATAATGCCTAACGCAAACCCATAAGGCATAAGGCATAACGCATAACGCATAACGCGTAACGCATGTCGGATCACGCAGAACGCATAACGCATAACGCATAACGCATAACGTATATCGCATAACACATAACGCATAACCCATAACGCATAACGCATAACGCATAACGCATAACGCATAACGCATAACGCATAACGCATAACGCATAACGCATAACGCATAACGCATAACGTATAACGCATAACGCATAACGCATAACGCATAACGCATAACGCATAACGCATAACGCATAACGCATTACGCATAACGCATAAAGTATAACACATAACGCATAACGCATAAAGTATAACACATAACGCATAACGCATTACGCATATCGCATAACGTATAACGCAAAACGCATAACGCATAACGTTACCGCATAAGGCTTGATGCATGACGCATATCGCATAACGCATAACGCATAACTCATAACTCATAACGTATAACGCATAACGCATAACGCATAACGCATAACGCATAACGCATAACCCATAACGCATAACGCATAATGCATAACGCATAACGCATAACGCATAAAGCATAACGCATAACGCATAACGCATAACGCATAACGCATAACGCATAACGCATAACGCATAACGCATAACGCATAACGCATAACGCATAACGCATAACGCATAACGCATAACGCATAACGCATAACGCATAACGCATTACGCATAACGCATAAAGTATAACACATAACGCATAACGCATTACGCATAACGCATCACGCATAACGCATAACGCATAACGCATAACGCATATCGCATAAAACATAACGCATCACGCATAACGTACAACGTATAACGCATAACGCATAACGCATAACGCATAACGCATAACGCATAACGCATAACGTATATCGCATAACACATAACGCATAACCCATAACGCATAACGCATAAGGCATAACGCATAACGTTAACGCATAACGCATAACGCCTAACGCATAACGGATCACGCATAACGCATAAAGCATAACGCATAAAGCATAACGCATAACGCATAACGCATAACGCATAACGCATAAAGCATAACGCATACCGCATAACGCATAACGCATAACGCATAACGCATAACGCATAACGCAAACTTATAACGCACAACGCATAACGCATAACGCATAACGCATAACGCATAACGCATAACGCATAACGTATATCGCATAACACATAACGCATAACCCATAACGCATAACGCATAAGGCATAACGCATAACGTTAACGCATAACGCATAACGCCTAACGCATAACGGATCACGCATAACGCATAAAGCATAACGCATAAAGCATAACGCATAACGCATAACGCATAACGCATAACGCATAACGCATAACGCATAAAGCATAACGCATACCGCATAACGCATAACTCATAACGCATAACGCAAACTTATAACGCACAACGCATAACGCATAACGCATAACGCATAACGCATAACGCATAACGCATAACGCATAACGCATAACGCATAAAGCATTACGCATACCGCATAACGCATAACGCATAACGCATAACGCATAACGCATAACGCATAACGCATAACGCATAACGCATAACGCATAACGCATAACGCATAACGCATAACGCATTACGCATAACGCATAAAGTATAACACATAACGCATAACGCATTACGCATAACGCATCACGCATAACGCATAACGCATAACGCATAACGCATATCGCATAAAACATAACGCATCACGCATAACGTACAACGTATAACGCATAACGCATAACGCATAACGCATAACGCATAACGCATAACGCATAACGTATATCGCATAACACATAACGCATAACCCATAACGCATAACGCATAAGGCATAACGCATAACGTTAACGCATAACGCATAACGCATAACGGATCACGCATAACGCATAAAGCATAACGCATAAAGCATAACGCATAACGCATAACGCATAACGCATAACGCATAAAGCATAACGCATACCGCATAACGCATAACGCATAACGCATAACGCATAACGCATAACGCATAACGCAAACTTATAACGCACAACGCATAACGCATAACGCATAACGCATAACGCATAACGCATAACGCATAACGCATAACGCATAACGCATAACGCATAACGCATAACGTATATCGCATAACACATAACGCATAACCCATAACGCATAACGCATAAGGCATAACGCATAACGTTAACGCATAACGCATAACGCCTAACGCATAACGGATCACGCATAATGCATAAAGCATAACGCATAAAGCATAACGCATAACGCATAACGCATAACGCATAACGCATAAAGCATAACGCATACCGCATAACGCATAACTCATAACGCATAACGCAAACTTATAACGCACAACGCATAACGCATAACGCATAACGCATAACGCATAAAGCATTACGCATACCGCATAACGCATAACGCATAACGCATAACGCAAACTTATAACGCACAACGCATAACGCATAACGCATAACGCATAACGCATAACGCATAACGCATTACGCATAACGCATAACGCATAACGCATAACGCATAACGCAAACTTATAACGCACAACGCATAACGCATAACGCATAACGCATAACGCAAACTTATAACGCACAACTCATAACGCATAACGCATAACGCATAACGCACAACGCATAGCGCATAACGCATAACGCATAACGTATATCGCATAACGCATAACGCATAACGCATAACGCATAACGCATAACGCATAACGCATAACGCATAACGCATAACGCATAACGCATAACGCATAACGCATAACGCATAACGCATAACGCATAACGCATAACGCATAACGCATAACGCATCACGCATAACGCATAACGCATAACGCATAACGCATATCGCATAAGACATAACGCATCACGCATAACGTACAACGTATAACGCATAACGCATAACGCATAACGCATAACGCATAACGCATAACGCATAACGCATAACGCATAACGCATAACGCATAACGCATAACGCATAACGCATAACGCATAACGCATTACGCATAACGCATAAAGTATAACACATAACGCATAACGCATAACGCATAACGCATAACGCATCACGCATAACGCATAACGCATATCGCATAAAACATAACGCATCACGCATAACGTACAACGTATAACGCATAACGCATAACGCATAACGCATAACGCATAACGCATAACGCATAACGTATATCGCATAACACATAACGCATAACCCATAACGCATAACGCATAAGGCATAACGCATAACGTTAACGCATAACGCATAACGCCTAACGAATAATGGATCACGCATAACGCATAAAGCATAACGCATAAAGCATAACGCATAACGCATAACGCATAACGCATGAAGCATAACGCATACCGCATAACGCATAACGCATATCGCATAACGCATAACGCATAACGCATAACGTATAACGCATAACGCATACCGTATAACGCATAACGCATAATGCATAACGCAAACGTATAACGCACAACGCATAACGAATACAGCAAAACGCACAATGCTTAACGCATAACGGATCACGCATAACGCATAACGCATAACGCATAACGCATAACGCATAACGCATATCGAATAACGCATAACGTGTAACTCATAACGCATAACGCATAAAGCATAATGCATAACGCATAACGAACAACGGATAACGAATAACGCATAACGCATAACGCATAACGCATAACGCATAACGCATAACGCATAACGCATAACGCATAACGCATAACGCATAACGCATAACGCATTACGCATAACGCATAAAGTATAACACATAACGCATAACGCATAAAGTATAACACATAACGCATAACGCATCACGCATAACGGATAACGCATAACGCATAACGCATATCGCATAAAACATAACGCATAAAGCATAACGTACAACGTATAACGCATAACGCATAACGCATAACGCATAACGCATAACGCATAACGCATAACGCATAACGCATAACGTATATCGCATAACACATAACGCATAACCCATAACGCATAACGCATAAGGCATAACGCATAACGTTAACGCATAACGCATAACGCCTAACGCATAACGGATCACGCATAACGCATAAAGCATAACGCATAAAGCATAACGCATAACGCATAACGCATAACGCATAAAGCATAACGCATAACGCATAACGCATAACGCATATCGCATAACGCATAACGCATAACGTATAACGCATAACGCATACCGTATAACGCATAACGCATAACGCAAACGTATAACGCACAACGCATAACGAATACAGCAAAACGCATAATGCTTAACGCATAACGGATCACGCATAACGCATAACGCATAACGCATAACGCATAACGCATAACGCATAACGCATAACGCATAACGCATAACGCATATCGAATAACGCATAACGTGTAACTCATAACGTATAACGCATAAAGCATAATGCATAACGCATAACGCATAACGCATATCGCATAACGCATAACGTATAACGTATAACGCATAACGCATACCGTATAACGCATAACGCATAATGCATAACGCAAACGTATAACGCACAACGCATAACGCATAACGAACAACGGATAACGCATAACGCATAACGCATAACGAATACCGCAAAACGTATATCGCATAACACATAACGGATCACGCATAACGCATAACGCATAACGTATAACGCATAACGCATAACGCATAACGCATAACGCATAACGCATAACGCATAACGCATAACGCATAACGCATATCGCATACCGCATAACGCATAACGTATAACGCATAACGCATACCGTATAACGCATAACGCATAACGCATAACGCATAACGCATAACGCATAACGCATAACGCATAACGCACAACGCATGGCGCATAATGCAAAATGCATAACGCATAACGCATAACGCATAACGCATGACGCATAACGCATAACGCATAACGCATAACGCATACCGCATAACGCATAACGCAATAACGCATAACGCAAACTTATAACGCATAACGCAAACGCATAACGCATAACGCATAACGCATAACGCATAACGCATAACGCATAACGCATAACACATAACGCATAACGCATAACGCATAACGCATAACGCATAACGCATAACGCATAACGCATAACGCATAACGCATAACGCATAACGCATATCGCATAACACATAACGCATAACCCATAACGCATAACGCATAACGCATAACGCATAACGCATAACGCATTACGCATAACGCATAAAGTATAACACATAACGCATATCGCATAACGCATAACGCATAACGTATAACGCATAACGCATAACGCATACCGTATAACGCATAACGCATAACGCAAACGTATAACGCACAACGCATAACGAATACAGCAAAACGCATAATGCTTAACGCATAACGGATCACGCATAACGCATAACGCATAACGCATAACGCATAACGCATAACGCATATCGAATAACGCATAACGTGTAACTCATAACGTATAACGCATAACGCATAACGCATAACGCATAACGCATAACGCATAACGCATAACGCATAACGCATATCGCATACCGCATAACGCATAACGTATAACGCATAACGCATACCGTATAACGCATAACGCATAACGCATAACGCATAACGCATAACGCATAACGCATAACGCACAACGCATGGCGCATAATGCAAAATGCATAACGCATAACGCATAACGCATAACGCATGACGCATAACGCATAACGCATAACGCATAACGCATACCGCATAACGCATAACGAACAACGGATAACGCATAACGCATAACGCATAACGAATACCGCAAAACGTATATCGCCTAACACATAACGGATCACGCATAACGCATAACGCATAACGCATAACGCATAACGCATAACGCATAACGCATAACGCATAACGCATAACGCATAACGCATATCGCATACCGCATAACGCATAACGTATAACGCATAACGCATACCGTATAACGCATAACGCATAACGCATAACGCATAACGCATAACGCATAACGCATAACGCACAACGCATGGCGCATAATGCAAAATGCATAACGCATAACGCATAACGCATAACGCATGACGCATAACGCATAACGCATAACGCATAACGCATACCGCATAACGCATAACGCATAACGCATAACGCAAACTTATAACGCATAACGCATAACGCATAACGCATAACGCATAACGCATAACGCATAACGCATAACGCATAACGCATAACGCATAACGCATAACGCATAACACATAACGCATAACGTATAACGCATAACGCATAACGCATAACGCATAACGCATAACGCATAACGCATAACGCATAACGCATATCGCATAACACATAACGCATAACCCATAACGCATAACGCATAACGCATAACGCATAACGCATAACGCATAACGCATTACGCATAACGCATAAAGTATAACACATAACGCATAACGCATAAAGTATAACACATAACGCATAACGCATTACGCATATTGTATAACGTATAACGCAAAACGCATAACGCATAACGTTACCGCATAAGGCTTGATGCATGACGCATATCGCATAACGCATAACGCATAACTCATAACGTATAACGCATAACGCATAACGCATAACGCATAACGCATAATGCATAAGGCATAACGCATAACGCATCACGCATAACGCATAACGCATAACGCATAAAGCATAACGCATAACGCATAACGCATAACGCAAACTTATAACGCACAACGCATAACGCATAAAGCATAACGCATAACGCATAACGCATAACGCATAACGCATAACGCATAACGCATAACGCATAACGCATAACGCATAACGCATAACGCATAACGCATAACGCATAACGCATAACGCATAACGCATAACGCATAACGCATAACGCATAACGCATAACGCATAACGCATAACGCATAACGCATAACGCATAACGCATAACGCATTACGCATAACGCATAAAGTATAACACATAACGCATAACGCATTACGCATAACGCATCACGCATAACGCATAACGCATAACGTATAACGCATAACGCATACCGTATAACGCATAACGCATAACGCAAACGTATAACGCACAACGCATAACGAATACAGCAAAACGCATAATGCTTAACGCATAACGGATCACACATAACGCATAACGCATAACACATTACGCATGACGCATATCGAATAACGCATAACGTGTAACTCATAACGCATAACGCATAAAGCATAATGCATAACGCATAACGCATAACGCATATCGCATAAAACATAACGCATCACGCATAACGTACAACGTATAACGCATAACGCATAACGCATAAAGCATAATGCATAACGCATAACGCATAACGCATAACGCATATCGCATAAAACATAACGCATCACGCATAACGTACAACGTATAACGCATAACGCATAACGCATAACGCATAACGTATAACGCATAACGCATAACGCATAACGCATAACGCATAACGTATATCGCATAACACATATCGCATATCCCATAACGCATAACGCATAAGGCATAACGCATAACGTTAACGCAGAACGCATAACGCCTAACGCATAACGGATCACGCATAACGCATCACGCATAACGCATAACGCATAACGCATATCGCATAAAACATAACGCATAAAGCATAACGTACAACGTATAACACATAACGCATAACGCATAACGCATAACGCATAACGCATAACGCATTACGCATAACGCATAAAGTATAACACATAACGCATAACGCATAAAGTATAACACATAACGCATAACGCATTACGCATAACGCATCACGCATAACGCATAACGCATAACGCATATCGCATAAAACATAACGCATAAAGCATAACGTACAACGTATAACACATAACGCATAACGCATTACGCATAACGCATCACGCATAACGCATAACGCATAACGCATATCGCATAAAACATAACGCATAAAGCATAACGTACAACGTATAACGCATAACGCATAACGTATAACGCATAACGCATAACGCATAACGTATATCGCATAACACATAACGCATAACCCATAACGCATAACGCATAAGGCATAACGCATAACGTTAACGCATAACGCATAACGCCTAACGCATAACGGATCACGCATAACGCATAAAGCATAACGCATAAAGCATAACGCATAACGCATAACGCATAACGCATAAAGCATAACGCATAACGCATAACGCATAACGCATATCGCATAACGCATAACGCATAACGTATAACGCATAACGCATACCGTATAACGCATAACGCATAACGCATAACGAATACAGCAAAACGCATAATGCTTAACGCATAACGGATCACGCATAACGCATAACGCATATCGCATAACTCATAACGCATATCGAATAACGCAAAACGTGTAACTCATAACGCATAACGCATAAAGCATAATGCATAACGCATAACGCATAACGCATATCGCATAACGCATAACGCATAACGTATAACGCATAACGCATACCGTATAACGCATAACGCATAATGCATAACGCAAACGTATAACGCACAACGCATAACGCATAACGAACAACGGATAACGCATAACGCATAACGCATAACGAATAACGCAAAACGTATATCGCCTAACACATAACGGATCACGCATAACGCATAACGCATAACGTATAACGCATAACGCATAACGCATAACGCATAACGCATAACGCATAACGCATAACGCATAACGCATAACGCATAACACATAACGCATAACGCATAACGCATAACGCATAACGCATAACGCATAACGCATAACGCATAACGCATTACGCATAACGCATAAAGTATAACACATAACGCATAACGCATTACGCATAACGCATAACGCATAACGCATAACGCATAACGCATAACGTATATCGCATAACACATAACGCATAACCCATAACGCATAACGCATAAGGCATAACTCATAACGTTAACGCATAACGCATAACGCCTAACGCATAACGGATCACGCATAACGCATAAAGCATAACGCATAAAGCATAACGCATAACGCATAACGCATAACGCATAAAGCATAACGCATACCGCATAACGCATAACGCATAACGCAAACTTATAACGCACAACGCATAACGCATAACGCATAACGCATAACGCATAACGCATAACGCATAACGCATAACGCATAACGCATAACGCATAACGCATAACGCATAACGCATAACGCATAACGCATAACGCATAACGCATAACGCATAACGCATAACGCATAACGCATATCGCATAACACATAACGCATAACCCATAACGCATAACGCATAACGCATAACGCATAACGCATAACGCATAACGCATAACGCATAACGCATTACGCATAACGCATAAAGTATAACACATAACGCATAACGCATAAAGTATAACACATAACGCATAACGCATTACGCATATTGCATAACGTATAACGCAAAACGCATAACGCATAACGTTACCGCATAAGGCTTGATGCATGACGCATATCGCATAACGCATAACGCATAACTCATAACTCATAACGTATAACGCATAACGCATAACGCATAACGCATAACGCATAATGCATAACGCATAACGCATAACGCATAACGCATAACGCATAACGCATAACGCATAACGCATAAAGCATAACGCATAACGCATAACGCAAACTTATAACGCACAACGCATAACGCATAACGCATAACGCATAACGCATAACGCAAACGTATAACGCACAACGCATAACGTATAACGCATAACGCATAACGCATAACGCATAACGCATAACGTATATCGCATAACACATATCGCATATCCCATAACGCATAACGCATAAGGCATAACGCATAACGCATAACGCATAACGCATAACGCATAACGCATAACGCATAACGCATAACGCATAACGCATTACGCATAACGCATAAAGTATAACACATAACGCATAACGCATTACGCATAACGCATAACGCATAACGCATAACGCATAACGCATAACGTATATCGCATAACACATAACGCATTACCCATAACGCATAACGCATAAGGCATAACTCATAACGTTAACGCATAACGCATAACGCCTAACGCATAACGGATCACGCATAACGCATAAAGCATAACGCATAAAGCATAACGCATAACGCATAACGCATAACGCATAAAGCATAACGCATACCGCATAACGCATAACGCATAACGCAAACTTATAACGCACAACGCATAACGCATAACGCATAACGCATAACGCATAACGCATAACGCATAACGCATAACGCATAACGCATAACGCATAACGCATAACGCATAACGCATAACGCATAACGCATAACGCATAACGCATAACGCATAACGCATATCGCATAACACATAACGCATAACCCATAACGCATAACGCATAACGCATAACGCATAACGCATAACGCATAACGCATAACGCATAACGCATTACGCATAACGCATAAAGTATAGCACATAACGCATAACGCATAAAGTATAACACATAACGCATAACGCATTACGCATATTGCATAACGTATAACGCAAAACGCATAACGCATAACGTTACCGCATAAGGCTTGATGCATGACGCATATCGCATAACGCATAACGCATAACTCATAACTCATAACGTATAACGCATAACGCATAACGCATAACGCATAACGCATAATGCATAACGCATAACGCATAACGCATAACGCATAACGCATAACGCATAACGCATAACGCATAAAGCATAACGCATAACGCATAACGCAAACTTATAACGCACAACGCATAACGCATAACGCATAACGCATAACGCATAACGCAAACGTATAACGCACAACGCATAACGAATACAGCAAAACGCATAATGCGTAACGCATAACGGATCACGCATAACGCATAACGCATAACGCATAACGCATAACGCATAACGCATATCGAATAACGCATAACGCATAACGCATAACGCGTAACGCATAACGCATAAAGTATAACACATAACGCATAACGCATTACGCATATTGCATAACGTATAACGCAAAACGCATAACGCATAACGTTACCGCATAAGGCTTGATGCATGACGCATATCGCATAACGCATAACGCATAACTCATAACGCATAACGCATAACGCATAACGCATAACGCATAACGCATAACGCATAACCCATAACGCATAACGCATAACGCATAACGCATAACGCATTACGCATAACGCATAAAGTATAGCACATAACGCATAACGCATAAAGTATAACACATAACGCATAACGCATTACGCATAACGCATCACGCATAACGCATAACGCATATCGCATAAAACATAACGTATAAAGCATAACGTACAACGTATAACGCATAACGCATAACGTATAACGCATAACGCATAACGCATAACGTATATCGCATAACACATAACGCATAACCCATAACGCATAACGCATAAGGCATAACGCATAACGTTAACGCATAACGCATAACGCCTAACGCATAACGGATCACGCATAACGCATAAAGCATAACGCATAAAGCATAACGCATAACGCATAACGCATAACGCATAAAGCATAACGCATAACGCATAACGCATAACGCATATCGCATAACGCATAACGCATAACGTATAACGCATAACGCATACCGTATAACGCATAACGCATAACGCAAACGTATAACGCACAACGCATAACGAATACAGCAAAACGCATAATGCTTAACGCATAACGGATCACGCATAACGCATAACGCATAACGCATAACGCATATCGAATAACGCATAACGTGTAACTCATAACGCATAACGCATAAAGCATAATGCATAACGCATAACGCATAACGCATATCGCATAACGCATAACGCATAAAGTATAACACATAACGCATAACGCATTACGCATAACGCATCACGCATAACGCATAACGCATAACGCATAACGCATATCGCATAAAACATAACGCATCACGCATAACGTACAACGTATAACGCATAACGCATAACGCATAACGCATAACGCATAACGCATAACGTATATTGCATAACACATAATGCATAACCCATAACGCATAACGCATAAGGCATATCTCATAACGTTAACGCATAACGCATAATGCTTAACGCATAACGGATCACGCATAACGCATAACGCATAACGCATAACGCATAACGCATAACGCATAACGCATAACGCATAACGCATAACGCATAACGCATAACGCATAACGCATAACGCATAACGCATAACGCATAACGCATAACGCATAACGCATAACGCATAACGCATAACGCATAACGCATAACGCATAACGCATAACGCATATCGCATAACACATAACGCATAACCCATAAAGCATAACGCATAACGCATAACGCATAACGCATAACGCATAACGCATAACGCATTACGCATAACGCATAAAGTATAACACATAACGCATAACGCATAAAGTATAACACATAACGCATAACGCATTACGCATATTGCATACCGTATAACGCAAAACGCATAACGCATAACGTTACCGCATAAGGCTTGATGCATGACGCATATCGCATAACGCATAACGCATAACGCAAACTTATAACGCACAACGCATAACGCATAACGCATAACGCATAACGAATAACGCATAACGCATAACGCATAACGCATAACCCATAACGCATAACGCATAACGCATAACGCATAACGCATAACGCATAACGCATAACGCATAACGCATAACGCATAACGCATAACGCATAACGCATAACGCATAACGCATAACGCATAACGCATAACGCATAACGAACAACGCATAAAGTATAACACATAACGCATAACGCATTACGCATAACGCATCACGCATAACATATATCGCATAACACATAACGCATAACCCATAACGCATAACGCATAACGCATACCGCATAACGCATAACGCATATCGCATAACGCATAACGCATAACGTATAACGCATAACGCATACCGTATAACGCATAACGCATAACGCATAACGCAAACGTATAACGCACAACGCATAACGAATACAGCAAAACGCATAATGCTTAACGCATAACGGATCACGCATAACGCATAACGCATAACGCATAACGCATAACGCATATCGAATAACGCATAACGCATAACGCATAACGCATAACGCATAACGCATAACGCATAACGCATAACGCATAACGCATAACGCATAACGCATAACGCATTACGCATAACGCATAAAGTATAACACATAACGCATAACGCATAAAGTATAACACATAACGCATAACGCATTACGCATAACGCATCACGCATAACGCATAACGCATATCGCATAAAACATAACGCATAAAGCATAACGTACAACGTATAACGGATCACGCATAACGCATAACGCATAACGCATAACGCATAACGCATAACGCATAACGCATAACGCATAACGCATAACGCATAACGCATAACGCATAACGCATAACGCATAACGCATAACGCATAACGCATAACGCATAACGCATAACGCATAACGCATAACGCATAACGCATAACGCATAACGCATAACGCATATCGCATAACACATAACGCATAACCCATAAAGCATAACGCATAACGCATAACGCATAACGCATAACGCATAACGCATAACGCATAACGCATTACGCATAACGCATAAAGTATAACACATAACGCATAACGCATAAAGTATAACACATAACGCATAACGCATTACGCATATTGCATACCGTATAACGCAAAACGCATAACGCATAACGTTACCGCATAAGGCTTGATGCATGACGCATATCGCATAACGCATAACGCATAACGCAAACTTATAACGCACAACGCATAACGCATAACGCATAACGCATAACGAATAACGCATAACGCATAACGCATAACGCATAACCCATAACGCATAACGCATAACGCATAACGCATAACGCATAACGCATAACGCATAACGCATAACGCATAACGCATAACGCATAACGCATAACGCATAACGCATAACGCATAACGCATAACGCATTACGCATAACGCATAAAGTATAACACATAACGCATAACGCATTACGCATAACGCATCACGCATAACATATATCGCATAACACATAACGCATAACCCATAACGCATAACGCATAACGCATACCGCATAACGCATAACGCATATCGCATAACGCATAACGCATAACGTATAACGCATAACGCATACCGTATAACGCATAACGCATAACGCATAACGCAAACGTATAACGCACAACGCATAACGAATACAGCAAAACGCATAATGCTTAACGCATAACGGATCACGCATAACGCATAACGCATAACGCATAACGCATAACGCATATCGAATAACGCATAACGCATAACGCATAACGCATAACGCATAACGCATAACGCATAACGCATAACGCATAACGCATAACGCATAACGCATAACGCATTACGCATAACGCATAAAGTATAACACATAACGCATAACGCATAAAGTATAACACATAACGCATAACGCATTACGCATAACGCATCACGCATAACGCATAACGCATATCGCATAAAACATAACGCATAAAGCATAACGTACAACGTATAACGCATAACGCATAACGTATAACGCATAACGCATAACGCATAACGTATATCGCATAACACATAACGCATAACCCATAACGCATAACGCATAAGGCATAACGCATAACGTTAACGCATAACGCATAACGCCTAACGCATAACGGATCACGCATAACGCATAAAGCATAACGCATAAAGCATAACGCATAACGCATAACGCATAACGCATAAAGCATAACGCATAACGCATAACGCATATCGCATAACGCATAACGCATAACGTATAACGCATAACGCATACCGTATAACGCATAACGCATAACGCAAACGTATAACGCACAACGCATAACGAATACAGCAAAACGCATAATGCTTAGCGCATAACGGATCACGCATAACGCATAACGCATAACGCATAACGCATATCGAATAACGCATAACGTGTAACTCATAACGCATAACGCATAAAGCATAATGCATAACGCATAACGCATAACGCATATCGCATAACGCATAACGCATAACGTATAAATCATAACGCATACCGTATAACGCATAACGCATAATGCATAACGCAAACGTATAACGCACAACGCATAACGCATAACGAACAACGGATAACGCATAACGCATAACGCATAACGAATACCGCAAAACGTATATCGCCTAACACATAACGGATCACGCATAACGCATAACGCATAACGTATAACGCATAACGCATAACGCATAACGCATAACGCATAACGCATAACGCATATCGCATACCGCATAACGCATAACGTATAACGCATAACGCATACCGTATGACGCATAACGCATAACGCATAACGCATAATGCATAACGCATAACGCATAACGCATAACGCATAACGTATAACGCATAACGCATAACGCATAACGCATAACGCAAACGTATAACGCACAACGCATAATGCATAACGCATAACGCATAACGCATTAAGCATAACGCATCACGCATAACGCATAACGCATAACGCATAACGCATATCGCATAATGCATAACGCATCACGCATAACGTACAACGTATAACGCATAACGCATAACGCATAACGCATAACGCATAACGCATAACGTATATCGCATAACACATAACGCATAACCCATAACGCATAACGCATAAGGCATAACTCATAACGTTAACGCATAACGCATAATGCTTAACGCATAACGGATCACGCATAACGCATAACGCATAACGCATAACGCATAACGCATAACGCATAACGCATAACGCATAACGCATAACGCATAACGCATAACGCATAACGCATAACGTATATCGCATAACACATAACGCATAACCCATAACGCATAACGCATAAGGCATAACTCATAACGTTAACGCATAACGCATAATGCTTAACGCATAACGGATCACGCATAACGCATAACGCATAACGCATAACGCATAACGCATAACGCATAACGCATAACGCATAACGCATAACGCATAACGCATAACGCATAACGCATAACGCTTGACGCATAACGCATAACGCATAACGCATAACGCATAACGCATAACGCATAACGCATAACGCATGACGCATAACGCATAACGCATAACGCATAACGCATAAAGCAAAACGCATAACGCAAACGTATAACGCACAACGCATAACGCATAACGCATAACGCATAACGCATAACGCATAACGTATAACGCATAACGCATAACGCATAATGCATAACGCATAACGCATAACCATAACGCATAACGCATAACCCATAACGCATAACGCATAACGCATAACGTATAACGCATAACGCATACCGTATAACGCATAATGCATAACACATAACGCATAACGCATAACGCATAACGCATAACGTATAACGCATAACGCATACCGTATAACGCATAACGCATAACGCATAACGCAAACGTATAGCGCACAACGCATAATGCATAAACCATAACCCTTACTTCATAACGCATAACGCATAATGCACAACGCATAACGAACACCGGAAAACCCATAACGCCTAACGCATAACGGATCACGAATAACGCATAACGCATAACGCATAACGCATAACGCATAACGCATAACGCATAACGCATAACGTATAACGCATAACGCATACCGTATAACGCATAACGCATAACGCATAACGCATAACGCATAACGCATAACGCATAACGCATAACGCATAACGCATAACGCATAACGCTTAACGCATAACGGATCACGCATAACGCATAACGCATACCGTATAACGCATAACGCATAACGCATAACGCATATCGCATAACGCATAACGCATAACGCATAACGCATAACGCATAACGCATAACGCATAACGCATAACGCATAACGCATAACGCATAACGCATAACGCATAATGCATAACGCATAAAGCGTAACGCATAACGCATAAATCATAACGCATAACGCATAACGCTTACCGTATAACGCATAACGCATAACGCATAACGGATAACGCATAACGCATAACCATAAGGCATAACGCATAACCCATAACGCATAACGCATAACGCATAACGTATAACGCATAACGCATAACGCATAACGCATAACGCATAACGCATAGCTTATAACGCATAACGCATAACGCATAACGCATAACGCATAACGCATAACGTATAACTCATAACGCATAACGCATACAGCATAACGCATAACGCATAACGCATAACGCATAACGCAAACGTATAACGCACAACGCATAACGCATAACGCATAACGCATAACGTATAACGCATAGCTTATAACGCATAACGCATAACGCATAACGCATAACGCATAACGCATAACGTATAACTCATAACGCATAACGCATACAGCATAACGCATACCGTATAACGCATAACGCATAACGCAAACGTATAACGCACAACGCATAACGCATAACGCATAACGCATAACGCATAACGCATAACGTATAGCGCATAACGCATAACGCATAACGCATAACGCATAACGCATAACGCATAACGCATAACGCATAACGCATAAAGCATAACGCATAACGCATAACGCAAACGTATAACGCACAACGCATAACGCATAACGCATAACGCAAAACACATAACGCATAACGCATAACGCATAACGCATAACGCCTAACGCATAACGCATAACGCATAACGCATAACGCATAACGCATAACGCATAACGCATAACGCATAACGCATAACGCATAACGCATAACGCATAACCATAACGCATAACGCATAACAAATAAAGCATAACGCATAACGCATAACGCATAATGCATAACGCATAACGCATCACGCATAACGCATAACGCATAACGCATAACGCATAACGCATAACGCATAACGCATAACGCATAACGCATGACGCATAACGCATAACGCATAACGTATAACGCATAAAGCAAAACGCATAACGCAAACGTATAACGCACAACGCATAACGCATAACGCATAACGCATAACGCATAACGCATAACGTATAACGCATAACGCATAACGCATAATGCATAACGCATAACGCATAACGCATAACCATAACGCATAACGCATAACCCATAACGCATAACGCATAACGCATAACGTATAACGCATAACGCATACCGTATAACGCATAATGCATAACGCAAAACGCATAACGCATAACGCATAACGCATAACGTATAACGCATAACGCATACCGTATAACGCATAACGCATAACGCATAACGCAAACGTATAGCGCACAACGCATAATGCGTAAACCATAACCCTTACTTCATAACGCATAACGCATAATGCACAACGCATAACGAACACCGGAAAACCCATAACGCCTAACGCATAACGGATCACGAATAACGCATAATGCATAACGCATAAAGCATAACGCATAACGCATAACGCATAACGCATAACGCATAACGCATAACGCATAACGCATAACGCATAACGCATAACGCATAAAGCATAACGCATAACGCATAACGCATAACGCATAACGCATAACGCATAACGCATAACGCATAACGCATAACGTGTAACTCATAACGCATAACGCATAAAGCATAACGCATAACGCATAACGCATAACGCATATCGCATAACGCATAACGCATAACGTATAACGCATAACGCATACCGTATAGCGCATAACGCATAACGCATAACGCATAACGCATAACGCATAACGCATAACGCATAACGCATAACGCATAACGCATAACGCATAACGCATAACGCATAACGCATAACGCATAACGCATAACGCATAACGCATAACGCATAACGCATAACGCATAACGCATAACGCATAACGCATAACGCATAAAGCATAACGCATAACGCATAACGCAAACGTATAACGCACAACGCATGACGCATAACGCATAACGCAAAACGCATAACGCATAACGCATAACGCATAACGCATAACGCATAACCATAACGCATAACGCATAACCCATAACGCATAACGCATAACGCATAACGTATAACGCATAACGCATACCGTATAACGCATAATGCATAATGCATAAAGCATAACGCATAACGCATAACGCATAACGCATAAAGCAAAACGCATAACGCAAACGTATAACGCACAACGCATAACGCATAACGCATAACGCATAACCCATAACACATAACGCATAACGCATAACGTATAACGCATAACGCATACCGTATAACGCATAATGTATAACGCATAACGCATAACGCATAACGCATAACGTATAACTCATAACGCATACCGTATAACGCATAACGCATAACGCATAACGCAAACGTATAGCGCACAACGCATAATGCATAAACCATAACCCTTACTTCATAACGCATAACGCATAATGCACAACGCATAACGAACACCGGAAAACCCATAACGCCTAACGCATAACGGATCACGAAAAACGCATAATGCATTACGCATAAAGCATAACGCATAACGCATAACGCATAACGCATAACGCATAACGCATAACGCATAACGCATAACGCATAACGCATAACGCATAACGCATAACGCATAACGCATAACGCATAACGCATAACGCATAACGCATAACGCATAACGCATAACGCATAACGCATAACGCATAACGCATAACGCATAACGCTTAACGCATAACGGATCACGCATAACGCGTAACTCATAACTCATACGGTGTAACGCATAACGCATAATGCATAAAGCATAACGCATAACGCATAACTTATAACTCATTACTCATAACGAATAACGCATACCGCATAACGCATATCGCATAACGCATAACGCATAATGCATAACGCATAAAGCGTAACGCATAACGCATAAATCATAACGCATAACGCATAACGCATAACGCATAACGCTTACCGTATAACGCACAACGCATAACTCATAACGCATAACGCATAACGCATAACGCATAACGCATAACGCATAACGCATAACGCATAACGCATAACGCATAACGCATAACGCATAACGCATAACGCATAACGCATAACCATAAGGCATAACGCATAACCCATAACGCATAACGCATAACGCATAACGCTTAACGCATAACGGATCCCGCATAACGCGTAACTCATAACTCATAAAGTGTAACGCATAACGCATAAAGCATAACGCATAACGCATAACGCATAACGCATAATGCATAAAGCATAACGCATAACGCATAACTTATAACTCATTACTCATAACGAATAACGCATAACGCATAACGCATAACGCATATCGCATAACGCATAACGCATAACGCATAACGTGTAACTCATAACGCATAACGCATAATGCATAAAGCGTAACGCATAACGCATAACTTATAACTCATTACTCATAACGAATAACGCATAACGCATAACGCATATCGCATAACGCATAACGCATAATGCATAACGCATAAAGCATAACGCATAACGCATAACGCATAACGCATAACGCATAACGGATAACGCATAACGCATAACGCATAACGCATAACGCATAACGCATAAAGCATAACGCATAACGCATAACGCATAACGCATAACGCATAACGCATAACGCATAACACATAACGCATAACGCATAACCATAACGCATAACGCATAACCCATAACGCATAACGCATAACAAATAACGTATAACGCATAACGCATACCGTATAACGCATAATGCATAACGCATAACGCATAACGCATAACCCATAACGCATAACGTATAACGCATAACGCATACCGTATAACGCATAATGCATAATGCATAAAGCATAACGCATAACGCATAACGCATAACGCATAAAGCAAAACGCATAACGCAAACGTATAACGCACAACGCATAACGCATAACGCATAACGCATAACCCATAACACATAACGCATAACGCATAACGTATAACGCATAACGCATACCGTATAACGCATAATGTATAACGCATAACGCATAACGCATAACGCATAACGTATAACTCATAACGCATACCGTATAACGCATAACGCATAACGCATAACGCAAACGTATAGCGCACAACGCATAATGCATAAACCATAACCCTTACTTCATAACGCATAACGCATAATGCACAACGCATAACGAACACCGGAAAACCCATAACGCCTAACGCATAACGGATCACGAAAAACGCATAATGCATTACGCATAAAGCATAACGCATAACGCATAACGCATAACGCATAACGCATAACGCATAACGCATAAGGCATAACGCATAACGCATAACGCATAACGCATAACGCATAACGCATAACGCATAACGCATAACGCATAACGCATAACGCATAACGCATAACGCATAACGCATAACGCATAACGCATAACGCATAACGCTTAACGCATAACGGATCACGCATAACGCGTAACTCATAACTCATACGGTGTAACGCATAACGCATAATGCATAAAGCATAACGCATAACGCATAACTTATAACTCATTACTCATAACGAATAACGCATACCGCATAACGCATATCGCATAACGCATAACGCATAATGCATAACGCATAAAGCGTAACGCATAACGCATAAATCATAACGCATAACGCATAACGCATAACGCATAACGCTTACCGTATAACGCACAACGCATAACTCATAACGCATAACGCATAACGCATAACGCATAACGCATAACGCATAACGCATAACGCATAACGCATAACGCATAACGCATAACGCATAACGCATAACGCATAACGCATAACGCATAACGCATAACCATAAGGCATAACGCATAACCCATAACGCATAACGCATAACACATAACGCTTAACGCATAACGGATCCCGCATAACGCGTAACTCATAACTCATAAAGTGTAACGCATAACGCATAAAGCATAACGCATAACGCATAACGCATAACGCATAATGCATAAAGCATAACGCATAACGCATAACTTATAACTCATTACTCATAACGAATAACGCATAACGCATAACGCATAACGCATATCGCATAACGCATAACGCATAACGCATAACGTGTAACTCATAACGCATAACGCATAATGCATAAAGCGTAACGCATAACGCATAACTTATAACTCATTACTCATAACGAATAACGCATAACGCATAACGCATATCGCATAACGCATAACGCATAATGCATAACGCATAAAGCATAACGCATAACCCATAACGCATAACGCATAACGCATAACGGATAACGCATAACGCATAACGCATAACGCATAACGCATAACGCATAAAGCATAACGCATAACGCATAACGCATAACGCATAACGCATAACGCATAACGCATAACACATAACGCATAACGCATAACCATAACGCATAACGCATAACCCATAACGCATAACGCATAACAAATAACGTATAACGCATAACGCATACCGTATAACGCATAATGCATAACGCATAACGCATAACGCATAACCCATAACGCATAACGTATAACGCATAACGCATACCGTATAACGCATAACGCATAACGCATAACGCAAACGTATAGCGCACAACGCATAATGCATAAACCATAAGCCTTACTTCATAACGCATAACGCATAATGCACAACGCATAACGAACACCGGAAAACCCATAACGCCTAACGCATAACGGATCACGAATAACGCATAATGCATAACGCATAAAGCATAACGCATAACGCATAACGCATAACGCATAACGCATAACGCATAACGCATAACGCATAACGCATAACGCATAACGCATAACGCATAACGCATAACGCATAACGCATAACGCATAACGCATAACGCATAACGCATAACGCATAACGCATAACGCATAACGCATAACGCATAACGCATAACGCATAACGCATAACGCATAACGCATAACGCATGACGCATAACGCATAACGCATAACGCATATCGCATAACGCATAACGCATAAAGCATAACGCATAACGCATAACTTATAACTCATTACTCATAACGAATAACGCATAACGCATAACGCATATCGCATAACGCATAACGCATAATGCATAACGCATAAAGCGTAACGCATAACGCATAAATCATAACGCATAACGCATAACGCATAACGCATAACGCATACCGTATAACGCATAACGCATAACGCATAACGCATAACGCATAACGCATAATGCATAACGCATAACTCATAACTCATAAGGAGTAACGCATAACGCATAACGCATAACGCATAACGCATAACGCATAACGCATAACGCATAACGCATAACGCATAACGCATAACGCATAACGCATAACGCATAACGCATAACGCATAACGCATAACGCATAACGCATAACGCATAACGCATAACGCATAACGCATAACGCATAACGCATAACGCATTACGCATAACGCATAAAGTATAACACATAACGCATAACGCATTACGCATAACGCATCACGCATAACGCATAACGCATAACGTATAACGCATAACGCATACCGTATAACGCATAACGCATAACGCATAACGCAAACGTATAACGCACAACGCATAACGAATACAGCAAAACGCATAATGCTTAACGCATAACGGATCACACATAACGCATAACGCATAACACATAACGCATAACGCATATCGAATAACGCATAACGTGTAACTCATAACGCATAACGCATAAAGCATAATGCATAACGCATAACGCATAACGCATATCGCATAAAACATAACGCATCACGCATAACGTACAACGTATAACGCATAACGCATAACGCATAACGCATAACGCATAACGTATAACGCATAACGCATAACGCATAACGCATAACGTATATCGCATAACACATATCGCATATCCCATAACGCATAACGCATAAGGCATAACGCATAACGTTAACGCAGAACGCATAACGCCTAACGCATAACGGATCACGCATAACGCATAAAGCATAACGCATAAAGCATAACGCATAACGCATAACGCATAACGTATAAAGCATAACGCATACCGCATAACGCATAACGCATATCGCATAACGCATAACGCATAACGTATAACGCATAACGCATACCGTATAACGCATAACGCATAACGCATAACGCAAACGTATAACGCACAACGCATAACGAATACAGCAAAACGCATAATGCTTAACGCATAACGGATCACACATAACGCATAACGCATAACACATAACGCATAACGCATATCGAATAACGCATAACGTGTAACTCATAACGCATAACGCATAAAGCATAATGCATAACGCATAACGAACAACGGATAACGCATAACGCATAACGCATAACGCATAACGCATAACGCATAACGCATAACGCATAACGCATAACGCATAACGCATAACGCATAACGCATTACGCATAACGCATAAAGTATAACACATAACGCATAACGCATAAAGTATAACACATAACGCATAACGCATTACGCATAACGCATCACGCATAACGCATAACGCATAACGCATATCGCATAAAACATAACGCATAAAGCATAACGTACAACGTATAACACATAACGCATAACGCATTACGCATAACGCATCACGCATAACGCATAACGCATAACGCATATCGCATAAAACATAACGCATAAAGCATAACGTACAACGTATAACGCATAACGCATAACGTATAACGCATAACGCATAACGCATAACGTATATCGCATAACACATAACGCATAACCCATAACGCATAACGCATAAGGCATAACGCATAACGTTAACGCATAACGCATAACGCCTAACGCATAACGGATCACGCATAACGCATAAAGCATAACGCATAAAGCATAACGCATAACGCATAACGCATAACGCATAAAGCATAACGCATAACGCATAACGCATAACGCATATCGCATAACGCATAACGCATAACGTATAACGCATAACGCATACCGTATAACGCATAACGCATAACGCATAACGAATACAGCAAAACGCATAATGCTTAACGCATAACGGATCACGCATAACGCATAACGCATATCGCATAACTCATAACGCATATCGAATAACGCATAACGTGTAACTCATAACGCATAACGCATAAAGCATAATGCATAACGCATAACGCATAACGCATATCGCATAACGCATAACGCATACCGTATAACGCATAACGCATACCGTATAACGCATAACGCATAATGCATAACGCAAACGTATAACGCACAACGCATAACGCATAACGAACAACGGATAACGCATAACGCATAACGAATACCGCAAAACGTATATCGCCTAACACATAACGGATCACGCATAACGCATAACGCATAACGTATAACGCATAACGCATAACGCATAACGCATAACGCATATCGCATACCGCATAACGCATAACGTATAACGCATAACGCATACCGTATAACGCATAACGCATAACGCATAACGCATAACGCATAATGCATAACGCATAACGCATAACGCATAACGCATAACGTATAACGCATAACGCATAACGCATAACGCATAACGCAAACGTATAACGCACAACGCATAACGCATAACGCATAACGGATAACGCATAACGCATAACGCATAACGCATAACGCATAACGCATAACGCATAACGCATAACGCATATCGCATACCGCATAACGCATAACGTATAACGCATAACGCATACCGTATAACGCATAACGCATAACGCATAACGCATAATGCATAAGGCATAACGCATAACGCATAACGCATAACGCATAACGCACAACGCATGGCGCATAATGCAAAATGCATAACGCATAACGCATAACGCATAACGCATGACGCATAACGCATAACGCATAACGCATAACGCATAACGCATAACGCATAACGCATAACGCATAACGCATAACGCATAACGCATAACGCATAACGCATAACGCATAACGCATAACGCATAACGCATAAAGCATAACGCATAACGCATATCGCATAACTCATAACGCATATCGAATAACGCATAACGTGTAACTCATAACGCATAACGCATAAAGCATAATGCATAACGCATAACGCATAACGCATATCGCATAACGCATAACGCATAACGTATAACGCATAACGCATACCGTATAACGCATAACGCATAATGCATAACGCAAACGTATAACGCACAACGCATAACGCATAACGAACAACGGATAACGCATAACGCATAACGCATAACGAATACCGCAAAACGTATATCGCCTAACACATAACGGATCACGCATAACGCATAACGCATAACGTATAACGCATAACGCATAACGCATAACGCATAACGCATATCGCATACCGCATAACGCATAACGTATAACGCATAACGCATACCGTATAACGCATAACGCATAACGCATAACGCATAACGCATAATGCATAACGCATAACGCATAACGCATAACGCATAACGTATAACGCATAACGCATAACGCATAACGCATAACGCAAACGTATAACGCACAACGCATAACGCATAACGCATAACGGATAATGCATAACGCATAACGCATAACGCATAACGCATAACGCATAACGCATAACGCATAACGCATATCGCATACCGCATAACGCATAACGTATAACGCATAACGCATACCGTATAACGCATAACGCATAACGCATAACGCATAATGCATAAGGCATAACGCATAACGCATAACGCATAACGCATGACGCATAACGCATAACGCATAACGCATAACGCATAACGCATAACGCATAACGCATAACGCATAACGCATAACGCATAACGCATAACGCATAACGCATAAAGCATAACGCATAACGCATAACGCAAACTTATAACGCACAACGCATAACGCATAACGCATAACGCATAACGCATTACGCATAACGCATCACGCATAACGCATAACGCATAACGCATAACGCATAACGCATATCGCATAAAACATAACGCATCACGCATAACGTACAACGTATAACGCATAACGCATAACGCATAACGCATAACGCATAACGCATAACGTATATCGCATAACACATAACGCATAACCCATAACGCATAACGCATAAGGCATAACTCATAACGTTAACGCATAACGCATAACGCCTAACGCATAACGGATCACGCATAACGCATAACGCATAACGCATAACGCATAACGCATAACGCATAACGCATAACGCATAACGCATAACGCATAACACATAACGCATAACGCATAACGCATAACGCATAACGCATAACGCATAACGCATAACGCATTACGCATAACGCATAAAGTATAACACATAACGCATAACGCATTACGCATAACGCATCACGCATAACGCATAACGCATAACGCATAACGCATAACGCATATCGCATAAAACATAACGCATCACGCATAACGTACAACGTATAACGCATAACGCATAACGCATAACGCATAACGCATAACGCATAACGTATATCGCATAACACATAACGCATAACCCATAACGCATAACGCATAAGGCATAACTCATAACGTTAACGCATAACGCATAACGCCTAACGCATAACGGATCACGCATAACGCATAAAGCATAACGCATAAAGCATAACGCATAACGCATAACGCATAACGCATAAAGCATAACGCATACCGCATAACGCATAACGCATAACGCATAACGTTACCGCATAAGGCTTGATGCATGACGCATATCGCATAACGCATAACGCATAACTCATAACTCATAACGTATAACGCATAACGCATAACGCATAACGCATAACGCATAATGCATAACGCATAACGCATAACGCATAACGCATAACGCATAACGCATAACGCATAACGCATAACGCATAAAGCATAACGCATAACGCATAACGCAAACTTATAACGCACAACGCATAACGCATAACGCATAACGCATAACGCATAACGCAAACGTATAACGCACAACGCATAACGAATACAGCAAAACGCATAATGCGTAACGCATAACGGATCACGCATAACGCATAACGCATAACGCATAACGCATAACGCATAACGCATATCGAATAACGCATAACGCATAACGCATAACGCATAACGCATAAAGTATAACACATAACGCATAACGCATTACGCATATTGCATAACGTATAACGCAAAACGCATAACGCATAACGTTACCGCATAAGGCTTGATGCATGACGCATATCGCATAACGCATAACGCATAACTCATAACGCATAACGCATAACGCATAACGCATAACGCATAACGCATAACGCATAACCCATAACGCATAACGCATAACGCATAACGCATAACGCATTACGCATAACGCATAAAGTATAGCACATAACGCATAACGCATAAAGTATAACACATAACGCATAACGCATTACGCATAACGCATCACGCATAACGCATAACGCATATCGCATAAAACATAACGTATAAAGCATAACGTACAACGTATAACGCATAACGCATAACGTATAACGCATAACGCATAACGCATAACGTATATCGCATAACACATAACGCATAACCCATAACGCATAACGCATAAGGCATAACGCATAACGTTAACGCATAACGCATAACGCCTAACGCATAACGGATCACGCATAACGCATAAAGCATAACGCATAAAGCATAACGCATAACGCATAACGCATAACGCATAAAGCATAACGCATAACGCATAACGCATAACGCATATCGCATAACGCATAACGCATAACGTATAACGCATAACGCATACCGTATAACGCATAACGCATAACGCAAACGTATAACGCACAACGCATAACGAATACAGCAAAACGCATAATGCTTAACGCATAACGGATCACGCATAACGCATAACGCATAACGCATAACGCATAACGCATATTGAATAACGCATAACGTGTAACTCATAACGCATAACGCATAAAGCATAATGCATAACGCATAACGCATATCGCATAACGCATAACGCATAACGTATAAATCATAACGCATACCGTATAACGCATAACGCATAATGCATAACGCAAACGTATAACGCACAACGCATAACGCATAACGAACAACGGATAACGCATAACGCTTAACGCATAACGAATACCGCAAAACGTATATCGCCTAACACATAACGGATCACGCATAACGCATAACGCATAACGTATAACGCATAACGCATAACGCATAACGCATAACGCATAACGCATATCGCATACCGCATAACGCATAACGTATAACGCATAACGCATACCGTATGACGCATAACGCATAACGCATAACGCATAATGCATAACGCATAACGCATAACGCATAACGCATAACGTATAACGCATAACGCATAACGCATAACGCAAACGTATAACGCACAACGCATAATGCATAACGCATAACGCATAACGCATAACGCATGGCGCATAATGCAAAATGCATAACGCATAACGCATAACTCATAACGCATAATGCATAACGCATAACGCATAACGCATAACGCATATCGCATAACGCATAACGCATAACGTATAACGCATAACGCATACCGTATAACGCATAACGCATAATGCATAACGCAAACGTATAACGCACAACGCATAACGCATAACGAACAACGGATAACGCATAACGCATAACGCATAACGAATACCGCAAAACGTATATCGCCTAACACATAACGGATCACGCATAACGCATAACGCATAACGCATAAAGTATAACACATAACGCATAACGCATTACGCATAACGCATCACGCATAACGCATAACGCATAACGCATAACGCATATCGCATAAAACATAACGCATCACACATAACGTACAACGTATAACGCATAACGCATAACGCATAACGCATAACGCATAACGCATAACGTATATTGCATAACACATAATGCATAACCCATAACGCATAACGCATAAGGCATATCTCATAACGTTAACGCATAACGCATAATGCTTAACGCATAACGGATCACGCATAACGCATAACGCATAACGCATAACGCATAACGCATAACGCATAACGCATAACGCATAACGCATAACTCATAACGCATAATGCATAACGCATAACGCATAACGCATAACGCATATCGCATAACGCATAACGCATAACGTATAACGCATAACGCATACCGTATAACGCATAACGCATAATGCATAACGCAAACGTATAACGCACAACGCATAACGCATAACGAACAACGGATAACGCATAACGCATAACGCATAACGAATACCGCAAAACGTATATCGCCTAACACATAACGGATCACGCATAACGCATAACGCATAACGCATAACGCATAAAGTATAACACATAACGCATAACGCATTACGCATAACCCATCACGCATAACGCATAACGCATAACGCATAACGCATATCGCATAAAACATAACGCATCACGCATAACGTACAACGTATAACGCATAACGCATAACGCATAACGCATAACGCATAACGCATAACGTATATTGCATAACACATAATGCATAACCCATAACGCATAACGCATAAGGCATATCTCATAACGTTAACGCATAACGCATAATGCTTAACGCATAACGGATCACGCATAACGCATAACGCATAACGCATAACGCATAACGCATAACGCATAACGCATAACGCATAACGCATAACGCATAACGCATAACGCATAACGCATAACGCATAACGCATAACGCATAACGCATAACGCATAACGCATAACGCATAACGCATAACGCATAACGCATAACGCATAACGCATAACGCATAACGCATAACGCATAACGCATAACGCATAACGCATAACGCATAACGCATAACGCATAACGCATAACGCATAACGCATAACGCATATCGCATAACACATAACGCATAACCCATAACGCATAACGCATAACGCATAACGCATAACGCATAACGCATAACGCATAACGCATTACGCATAACGCATAAAGTATAACACATAACGCATAACGCATAAAGTATAACACATAACGCATAACGCATTACGCATATTGCATACCGTATAACGCAAAACGCATAACGCATAACGTTACCGCATAAGGCTTGATGCATGACGCATATCGCATAACGCATAACGCATAACGCAAACTTATAACGCACAACGCATAACGCATAACGCATAACGCATAACGAATAACGCATAACGCATAACGCATAACCCATAACGCATAACGCATAACGCATAACGCATAACGCATAACGCATAACGCATAACGCATAACGCATAACGCATAACGCATAACGCATAACGCATAACGCATAACGCATTACGCATAACGCATAAAGTATAACACATAACGCATAACGCATTACGCATAACGCATCACGCATAACATATATCGCATAACACATAACGCATAACCCATAACGCATAACGCATAACGCATACCGCATAACGCATAACGCATATCGCATAACGCATAACGCATAACGTATAACGCATAACGCATACCGTATAACGCATAACGCATAACGCATAACGCAAACGTATAACGCACAACGCATAACGAATACAGCAAAACGCATAATGCTTAACGCATAACGGATCACGCATAACGCATAACGCATAACGCATAACGCATAACGCATATCGAATAACGCATAACGCATAACGCATAACGCATAACGCATAACGCATAACGCATAACGCATAACGCATAACGCATAACGCATAACGCATAACGCATAACGCATTACGCATAACGCATAAAGTATAACACATAACGCATAACGCATAAAGTATAACACATAACGCATAACGCATTACGCATAACGCATCACGCATAACGCATAACGCATATCGCATAAAACATAACGCATAAAGCATAACGTACAACGTATAACGCATAACGCATAACGTATAACGCATAACGCATAACGCATAACGTATATCGCATAACACATAACGCATAACCCATAACGCATAACGCATAAGGCATAACGCATAACGTTAACGCATAACGCATAACGCCTAACGCATAACGGATCACGCATAACGCATAAAGCATAACGCATAAAGCATAACGCATAACGCATAACGCATAACGCATAAAGCATAACGCATAACGCATAACGCATATCGCATAACGCATAACGCATAACGTATAACGCATAACGCATACCGTATAACGCATAACGCATAACGCAAACGTATAACGCACAACGCATAACGAATACAGCAAAACGCATAATGCTTAACGCATAACGGATCACGCATAACGCATAACGCATAACGCATAACGCATATCGAATAACGCATAACGCATAAAGCATAATGCATAACGCATAACGCATAACGCATATCGCATAACGCATAACGCATAACGTATAAATCATAACGCATACCGTATAACGCATAACGCATAATGCATAACGCAAACGTATAACGCACAACGCATAACGCATAACGAACAACGGATAACGCATAACGCATAACGCATAACGAATACCGCAAAACGTATATCGCCTAACACATAACGGATCACGCATAACGCATAACGCATAACGTATAACGCATAACGCATAACGCATAACGCATAACGCATAACGCATAACGCATATCGCATAACGCATAACGCATTAAGCATAACGCATAACGCATTACGCATAACGCATATCGCATAAAACATAACGCATAAAACATAACGCATAAAGCATAACGTACAACGTATAACGCATAACGCATAACGCATAACGCATAACGCATAACGCATAACGCATAACGTATATCGCATAACACATAACGCATAACCCATAACGCATAACGCATAAGGCATAACTCATAACGTTAACGCATAACGCATAATGCTTAACGCATAACGGATCACGCATAACGCATAACGCATAACGCATAACGCATATCGAATAACGCATAACGCATAAAGCATAATGCATAACGCATAACGCATAACGCATATCGCATAACGCATAACGCATAACGTATAAATCATAACGCATACCGTATAACGCATAACGCATAATGCATAACGCAAACGTATAACGCACAACGCATAACGCATAACGAACAACGGATAACGCATAACGCATAACGCATAACGAATACCGCAAAACGTATATCGCCTAACACATAACGGATCACGCATAACGCATAACGCATAACGTATAACGCATAACGCATAACGCATAACGCATAACGCATAACGCATAACGCATATCGCATAACGCATAACGCATAACGTATAACGCATAACGCATACCGTATGACGCATAACGCATAACGCATAACGCATAATGCATAACGCATAACGCATAACGCATAACGCATAACGTATAACGCATAACGCATAACGCATAACGCATAACGCAAACGTATAACGCACAACGCATAATGCATAACGCATAACGCATAACGCATAACGCATGGCGCATAATGCAAAATGCATAACGCATAACGCATAACTCATAACGCATAATGCATAACGCATAACGCATAACGCATATCGCATAACGCATAACGCATAACGTATAACGCATAACGCATACCGTATAACGCATAACGCATAATGCATAACGCAAACGTATAACGCACAACCCATAACGCATAACGAACAACGGATAACGCATAACGCATAACGCATAACGAATACCGCAAAACGTATATCGCCTAAAACATAACGGATCACGCATAACGCATAACGCATAACGCATAAAGTATAACACATAACGCATAACGCATTAAGCATAACGCATCACGCATAACGCATAACGCATAACGCATAACGCATATCGCATAAAACATAACGCATCACGCATAACGTACAACGTATAACGCATAACGCATAACGCATAACGCATAACGCATAACGCATAACGCATAACGTATATCGCATAACACATAACGCATAACCCATAACGCATAACGCATAAGGCATAACTCATAACGTTAACGCATAACGCATAATGCTTAACGCATAACGGATCACGCATAACGCATAACGCATAACGCATAACGCATAACGCATTACGCATAACGCATATCGCATAAAACATAACGCATAAAACATAACGCATAAAGCATAACGTACAACGTATAACGCATAACGCATAACGTATAACGCATAACGCATAACGCATAACGTATATCGCATAACACATAACGCATAACCCATAACGCATAACGCATAAGGCATAACGCATAACGTTAACGCATAACGCATAACGCCTAACGCATAACGGATCACGCATAACGCATAAAGCATAACGCATAAAGCATAACGCATAACGCATAACGCATAACGCATAAAGCATAACGCATAACGCATAACGCATAACGCATAACGCATATCGCATAACGCATAACGCATAACGTATAACGCATAACGCATACCGTATAACGCATAACGCATAACGCAAACGTATAACGCACAACGCATAACGAATACAGCAAAACGCATAATGCTTAGCGCATAACGGATCACGCATAACGCATAACGCATAACGCATAACGCATATCGAATAACGCATAACGTGTAACTCATAACGCATAACGCATAAAGCATAATGCATAACGCATAACGCATAACGCATATCGCATAACGCATAACGCATAACGTATAAATCATAACGCATACCGTATAACGCATAACGCATAATGCATAACGCAAACGTATAACGCACAACGCATAACGCATAACGAACAACGGATAACGCATAACGCATAACGCATAACGAATACCGCAAAACGTATATCGCCTAACACATAACGGATCACGCATAACGCATAACGCATAACGTATAACGCATAACGCATAACGCATAACGCATAACGCATAACGCATATCGCATACCGCATAACGCATAACGTATAACGCATAACGCATACCGTATGACGCATAACGCATAACGCATAACGCATAATGCATAACGCATAACGCATAACGCATAACGCATAACGTATAACGCATAACGCATAACGCATAACGCATAACGCATAACGCAAACGTATAACGCACAACGCATAATGCATAACGCATAACGCATAACGCATTAAGCATAACGCATCACGCATAACGCATAACGCATAACGCATAACGCATATCGCATAATGCATAACGCATCACGCATAACGTACAACGTATAACGCATAACGCATAACGCCTAAGGCATAACGCATAACGCATAACGCATAACGTATATCGCATAACACATAACGCATAACCCATAACGCATAACGCATAAGGCATAACTCATAACGTTAACGCATAACGCATAATGCTTAACGCATAACGGATCACGCATAACGCATAACGCATAACGCATAACGCATAACGCATAACGCATAACGCATAACGCATAACGCATAACGCATAACGCATAACGCATAACGCATAACGCATAACGCATAACGCATAACGCATAACGCATAACGCATAACGCATAACGCATAACGCATAACGCATAACGCATAACGCATAACGCATATC
This sequence comes from Lasioglossum morio, assembly GCA_916610235.2. Taxonomy (NCBI): domain Eukaryota; kingdom Metazoa; phylum Arthropoda; class Insecta; order Hymenoptera; family Halictidae; genus Lasioglossum; species Lasioglossum morio. The sequence goes on from CAKAJA020000423.1 coordinate 2,671,067, forward strand.
GCATAACACATAACGCATAACCCATAACGCATAACGCATAACGCATAACGCATAACGCATAACGCATAACGCATAACGCATAACGCATAACGCAATACGCATAACGCATAAAGTATAACACATAACGCATAACGCATAAAGTATAACACATAACGCATAACGCATTACGCATATTGCATACCGTATAACGCAAAACGCATAACGCATAACGTTACCGCATAAGGCTTGATGCATGACGCATATCGCATAACGCATAACGCATAACTCATAACTCATAACGTATAACGCATAACGCATAACGCATAACGCATAACGCATAATGCATAACGCATAACGCATAAAGCATAACGCATAACGCATAACGCAAACTTATAACGCACAACGCATAACGCATAACGCATAACGCATAACGCATAACGCATAACGCATAACGCATAACGCATAACGCATAACCCATAACGCATAACGCATAACGCATAACGCATAACGCATAACGCATAACGCATAACGCATAACGCATAACGCATAACGCATAACGCATAACGCATAACGCATAACGCATAACGCATAACGCATAACGCATAACGCATAACGCATAACGCATTACGCATAACGCATAAAGTATAACACATAACGCATAACGCATTACGCATAACGCATCACGCATAACATATATCGCATAACACATAACGCATAACCCATAACGCATAACGCATAACGCATACCGCATAACGCATAACGCATATCGCATAACGCATAACGCATAACGTATAACGCATAACGCATACCGTATAACGCATAACGCATAACGCATAACGCAAACGTATAACGCACAACGCATAACGAATACAGCAAAACGCATAATGCTTAACGCATAACGGATCACGCATAACGCATAACGCATAACGCATAACGCATAACGCATATCGAATAACGCATAACGCATAACGCATAACGCATAACGCATAACGCATAACGCATAACGCATAACGCATAACGCATAACGCATAACGCATAACGCATAACGCATAACGCATAAAGTATAACACATAACGCATAACGCATAAAGTATAACACATAACGCATAACGCATTACGCATAACGCATCACGCATAACGCATAACGCATATCGCATAAAACATAACGCATAAAGCATAACGTACAACGTATAACGCATAACGCATAACGTATAACGCATAACGCATAACGCATAACGTATATCGCATAACACATAACGCATAACCCATAACGCATAACGCATAAGGCATAACGCATAACGTTAACGCATAACGCATAACGCCTAACGCATAACGGATCACGCATAACGCATAAAGCATAACGCATAAAGCATAACGCATAACGCATAACACATAACGCATAAAGCATAACGCATAACGCATAACGCATAACGCATATCGCATAACGCATAACGCATAACGTATAACGCATAACGCATACCGTATAACGCATAACGCATAACGCAAACGTATAACGCACAACGCATAACGAATACAGCAAAACGCATAATGCTTAACGCATAACGGATCACGCATAACGCATAACGCATAACGCATAACGCATAACGCATATCGAATAACGCATAACGTGTAACTCATAACGCATAACGCATAAAGCATAATGCATAACGCATAACGCATAACGCATATCGCATAACGCATAACGCATAACGTATAAATCATAACGCATACCGTATAACGCATAACGCATAATGCATAACGCAAACGTATAACGCACAACGCATAACGCATAACGAACAACGGATAACGCATAACGCATAACGCATAACGAATACCGCAAAACGTATATCGCCTAACACATAACGGATCACGCATAACGCATAACGCATAACGTATAACGCATAACGCATAACGCATAACGCATAACGCATAACGCACAACGCATTGCGCATAATGCAAAATGCATAACGCATAACGCATAACGCATAACGCATGACGCATAACGCATAACGCATAACGCATAACGCATACCGCATAACGCATAACGCATAACGCATAACGCAAACTTATAACGCATAACGCATAACGCATAACGCATAACGCATAACGCATAACGCATAACGCATAACGCATAACGCATAACGCATAACGCATAACGCATAACGCATAACGCATAACGCATAACGCATAACGCATAACGCATAACGCATAACACATAACGCATAACCCATAACGCATAACGCATAACGCATAACGCATAACGCATAACGCATAACGCATTACGCATAACGCATAAAGTATAACACATAACGCATAACGCATAAAGTATAACACATAACGCATAACGCATTACGCATATTGCATAACGTATAACGCAAAACGCATAACGCATAACGTTACCGCATAAGGCTTGATGCATGACGCATATCGCATAACTCATAACGCATAACTCATAACGTATAACGCATAACGCATAACGCATAACGCATAACGCATAACGCATAATGCATAACGCATAACGCATAACGCATAACGCATAACGCATAACGCATAACGCATAAAGCATAACGCATAACGCATAACGCATAACGCAAACTTATAACGCATAAAGCATAACGCATAACGCATAACGCATAACGCATAACGCATAACGCATAACGCATAACGCATAACGCATAACGCATAACGCATAACGCATAACGCATAACGCATAACGCATAACGCATAACGCATACCGTATAACGCATAACGCATAACGCATAACGCAAACGTATAACGCACAACGCATAACGAATACAGCAAAACGCATAATGCTTAACGCATAACGGATCACACATAACGCATAACGCATAACACATAACGCATAACGCATATCGAATAACGCATAACGTGTAACTCATAACGCATAACGCATAAAGCATAATGCATAACGCATAACGCATAACGCATATCGCATAAAACATAACGCATCACGCATAACGTACAACGTATAACGCATAACGCATAACGCATAACGCATAACGCATAACGCATAACGTATAACGCATAACGCATAACGCATAACGCATAACGTATATCGCATAACACATATCGCATATCCCATAACGCATAACGCATAAGGCATAACGCATAACGTTAACGCAGAACGCATAACGCCTAACGCATAACGGATCACGCATAACGCATAAAGCATAACGCATAAAGCATAACGCATAACGCATAACGCATAACGTATAAAGCATAACGCATACCGCATAACGCATAACGCATATCGCATAACGCATAACGCATAACGTATAACGCATAACGCATACCGTATAACGCATAACGCATAACGCATAACGCAAACGTATAACGCACAACGCATAACGAATACAGCAAAACGCATAATGCTTAACGCATAACGGATCACACATAACGCATAACGCATAACACATAACGCATAACGCATATCGAATAACGCATAACGTGTAACTCATAACGCATAACGCATAAAGCATAATGCATAACGCATAACGAACAACGGATAACGCATAACGCATAACGCATAACGCATAACGCATAACGCATAACGCATAACGCATAACGCATAACGCATAACGCAAAACGCATAACGCATTACGCATAACGCATATCGCATAAAACATAACGCATAAAGCATAACGTACAACGTATAACACATAACGCATAACGCATTACGCATAACGCATCACGCATAACGCATAACGCATAACGCATAACGCATATCGCATAAAACATAACGCATAAAGCATAACGTACAACGTATAACGCATAACGCATAACGTATAACGCATAACGCATAACGCATAACGTATATCGCATAACACATAACGCATAACCCATAACGCATAACGCATAAGGCATAACGCATAACGTTAACGCATAACGCATAACGCCTAACGCATAACGGATCACGCATAACGCATAAACCATAACGCATAAAGCATAACGCATAACGCATAACGCATAACGCATAAAGCATAACGCATAACGCATAACGCATAACGCATATCGCATAACGCATAACGCATAACGTATAACGCATAACGCATACCGTATAACGCATAACGCATAACGCATAACGAATACAGCAAAACGCATAATGCTTAACGCATAACGGATCACGCATAACGCATAACGCATAACGCATAACTCATAACGCATATCGAATAACGCATAACGTGTAACTCATAACACATAACGCATAAAGCATAATGCATAACGCATAACGCATAACGCATATCGCATAACGCATAACGCATAACGTATAACGCATAACGGATACCGTATAACGCATAACGCATAATGCATAACGCAAACGTATAACGCACAACGCATAACGCATAACGAACAACGGATAACGCATAACGCATAACGCATAACGAATACCGCAAAACGTATATCGCCTAACACATAACGGATCACGCATAACGCATAACGCATAACGTATAACGCATAACGCATAACGCATAACGCATAACGCATATCGCATACCGCATAACGCATAACGTATAACGCATAACGCATACCGTATAACGCATAACGCATAACGCATAACGCATAACGCATAATGCATAACGCATAACGCATAACGCATAACGCATAACGTATAACGCATAACGCATAACGCATAACGCATAACGCAAACGTATAACGCACAACGCATAACGCATAACGCATAACGGATAACGCATAACGCATAAGGCATAACGCATAACGCATAACGCATAACGCATAACGCATAACGCATAACGCATATCGCATACCGCATAACGCATACCGTATAACGCATAACGCATAACGCATAACGCATAATGCATAAGGCATAACGCATAACGCATAACGCATAACGCATAACGCACAACGCATGGCGCATAATGCAAAATGCATAACGCATAACGCATAACGCATAACGCATGACGCATAACGCATAACGCATAACGCATAACGCATAACGCATAACGCATAACGCATAACGCATAACGCATAACGCATAACGCATAACGCATAACGCATAACGCATAACGCATAACGCATAAAGCATAACGCATAACGCATAACGCAAACTTATAACGCACAACGCATAACGCATAACGCATAACGCATAACGCATAACGCATAACGCATAACGCATAACGCATAACGCATAACGCATAACGCATAACGCATAACGCATTACGCATAACGCATAAAGTATAACACATAACGCATAACGCATAAAGTATAACACATAACGCATAACGCATATTGCATAACGTATAACGCAAAACGCATAACGCATAACGTTACCGCATAAGGCTTGATGCATGACGCATATCGCATAACGCATAACGCATAACTCATAACTCATAACGTATAACGCATAACGCATAACGCATAACGCATAACGCATAATGCATAACGCATAACGCATAACGCATAACGCATAACGCATAACGCATAACGCATAACGCATAAAGCATAACGCATAACGCATAACGCAAACTTATAACGCACAACGCATAACGCATAACGCATAACGCATAACGCATATCGAATAACGCATAACGCATAACGCATAACGCATAACGCATAACGCATAAAGTATAACACATAACGCATAACGCATTACGCATATTGCATAACGTATAACGCAAAACGCATAACGCATAACGTTACCGCATAAGGCTTGATGCATGACGCATATCGCATAACGCATAACGCATAACTCATAACGCATAACGCATAACGCATAACGCATAACGCATAACGCATAACGCATAACCCATAACGCATAACGCATAACGCATAACGCATAACGCATTACGCATAACGCATAAAGTATAACACATAACGCATAACGCATAAAGTATAACACATAACGCATAACGCATTACGCATAACGCATCACGCATAACGCATAACGCATATCGCATAAAACATAACGTATAAAGCATAACGTACAACGTATAACGCATAACGCATAACGTATAACGCATAACGCATAACGCATAACGTATATCGCATAACACATAACGCATAACCCATAACGCATAACGCATAAGGCATAACGCATAACGTTAACGCATAACGCATAACGCCTAACGCATAACGGATCACGCATAACGCATAAAGCATAACGCATAAAGCATAACGCATAACGCATAACGCATAACGCATAAAGCATAACGCATAACGCATAACGCATAACGCATATCGCATAACGCATAACGCATAACGTATAACGCATAACGCATACCGTATAACGCATAACGCATAACGCAAACGTATAACGCACAACGCATAACGAATACAGCAAAACGCATAATGCTTAACGCATAACGGATCACGCATAACGCATAACGCATAACGCATAACGCATAACGCATATCGAATAACGCATAACGTGTAACTCATAACGCATAACGCATAAAGCATAATGCATAACGCATAACGCATAACGCATATCGCATAACGCATAACGCATAACGTATAAATCATAACGCATACCGTATAACGCATAACGCATAATGCATAACGCAAACGTATAACGCACAACGCATAACGCATAACGAACAACGGATAACACATAACGCATAACGCATAACGAATACCGCAAAACGTATATCGCCTAACACATAACGGATCACGCATAACGCATAACGCATAACGTATAACGCATAACGCATAACGCATAACGCATAACGCATAACGCATATCGCATACCGCATAACGCATAACGTATAACGCATAACGCATACCGTATGACGCATAACGCATAACGCATAACGCATAATGCATAACGCATAACGCATAACGCATAACGCATAACGCATAACGTATAACGCATAACGCATAACGCATAACGCAAACGTATAACGCACAACGCATAATGCATAACGCATAACGCATAACGCATAACGCATGGCGCATAATGCAAAATGCATAACGCATAACGCATAACTCATAACGCATAATGCATAACGCATAACGCATAACGCATATCGCATAACGCATAACGCATAACGTATAACGCATAACGCATAACGCATAACGCATAACGCATAACGCATAACGCATATCGCATACCGCATAACGCATAACGTATAACGCATAACGCATACCGTATGACGCATAACGCATAACGCATAACGCATAATGCATAACGCATAACGCATAACGCATAACGCATAACGCATAACGCATAACGCATAACGCAAACGTATAACGCACAACGCATAATGCATAACGCATAACGCATAACGCATAACGCATGGCGCATAATGCAAAATGCATAACGCATAACGCATAACTCATAACGCATAATGCATAACGCATAACGCATAACGCATATCGCATAACGCATAACGCATAACGTATAACGCATAACGCATACCGTATAACGCATAACGCATAATGCATAACGCAAACGTATAACGCACAACGCATAACGCATAACGAACAACGGATAACGCATAACGCATAACGCATAACGAATACCGCAAAACGTATATCGCCTAACACATAACGGATCACGCATAACGCATAACGCATAACGCATAAAGTATAACACATAACGCATAACGCATTACGCATAACGCATCACGCATAACGCATAACGCATAACGCATAACGCATATCGCATAAAACATAACGCATCACGCATAACGTACAACGTATAACGCATAACGCATAACGCATAACGCATAACGCATAACGCATAACGCATAACGTATATTGCATAACACATAATGCATAACCCATAACGCATAACGCATAAGGCATAACTCATAACGTTAACGCATAACGCATAATGCTTAACGCATAACGGATCACGCATAACGCATAACGCATAACGCATAACGCATAACGCATAACGCATAACGCATAACGCATAACGCATAACGCATAACGCATAACGCATAACGCATAACGCATAACGCATAACGCATAACGCATAACGCATAACGCATAACGCATAACGCATAACGCATAACGCATAACGCATAACGCATAACGCATAACGCATAACGCATAACGCATAACGCATAACGCATAACGCATAACGCATAACGCATAACGCATAACGCATAACGCATATCGCATAACACATAACGCATAACCCATAACGCATAACGCATAACGCATAACGCATAACGCATAACGCATAACGCATAACGCATAACGCATTACGCATAACGCATAAAGTATAACACATAACGCATAACGCATAAAGTATAACACATAACGCATAACGCATTACGCATATTGCATACCGTATAACGCAAAACGCATAACGCATAACGTTACCGCATAAGGCTTGATGCATGACGCATATCGCATAACGCATAACGCATAACGCATAACGCAAACTTATAACGCACAACGCATAACGCATAACGCATAACGCATAACGAATAACGCATAACGCATAACGCATAACGCATAACCCATAACGCATAACGCATAACGCATAACGCATAACGCATAACGCATAACGCATAACGCATAACGCATAACGCATAACGCATAACGCATAACGCATCACGCATAACGCATAACGCATATCGCATAAAACATAACGTATAAAGCATAACGTACAACGTATAACGCATAACGCATAACGTATAACGCATAACGCATAACGCATAACGTATATCGCATAACACATAACGCATAACCCATAACGCATAACGCATAAGGCATAACGCATAACGTTAACGCATAACGCATAACGCCTAACGCATAACGGATCACGCATAACGCATAAAGCATAACGCATAAAGCATAACGCATAACGCATAACGCATAACGCATAAAGCATAACGCATAACGCATAACGCATAACGCATATCGCATAACGCATAACGCATAACGTATAACGCATAACGCATACCGTATAACGCATAACGCATAACGCAAACGTATAACGCACAACGCATAACGAATACAGCAAAACGCATAATGCTTAACGCATAACGGATCACGCATAACGCATAACGCATAACGCATATCGAATAACGCATAACGTGTAACTCATAACGCATAACGCATAAAGCATAATGCATAACGCATAACGCATAACGCATATCGCATAACGCATAACGCATAACGTATAAATCATAACGCATACCGTATAACGCATAACGCATAATGCATAACGCAAACGTATAACGCACAACGCATAACGCATAACGAACAACGGATAACGCATAACGCATAACGCATAAAGAATACCGCAAAACGTATATCGCCTAACACATAACGGATCACGCATAACGCATAACGCATAACGTATAACGCATAACGCATAACGCATAACGCATAACGCATAACGCATATCGCATACCGCATAACGCATAACGTATAACGCATAACGCATACCGTATGACGCATAACGCATAACGCATAACGCATAATGCATAACGCATAACGCATAACGCATAACGCATAACGCATAACGTATAACGCATAACGCATAACGCATAACGCAAACGTATAACGCACAACGCATAATGCATAACGCATAACGCATAACGCATAACGCATGGCGCATAATGCAAAATGCATAACGCATAACGCATAACTCATAACGCATAATGCATAACGCATAACGCATAACGCATATCGCATAACGCATAACGCATAACGTATAACGCATAACGCATACCGTATAACGCATAACGCATAATGCATAACGCAAACGTATAACGCACAACGCATAACGCATAACGAACAACGGATAACGCATAACGCATAACGCATAACGAATACCGCAAAACGTATATCGCCTAACACATAACGGATCACGCATAACGCATAACGCATAACGTATAACGCATAACGCATAACGCATAACGCATAACGCATAACGCATATCGCATACCGCATAACGCATAACGTATAACGCATAACGCATACCGTATGACGCATAACGCATAACGCATAACGCATAATGCATAACGCATAACGCATAACGCATAACGCATAACGCATAACGTATAACGCATAACGCATAACGCATAACGCAAACGTATAACGCACAACGCATAATGCATAACGCATAACGCATAACGCATAACGCATGGCGCATAATGCAAAATGCATAACGCATAACGCATAACTCATAACGCATAATGCATAACGCATAACGCATAACGCATATCGCATAACGCATAACGCATAACGTATAACGCATAACGCATACCGTATAACGCATAACGCATAATGCATAACGCAAACGTATAACGCACAACGCATAACGCATAACGAACAACGGATAACGCATAACGCATAACGAATACCGCAAAACGTATATCGCCTAACACATAACGGATCACGCATAACGCATAACGCATAACGCATAAAGTATAACACATAACGCATAACGCATTACGCATAACGCATCACGCATAACGCATAACGCATAACGCATAACGCATATCGCATAAAACATAACGCATCACGCATAACGTACAACGTATAACGCATAACGCATAACGCATAACGCATAACGCATAACGCATAACGTATATTGCATAACACATAATGCATAACGCATAAAGCATAACGCATAAAGCATAACGCATAACGCATAACGCATAACGCATAAAGCATAACGCATAACGCATAACGCATAACGCATATCGCATAACGCATAACGCATAACGTATAACGCATAACGCATACCGTATAACGCATAACGCATAACGCAAACGTATAACGCACAACGCATAACGAATACAGCAAAACGCATAATGCTTAACGCATAACGGATCACGCATAACGCATAACGCATAACGCATAACGCATATCGAATAACGCATAACGTGTAACTCATAACGCATAACGCATAAAGCATAATGCATAACGCATAACGCATAACGCATAACGCATAACGCATAACGCATAACGCATAACGCATAACGCATATCGCATAACACATAACGCATAACCCATAACGCATAACGCATAACGCATAACGCATAACGCATAACGCATAACGCATAACGCAATACGCATAACGCATATCGAATAACGCATAACGCATAACGCATAACGCATAACGCATAACGCATAACGCATAACGCATAACGCATAACGCATAACGCATAACGCATAACGCATATCGAATAACGCATAACGCATAACGCATAACGCATAACGCATAACGCATAACGCATAACGCATAACGCATAACGCATAACGCATAACGCATTACGCATAACGCATAAAGTATAACACATAACGCATAACGCATAAAGTATAACACATAACGCATAACGCATTACGCATAACGCATCACGCATAACGCATAACGCATATCGCATAAAACATAACGCATAAAGCATAACGTACAACGTATAACGCATAACGCATAACGTATAACGCATAACGCATAACGCATAACGCATAACGTATATCGCATAACACATAACGCATAACCCATAACGCATAACGCATAAGGCATAACGCATAACGTTAACGCATAACGCATAACGCCTAACGCATAACGGATCACGCATAACGCATAAAGCATAACGCATAAAGCATAACGCATAACGCATAACACATAACGCATAAAGCATAACGCATAACGCATAACGCATAACGCATATCGCATAACGCATAACGCATAACGTATAACGCATAACGCATACCGTATAACGCATAACGCATAACGCAAACGTATAACGCACAACGCATAACGAATACAGCAAAACGCATAATGCTTAACGCATAACGGATCACGCATAACGCATAACGCATAACGCATAACGCATAACGCATATCGAATAACGCATAACGTGTAACTCATAACGCATAACGCATAAAGCATAATGCATAACGCATAACGCATAACGCATAACGCATATCGCATAACGCATAACGCATAACGTATAAATCATAACGCATACCGTATAACGCATAACGCATAATGCATAACGCAAACGTATAACGCACAACGCATAACGCATAACGAACAACGGATAACGCATAACGCATAACGCATAACGAATACCGCAAAACGTATATCGCCTAACACATAACGGATCACGCATAACGCATAACGCATAACGTATAACGCATAACGCATAACGCATAACGCATAACGCATAACGCATAACGCACAACGCATGGCGCATAATGCAAAATGCATAACGCATAACGCATAACGCATAACGCATGACGCATAACGCATAACGCATAACGCATAACGCATACCGCATAACGCATAACGCATAACGCATAACGCAAACTTATAACGCATAACGCATAACGCATAACGCATAACGCATAACGCATAACGCATAACGCATAACGCATAACGCATAACGCATAACGCATAACGCATAACGCATAACGCATAACGCATAACGCATAACGCTTAACGCATAACGCATAACGCATATCGCATAACACATAACGCATAACCCATAACGCATAACGCATAACGCATAACGCATAACGCATAACGCATAACGCATTACGCATAACGCATAAAGTATAACACATAACGCATAACGCATAAAGTATAACACATAACGCATAACGCATTACGCATATTGCATAACGTATAACGCAAAACGCATAACGCATAACGTTACCGCATAAGGCTTGATGCATGACGCATATCGCATAACTCATAACGCATAACTCATAACGTATAACGCATAACGCATAACGCATAACGCATAACGCATAACGCATAATGCATAACGCATAACGCATAACGCATAACGCATAACGCATAACGCATAACGCATAAAGCATAACGCATAACGCATAACGCATAACGCAAACTTATAACGCATAAAGCATAACGCATAACGCATAACGCATAACGCATAACGCATAACGCATAACACATAACGCATAACGCATAACGCATAACGCATAACGCATAACGCATAACGCATAACGCATAACGCATAACGCATAACGCATACCGTATAACGCATAACGTTAACGCATAACGCATAACCCCTAACGCATAACGGATCACGCATAACGCATAAAGCATAACGCATAAAGCATAACGCATAACGCATAACGCATAACGCATAAAGCATAACGCATAACGCATAACGCATAACGCATATCGCATAACGCATAACGCATAACGTATAACGCATAACGCATACCGTATAACGCATAACGCATAACGCATAACGAATACAGCAAAACGCATAATGCTTAACGCATAACGGATCACGCATAACGCATAACGCATAACGCATAACTCATAACGCATATCGAATAACGCATAACGTGTAACTCATAACGCATAAAGCATAATGCATAACGCATAACGCATAACGCATATCGCATAACGCATAACGCATAACGTATAACGCATAACGCATACCGTATAACGCATAACGCATAATGCATAACGCAAACGTATAACGCACAACGCATAACGCATAACGAACAACGGATAACGCATAACGCATAACGCATAACGAATACCGCAAAACGTATATCGCCTAACACATAACGGATCACGCATAACGCATAACGCATAACGTATAACGCATAACGCATAACGCATAACGCATAACGCATATCGCATACCGCATAACGCATAACGTATAACGCATAACGCATACCGTATAACGCATAACGCATAACGCATAACGCATAACGCATAATGCATAACGCATAACGCATAACGCATAACGCATACCGTATAACGCATAACGCATAACGCATAACGCATAATGCATAAGGCATAACGCATAACGCATAACGCATAACGCATAACGCATAACGCACAACGCATGGCGCATAATGCAAAATGCATAACGCATAACGCATAACGCATAACGCATGACGCATAACGCATAACGCATAACGCATAACGCATAACGCATAACGCATAACGCATAACGCATAACGCATAACGCATAACGCATAACGCATAACGCATAACGCATAACGCATAACGCATAACGCATAACGCATAAAGCATAACGCATAACGCATAACGCAAACTTATAACGCACAACGCATAACGCATAACGCATAACGCATAACGCATAACGCATAACGCATAACGCATAACGCATAACGCATAACGCATAACGCATTACGCATAACGCATAAAGTATAACACATAACGCATAACGCATAAAGTATAACACATAACGCATAACGCATTACGCATATTGCATAACGTATAACGCAAAACGCATAACGCATAACGTTACCGCATAAGGCTTGATGCATGACGCATATCGCATAACGCATAACGCATAACTCATAACTCATAACGTATAACGCATAACGCATAACGCATAACGCATAACGCATAATGCATAACGCATAACGCATAACGCATAACGCATAACGCATAACGCATAACGCATAAAGCATAACGCATAACGCATAACGCAAACTTATAACGCACAACGCATAACGCATAACGCATAACGCATAACGCATATCGAATAACGCATAACGCATAACGCATAACGCATAACGCATAACGCATAACGCATAACGCATAAAGTATAACACATAACGCATAACGCATTACGCATATTGCATAACGTATAACGCAAAACGCATAACGCATAACGTTACCGCATAAGGCTTGATGCATGACGCATATCGCATAACGCATAACGCATAACTCATAACGCATAACGCATAACGCATAACGCATAACGCATAACGCATAACCCATAACGCATAACGCATAACGCATAACGCATAACGCATTACGCATAACGCATAAAGTATAACACATAACGCATAACGCATAAAGTATAACACATAACGCATAACGCATTACGCATAACGCATCACGCATAACGCATAACGCATATCGCATAAAACATAACGTATAAAGCATAACGTACAACGTATAACGCATAACGCATAACGTATAACGCATAACGCATAACGCATAACGTATATCGCATAACACATAACGCATAACCCATAACGCATAACGCATAAGGCATAACGCATAACGTTAACGCATAACGCATAACGCCTAACGCATAACGGATCACGCATAACGCATAAAGCATAACGCATAAAGCATAACGCATAACGCATAACGCATAACGCATAAAGCATAACGCATAACGCATAACGCATAACGCATATCGCATAACGCATAACGCATAACGTATAACGCATAACGCATACCGTATAACGCATAACGCATAACGCAAACGTATAACGCACAACGCATAACGAATACAGCAAAACGCATAATGCTTAACGCATAACGGATCACGCATAACGCATAACGCATAACGCATAACGCATAACGCATATCGAATAACGCATAACGAGTAACTCATAACGCATAACGCATAAAGCATAATGCATAACGCATAACGCATAACGCATATCGCATAACGCATAACGCATAACGTATAAATCATAACGCATAGCGTATAACGCATAACGCATAATGCATAACGCAAACGTATAACGCACAACGCATAACGCATAACGAACAACGGATAACACATAACGCATAACGCATAACGAATACCGCAAAACGTATATCGCCTAACACATAACGGATCACGCATAACGCATAACGCATAACGTATAACGCATAACGCATAACGCATAACGCATAACGCATAACGCATATCGCATACCGCATAACGCATAACGTATAACGCATAACGCATACCGTATGACGCATAACGCATAACGCATAACGCATAATGCATAACGCATAACGCATAACGCATAACGCATAACGCATAACGTATAACGCATAACGCATAACGCATAACGCAAACGTATAACGCACAACGCATAATGCATAACGCATAACGCATAACGCATAACACATAACGGATCACGCATAACGCATAACGCATAACGTATAACGCATAACGCATAACGCATAACGCATAACGCATAACGCATATCGCATACCGCATAACGCATAACGCATAACGCATATCGCATAACGCATAACGCATAACGTATAAATCATAACGCATACCGTATAACGCATAACGCATAATGCATAACGCAAACGTATAACGCACAACGCATAACGCATAACGAACAACGGATAACACATAACGCATAACGCATAACGAATACCGCAAAACGTATATCGCCTAACACATGACGGATCACGCATAACGCATAACGCATAACGTATAACGCATAACGCATAACGCATAACGCATAACGCATAACGCATATCGCATACCGCATAACGCATAACGTATAACGCATAACGCATACCGTATGACGCATAACGCATAACGCATAACGCATAATGCATAACGCATAACGCATAACGCATAACGCATAACGCATAACGTATAACGCATAACGCATAACGCATAACGCAAACGTATAACGCACAACGCATAATGCATAACGCATAACGCATAACGCATAACGCATGGCGCATAATGCAAAATGCATAACGCATAACGCATAACTCATAACGCATAATGCATAACGCATAACGCATAACGCATATCGCATAACGCATAACGCATAACGTATAACGCATAACGCATACCGTATAACGCATAACGCATAATGCATAACGCAAACGTATAACGCACAACGCATAACGCATAACGAACAACGGATAACGCATAACGCATAACGCATAACGAATACCGCAAAACGTATATCGCCTAACACATAACGGATCACGCATAACGCATAACGCATAACGTATAACGCATAACGCATAACGCATAATGCATAACGCATAACGCATAACGCATATCGCATACCGCATAACGCATAACGTATAACGCATAACGCATACCGTATGACGCATAACGCATAACGCATAACGCATAATGCATAACGCATAACGCATAACGCATAACGCATAACGTATAACGCATAACGCATAACGCATAACGCAAACGTATAACGCACAACGCATAATGCATAACGCATAACGCATAACGCATAACGCATGGCGCATAATGCAAAATGCATAACGCATAACGCATAACTCATAACGCATAATGCATAACGCACAACGCATAACGCATATCGCATAACGCATAACGCATAACGTATAACGCATAACGCATACCGTATAACGCATAACGCATAATGCATAACGCAAACGTATAACGCACAACGCAT
Organism: Lasioglossum morio; assembly: GCA_916610235.2. Classification (NCBI taxonomy): domain Eukaryota; kingdom Metazoa; phylum Arthropoda; class Insecta; order Hymenoptera; family Halictidae; genus Lasioglossum; species Lasioglossum morio. The sequence continues at coordinate 2,688,157 of CAKAJA020000423.1, forward strand.
AACGCATAACGAACAACGGATAACGCATAACGCATAACGCATAACGAATACCGCAAAACGTATATCGCCTAACACATAACGGATCACGCATAACGCATAACGCATAACGCATAAAGTATAACACATAACGCATAACGCATTACGCATAACGCATCACGCATAACGCATAACGCATAACGCATAACGCATAACGCATATCGCATATAACATAACGCATCACGCATAACGTACAACGTATAACGCATAACGCATAACGCATAACGCATAACGCATAACGCATAACGTATATTGCATAACACATAATGCATAACCCATAACGCATAACGCATAAGGCATAACTCATAACGTTAACGCATAACGCATAATGCTTAACGCATAACGGATCACGCATAACGCATAACGCATAACGCATAACGCATAACGCATAACGCATAACGCATAACGCATAACGCATAACGCATAACGCATAACGCATAACGCATAACGCATAACGCATAACGCATAACGCATAACGCATAACGCATAACGCATAACGCATAACGCATAACGCATAACGCATAACGCATAACGCATAACGCATAACGCATAACGCATAACGCATAACGCATAACGCATAACGCATAACGCATAACGCATAACGCATAACGCATAACGCATAACGCATAACGCATATCGCATAACACATAACGCATAACCCATAACGCATAACGCATAACGCATAACGCATAACGCATAACGCATAACGCATAACGCATAACGCATAACGCATAACGCATAAAGTATAACACATAACGCATAACGCATAAAGTATAACACATAACGCATAACGCATTACGCATATTGCATACCGTATAACGCAAAACGCATAACGCATAACGTTACCGCATAAGGCTTGATGCATGACGCATATCGCATAACGCATAACGCATAACGCATAACGCAAACTTATAACGCACAACGCATAACGCATAACGCATAACGCATAACGAATAACGCATAACGCATAACGCATAACGCATAACCCATAACGCATAACGCATAACGCATAACGCATAACGCATAACGCATAACGCATAACGCATAACGCATAACGCATAACGCATAACGCATAACGCATAACGCAAACGTATAACGCACAACGCATAACGAATACAGCAAAACGCATAATGCGTAACGCAAAACGGATAACGCATAACGCATAACGCATAACGCATAACGCATAACGCATAACGCATATCGAATAACGCATAACGCATAACGCATAACGCATAACGCATAACGCATAACGCATAAAGTATAACACATAACGCATAACGCATTACGCATATTGCATAACGTATAACGCAAAACGCATAACGCATAACGTTACCGCATAAGGCTTGATGCATGACGCATATCGCATAACGCATAACGCATAACTCATAACGCATAACGCATAACGCATAACGCATAACGCATAACGCATAACGCATAACGCATAACCCATAACGCATAACGCATAACGCATAACGCATAACGCATTACGCATAACGCATAAAGTATAACACATAACGCATAACGCATAAAGTATAACACATAACGCATAACGCATTACGCATAACGCATCACGCATAACGCATAACGCATATCGCATAAAACATAACGTATAAAGCATAACGTACAACGTATAACGCATAACGCATAACGTATAACGCATAACGCATAACGCATAACGTATATCGCATAACACATAACGCATAACCCATAACGCATAACGCATAAGGCATAACGCATAACGTTAACGCATAACGCATAACGCCTAACGCATAACGGATCACGCATAACGCATAAAGCATAACGCATAAAGCATAACGCATAACGCATAACGCATAACGCATAAAGCATAACGCATAACGCATAACGCATAACGCATATCGCATAACGCATAACGCATAACGTATAACGCATAACGCATACCGTATAACGCATAACGCATAACGCAAACGTATAACGCACAACGCATAACGAATACAGCAAAACGCATAATGCTTAACGCATAACGGATCACGCATAACGCATAACGCATAACGCATAACGCATAACGCATATCGAATAACGCATAACGTGTAACTCATAACGCATAACGCATAAAGCATAATGCATAACGCATAACGCATAACGCATAACGCATAACGCATAACGCATAACGTATAAATCATAACGCATACCGTATAACGCATAACGCATAATGCATAACGCAAACGTATAACGCACAACGCATAACGCATAACGAACAACGGATAACGCATAACGCATAACGCATAACGAATACCGCAAAACGTATATCGCCTAACACATAACGGATCACGCATAACGCATAACGCATAACGTATAACGCATAACGCATAACGCATAACGCATAACGCATAACGCATATCGCATACCGCATAACGCATAACGTATAACGCATAACGCATACCGTATGACGCATAACGCATAACGCATAACGCATAATGCATAACGCATAACGCATAACGCATAACGCATAACGCATAACGTATAACGCATAACGCATAACGCATAACGCAAACGTATAACGCACAACGCATAATGCATAACGCATAACGCATAACGCATAACGCATGGCGCATAATGCAAAATGCATAACGCATAACGCATAACTCATAACGCATAACGCATAACGCATAACGCATAACGCATAACGCATAACGCATAACGCATAACGTATAACGCATAACGCATACCGTATAACGCATAACGCATAATGCATAACGCAAACGTATAACGCACAACGCATAACGCATAACGAACAACGGATAACGCATAACGCATAACGCATAACGAATACCGCAAAACGTATATCGCCTAACACATAACGGATCACGCATAACGCATAACGCATAACGTATAACGCATAACGCATAACGCATAACGCATAACGCATAACGCATATCGCATACCGCATAACGCATAACGTATAACGCATAACGCATACCGTATGACGCATAACGCATAACGCATAACGCATAATGCATAACGCATAACGCATAACGCATAACGCATAACGCATAACGTATAACGCATAACGCATAACGCATAACGCAAACGTATAACGCACAACGCATAATGCATAACGCATAACGCATAACGCATAACGCATGGCGCATAATGCAAAATGCATAACGCATAACGCATAACTCATAACGCATAATGCATAACGCATAACGCATAACGCATATCGCATAACGCATAACGCATAACGTATAACGCATAACGCATACCGTATAACGCATAACGCATAATGCATAACGCAAACGTATAACGCACAACGCATAACGCATAACGAACAACGGATAACGCATAACGCATAACGCATAACGAATACCGCAAAACGTATATCGCCTAACACATAACGGATCACGCATAACGCATAACGCATAACGCATAAAGTATAACACATAACGCATAACGCATTACGCATAACGCATCACGCATAACGCATAACGCATAACGCATAACGCATATCGCATAAAACATAACGCATCACGCATAACGTACAACGTATAACGCATAACGCATAACGCATAACGCATAACGCATAACGCATAACGTATATTGCATAACACATAATGCATAACGCATAAAGCATAACGCATAAAGCATAACGCATAACGCATAACGCATAACGCATAAAGCATAACGCATAACGCATAACGCATAACGCATATCGCATAACGCATAACGCATAACGTATAACGCATAACGCATACCGTATAACGCATAACGCATAACGCAAACGTATAACGCACAACGCATAACGAATACAGCAAAACGCATAATGCTTAACGCATAACGGATCACGCATAACGCATAACGCATAACGCATAACGCATATCGAATAACGCATAACGTGTAACTCATAACGCATAACGCATAAAGCATAATGCATAACGCATAACGCATAACGCATAACGCATAACGCATAACGCATAACGCATAACGCATAACGCATAACGCATATCGCATAACACATAACGCATAACCCATAACGCATAACGCATAACGCATAACGCATAACGCATAACGCATAACGCATAACGCAATACGCATAACGCATAAAGTATAACACAAAACGCATAACGCATAAAGTATAACACATAACGCATAACGCATTACGCATATTGCATACCGTATAACGCAAAACGCATAACGCATAACGTTACCGCATAAGGCTTGATGCATGACGCATATCGCATAACGCATAACGCATAACGCATAACTCATAACTCATAACGTATAACGCATAACGCATAACGCATAACGCATAACGCATAATGCATAACGCATAACGCATAACGCATAACGCATAACGCATAACGCATAAAGCATAACGCATAACGCATAACGCAAACTTATAACGCACAACGCATAACGCATAACGCATAACGCATAACGCATAACGCATAACGCATAACGCATAACGCATAACGCATAACGCATAACGCATAACGCATAACCCATAACGCATAACGCATAACGCATAACGCATAACGCATAACGCATAACGCATAACGCATAACGCATAACGCATAACGCATAACGCATAACGCATAACGCATAACGCATAACGCATAACGCATAACGCATAACGCATAACGCATAACGCATTACGCATAACGCATAAAGTATAACACATAACGCATAACGCATTACGCATAACGCATCACGCGTAACATATATCGCATAACACATAACGCATAACCCATAACGCATAACGCATAACGCATACCGCATAACACATAACGCATATCGCATAACGCATAACGCATAACGTATAACGCATAACGCATACCGTATAACGCATAACGCATAACGCATAACGCAAACGTATAACGCACAACGCATAACGAATACAGCAAAACGCATAATGCTTAACGCATAACGGATCACGCATAACGCATAACGCATAACGCATAACGCATAACGCATATCGAATAACGCATAACGCATAACGCATAACGCATAACGCATAACGCATAACGCATAACGCATAACGCATAACGCATTACGCATAACGCATAAAGTATAACACATAACGCATAACGCATAAAGTATAACACATAACGCATAACGCATTACGCATAACGCATCACGCATAACGCATAACGCATATCGCATAAAACATAACGCATAAAGCATAACGTACAACGTATAACACATAACGCATAACCCATAACGCATAACGCATAAGGCATAACGCATAACGTTAACGCATAACGCATAACGCCTAACGCATAACGGATCACGCATAACGCATAAAGCATAACGCATAAAGCATAACGCATAAAGCATAACGCATAACGCATAACGCATAACGCATAAAGCATAACGCATAACGCATAACGCATAACGCATATCGCATAACGCATAACGCATAACGTATAACGCATAACGCATACCGTATAACGCATAACGCATAACGCAAACGTATAACGCACAACGCATAACGAATACAGCAAAACGCATAACGCTTAACGCATAACGGATCACGCATAACGCATAACGCATAACGCATAACGCATAACGCATAACGCATATCGAATAACGCATAACGTGTAACTCATAACGCATAACGCATAAAGCATAATGCATAACGCATAACGCATAACGCATATCGCATAACGCATAACGCATAACGTATAAATCATAACGCATACCGTATAACGCATAACGCATAATGCATAACGCAAACGTATAACGCACAACGCATAACGCATAACGAACAACGGATAACGCATAACGCATAACGCATAACGAATACCGCAAAACGTATATCGCCTAACACATAACGGATCACGCATAACGCATAACGCATAACGCATAACGCACAACGCATGGCGCATAATGCAAAATGCATAACGCATAACGCATAACGCATAACGCATGACGCATAACGCATAACGCATAACGCATAACGCATACCGCACAACGCATAACGCATAACGCATAACGCAAACTTATAACGCATAACGCATAACACATAACGCATAACGCATAAAGTATAACACATAACGCATAACGCATTACGCATATTGCATAACGTATAACGCAAAACGCATAACGCATAACGTTACCGCATAAGGCTTGATGCATGACGCATATCGCATAACTCATAACGCATAACTCATAACGTATAACGCATAACGCATAACGCATAACGCATAACGCATAACGCATAATGCATAACGCATAACGCATAACGCATAACGCATAACGCATAACGCATAACGCATAAAGCATAACGCATAACGCATAACGCATAACGCAAACTTATAACGCACAACGCATAACGCATAAAGCATAACGCATAACGCATAACGCATAACGCATAACGCATAACGCATAACGCATAACGCATAACGCATAACGCATAACGCATAACGCATAACGCATAACGCATAACGCATAACGCATAACGCAAAACGCATAACGCATAACGTATATCGCATAACACATAACGCATATCCCATAACGCATAACGCATGAGGCATAACGCATAACGTTAACGCAGAACGCATAACGCCTAACGCATAACGGATCACGCATAACGCATAAAGCATAACGCATAAAGCATAACGCATAACGCATAACGCATAACGCATAACGCATAAAGCATAACGCATACCGCATAACGCATAACGCATAACGCATAACGCAAACGTATAACGCACAACGCATAACGAATACAGCAAAACGCATAATGCTTAACGCATAACGGATCACGCATAACGCATAACGCATAACGCATAACGCATAACGCATATCGAATAACGCATAACGCATAACGCATAACGCATAACGCATAACGCATAACGCATAACGCATAAAGTATAACACATAACGCATAACGCATTACGCATGTTGCATAACGTATAACGCAAAACGCATAACGCATAACGCATAACCCATAACGCATAACGCATAACGCATAACGCATAACGCATAACGCATAACGCATAACGCATAACGCATAACGCATAACGCATAACGCATAACGCATAACGCATAACGCATAACGCATAACGCATAACGCATAACGCATAACGCATTACGCATAACGCATAAAGTATAACACATAACGCATAACGCATTACGCATAACGCATCACGCATAACATATATCGCATAACACATAACGCATAACCCATAACGCATAACGCATAACGCATACCGCATAACGCATAACGCATATCGCATAACGCATAACGCATAACGTATAACGCATAACGCATACCGTATAACGCATAACGCATAACGCATAACGCAAACGTATAACGCACAACGCATAACGAATACAGCAAAACGCATAATGCTTAACGCATAACGGATCACGCATAACGCATAACGCATAACGCATAACGCATAACGCATATCGAATAACGCATAACGCATAACGCATAACGCATAACGCATAACGCATAACGCATAACGCATAACGCATAACGCATAACGCATAACGCATTACGCATAACGCATAAAGTATAACACATAACGCATAACGCATAAAGTATAACACATAACGCATAACGCATTACGCATAACGCATCACGCATAACGCATAACGCATATCGCATAAAACATAACGCATAAAGCATAACGTACAACGTATAACGCATAACGCATAACGTATAACGCATAACGCATAACGCATAACGTATATCGCATAACACATAACGCATAACCCATAACGCATAACGCATAAGGCATAACGCATAACGTTAACGCATAACGCATAACGCCTAACGCATAACGGATCACGCATAACGCATAAAGCATAACGCATAAAGCATAACGCATAACGCATAACGCATAACGCATAAAGCATAAAGCATAACGCATAACGCATAACGCATAACGCATATCGCATAACGCATAACGCATAACGTATAACGCATAACGCATACCGTATAACGCATAACGCATAACGCAAACGTATAACGCACAACGCATAACGAATACAGCAAAACGCATAATGCTTAACGCATAACGGATCACGCATAACGCATAACGCATAACGCATAACGCATATCGAATAACGCATAACGTGTAACTCATAACGCATAACGCATAAAGCATAATGCATAACGCATAACGCATAACGCATATCGCATAACGCATAACGCATAACGTATAAATCATAACGCATACCGTATAACGCATAACGCATAATGCATAACGCAAACGTATAACGCACAACGCATAACGCATAACGAACAACGGATAACGCATAACGCATAACGCATAACGAATACCGCAAAACGTATATCGCCTAACACATAACGGATCACGCATAACGCATAACGCATAACGTATAACGCATAACGCATAACGCATAACGCATAACGCATAACGCATAACGCATATCGCATACCGCATAACGCATAACGTATAACGCATAACGCATACCGTATGACGCATAACGAATACAGCAAAACGCATAATGCTTAACGCATAACGGATCACGCATAACGCATAACGCATAACGCATAACGCATATCGAATAACGCATAACGTGTAACTCATAACGCATAACGCATAAAGCATAATGCATAACGCATAACGCATAACGCATATCGCATAACACATAACGCATAACCCATAACGCATAACGCATAACGCATACCGCATAACGCATAACGCATATCGCATAACGCATAACGCATAACGTATAACGCATAACGCATACCGTATAACGCATAACGCATAACGCATAACGCAAACGTATAACGCACAACGCATAACGAATACAGCAAAACGCATAATGCTTAACGCATAACGGATCACGCATAACGCATAACGCATAACGCATAACGCATAACGCATATCGAATAACGCATAACGCATAACGCATAACGCATAACGCATAACGCATAACGCATAACGCATAACGCATAACGCATAACGCATAACGCATAACGCATAACGCATAAAGTATAACACATAACGCATAACGCATAAAGTATAACACATAACGCATAACGCATTACGCATAACGCATCACGCATAACGCATAACGCATATCGCATAAAACATAACGCATAAAGCATAACGTACAACGTATAACGCATAACGCATAACGTATAACGCATAACGCATAACGCATAACGTATATCGCATAACACATAACGCATAACCCATAACGCATAACGCATAAGGCATAACGCATAACGTTAACGCATAACGCATAACGCCTAACGCATAACGGATCACGCATAACGCATAAAGCATAACGCATAAAGCATAACGCATAACGCATAACGCATAACGCATAAAGCATAAAGCATAACGCATAACGCATAACGCATAACGCATATCGCATAACGCATAACGCATAACGCATAACGCATAACGCATAACGCATAACGCATAACGCATAACGCATAACGCATTACGCATAACGCATAAAGTATAACACATAACGCATAACGCATAAAGTATAACACATAACGCATAACGCATTACGCATAACGCATCACGCATAACGCATAACGCATATCGCATAAAACATAACGCATAAAGCATAACGTACAACGTATAACGCATAACGCATAACGAATACCGCAAAACGTATATCGCCTAACACATAACGGATCACGCATAACGCATAACGCATAACGTATAACGCATAACGCATAACGCATAACGCATAACGCATAACGCATAACGCATATCGCATAACGCATAACGCATAACGCATAACGCATTACGCATAACGCATAAAGTATAACACATAACGCATAACGCATAAAGTATAACACATAACGCATAACGCATTACGCATAACGCATCACGCATAACGCATAACGCATATCGCATAAAACATAACGCATAACGCATAACGTACAACGTATAACGCATAACGCATAACGCATAACGCATGGCGCATAATGCAAAATGCATAACGCATAACGCATAACCCATAACGCATAATGCATAACGCATAACGCATAACGCATATCGCATAACGCATAACGCATAACGTATAACGCATAACGCATACCGTATAACGCATAACGCATAATGCATAACGAATACCGCAAAACGTATATCGCCTAACACATAACGGATCACGCATAACGCATAACGCATAACGCATAAAGTATAACACATAACGCATAACGCATTAAGCATAACGCATCACGCATAACGCATAACGCATAACGCATAACGCATATCGCATAAAACATAACGCATCACGCATAACGTACAACGTATAACGCATAACGCATAACGCATAACGCATAACGCATAACGCATAACGCATAACGTATATCGCATAACACATAACGCATAACCCATAACGCATAACGCATAAGGCATAACTCATAACGTTAACGCATAACGCATAATGCTTAACGCATAACGGATCACGCATAACGCATAACGCATAACGCATAACGCATAACGCATAACGCATAACGCATAACGCATAACGCATAACGCATAACGCATAACGCATAACGCATAACGCATAACGCATAACGCATAACGCATAACGCATAACGCATAACGCATAACGCATAACGCATAACGCATAACGCATAACGCATAACGCATAACGCATATCGCATAACACATAACGCATAACCCATAACGCATAACGCATAACGCATAACGCATAACGCATAACGCATAACGCATAACGCAATCCGCATAACGCATAAAGTATAACACATAACGCATAACGCATAAAGTATAACACATAACGCATAACGCATTACGCATATTGCATACCGTATAACGCAAAACGCATAACGCATAACGTTACCGCATAAGGCTTGATGCATGACGCATATCGCATAACGCATAACGCATAACTCATAACTCATAACGTATAACGCATAACGCATAACGCATAACGCATAACGCATAATGCATAACGCATAACGCATAACGCATAACGCATAACGCATAACGCATAAAGCATAACGCATAACGCATAACGCAAACTTATAACGCACAACCTATAACGCATAACGCATAACGCATAACGCATAACGCATAACGCATAACGCATAACGCATAACCCATAACGCATAACGCATAACGCATAACGCATAACGCATAACGCATAACGCATAACGCATAACGCATAACGCATAACGCATAACGCATAACGCATTACGCATAACGCATAAAGTATAACACATAACGCATAACGCATTACGCATAACGCATCACGCATAACATATATCGCATAACACATAACGCATAACCCATAACGCATAACGCATAACGCATACCGCATAACGCATAACGCATATCGCATAACGCATAACGCATAACGTATAACGCATAACGCATACCGTATAACGCATAACGCATAACGCATAACGCAAACGTATAACGCACAACGCATAACGAATACAGCAAAACGCATAATGCTTAACGCATAACGGATCACGCATAACGCATAACGCATAACGCATAACGCATAACGCATATCGAATAACGCATAACGCATAACGCATAACGCATAACGCATAACGCATAACGCATAACGCATAACGCATAACGCATAACGCATAACGCATTACGCAAAACGCATAAAGTATAACACATAACGCATAACGCATAAAGTATAACACATAACGCATAACGCATTACGCATAACGCATCACGCATAACGCATAACGCATAACGCATAAAACATAACGCATAAAGCATAACGTACAACGTATAACGCATAACGCATAACGTATAACGCATAACGCATAACGCATAACGTATATCGCATAACACATAAGGCATAACGCATAACGTTAACGCATAACGCATAACGCCTAACGCATAACGGATCACGCATAACGCATAAAGCATAACGCATAAAGCATAACGCATAACGCATAACGCACAAAGCATAACGCATAACGCATAACGCATAACGCATATCGCATAACGCATAACGCATAACGTATAACGCATAACGCATACCGTATAACGCATAACGCATAACGCAAACGTATAACGCACAACGCATAACGAATACAGCAAAACGCATAATGCTTAACGCATAACGGATCACGCATAACGCATAACGCATAACGCATAACGCATAACGCATATCGCATAACGCATAACGCATAACGTATAACGCATAACGCATACCGTATAACGCATAACGCATAACGCAAACGTATAACGCACAACGCATAACGAATACAGCAAAACGCATAATGCTTAACGCATAACGGATCACGCATAACGCATAACGCATAACGCATAACGCATAACGCATATCGAATAACGCATAACGTGTAACTCATAACGCATAACGCATAAAGCATAATGCATAACGCATAACGCATAACGCATATCGCATAACGCATAACGCATAACGTATAAATCATAACGCATACCGTATAACGCATAACGCATAATGCATAACGCAAACGTATAACGCACAACGCATAACGCATAACGCATAACGCATAACGCATAACGTATAACGCATAACGCATAACGCATAACGCATAACGCAAACGTATAACGCACAACGCATAATGCATAACGCATAACGCATAACGCATAACGCATGGCGCATAATGCAAAATGCATAACGCATAACGCATAACCCATAACGCATAATGCATAACGCATAACGCATAACGCATATCGCATAACGCATAACGCATAACGTATAACGCATAACGCATACCGTATAACGCATAACGCATAATGCATAACGAATACCGCAAAACGTATATCGCCTAACACATAACGGATCACGCATAACGCATAACGCATAACGCATAAAGTATAACACATAACGCATAACGCATTAAGCATAACGCATCACGCATAACGCATAACGCATAACGCATAACGCATATCGCATAAAACATAACGCATCACGCATAACGTACAACGTATAACGCATAACGCATAACGCATAACGCATAACGCATAACGCATAACGCATAACGCATAACGCATAACGCATAACGTATATCGCATAACACATAACGCATAACCCATAACGCATAACGCATAAGGCATAACTCATAACGTTAACGCATAACGCATAATGCTTAACGCATAACGGATCACGCATAACGCATAACGCATAACGCATAACGCATAACGCATAACGCATAACGCATAACGCATAACGCATAACGCATAACGCATAACGCATAACGCATAACGCATAACGCATAACGCATAACGCATAACGCATAACGCATAACGCATAACGCATAACGCATAACGCATAACGCATAACGCATAACGCATAACGCATAACGCATAACGCATAACGCATATCGCATAACACATAACGCATAACCCATAACGCATAACGCATAACGCATAACGCATAACGCATAACGCATAACGCATAACGCATAACGCAATACGCATAACGCATAAAGTATAACACATAACGCATAACGCATAAAGTATAACACATAACGCATAACGCATTACGCATATTGCATACCGTATAACGCAAAACGCATAACGCATAACGTTACCGCATAAGGCTTGATGCATGACGCATATCGCATAACGCATAACGCATAACTCATAACTCATAACGTATAACGCATAACGCATAACGCATAACGCATAACGCATAATGCATAACGCATAACGCATAACGCATAACGCATAACGCATAACGCATAAAGCATAACGCATAACGCATAACGCAAACTTATAACGCACAACCTATAACGCATAACGCATAACGCATAACGCATAACGCATAACGCATAACGCATAACGCATAACGCATAACGCATAACCCATAACGCATAACGCATAACGCATAACGCATAACGCATAACGCATAACGCATAACGCATAACGCATAACGCATAACGCATAACGCATAACGCATAACGCATAACGCATTACGCATAACGCATAAAGTATAACACATAACGCATAACGCATTACGCATAACGCATCACGCATAACATATATCGCATAACACATAACGCATAACCCATAACGCATAACGCATAACGCATACCGCATAACGCATAACGCATATCGCATAACGCATAACGCATAACGTATAACGCATAACGCATACCGTATAACGCATAACGCATAACGCATAACGCAAACGTATAACGCACAACGCATAACGAATACAGCAAAACGCATAATGCTTAACGCATAACGGATCACGCATAACGCATAACGCATAACGCATAACGCATAACGCATATCGAATAACGCATAACGCATAACGCATAACGCATAACGCATAACGCATAACGCATAACGCATAACGCATAACGCATAACGCATAACGCATTACGCATAACGCATAAAGTATAACACATAACGCATAACGCATAAAGTATAACACATAACGCATAACGCATTACGCATAACGCATCACGCATAACGCATAACGCATATCGCATAAAACATAACGCATAAAGCATAACGTACAACGTATAACGCATAACGCATAACGTATAACGCATAACGCATAACGCATAACGTATATCGCATAACACATAAGGCATAACGCATAACGTTAACGCATAACGCATAACGCCTAACGCATAACGGATCACGCATAACGCATAAAGCATAACGCATAAAGCATAACGCATAACGCATAACACACAAAGCATAACGCATAACGCATAACGCATAACGCATATCGCATAACGCATAACGCATAACGTATAACGCATAACGCATACCGTATAACGCATAACGCATAACGCAAACGTATAACGCACAACGCATAACGAATACAGCAAAACGCATAATGCTTAACGCATAACGGATCACGCATAACGCATAACGCATAACGCATAACGCATAACGCATATCGAATAACGCATAACGTGTAACTCATAACGCATAACGCATAAAGCATAATGCATAACGCATAACGCATAACGCATATCGCATAACGCATAACGCATAACGTATAAATCATAACGCATACCGTATAACGCATAACGCATAATGCATAACGCAAACGTATAACGCACAACGCATAACGCATAACGCATAACGCATAACGCATAACGCATAACGCATAACGCATAACGCATAACGCATAACGCATAACGCATTACGCATAACGCATAAAGTATAACACATAACGCATAACGCATAAAGTATAACACATAACGCATAACGCATTACGCATAACGCATCACGCATAACGCATAACGCATATCGCATAAAACATAACGCATAAAGCATAACGTACAACGTATAACGCATAACGCATAACGTATAACGCATAACGCATAACGCATAACGTATATCGCATAACACATAACGCATAACCCATAACGCATAACGCATAAGGCATAACGCATAACGTTAACGCATAACGCATAACGCCTAACGCATAACGGATCACGCATAACGCATAAAGCATAACGCATAAAGCATAACGCATAAAGCATAACGCATAACGCATAACGCATAACGCATAAAGCATAACGCATAACGCATAACGCATAACGCATATCGCATAACGCATAACGCATAACGTATAACGCATAACGCATACCGTATAACGCATAACGCATAACGCAAACGTATAACGCACAACGCATAACGAATACAGCAAAACGCATAATGCTTAACGCATAACGGATCACGCATAACGCATAACGCATAACGCATAACGCATATCGAATAACGCATAACGTGTAACTCATAACGCATAACGCATAAAGCATAATGCATAACGCATAACGCATAACGCATATCGCATAACGCATAACGCATAACGCATAATGCATAACGCATAACGCATAACGCATAACGCATAACGTATAACGCATAACGCATAACGCATAACGCATAACGCAAACGCATAACGCATAACGCATAACGCATAACGCATAACGCATTACGCATAACGCATAAAGTATAACACATAACGCATAACGCATTACGCATAACGCATCACGCATAACATATATCGCATAACACATAACGCATAACCCATAACGCATAACGCATAACGCATACCGCATAACGCATAACGCATATCGCATAACGCATAACGCATAACGTATAACGCATAACGCATACCGTATAACGCATAACGCATAACGCATAACGCAAACGTATAACGCACAACGCATAACGAATACAGCAAAACGCATAATGCTTAACGCATAACGGATCACGCATAACGCATAACGCATAACGCATAACGCATAACGCATATCGAATAACGCATAACGCATAACGCATAACGCATAACGCATAACGCATAACGCATAACGCATAACGCATAACGCATAACGCATTACGCATAACGCATAAAGTATAACACATAACGCATAACGCATAAAGTATAACACATAACGCATAACGCATTACGCATAACGCATCACGCATAACGCATAACGCATATCGCATAAAACATAACGCATAAAGCATAACGTACAACGTATAACGCATAACGCATAACGTATAACGCATAACGCATAACGCATAACGTATATCGCATAACACATAAGGCATAACGCATAACGTTAACGCATAACGCATAACGCCTAACGCATAACGGATCACGCATAACGCATAAAGCATAACGCATAAAGCATAACGCATAACGCATAACGCACAAAGCATAACGCATAACGCATAACGCATAACGCATATCGCATAACGCATAACGCATAACGCATAACGCATACCGTATAACGCATAACGCATAACGCAAACGTATAACGCACAACGCATAACGAATACAGCAAAACGCATAATGCTTAACGCATAACGGATCACGCATAACGCATAACGCATAACGCATAACGCATAACGCATATCGAATAACGCATAACGTGTAACTCATAACGCATAACGCATAAAGCATAATGCATAACGCATAACGCATAACGCATATCGCATAACGCAGAACGCATAACGTATAAATCATAACGCATACCGTATAACGCATAACGCATAATGCATAACGCAAACGTATAACGCACAACGCATAACGCATAACGCATAACGCATAACGCATAACGCATAACGCATAACGCATAACGCATAACGCATAACGCATTACGCATAACGCATAAAGTATAACACATAACGCATAACGCATAAAGTATAACACATAACGCATAACGCATTACGCATAACGCATCACGCATAACGCATAACGCATATCGCATAAAACATAACGCATAAAGCATAACGTACAACGTATAACGCATAACGCATAACGTATAACGCATAACGCATAACGCATAACGTATATCGCATAACACATAACGCATAACCCATAACGCATAACGCATAAGGCATAACGCATAACGTTAACGCATAACGCATAACGCCTAACGCATAACGGATCACGCATAACGCATAAAGCATAACGCATAAAGCATAACGCATAACGCATAACGCATAACGCATAAAGCATAACGCATAACGCATAACGCATAACGCATATCGCATAACGCATAACGCATAACGTATAACGCATAACGCATACCGTATAACGCATAACGCATAACGCAAACGTATAACGCACAACGCATAACGAATACAGCAAAACGCATAATGCTTAACGCATAACGGATCACGCATAACGCATAACGCATAACGCATAACGCATATCGAATAACGCATAACGTGTAACTCATAACGCATAACGCATAAAGCATAATGCATAACGCATAACGCATAACGCATAACGCATAACGTATAACGCATAACGCATAACGCATAACGCATAACGCAAACGTATAACGCACAACGCATAATGCATAACGCATAACGCATAACGCATAACGCATGGCGCATAATGCAAAATGCATAACGCATAACGCATAACTCATAACGCATAATGCATAACGCATAACGCATAACGCATATCGCATAACGCATAACGCATAACGTATAACGCATAACGCATACCGTATAACGCATAACGCATAATGCATAACGCAAACGTATAACGCACAACGCATAACGCATAACGAACAACGGATAACGCATAACGCATAACGAATACCGCAAAACGTATATCGCCTAACACATAACGGATCACGCATAACGCATAACGCATAAAGTATAACACATAACGCATAACGCATTACGCATAACGCATCACGCTTAACGCATAACGCATAACGCATAACGCATATCGCATAAAACATAACGCATCACGCATAACGTACAACGTATAACGCATAACGCATAACGCATAACGCATAACGCATAACGCATAACGCATAACGTATATTGCATAACACATAATGCATAACCCATAACGCATAACGCATAAGGCATAACTCATAACGTTAACGCATAACGCATAATGCTTAACGCATAACGGATCACGCATAACGCATAACGCATAACGCATAACGCATAACGCATAACGCATAACGCATAACGCATAACGCATAACGCATAACGCATAACGCATAACGCATAACGCATAACGCATAACGCATAACGCATAACGCATAACGCATAACGCATAACGCATAACGCATAACGCATAACGCATAACGCATAACGCATAACGCATAACGCATAACGCATAACGCATAACGCATAACGCATAACGCATAACGCATATCGCATAACACATAACGCATAACCCATAACGCATAACGCATAACGCATAACGCATAACGCATAACGCATAACGCATAACGCATTACGCATAACGCATAAAGTATAACACATAACGCATAACGCATAAAGTATAACACATAACGCATAACGCATTACGCATATTGCATACCGTATAACGCAAAACGCATAACGCATAACGTTACCGCATAAGGCTTGATGCATGACGCATATCGCATAACGCATAACGCATAACTCATAACTCATAACGTATAACGCATAACGCATAACGCATAACGCATAACGCATAATGCATAACGCATAACGCATAACGCATAACGCATAACGCATAACGCATAAAGCATAACGCATAACGCATAACGCAAACTTATAACGCACAACGCATAACGCATAACGCATAACGCATAACGAATAACGCATAACGCATAACGCATAACGCATAACCCATAACGCATAACGCATAACGCATAACGCATAACGCATAACGCATAACGCATAACGCATAACGCATAACGCATAACGCATAACGCATAACGCATAACGCATAACGCATAACGCATAACGCATAACGCATAACGCATAACGCATAACGCATTACGCATAACGCATAAAGTATAACACATAACGCATAACGCATTACGCATAACGCATCACGCATAACATATATCGCATAACACATAACGCATAACCCATAACGCATAACGCATAACGCATACCGCATAACGCATAACGCATATCGCATAACGCATAACGCATAACGTATAACGCATAACGCATACCGTATAACGCATAACGCATAACGCATAACGCATAACGCAAACGTATAACGCACAACGCATAACGAATACAGCAAAACGCATAATGCTTAACGCATAACGGATCACGCATAACGCATAACGCATAACGCATAACGCATAACGCATATCGAATAACGCATAACGCATAACGCATAACGCATAACGCATAACGCATAACGCATAACGCATAACGCATAACGCATAACGCATAACGCATAACGCATAACGCATAACGCATTACGCATAACGCATAAAGTATAACACATAACGCATAACGCATAAAGTATAACACATTACGCATAACGCATTACGCATAACGCATAACGCATCACGCATAACGCATAACGCATATCGCATAAAACATAACGCATAAAGCATAACGTACAACGTATAACGCATAACGCATAACGTATAACGCATAACGCATAACGCATAACGTATATCGCATAACACATAACGCATAACCCATAACGCATAACGCATAAGGCATAACGCATAACGTTAACGCATAACGCACAACGCCTAACGCATAACGGATCACGCATAACGCATAAAGCATAACGCATAAAGCATAACGCATAACGCATAACGCATAACGCATAAAGCATAACGCATAACGCATAACGCATAACGCATAACGCATAACGCATAACGCATAACGTATAACGCATAACGCATACCGTATAACGCATAACGCATAACGCAAACGTATAACGCACAACGCATAACGAATACAGCAAAACGCATAATGCTTAACGCATAAAGGATCACGCATAACGCATAACGCATAACGCATAACGCATATCGAATAACGCATAACGTGTAACTCATAACGCATAACGCATAAAGCATAATGCATAACGCATAACGCATAACGCATATCGCATAACGCATAACGCATAACGTATAAATCATAACGCATACCGTATAACGCATAACGCATAATGCATAACGCAAACGTATAACGCACAACGCATAACGCATAACGAACAACGGATAACGCATAACGCATAACGCATAACGAATACCGCAAAACGTATATCGCCTAACACATAACGGATCACGCATAACGCATAACGCATAACGTATAACGCATAACGCATAACGCAAAACGCATAACGCATAACGCATATCGCATACCGCATAACGCATAACGTATAACGCATAACGCATACCGTATGACGCATAACGCATAACGCATAACGCATAATGCATAACGCATAACGCATAACGCATAACGCATAACGTATAACGCATAACGCATAACGCATAACGCATAACGCAAACGTATAACGCACAACGCATAATGCATAACGCATAACGCATAACGCATAACGCATGGCGCATAATGCAAAATGCATAACGCATAACGCATAACTCATAACGCATAATGCATAACGCATAACGCATAACGCATATCGCATAACGCATAACGCATAACGTATAACGCATAACGCATACCGTATAACGCATAACGCATAATGCATAACGCAAACGTATAACGCACAACGCATAACGCATAACGAACAACGGATAACGCATAACGCATAACGCATAACGAATACCGCAAAACGTATATCGCCTAACACATAACGGATCACGCATAACGCATAACGCATAACGCATAAAGTATAACACATAACGCATAACGCATTACGCATAACGCATCACGCATAACGCATAACGCATAACGCATAACGCATATCGCATAAAACATAACGCATCACGCATAACGTACAACGTATAACGCATAACGCATAACGCATAACGCATAACGCATAACGCATAACGTATATCGCATAACACATAACGCATAACCCATAACGCATAACGCATAAGGCATAACTCATAACGTTAACGCATAACGCATAATGCTTAACGCATAACGCATAACGCATAACGCATAACGCATAACGCATAACGCATAACGCATAACGCATAACGCATAACGCATAACGCATAACGCATAACGCATAACGCATAACGCATAACGCATAACGCATAAAGTATAACACATAACGCATAACGCATAAAGTATAACACATAACGCATAACGCATTACGCATATTGCATACCGTATAACGCAAAACGCATAACGCATAACGTTACCGCATAAGGCTTGATGCATGACGCATATCGCATAACGCATAACGCATAACTCATAACTCATAACGTATAACGCATAACGCATAACGCATAACGCATAACGCATAATGCATAACGCATAACGCATAACGCATAACGCATAACGCATAACGCATAAAGCATAACGCATAACGCATAACGCAAACTTATAACGCACAACGCATAACGCATAACGCATAACGCATAACGAATAACGCATAACGCATAACGCATAACGCATAACCCATAACGCATAACGCATAACGCATAACGCATAACGCATAACGCATAACGCATAACGCATAACGCATAACGCATAACGCATAACGCATAACGCATAACGCATAACGCATAACGCATAACGCATAACGCATAACGCATAACGCATAACGCATTACGCATAACGCATAAAGTATAACACATAACGCATAACGCATTACGCATAACGCATCACGCATAACATATATCGCATAACACATAACGCATAACCCATAACGCATAACGCATAACGCATACCGCATAACGCATAACGCATAACGCATAACGCATAACGCATAACGTATAACGCATAACGCATACCGTATAACGCATAACGCATAACGCATAACGCATAACGCAAACGTATAACGCACAACGCATAACGAATACAGCAAAACGCATAATGCTTAACGCATAACGGATCACGCATAACGCATAACGCATAACGCATAACGCATAACGCATATCGAATAACGCATAACGCATAACGCATAACGCATAACGCATAACGCATAACGCATAACGCATAACGCATAACGCATAACGCATAACGCATAACGCATAACGCATAACGCATTACGCATAACGCATAAAGTATAACACATAACGCATAACGCATAAAGTATAACACATTACGCATAACGCATTACGCATAACGCATAACGCATCACGCATAACGCATAACGCATATCGCATAAAACATAACGCATAAAGCATAACGTACAACGTATAACGCATAACGCATAACGTATAACGCATAACGCATAACGCATAACGTATATCGCATAACACATAACGCATAACCCATAACGCATAACGCATAAGGCATAACGCATAACGTTAACGCATAACGCACAACGCCTAACGCATAACGGATCACGCATAACGCATAAAGCATAACGCATAAAGCATAACGCATAACGCATAACGCATAACGCATAAAGCATAACGCATAACGCATAACGCATAACGCATATCGCATAACGCATAACGCATAACGTATAACGCATAACGCATACCGTATAACGCATAACGCATAACGCAAACGTATAACGCACAACGCATAACGAATACAGCAAAACGCATAATGCTTAACGCATAAAGGATCACGCATAACGCATAACGCATAACGCATAACGCATATCGAATAACGCATAACGTGTAACTCATAACGCATAACGCATAAAGCATAATGCATAACGCATAACGCATAACGCATATCGCATAACGCATAACGCATAACGTATAAATCATAACGCATACCGTATAACGCATAACGCATAATGCATAACGCAAACGTATAACGCACAACGCATAACGCATAACGAACAACGGATAACGCATAACGCATAACGCATAACGAATACCGCAAAACGTATATCGCCTAACACATAACGGATCACGCATAACGCATAACGCATAACGTATAACGCATAACGCATAACGCAAAACGCATAACGCATAACGCATATCGCATACCGCATAACGCATAACGTATAACGCATAACGCATACCGTATGACGCATAACGCATAACGCATAACGCATAATGCATAACGCATAACGCATAACGCATAACGCATAACGTATAACGCATAACGCATAACGCATAACGCATAACGCAAACGTATAACGCACAACGCATAATGCATAACGCATAACGCATAACGCATAACGCATGGCGCATAATGCAAAATGCATAACGCATAACGCATAACTCATAACGCATAATGCATAACGCATAACGCATAACGCATATCGCATAACGCATAACGCATAACGTATAACGCATAACGCATACCGTATAACGCATAACGCATAATGCATAACGCAAACGTATAACGCACAACGCATAACGCATAACGAACAACGGATAACGCATAACGCATAACGCATAACGAATACCGCAAAACGTATATCGCCTAACACATAACGGATCACGCATAACGCATAACGCATAACGCATAAAGTATAACACATAACGCATAACGCATTACGCATAACGCATCACGCATAACGCATAACGCATAACGCATAACGCATATCGCATAAAACATAACGCATCACGCATAACGTACAACGTATAACGCATAACGCATAACGCATAACGCATAACGCATAACGCATAACGTATATCGCATAACACATAACGCATAACCCATAACGCATAACGCATAAGGCATAACTCATAACGTTAACGCATAACGCATAATGCTTAACGCATAACGGATCACGCATAACGCATAACGCATAACGCATAACGCATAACGCATAACGCATAACGCATAACGCATAACGCATAACGCATAACGCATAACGCATAACGCATAACGCATAACGCATAACGCATAACGCATAACGCATAACGCATAACGCATAACGCATAACGCATAACGCATAACGCATAACGCATAACGCATAACGCATAACGCATAACGCATATCGCATAACACATAACGCATAACCCATAACGCATAACGCATAACGCATAACGCATAACGCATAACGCATAACGCATAACGCAATACGCATAACGCATAAAGTATAACACATAACGCATAACGCATAAAGTATAACACATAACGCATAACGCATTACGCATATTGCATACCGTATAACGCAAAACGCATAACGCATAACGTTACCGCATAAGGCTTGATGCATGACGCATATCGCATAACGCATAACGCATAACTCATAACTCATAACGTATAACGCATAACGCATAACGCATAACGCATAACGCATAATGCATAACGCATAACGCATAACGCATAACGCATAACCCATAACGCATAACGCATAACGCATAACGCATAACGCATAACGCATAACGCAATACGCATAACGCATAAAGTATAACACATAACGCATAACGCATAAAGTATAACACATAACGCATAACGCATTACGCATATTGCATACCGTATAACGCAAAACGCATAACGCATAACGTTACCGCATAAGGCTTGATGCATGACGCATATCGCATAACGCATAACGCATAACTCATAACTCATAACGTATAACGCATAACGCATAACGCATAACGCATAACGCATAACGCATAACGCATAACGCATAACGCATAACGCATAACGCATATCGCATAACACATAACGCATAACCCATAACGCATAACGCATAACGCATAACGCATAACGCATAACGCATAACGCATAACGCATAACGCATTACGCATAACGCATAAAGTATAACACATAACGCATAACGCATAAAGTATAACACATAACGCATAACGCATTACGCATATTGCATACCGTATAACGCAAAACGCATAACGCATAACGTTACCGCATAAGGCTTGATGCATAACGGATCACGCATAACGCATAACGCATAACGCATAACGCATAACGCATAACGCATAACGCATAACGCATAACGCATAACGCATAACGCATAACGCATAACGCATAACGCATAACGCATAACGCATAACGCATAACGCATAACGCATAACGCATAACGCATAACGCATAACGCATAACGCATAACGCATAACGCATAACGCATAACGCATAACGCATAACGCATAACGCATAACGCATATCGCATAACACATAACGCATAACCCATAACGCATAACGCATAACGCATAACGCATAACGCATAACGCATAACGCATAACGCATAACGCAATACGCATAACGCATAAAGTATAACACATAACGCATAACGCATAAAGTATAACACATAACGCATAACGCATTACGCATATTGCATACCGTATAACGCAAAACGCATAACGCATAACGTTACCGCATAAGGCTTGATGCATGACGCATATCGCATAACGCATAACGCATAACTCATAACTCATAACGTATAACGCATAACGCATAACGCATAACGCATAACGCATAATGCATAACGCATAACGCATAACGCATAACGCATAACCCATAACGCATAACGCATAACGCATAACGCATAACGCATAACGCATAACGCAATACGCATAACGCATAAAGTATAACACATAACGCATAACGCATAAAGTATAACACATAACGCATAACGCATTACGCATATTGCATACCGTATAACGCAAAACGCATAACGCATAACGTTACCGCATAAGGCTTGATGCATGACGCATATCGCATAACGCATAACGCATAACTCATAACTCATAACGTATAACGCGTAACGCATAACGCATAACGCATAACGCATAACGCATAACGCATAACGCATAACGCATAACGCATAACGCATAACGCATAACGCATATCGCATAACACATAACGCATAACCCATAACGCATAACGCATAACGCATAACGCATAACGCATAACGCATAACGCATAACGCATAACGCATTACGCATAACGCATAAAGTATAACACATAACGCATAACGCATAAAGTATAACACATAACGCATAACGCATTACGCATATTGCATACCGTATAACGCAAAACGCATAACGCATAACGTTACCGCATAAGGCTTGATGCATGACGCATATCGCATAACGCATAACGCATAACTCATAACTCATAACGTATAACGCATAACGCATAACGCATAACGCATAACGCATAACGCATAACGCATAACGCATAACGCATAACGCATAAAGCATAACGCATAACGCATAACGCAAACTTATAACGCACAACGCATAACGCATAACGCATAACGCATAACGCATAACGAATAACGCATAACGCATAACGCATAACGCATAACGCATAACCCATAACGCATAACGCATAACGCATAACGCATAACGCATAACGCATAACGCATAACGCATAACGCATAACGCATAACGCATAACGCATAACGCATAACGCATAACGCATAACGCATAACGCATAACGCATAACGCATTACGCATAACGCATAAAGTATAACACATAACGCATAACGCATTACGCATAACGCATCACGCATAACATATATCGCATAACACATAACGCATAACCCATAACGCATAACGCATAACGCATACCGCATAACGCATAACGCATATCGCATAACGCATAACGCATAACGTATAACGCATAACGCATACCGTATAACGCATAACGCATAACGCATAACACAAACGTATAACGCACAACGCATAACGAATACAGCAAAACGCATAATGCTTAACGCATAACGGATCACGCATAACGCATAACGCATAACGCATAACGCATAACGCATATCGAATAACGCATAACGCATAACGCATAACGCATAACGCATAACGCATAACGCATAACGCATAACGCATAACGCATAACGCATAACGCATTACGCATAACGCATAAAGTATAACACATAACGCATAACGCATAAAGTATAACACATAACGCATAACGCATTACGCATAACGCATCACGCATAACGCATAACGCATATCGCATAAAACATAACGCATAAAGCATAACGTACAACGTATAACGCATAACGCATAACGTATAACGCATAACGCATAACGCATAACGTATATCGCATAACACATAACGCATAACCCATAACGCATAACGCATAAGGCATAACGCATAACGTTAACGCATAACGCATAACGCCTAACGCATAACGCATAACGTATAACGCATAACGCATAACGCATAACGCATAACGCATAACGCAAACGTATAACGCACAACGCATAATGCATAACGCATAACGCATAACGCATAACGCATGGCGCATAATGCAAAATGCATAACGCATAACGCATAACTCATAACGCATAATGCATAACGCATAACGCATATCGCATAACGCATAACGCATAACGTATAACGCATAACGCATACCGTATAACGCATAACGCATAATGCATAACGCAAACGTATAACGCACAACGCATAACGCATAACGAACAACGGATAACGCATAACGCATAACGCATATCGAATACCGCAAAACGTATATCGCCTAACACATAACGGATCACGCATAACGCATAACGCATAACGCATAAAGTATAACACATAACGCATAACGCATTACGCATAACGCATCACGCATAACGCATAACGCATAACGCATAACGCATATCGCATAAAACATAACGCATCACGCATAACGTACAACGTATAACGCATAACGCATAACGCATAACGCATAACGCATAACGCATAACGTATATCGCATAACACATAACGCATAACCCATAACGCATAACGCATAAGGCATAACTCATAACGTTAACGCATAACGCATAATGCTTAACGCATAACGGATCACGCATAACGCATAACGCATAACGCATAACGCATAACGCATAACGCATAACGCATAACGCATA
Organism: Lasioglossum morio; assembly: GCA_916610235.2. Classification (NCBI taxonomy): domain Eukaryota; kingdom Metazoa; phylum Arthropoda; class Insecta; order Hymenoptera; family Halictidae; genus Lasioglossum; species Lasioglossum morio. The sequence goes on from CAKAJA020000423.1 coordinate 2,716,238, forward strand.
ACGCATAACGCATAACGCATAACGCATAACGCATAACGCATAACGCATAACGCATAACGCATAACGCATAACGCATAACGCATAACGCATAACGCATAACGCATAACGCATAACGCATAACGCATAACGCATATCGCATAACACATAACGCATAACCCATAACGCATAACGCATAACGCATAACGCATAACGCATAACGCATAACGCATAACGCATAACGCAGTACGCATAACGCATAAAGTATAACACATAACGCATAACGCATAAAGTATAACACATAACGCATAACGCATTACGCATATTGCATACCGTATAACGCAAAACGCATAACGCATAACGTTACCGCATAAGGCTTGATGCATGACGCATATCGCATAACGCATAACGCATAACTCATAACTCATAACGTATAACGCATAACGCATAACGCATAACGCATAATGCATAACGCATAACGCATAACGCATAACGCATAACGCATAACGCATAAAGCATAACGCATAACGCATAACGCAAACTTATAACGCACAACGCATAACGCATAACGCATAACGCATAACGCATAACGCATAACGCATAACGCATAACGCATAACGCATAACCCATAACGCATAACGCATAACGCATAACGCATAACGCATAACGCATAACGCATAACGCATAACGCATAACGCATAACGCATAACGCATAACGCATAACGCATAACGCATAACGCATAACGCATAACGCATAACGCATAACGCATTACGCATAACGCATAAAGTATAACACATAACGCATAACGCATTACGCATAACGCATCACGCATAACATATATCGCATAACACATAACGCATAACCCATAACGCATAACGCATAACGCATACCGCATAACGCATAACGCATAACGCATATCGCATAACGCATAACGCATAACGCATAACGTATAACGCATAACGCATACCGTATAACGCATAACGCATAACGCATAACGCAAACGTATAACGCACAACGCATAACGAATACAGCAAAACGCATAATGCTTAACGCATAACGGATCACGCATAACGCATAACGCATAACGCATAACGCATAACGCATAACGCATAACGCAAACGTATAACGCACAACGCATAATGCATAACGCATAACGCATAACGCATAACGCATGGCGCATAATGCAAAATGCATAACGCATAACGCATAACTCATAACGCATAATGCATAACGCATAACGCATAACGCATATCGCATAACGCATAACGCATAACGTATAACGCATAACGCATACCGTATAACGCATAACGCATAATGCATAACGCAAACGTATAACGCACAACGCATAACGCATAACGAACAACGGATAACGCATAACGCATAACGCATATCGAATACCGCAAAACGTATATCGCCTAACACATAACGGATCACGCATAACGCATAACGCATAAAGTATAACACATAACGCATAACGCATTACGCATAACGCATCACGCATAACGCATAACGCATAACGCATAACGCATATCGCATAAAACATAACGCATCACGCATAACGTACAACGTATAACGCATAACGCATAACGCATAACGCATAACGCATAACGCATAACGTATATCGCATAACACATAACGCATAACCCATAACGCATAACGCATAAGGCATAACTCATAACGTTAACGCATAACGCATAATGCTTAACGCATAACGGATCACGCATAACGCATAACGCATAACGCATAACGCATAACGCATAACGCATAACGCATAACGCATAACGCATAACGCATAACGCATAACGCATAACGCATAACGCATAACGCATAACGCATAACGCATAACGCATAACGCATAACGCATAACGCATAACGCATAACGCATAACGCATAACGCATAACGCATATCGCATAACACATAACGCATAACCCATAACGCATAACGCATAACGCATAACGCATAACGCATAACGCATAACGCATAACGCAATACGCATAACGCATAAAGTATAACACATAACGCATAACGCATAAAGTATAACACATAACGCATAACGCATTACGCATATTGCATACCGTATAACGCAAAACGCATAACGCATAACGTTACCGCATAAGGCTTGATGCATGACGCATATCGCATAACGCATAACGCATAACTCATAACTCATAACGTATAACGCATAACGCATAACGCATAACGCATAACGCATAACGCATAAAGCATAACGCATAACGCATAACGCAAACTTATAACGCACAACGCATAACGCATAACGCATAACGCATAACGCATAACGCATAACGCATAACGCATAACGCATAACGCATAACCCATAACGCATAACGCATAACGCATAACGCATAACGCATAACGCATAACGCATAACGCATAACGCATAACGCATAACGCATAACGCATAACGCATAACGCATAACGCATTACGCATAACGCATTACGCATAACGCATAAAGTATAACACATAACGCATAACGCATTACGCATAACGCATCACGCATAACATATATCGCATAACACATAACGCATAACCCATAACGCATAACGCATAACGCATACCGCATAACGCATAACGCATAACGCATATCGCATAACGCATAACGCATAACGTATAACGCATAACGCATACCGTATAACGCATAACGCATAACGCATAACGCAAACGTATAACGCACAACGCATAACGAATACAGCAAAACGCATAATGCTTAACGCATAACGGATCACGCATAACGCATAACGCATAACGCATAACGCATAACGCATATCGAATAACGCATAACGCATAACGCATAACGCATAACGCATAACGCATAACGCATAACGCATAACGCATAACGCATAACGCATAACGCATTACGCATAACGCATAAAGTATAACACATAACGCATAACGCATAAAGTATAACACATAACGCATAACGCATTACGCATAACGCATCACGCATAACGCATAACGCATATCGCATAAAACATAACGCATAAAGCATAACGTACAACGTATAACGCATAACGCATAACGTATAACGCATAACGCATAACGCATAACGTATATCGCATAACACATAACGCATAACCCATAACGCATAACGCATAAGGCATAACGCATAACGTTAACGCATAACGCATAACGCCTAACGCATAACGGATCACGCATAACGCATAAAGCATAACGCATAAAGCATAACGCATAACGCATAACGTATAACGCATAACGTATATCGCATAACACATAACGCATAACCCATAACGCATAACGCATAAGGCATAACGCATAACGTTAACGCATAACGCATAACGCCTAACGCATAACGTATAACGCATAACGCATACCGTATAACGCATAACGCATAACGCAAACGTATAACGCACAACGCATAACGAATACAGCAAAACGCATAATGCTTAACGCATAACGGATCGCGCATAACGCATAACGCATAACGCATAACGCATAACGCATATCGAATAACGCATTACGCATATTGCATACCGTATAACGCAAAACGCATAACGCATAACGTTACCGCATAAGGCTTGATGCATGACGCATATCGCATAACGCATAACGCATAACTCATAACTCATAACGTATAACGCATAACGCATAACGCATAACGCATAATGCATAACGCATAACGCATAACGCATAACGCATAACGCATAACGCATAAAGCATAACGCATAACGCATAACGCAAACTTATAACGCACAACGCATAACGCATAACGCATAACGCATAACGCATAACGCATAACGCATAACGCATAACGCATAACGCATAACGCATAACCCATAACGCATAACGCATAACGCATAACGCATAACGCATAACGCATAACGCATAACGCATAACGCATAACGCATAACGCATAACGCATAACGCATAACGCATAACGCATTACGCATAACGCATTACGCATAACGCATAAAGTATAACACATAACGCATAACGCATTACGCATAACGCATCACGCATAACATATATCGCATAACACATAACGCATAACCCATAACGCATAACGCATAACGCATACCGCATAACGCATAACGCATAACGCATATCGCATAACGCATAACGCATAACGTATAACGCATAACGCATACCGTATAACGCATAACGCATAACGCATAACGCAAACGTATAACGCACAACGCATAACGAATACAGCAAAACGCATAATGCTTAACGCATAACGGATCACGCATAACGCATAACGCATAACGCATAACGCATAACGCATATCGAATAACGCATAACGCATAACGCATAACGCATAACGCATAACGCATAACGCATAACGCATAACGCATAACGCATAACGCATAACGCATTACGCATAACGCATAAAGTATAACACATAACGCATAACGCATAAAGTATAACACATAACGCATAACGCATTACGCATAACGCATCACGCATAACGCATAACGCATATCGCATAAAACATAACGCATAAAGCATAACGTACAACGTATAACGCATAACGCATAACGTATAACGCATAACGCATAACGCATAACGTATATCGCATAACACATAACGCATAACCCATAACGCATAACGCATAAGGCATAACGCATAACGTTAACGCATAACGCATAACGCCTAACGCATAACGGATCACGCATAACGCATAAAGCATAACGCATAAAGCATAACGCATAACGCATAACGCATAACGTATAACGCATAACGTATATCGCATAACACATAACGCATAACCCATAACGCATAACGCATAAGGCATAACGCATAACGTTAACGCATAACGCATAACGCCTAACGCATAACGTATAACGCATAACGCATACCGTATAACGCATAACGCATAACGCAAACGTATAACGCACAACGCATAACGAATACAGCAAAACGCATAATGCTTAACGCATAACGGATCGCGCATAACGCATAACGCATAACGCATAACGCATAACGCATATCGAATAACGCATAACGTGTAACTCATAACGCATAACGCATAAAGCATAATGCATAACGCATAACGCATAACGCATATCGCATAACGCATAACGCATAACGTATAAATCATAACGCATACCGTATAACGCATTACGCATAATGCATAACGCAAACGTATAACGCACAACGCATAACGCATAACGAACAACGGATAACGCATAACGCATAACGCATAACGAATACCGCAAAACGTATATCGCCTAACACATAACGGATCACGCATAACGCATAACGCATAACGTATAACGCATAACGCATAACGCATAACGCATAACGCATAACGCACAACGCATGGCGCATAATGCAAAATGCATAACGCATAACGCATAACGCATAACGCATAACGCATGACGCATAACGCATAACGCATAACGCATAACGCATAACGCATAACGCATTACGCATAACGCATAAAGTATAACACATAACGCATAACGCATAAAGTATAACACATAACGCATAACGCATTACGCATATTGCATAACGTATAACGCAAAACGCATAACGCATAACGTTACCGCATAAGGCTTGATGCATGACGCATATCGCATAACTCATAACGCATAACTCATAACGTATAACGCATAACGCATAACGCATAACGCATAACGCATAACGCATAACGCATAACGCATAACGCATAACGCATAACGCATAACGCATAACGCATAACGCATAACGCATAACGCATAACGCATAACGCATTACGCATAACGCATAAAGTATAACACATAACGCATAACGCATTACGCATAACGCATCACGCATAACGCATAACGCATAACGCATAACGCATATCGCAAAAACATAACGCATCACGCATAACGTACAACGTATAACGCATAACGCATAACGCATAACGCAAAACGCATAACGCATAACGTATATCGCATAACACATAACGCATATCCCATAACGCATAACGCATAAGGCATAACGCATAACGTTAACGCAGAACGCATAACGCCTAACGCATAACGGATCACGCATAACGCATAAAGCATAACGCATAAAGCATAACGCATAACGCATAACGCATAACGCATAAAGCATAACGCATACCGCATAACGCATAACGCATATCGCATAACGCATAACGCATAACGTATAACGCATAACGCATACCGTATAACGCATAACGCATAACGCATAACGCATAACGCATAACGCATAACGCATTACGCATAACGCATAAAGTATAACACATAACGCATAACGCATAAAGTATAACACATAACGCATAACGCATTACGCATAACGCATCACGCATAACGTATAACGCATAACGCATACCGTATAACGCATAACGCATAACGCAAACGTATAACGCACAACGCATAACGAATACAGCAAAACGCATAATGCTTAACGCATAACGGATCACGCATAACGCATAACGCATAACGCATAACGCATAACGCATATCGAATAACGCATAACGTGTAACTCATAACGTATAACGCATAAAGCATAATGCATAACGCATAATGCATAACGCATAACGCATAACGCATAACGCATATCGCATAACGCATAACGTATAACGTATAACGCATAACGCATACCGTATAACGCATAACGCATAATGCATAACGCAAACGTATAACGCACAACGCATAACGCATAACGAACAACGAATACAGCAAAACGCATAATGCTTAACGCATAACGGATCACGCATAACGCATAACGCATAACGCATAACGCATAACGCATATCGAATAACGCATAACGTGTAACTCATAACGCATAACGCATAAAGCATAATGCATAACGCATAACGCATAACGCATATCGCATAACGCATAACGCATAACGTATAACGCATAACGCATACCGTATAACGCATAACGCATAATGCATAACGCAAACGTATAACGCACAACGCATACCGCATAACGAACAACGGATAACGCATAACGCATAACGCATAACGAATACCGCAAAACGTATATCGCCTAACACATAACGGATCACGCATAACGCATAACGCATAACGTATAACGCATAACGCATAACGCATAACGCATAACGCATAACGCATATCGCATACCGCATAACGCATAACGTATAACGCATAACGCATACCGTATAACGCATAACGCATAACGCATAACGCATAATGCATAACGCATAACGCATAACGCATAACGCATAACGCATAACGTATAACGCATAACGCATAACGCAGAACGCATAACGCAAACGTATAACGCACAACGCATAACGCATAACGCATAACGGATAACGCATAACGCATAACGCATAACGCATAACGCATAACGCATATCGCATACCGCATAACGCATAACGTATAACGCATAACGCATACCGTATAACGCATAACGCATAACGCATAACGCATAATGCATAAAGCATAACGCATAACGCATAACGCATAACGCATAACGCATAACGCATAACGCATATCGCACAACGCATGGCGCATAATGCAAAATGCATAACGCATAACGCATAACGCATAACGCATGACGCATAACGCATAACGCATAACGCATAACGCATAACGCATAACGCATAACGCATAACGCATAACGCATAACGCATAACGCATAACGCATAACGCAATACGCATAACGCATAAAGCATAACGCATAACGCATAACGCATAACGCAAACTTATAACGCACAACGCATAACGCATAACGCATAACGCATAACGCATAACACATAACGCATAACGCATAACGCATAACGCATAACGCATAACGCATAACGCATAACGCATAACGCATTACGCATAACGCATAAAGTATAACACATAACGCATATCGCATAACGCATAACGCATAACGTATAACGCATAACGCTACCGTATAACGCATAACGCATAATGCATAACGCAAACGTATAACGCACAACGCATAACGCATAACGAACAACGGATAACGCATAACGCATAACGCATAACGAATACCGCATAACGTATATCGCATAACACATAACGCATAACCCATAACGCATAACGCATAAGGCATAACTCATAACGTTAACGCGTAACGCATAATGCTTAACGCATAACGGATCACGCATAACGCATAACGCATAACGCATAACGCATAACGCATATCGAATAACGCATAACGTGTAACTCATAACGCATAACGCATAAAGCATAATGCATAACGCATAACGAACAACGGATAACGAATAACGCATAACGCATAACGCATAACGCATAACGCATAACGCATAACGCATAACGCATAACGCATAACGCATAACGCATAACGCATTACGCATAACGCATAAAGTATAACACATAACGCATAACGCATAAAGTATAACACATAACGCATAACGCATTACGCATAACGCATCACGCATAACGGATAACGCATAACGCATAACGCATATCGCATAAAACATAACGCATAAAGCATAACGTACAACGTATAACGCATAACGCATAACGCATAACGCATAACGCATAACGCATAACGTATATCGCATAACACATAACGCATAACCCATAACGCATAACGCATAAGGCATAACGCATAACGTTAACGCATAACGCATAACGCCTAACGCATAACGGATCACGCATAACGCATAAAGCATTACGCATAAAGCATAACGCATAACGCATAACGCATAACGCATAAAGCATAACGCATAACGCATAACGCATAACGCATATCGCATAACGCATAACGCATAACGTATAACGCATAACGCATACCGTATAACGCATAACGCATAACGCAAACGTATAACGCACAACGCATAACGAATACAGCAAAACGCATAATGCTTAACGCATAACGGATCACGCATAACGCATAACGCATAACGCATAACGCATAACGCATAACGCATATCGAATAACGCATAACGTGTAACTCATAACATATAACGCATAAAGCATAATGCATAACGCATAATGCATAACGCATAACGCATAACGCATAACGCATAACGCATATCGCATAACGCATAACGTATAACGTATAACGCATAACGCATACCGTATAACGCATAACGCATAATGCATAACGCAAACGTATAACGCACAACGCATAACGCATAACGAACAACGGATAACGCATAACGCATAACGCATAACGAATACCGCAAAACGTATATCGCCTAACACATAACGGATCACGCATGACGCATAACGCATAACGTATAACGCATAACGCATAACGCATAACGCATAACGCATAACGCATAACGCATAACGCATATCGCATACCGCATAACGCATAACGTATAACGCATAACGCATACCGTATAACGCATAACGCATAACGCATAACGCATAATGCATAACGCATAACGCATAACGCATAACGCATAACGCATAACGCACAACGCATGGCGCATAATGCAAAATGCATAACGCATAACGCATAACGCATAACGCATGACGCATAACGCATAACGCATAACGCATAACGCATACCGCATAACGCATAACGCATAACGCATAACGCAAACTTATAACGCATAACGCATAACGCATAACGCATAACGCATAACGCATAACGCATAACGCATAACGCATAACGCATTACGCGTAACGCATAACGCATAACGCATAACGCATAACGCATAACGCATTACGCATAACGCATAAAGTATAACACATAACGCATAACGCATTACGCATAACGCATCACGCATAACGCATAACGCATAACGCATAACGCATATCGCATAAAACATAACGCATCACGCATAACGTACAACGTATAACGCATAACGCATAACGCATAACGCATAACGCATAACGCATAACGCATAACGTATATCGCATAACACATAACGCATATCCAATAACGCATAACGCATAAGGCATAACGCATAACGTTAACGCATAACGCATAACGCATAAAGCATAACGCATAACGCATAACGCATAAAGCATAACGCATACCGCATAACGCATAACGCATATCGCATAACGCATAACGCATAACGTATAACGCATAACGCATACCGTATAACGCATAACGCATAACGCATAACGCAAACGTATAACGCACAACGCATAACGAATACAGCAAAACGCATAATGCTTAACGCATAACGGATCACACATAACGCATAACGCATAACACATAACGCATAACGCATATCGAATAACGCATAACGCGTAACTCATAACGCATAACGCATAAAGCATAATGCATAACGCATAACGAACAACGGATAACGCATAACGCATAACGCATAACGCATAACGCATAACGCATAACGCATAACGCATAACGCATAACGCATAACGCATAACGCATAACGCATAACGCATAACGCATAACGCATAACGCATAACGCATAACGCATAACGCATAACGCATAACGCATAACGCATAACGCATAACGCATAACGCATAACGCATATCGCATAACACATAACGCATAACCCATAACGCATAACGCATAACGCATAACGCATAACGCATAACGCATTACGCAAACGCATAAAGTATAACACATAACGCATAACGCATAAAGTATAACACATAACGCATAACGCATTACGCATATTGCATAACGTATAACGCAAAACGCATAACGCATAACGTTACCGCATAAGGCTTGATGCATGACGCATATCGCATAACGCATAACGCATAACTCATAACGTATAACGCATAACGCATAACGCATAACGCATAACGCATAACGCATAATGCATAACGCATAACGCATAACGCATAACGCATAACGCATAACGCATAACGCATAACGCATAAAGCATAACGCATAACGCATACGCATAACGCAAACTTATAACGCACAACGCATAACGCATAAAGCATAACGCATAACGCATAACGCATAACGCATAACGCATAACGCATAACGCATAACGCATAACGCATAACGCATAACGCATAACGCATAACGCATAACGCATAACGCATAACGCATAACGCATAACGCATAACGCATAACGCATAACGCATAACGCATAACGCATAACGCATAACGCATAACGCATAACGCATAACGCATAACGCATAACGCATAACGCATAACGCATAACGCATAACGCATAACGCATAACGCATAACGCATAACGCATAACGCATAACGCATAACGCATAACGCATATCGCATAACACATAACGCATAACCCATAACGCATAACGCATAACGCATAACGCATAACGCATAACGCATTACGCAAACGCATAAAGTATAACACATAACGCATAACGCATAAAGTATAACACATAACGCATAACGCATTACGCATATTGCATAACGTATAACGCAAAACGCATAACGCATAACGTTACCGCATAAGGCTTGATGCATGACGCATATCGCATAACGCATAACGCATAACTCATAACGTATAACGCATAACGCATAACGCATAACGCATAACGCATAACGCATAACGCATAACGCATAACGCATAACGCATAACGCATAACGCATAACGCATAACGCATAACGCATAAAGCATAACGCATAACGCATACGCATAACGCAAACTTATAACGCACAACGCATAACGCATAAAGCATAACGCATAACGCATAACGCATAACGCATAACGCATAACGCATAACGCATAACGCATAACGCATAACGCATAACGCATAACGCATAACGCATAACGCATAACGCATAACGCATAACGCATAACGCATAACGCATAACGCATAACGCATTACGCATAACGCATAACGCATACCGCATAACGCATATCGCATAACACATAACGCATATCCCATAACGCATAACGCATAAGGCATAACGCATAACGTTAACGCAGAACGCATAAAGCCTAACGCATAACGGATCACGCATAACGCATAAAGCATAACGCATAAAGCATAACGCATAACGCATAACGCATAAAGCATAACGCATACCGCATAACGCATAACGCATATCGCATAACGCATAACGCATAACGTATAACGCATAACGCATACCGTATAACGCATAACGCATAACGCATAACGCAAACGTATAACGCACAACGCATAACGAATACAGCAAAACGCATAATGCTTAACGCATAACGGATCACACATAACGCATAACGCATAACACATAACGCATAACGCATATCGAATAACGCATAACGCGTAACTCATAACGCATAACGCATAAAGCATAATGCATAACGCATAACGAACAACGGATAACGCATAACGCATAACGCATAACGCATAACGCATAACGCATAACGCATAACGCATAACGCATAACGCATAACGCATAACGCATAACGCATAACGCATAACGCATAACGCATAACGCATAACGCATAACGCATAACGCATAACGCATATCGCATAACACATAACGCATAACCCATAACGCATAACGCATAACGCATAACGCATATCGCATTACGCATAACGCATAAAGTATAACACATAACGCATAACGCATAAAGTATAACACATAACGCATAACGCATTACGCATATTGCATAACGTATAACGCAAAACGCATAACGCATAACGTTACCGCATAAGGCTTGATGCATGACGCATATCGCATAACGCATAACGCATAACTCATAACGTATAACGCATAACGCATAACGCATAACGCATAACGCATAATGCATAACGCATAACGCATAACGCATAACGCATAACGCATAACGCATAACAGATAACGCATCACGCATAACGCATAAAGCATAACGCATAACGCATACGCATAACGCAAACTTATAACGCACAACGCATAACGCATAAAGCATAACGCATAACGCATAACGCATAACGCATAACGCATAACGCATAACGCATAACGCATAACGCATAACGCATAACGCATAACGCATAACGCATAACGCATAACGCATAACGCATAACGCATAACGCATAACGCATTACGCATAACGCATAAAGTATAACACATAACGCATAACGCATTACGCATAACGCATCACGCATAACGCATAACGCATAACGCATAACGCATATCGCATAAAACATAACGCATCACGCATAACGTACAACGTATAACGCATAACGCATAACGCATAACGCATAACGCATAACGCATAACGTATATCGCATAACACATAACACATATCCCATAACGCATAACGCATAAGGCATAACGCATAACGTTAACGCAGAACGCATAACGCCTAACGCATAACGGATCACGCATAACGCATAAAGCATAACGCATAAAGCATAACGCATAACGCATAACGCATAAAGCATAACGCATACCGCATAACGCATAACGCATATCGCATAACGCATAACGCATAACGTATAACGCATAACGCATACCGTATAACGCATAACGCATAACGCATATCGAATAACGCATAACGCGTAACTCATAACGCATAACGCATAAAGCATAATGCATAACGCATAACGAACAACGGATAACGCATAACGCATAACGCATAACGCATAACGCATAACGCATAACGCATAACGCATTACGCATAACGCATAAAGTATAACACATAACGCATAACGCATAAAGTATAACACATAACGCATAACGCATTACGCATAACGCATCACGCATAACGCATAACGCATAACGCATAACGCATAAAATATAACGCATAAAGCATAACGTACAACGTATAACACATAACGCATAACGCATTACGCATAACGCATCACGCATAACGCATAACGCATAACGCATATCGCATAAAACATAACGCATAAAGCGTAACGTACAACGTATAACGCATAACGCATAACGTATAACGCATAACGCATAACGTATATCGCATAACACATAACGCATAACCCATAACGCATAACGCATAAGGCATAACGCATAACGTTAACGCATAACGCATAACGCCTAACGCATAACGGATCACGCATAACGCATAACGCATAAAGCATAACGCATAAAGCATAACGCATAACGCATAACGCATAACGCATAAAGCATAACGCATAACGCATAACGCATAACGCATATCGCATAACGCATAACGCATAACGTATAACGCATAACGCATACCGTATAACGCATAACGCATAACGAATACAGCAAAACCCATAATGCTTAACGCATAACGGATCACGCATAACGCATAACGCATAACGCATAACGCATAACGCATATCGAATAACGCATAACGTGTAACTCATAACGCATAACGCATAAAGCATAATGCATAACGCATAACGCATAACGCATAACGCATAACGCATATCGCATACCGCATAACGCATAACGTATAACGCATAACGCATACCGTATAACGCATAACGCATAACGCATAACGCATAATGCATAAGGCATAACGCATAACGCATAACGCATAACGCATAACGCATAACGCATAACGCACAACGCATGGCGCATAATGCAAAATGCATAACGCATAACGCATAACGCATAACGCATAACGCATGACGCATAACGCATAACGCATAACGCATAACGCATAACGCATAACGCATAACGCATAACGCATAACGCATAACGCATAACGCATAACGCATAAAGCATAACGCATAACGCATAACGCATAACGCATAACGCATATCGCATAACGCGTAACTCATAACGCATAACGCATAACGCATAACGCACACCGTATAACGCATAACGCATAACGCATAACGCAAACGTATAGCGCACAACGCATAATGCATAAACCATAACCCTTACTTCATAACGCATAACGCATAATGCACAACGCATAACGAACACCGGAAAACCCATAACGCCTAACGCATAACGGATCACGAATAACGCATAATGCATAACGTATAGCGCACAACGCATAATGCATAAACCAAAACCCTTACTTCATAACGCATAACGCATAATGCACAACGCATAACGAACACCGGAAAACCCATAACGCCTAACGCATAACGGATCACGAATAACGCATAATGCATAACGCATAAAGCATAACGCATAACGCATAACGCATAACGCATAACGCATAACGCATAACGCATAACGCATAACGCATAACGCATAACGCAACGTATAACGCACAACGCATAACGCATAACGCATAACGCATAACGCATAACGCATAACGCATAACGCATAACGCATAACGCATAACGCATAACGCATAACGCATAACGCATAACGCATAACGCATAACGCATAACGCATAACGCATAACGCATAACGCATAACGCATAACGCATAACGCATAACGCATAACGCATAACGCATAACGCATAACGCATAACGCATAACGCATAACGCATAACGCATAACGCATAACGCATAACGCATAACGCATAACCATAACGCATAACGCATAACCCATAACGCATAACGCATAACGCATAACGCATACCGTATAACGCATAACGCATAACGCATAACGCATAACGCATAACGCATAACGCATAACGCATAACGCATAACGCATAACGCATAACGCATAACGCATAACGCATAACGCATAACGCATAACGCATATCGCATAACGCATAACGCATAACGCATAACGCATAACGCATAACGCATAACGCATAACCATAACGCATAACGCATAACGCATAACGCATAACGCATAACGCATAACGCATAACGCATAACGCATAACGCATAACGCATAACGCATAACGCATAACGCATAACGCATAACGCATAACGCATAACGCATAACGCATAACGCATAACGCATAACGCATAACGCATAACCATAACGCATAACGCATAACCCATAACGCATAACGCATAACGCATAACGCATACCGTATAACGCATAATGCATAACGCATAACGCATAACGCATAACGCATAACGCATAACGCATAACGCATAACGCATAACGCATAACGCATAACGCATAACGCATAACGCATAACGCATAACGCATAACGCATAACGCATATCGCATAATGCATAACGCATAACGCATAACGCATAATGCAAACGTATAACGCCCAACGCATAAAGCATAACGAACAACCCATAACGCATAATCCATAACGCATAACGCATAACGCATAACGCATAACGCATAACGCATAACGCATAACGCATAACGCATAACGTATAACGCATATCGCATAACACATACGCATAAAGCATAAGGCATAACGCATTACGCATAATTTATAACTCATAACTCATAACGAATAACGCATAACGCAAAATGAATAACGCATAAAGCATAACGCATAACCCATAACCCATAACGCACAACGCATAAGGCATAATGCACAACGCATAACGAATACCGCAAAACGCATAACGCATAACGCATAACGCATAACGCGTAACTCATAACGCATAACGCATAACGCATAACGCACACCGTATAACGCATAACGCATAACGCATAACGCATACCGTATAACGCATAACGCATAACGCAAACGTATAGCGCACAACGCATAATGCATAAACCATAACCCTTACTTAATAACGCATAACGCATAATGCACAACGCATAACGAACACCGGAAAACCCATAACGCCTAACGCATAACGGATCACGAATAACGCATAAAGCATAACGCATAACGCATAACGCATAACGCATAACGCATAACGCATAACGCATAACGCATATCGCATAACGCATAACGCATAACGCATAATGCATAACGCATAACGCATAACGCATAACGCATAACGCATAACGCATAACGCAAAACGCATAACGTTAACGCATAACCCATAACGCATAAGGCTTGATGCATGATGCATATCGCATATCGCATAACGCATAAGGCTTGATGCATGACGCATATCGCATAACGCATAAGGCATAACGCATAATACATAACGTATAACGCATTATGCATAACGCATAACGCATAACGCATAACGCATAACGCATAACGCATAACGCATATCGCATAACACATACGCATAACGCATAACGCATAACGCATAACGCATAACGCATAACCATAACGCATAACGCATAACCCATAACGCATAACGCATAACGCATAACGCATAACGTATAACGCATAACGCATACCGTATAACGCATAATGCATAACGCATAACGCATAACGCATAAAGCATAACGTATAACGCATAACGCATACCGTATAACGCATAACGCATAACGCATAACGCAAACGTATAGCGCACAACGCATAATGAATAAACCATAACCCTTACTTAATAACGCATAACGCATAATGCACAACGCATAACGAACACCGGAAAACCCATAACGCCTAACGCATAACGGATCACGAATAACGCATAAAGCATAACGCATAACGCATAACGCATAACGCATAACGCATAACGTATAACGCATAACGCATAACGCATAACGCATAACGCATAACGCAAAACGCATAACGTTAACGCATAACCCATAACGGATAAGGCTTGAAGCATGACGCATATCGCATATCGCATAACGCATAAGGCTTGATGCATGACGCATATCGCATAACGCATAAGGCATAACGCATAATACATAACGTATAACGCATTATGCATAACGCATAGCGCATAACGCATAACGCATATCGCATAACACATACGCATAACGCATAACGCATAGCGCATAACGCATAACGCATAACCATAACGCATAACGCATAACCCCGTAACGCATAACGCATAACGCATAACGTATAACGCATAACGCATACCGTATAACGCATAACGCATAACGCATAACGGATCACGCATAACGCACAACGCATTGCGCATAACGCATAACGCATAACACATAACGCATAACGCATAACGCATAACGCATAACGCATAACGCATAACGCATAACGCATAACGCATAACGCATAACGCATAACGCATAACGCATAACGCATAACGCAAACTTATAACGCACAACGCATAGCGCATAACGCATAACGCATAACGCATAACGCATAACGCATAACGCATAACGCATAACGCATAACGCATAACGCATAACGCATAACGCATAACGCATAAAGTATAACACATAACGCATAACGCATAACGCATATCGCATAACGCATAACGCATAACGCATAACGCATAACGCATAACGCATAACGCATAACGCAAAACGCATAACGTTAACGCATAACCCATAACGCATAAGGCTTGATGCATGACGCATATCGCATATCGCATAACGCATAAGGCTTGATGCATGACGCATATCGCATAACGCATAAGGCATAACGCACAATACATAACGTATAACGCATTATGCATAACGCATAACGCATAACGCATAACGCATAACGCATAACGCATATCGCATAACACATACGCATAACGCATAACGCATAACGCATAACCATAACGCATAACGCATAACGCATAACCCATAACGCATAACGCATAACGCATAACGCATAACGTATAACGCATAACGCATACCGTATAACGCATAATGCATAACGCATAAAGCATAACGCATAACGCATAACGCATAACGCATAACGCATAACGCATAACGCATAACGCATAACGCATAACGCATAACGCATAACGCATAACGCATAACGCATAACGCATAACGCATAACGCATAACGCATAACGCATAACGCATAACGCATAACGCATAACGCATAACGCATAACGCATAACGCATAACGCATAACGCATAACGCATAACGCATAACGCATAACGCATAACGCATAACGCATAACGCATAACGCATAACGCATAACGCATAACGCATATCGTGTAACACATACGCATAACGCATAAGGCATTACGCATTACGCATAACTTATAACTCATAACTCATAACGAATAACGCATAACGCAAAATGAATAACGCATAAAGCATAACGCATAACCCATAACCCATAACGCACAACGCATAAGGCATAATGCACAACGCATAACGAATACCGCAAAACGCATAACGCATAACGCATATCGCATAACGCGTAACTCATAACGCATAACGCATAACGCATAACGCACACCGTATAACGCATAACGCATAACGCATAACGCAAACGTATAGCGCACAACGCATAATGCATAAACCATAACCCTTACTTCATAACGCATAACGCATAATGCACAACGCATAACGAACACCGGAAAACCCATAACGCCTAACGCATAACGGATCACGAATAACGCATAATGCATAACGCATAACGCATAACGCATAACGCATAACGCATAACGCATAACGCATAACGCATAACGCATAACGCATAACGCATAACGCATAACGCATAACGCATAACGCATAACGCATAACGCATAACGCATAACGTATAACGCATAACGCATACCTTATAACTCATAATGCATAACGCATAAAGCATAACGCATAACGCATAACGCATAACGCATAACGCATAACGCATAACGCAAACGTATAGCGCACAACGCATAATGCATAAACCATAACCCTTACTTCATAACGCATAACGCATAATGCACAACGCATAACGAACACCGGAAAACCCATAACGCCTAACGCATAACGGATCACGAATAACGCATAATGCATAACGCATAAAGCATAACGCATAACGCATAACGCATAACGCATAACGCATAACGTATAACGCATAACGCATAACGCATAACGCATATCGCAACCTATAACGCACAACGCATAACGCATAACGCATAACGCATAACGCATAACGCATAACGCATAACGCATAACGCATAACGCATAACGCATAACGCATAACGCATAACGCATAACGCATAACGCATAACGCATAACGCATAACGCATAACGCATAACGCATAACGCATAACGCATAACGCATAACGCATAACCATAACGCATAACGCATAACCCATAACGCATAACGCATAACGCATAACGCATACCGTATAATGCATAATGCATAACGCATAACGCATAACGCATAACGCATAACGCATAACGTATAACGCATAACGCATAACGCATAACGCATAACGCATAACGCATAACGCATAACGCATAACGCATAACGCATAACGCATAACGCATAACGCATAACGCATAACGCATAACGCATAACGCATAACCATAACGCATAACGCATAACCCATAACGCATAACGCATAACGCATAACGCATAACGCATAACGCATAACGTATAACGCATAACGCATACCGTATAACGCATAATGCATAACGCATAACGCATAACGCATAACGCATAACGTATAACGGATAACGCATACCGTATAACGCATAACGCATAACGCATAACGCAAACGTATAGCGCACAACGCATAATGCATAAACCATAACCCTTACTTCATAACGCATAACGCATAATGCACAACGCATAACGAACACCGGAAAACCCATACCGCCTAACGCATAACGGATCGCGAATAACGCATAATCAATAACGAATAAAGCATAACGCATAACGCATAACGCATAACGCATAACGCGTAACTCATAACACATAACGCATAACGCATAACGCACACCGTATAACGCATAACGCATAACGCATAACGCATAACGCATAACGCATAAAGCATAACGCATAACGCATAACGCATAATGCAAACGTATAAAGCCCAACGCATAAAGCATAACGAACAACCCATAACGCATAATCCATAACGCCCAACGCATAAAGCATAACGAACAACCCATAACGCATAATCCATAACGCATAACGCATAACGCATAACGCATAACGCATAACGCATATCGCATAACACATACGCATAAAGCATAAGGCATAACGCATTACGCATAATTTATAACTCATAACTCATAACGAATAACGCATAACGCAAAATGAATAACGCATAAAGCATAACGCATAACCCATAACCCATAACGCACAACGCATAAGGCATAATGCACAACGCATAACGAATACCGCAAAACGCATAACGCATAACGCATAACGCATAACGCGTAACTCATAACGCATAACGCATAACGCATAACGCACACCGTATAACGCATAACGCATAACGCATAACGCATAACGCATACCGTATAACGCATAACGCATAACGCATAACGCAAACGTATAGCGCACAACGCATAATGCATAAACCATAACCCTTACTTAATAACGCATAACGCATAATGCACAACGCATAACGAACACCGGAAAACCCATAACGCCTAACGCATAACGGATCACGAATAACGCATAAATCATAACGCATAACGCATAACGCATAACGCAAAACGCATAACGCATAACGCATAACGCATAACGCATAACGCATACCGTATAATGCATAATGCATAACGCATAACGCATAACGCATAACGCATAACGCATAACGTATAACGCATAACGCATAACGCATAACGCATAACGCATAACGCATAACGCATAACGCATAACGCATAACGCATAACGCATAACGCATAACGCATAACGCATAACGCATAACGCATAACGCATAACCATAACGCATAACGCATAACCCATAACGCATAACGCATAACGCATAACGCATAACGCATAACGCATAACGTATAACGCATAACGCATACCGTATAACGCATAACGCATAACCCATAACGCATAACGCATAACGCATAACGCATAACGCATAACGCATAACGTATAACGCATAACGCATACCGTATAACGCATAATGCATAACGCATAACGCATAACGCATAACGCATAACGTATAACGGATAACGCATACCGTATAACGCATAACGCATAACGCATAACGCAAACGTATAGCGCACAACGCATAATGCATAAACCATAACCCTTACTTCATAACGCATAACGCATAATGCACAACGCATAACGAACACCGGAAAACCCATACCGCCTAACGCATAACGGATCGCGAATAACGCATAATCAATAACGAATAAAGCATAACGCATAACGCATAACGCATAACGCATAACGCGTAACTCATAACACATAACGCATAACGCATAACGCACACCGTATAACGCATAACGCATAACGCATAACGCATAACGCATAACGCATAAAGCATAACGCATAACGCATAACGCATAATGCAAACGTATAAAGCCCAACGCATAAAGCATAACGAACAACCCATAACGCATAACGCATAACGCATAACGCATAACGCATAACGTATAACGCATAACGCATACCGTATAACGCATAATGCATAACGCATAACGCATAACGCATAACGCATAACGTATAACGCATAACGCATACCGTATAACGCATAACGCATAACGCATAACGCAAACGTATAGCGCACAACGCATAATGCATAAACCATAACCCTTACTTCATAACGCATAACGCATAATGCACAACGCATAACGAACACCGGAAAACCCATACCGCCTAACGCATAACGGATCGCGAATAACGCATAATCAATAACGAATAAAGCATAACGCATAACGCATAACGCATAACGCATAACGCGTAACTCATAACACATAACGCATAACGCATAACGCACACCGTATAACGCATAACGCATAACGCATAACGCATAACGCATAACGCATAAAGCATAACGCATAACGCATAACGCATAACTCATAATGCAAACGTATAAAGCCCAACGCATAAAGCATAACGAACAACCCATAACGCATAATCCATAACGCCCAACGCATAAAGCATAACGAACAACCCATAACGCATAATCCATAACGCATAACGCATAACGCATAACGCATAACGCATAACGCATAACGCATATCGCATAACACATACGCATAAAGCATAAGGCATAACGCATTACGCATAATTTATAACTCATAACTCATAACGAATAACGCATAACGCAAAATGAATAACGCATAAAGCATAACGCATAACCCATAACCCATAACGCACAACGCATAAGGCATAATGCACAACGCATAACGAATACCGCAAAACGCATAACGCATAACGCATAACGCATAACGCGTAACTCATAACGCATAACGCATAACGCATAACGCACACCGTATAACGCATAACGCATAACGCATAACGCATAACGCATACCGTATAACGCATAACGCATAACGCATAACGCAAACGTATAGCGCACAACGCATAATGCATAAACCATAACCCTTACTTAATAACGCATAACGCATAATGCACAACGCATAACGAACACCGGAAAACCCATAACGCCTAACGCATAACGGATCACGAATAACGCATAAATCATAACGCATAACGCATAACGCATAACGCAAAACGCATAACGCATAACGCATAACGCATAACGCATAACGCATAATGCATAACGCATAACGCATAACGCATAACGCATAACGCATAACGCAAAACGCATAACGTTAACGCATAACCCATAACGCATAAGGCTTGATGCATGACGCATATCGCATATCGCATAACGCATAAGGCTTGATGCATGACGCATATCGCATAACGCATAAGGCATAACGCATAATACATAACGTATAACGCATTATGCATAACGCATAACGCATAACGCATAACGCATAACGCATAACGCATAACGCATAACGCAAATCGCATAACACATACGCATAACGCATAACGCATAACGCATAACGCATAACGCATAACCATAACGCATAACGCATAACGCATAACCATAACGCATAACGCATAACCCATAACGCATAACGCATAACGCATAACGCATAACGTATAACGCATAACGCATACCGTATAACGCATAATGCATAACGCATAAAGCATAACGCATAACGCATAACGCATAACGCATAACGCATAACGCATAACGCATAACGCATAACGCATAACGCATAACGCATAACGCATAACGCATAACGCATAACGCATAACGCATAACGCATAACGCATAACGCATAACGCATAACGCATAACGCATAACGCAAAACGCATAACGTTAACGCATAACCCATAACGCATAAGGCTTGATGCATGACGCATATCGCATATCGCATAACGCATAAGGCTTGATGCATGACGCATATCGCATAACGCATAAGGCATAACGCATAATACATAACGTATAACGCATTATGCATAACGCATAGCGCATAACGCATAACGCATATCGCATAACACATACGCATAACGCATAACGCATAGCGCATAACGCATAACGCATAACCATAACGCATAACGCATAACCCATAACGCATAACGCATAACGCATAACGTATAACGCATAACGCATACCGTATAACGCATAACGCATAACGCATAACGGATCACGCATAACGCACAACGCATAGCGCATAACGCATAACGCATAACACATAACGCATAACGCATAACGCATAACGCATAACGCATAACGCATAACGCATAACGCATAACGCATAACGCATAACGCATAACGCATAACGCATAACGCATAACGCAAACTTATAACGCACAACGCATAGCGCATAACGCATAACGCATAACGCATAACGCATAACGCATAACGCCTAACGCATAACGCATAACGCATAACGCATAACGCATAACGCATAACGCATAACGCATAACGCATAACGCATAACGCATATCGCATAATACATACGCATAACGCATAAGGCATAACGCATAACGCATAACGCATAACGCATAACGCATAACGCATAACGCATAACGCATAACGCATAACGCATAACGCATAACGCATAACGCATAACGCATAACGCATAACGCATAACGCATAACGCAAAACGCATAACGTTAACGCATAACCCATAACGCATAAGGCTTGATGCATGACGCATATCGCATATCGCATAACGCATAAGGCTTGATGCATGACGCATATCGCATAACGCATAAGGCATAACGCACAATACATAACGTATAACGCATTATGCATAACGCATAACGCATAACGCATAACGCATAACGCATAACGCATATCGCATAACACATACGCATAACGCATAACGCATAACGCATAACGCATAACGCATAACGCATAACCATAACGCATAACGCATAACGCATAACCCATAACGCATAACGCATAACACATAACGCATAACATATAACGCATAACGCATACCGTATAACGCATAATGCATAACGCATAAAGCATAACGCATAACGCATAACGCATAACGCATAACGCATAGCGCATAACGCATAACGCATAACGCATAACGCATAACGCATATCGTGTAACACATACGCATAACGCATAAGGCATTACGCATTACGCATAACGCATAACGCATAACACATAACGCATAACGTATAACGCATAACGCATAACCATAACGCATAACGCATAACCCATAACGCATAACGCATAACGCATAACGTATAACGCATAACGCATACCGTATAACGCATAATGCATAACGCATAAAGCAAAACGCATAACGCAAACGTATAACGCACAACGCATAACGTATAACGCATAACGCATAACGCATAACGCATAACGCATAACGCATAACGCATAACGCATAACGCATAACGCATAACGCATAACGCATAACGCATAACGCATAACCATAACGCATAACGCATAACCCATAACGCATAACGCATAACGCATAACGCATAACGCATAACGTATAACGCATAACGCATACCGTATAACGCATAATGCATAACGCATAACGCATAACGCATAACGCATAACGCATAACGTATAACGCATAACGCATACCGTATAACGCATAACGCATAACGCATAACGCAAACGTATAGCGCACAACGCATAATGCATAAACCATAACCCTTACTTCATAACGCATAACGCATAATGCACAACGCATAACGAACACCGGAAAACCCATACCGCCTAAAGCATAACGGATCGCGAATAACGCATAATCAATAACGAATAAAGCATAACGCATAACGCATAACGCATAACGCGTAACTCATAACACATAACGCATAACGCATAACGCACACCGTATAACGCATAACGCATAACGCATAACGCATAACGCATAAAGCATAACGCATAACGCATAACGCATAACGCATAATGCAAACGTATAACGCCCAACGCATAAAGCATAACGAACAACCCATAACGCATAATCCATAACGCCCAACGCATAAAGCATAACGAACAACCCATAACGCATAATCCATTACGCATAACGCATAACGCATAACGCATAACGCATAACGCATAACGCATAACGCATAACGCATAACGCATAACGCATAACGCATAACGCATAACGCATAACGCATATCGCATAACACATACGCATAAAGCATAAGGCATAACGCATTACGCATAATTTATAACTCATAACTCATAACGAATAACGCATAACGCAAAATGAATAACGCATAAAGCATAACGCATAACCCATAACCCATAACGCACAACGCATAAGGCATAATGCACAACGCATAACGAATACCGCAAAACGCATAACGCATAACGCATAACGCGTAACTCATAACGCATAACGCATAATGCATAACGCATAACGCATAACGCATAAAGCATAACGTATAACGCATAACGCATACCGTATAACGCATAACGCATAACGCATAACGCAAACGTATAGCGCACAACGCATAATGAATAAACCATAACCCTTACTTAATAACGCATAACGCATAATGCACAACGCATAACGAACACCGGAAAACCCATAACGCCTAACGCATAACGGATCACGAATAACGCATAAAGCATAACGCATAACGCATAACGCATAACGCATAACGCATAACGTATAACGCATAACGCATAACGCATAACGCATAACGCAAAACGCATAACGTTAACGCATAACCCATAACGCATAAGGCTTGATGCATGACGCATATCGTATATCGCATAACGCATAAGGCTTGATGCATGACGCATATCGCATAACGCATAAGGCATAACGCATAATACATAACGTATAACGCATTATGCATAACGCATAGCGCATAACGCATAACGCATATCGCATAACACATACGCATAACGCATAACGCATAGCGCATAACGCATAACGCATAACCATAACGCATAACGCATAACCCATAACGCATAACGCATAACGCATAACGTATAACGCATAACGCATACCGTATAACGCATAACGCATAACGCATAACGGATCACGCATAACGCACAACGCATTGCGCATAACGCATAACGCATAACACATAACGCATAACGCATAACGCATAACGCATAACGCATAACGCAAACTTATAACGCACAACGCATAGCGCATAACGCATAACGCATAACGCATAACGCATAACGCATAACGCATAACGCATAACGCATAACGCATAACGCATAACGCATAACGCATAACGCATAACGCATAACGCATAACGCATAACGCATAACGCATAACGCATATCGCATAACACATACGCATAACGCATAAGGCATAACGCATAACGCATAACGCATAACGCATAACGCATAACGCATAACGCATAACGCATAACGCATAACGCATAACGCATAACGCATAACGCATAACGCATAACGCAAAACGCATAACGTTAACGCATAACCCATAACGCATAAGGCTTGATGCATGACGCATATCGCATATCGCATAACGCATAAGGCTTGATGCATGACGCATATCGCATAACGCATAAGGCATAACGCACAATACATAACGTATAACGCATTATGCATAACGCATAACGCATAACGCATAACGCATAACGCATAACGCATAACGCATATCGCATAACACATACGCATAACGCATAACGCATAACGCATAACCATAACGCATAACGCATAACGCATAACCCATAACGCATAACGCATAACGCATAACGCATAACGTATAACGCATAACGCATACCGTATAACGCATAATGCATAACGCATAAAGCATAACGCATAACGCATAACGCATAACGCATAACGCATAACGCATAACGCATAACGCATAACGCATAACGCATAACGCATAACGCATAACGCATAACGCATAACGCATAACGCATAACGCATAACGCATAACGCATAACGCATAACGCATAACGCATAACGCCTAACGCATAACGCATTACGCATTACGCATAACTTATAACTCATAACTCATAACGAATAACGCATAACGCAAAATGAATAACGCATAAAGCATAACGCATAACCCATAACCCATAACGCACAACGCATAAGGCATAATGCACAACGCATAACGAATACCGCAAAACGCATAACGCATAACGCATATCGCATAACGCGTAACTCATAACGCATAACGCATAACGCATAACGCACACCGTATAACGCATAACGCATAACGCATAACGCAAACGTATAGCGCACAACGCATAATGCATAAACCATAACCCTTACTTCATAACGCATAACGCATAATGCACAACGCATAACGAACACCGGAAAACCCATAACGCCTAACGCATAACAGATCACGAATAACGCATAATGCATAACGCATAACGCATAACGCATAACGCATAACGCATAACGCATAACGCATAACGCATAACGCATAACGCATAACGCATAACGCATAACGCATAACGCATAACGCATAACGCATAACGCATAACGCATAACGCATAACGCATAACGCATAACGCATAACGCATAACGCATAACGCATAACGCATAACGCATAACGCATAACGCATAACGCATAACGCATAACGCATATCGCATAACGCATAACGCATAACGCATAACGCATAACGCATAACGCATAACGCATAACGCATAACGCATAACGCATAACGCATAACGCATAACGCATAACGCATAACGCATAACGCAAAACGCATAACGTTAACGCATAACCCATAACGCATAAGGCTTGATGCATGACGCATATCGCATATCGCATAACGCATAAGGCTTGATGCATGACGCATATCGCATAACGCATAAGGATAACGCATAATACATAACGTATAACGCATTATGCATAACGCATAACGCATAACGCATAACGCATAACGCATAACGCATAACGCATATCGCATAACACATACGCATAACGCATAACGCATAACGCATAACGCATAACGCATATCGCATAACGCATAACCATAACGCATAACGCATAACCCATAACGCATAACGCATAACGCATAACGTATAACGCATAACGCATACCGTATAACTCATAATGCATAACGCATAAAGCATAACGCATAACGCATAACGCATAACGCATAACGCATAACGCAAACGTATAGCGCACAACGCATAATGCATAAACCATAACCCTTACTTCATAACGCATAACGCATAATGCACAACGCATAACGAACACCGGAAAACCCATAACGCCTAACGCATAACGGATCACGAATAACGCATAATGCATAACGCATAAAGCATAACGCATAACGCATAACGCATAACGCATAACGCATAACGCATAACGCATAACGCATAACGCATAACGCATAACGCAACCTATAACGCACAACGCATAACGCATAACGCATAACGCATAACGCATAACGCATAACGCATAACGCATAACGCATAACGCATAACGCATAACGCATAACGCATAACGCATAACGCATAACGTATAACGCATAACGCATAACGCATAACGCATAACGCATAACGCATAACGCATAACGCATAACGCATAACCATAACGCATAACGCATAACCCATAACGCATAACGCATAACGCATAACGCATACCGTATAACGCATAATGCATAACGCATAACGCATAACGCATAACGCATAACGCATAACGTATAACGCATAACGCATAACGCATAACGCATAACGCATAACACATAACGCATAACGTATAACGCATAACGCATAACCATAACGCATAACGCATAACCCATAACGCATAACGCATAACGCATAACGTATAACGCATAACGCATACCGTATAACGCATAATGCATAACGCATAAAGCAAAACGCATAACGCAAACGTATAACGCACAACGCATAACGTATAACGCATAACGCATAACGCATAACGCATAACGCATAACGCATAACGCATAACGCATAACGCATAACGCATAACGCATAACGCATAACCATAACGCATAACGCATAACCCATAACGCATAACGCATAACGCATAACGCATAACGCATAACGCATAACGTATAACGCATAACGCATACCGTATAACGCATAATGCATAACGCATAACGCATAACGCATAACGCATAACGTATAACGCATAACGCATACCGTATAACGCATAACGCATAACGCATAACGCATAACGCATAACGTATAACGCATAACGCATACCGTATAACGCATAATGCATAACGAATAAAGCATAACGCATAACGCATAACGCATAACGCATAACGCATAACGCAAACGTATAGCGCACAACGCATAATGCATAAACCATAACCCTTACTTCATAAGGCATAACGCATAATGCACAACGCATAACGAACACCGGAAAACCCATAACGCCTAACGCATAACGGATCACGAATAACGCATAATGCATAACGCATAAAGCATAACGCATAACGCATAACGCATAACGCATAACGCATAACGCATAACGCATAACGCATAACGCATAACGCATAACGCATAACGCATAACGCAACGTATAACGCACAACGCATAACGCATAACGCATAACGCATAACGCATAACGCATAACGCATAACGCATAACGCATAACGCATAACGCATAACGCATACCGTATAACGCATAATGCATAACGCATAACGCATAACGCATAACGCATAACGTATAACGCATAACGCATAACGCATAACGCATAACGCATAACGCATAACACATAACGCATAACGGATAACGCATAACGCATAACCATAACGCATAACGCATAACCCATAACGCATAACGCATAACGCATAACGTATAACGCATAACGCATACCGTATAACGCATAATGCATAACGCATAAAGCAAAACGCATAACGCAAACGTATAACGCACAACGCATAACGTATAACGCATAACGCATAACGCATAACGCATAACGCATAACGCATAACGCATAACGCATAACGCATAACCATAACGCATAACGCATAACCCATAACGCATAACGCATAACGCATAACGCATAACGCATAACGCATAACGTATAACGCATAACGCATACCGTATAACGCATAATGCATAACGCATAACGCATAACGCATAACGCATAACGTATAACGCATAACGCATACCGTATAACGCATAACGCATAACGCATAACGCATAACCCATAACGCACAACGCATAAGGCATAATGCACAACGCATAACGAATACCGCAAAACGCATAACGCATAACGCATAACGCATAACGCGTAACTCATAACGCATAACGCATAACGCATAACGCACACCGTATAACGCATAACGCATAACGCATAACGCATAACGCATACCGTATAACGCATAACGCATAACGCATAACGCAAACGTATAGCGCACAACGCATAATGCATAAAAAATAACCCTTACTTAATAACGCATAACGCATAATGCACAACGCATAACGAACACCGGAAAACCCATAACGCCTAACGCATAACGGATCACGAATAACGCATAAAGCATAACGCATAACGCATAACGCATAACGCAAAACGCATAACGCATAACGCATAACGCATAAGGCATAACGCATAATGCATAACGCATAACGCATAACGCATAACGCATAACGCATAACGCAAAACGCATAACGTTAACGCATAACCCATAACGCATAAGGCTTGATGCATGACGCATATCGCATATCGCATAACGCATAAGGCTTGATGCATGACGCATATCGCATAACGCATAAGGCATAACGCATAATACATAACGTATAACGCATTATGCATAACGCATAACGCATAACGCATAACGCATAACGCATAACGCATAACGCATATCGCATAACACATACGCATAACGCATAACGCATAACGCATAACGCATAACGCATAACCATAACGCATAACGCATAACGCATAACCATAACGCATAACGCATAACCCATAACGCATAACGCATAACGCATAACGCATAACGTATAACGCATAACGCATACCGTATAACGCATAATGCATAACGCATAAAGCATAACGCATAACGCATAACGCATAACGCATAACGCATAACGCATAACGCATAACGCATAACGCATAACGCATAACGCATAACGCGTAACGCATAACGCATAACGCATAACGCATAACGCATAACGCATAACGCATAACGCATAACGCAAAACGCATAACGTTAACGCATAACCCATAACGCATAAGGCTTGATGCATGACGCATATCGCATATCGCATAACGCATAAGGCTTGATGCATGACGCATATCGCATAACGCATAAGGCATAACGCATAATACATAACGTATAACGCATTATGCATAACGCATAGCGCATAACGCATAACGCATATCGCATAACACATACGCATAACGCATAACGCATAGCGCATAACGCATAACGCATAACCATAACGCATAACGCATAACCCATAACGCATAACGCATAACGCATAACGTATAACGCATAACGCATACCGTATAACGCATAACGCATAACGCATAACGGATCACGCATAACGCACAACGCATAGCGCATAACGCATAACGCATAACACATAACGCATAACGCATAACGCATAACGCATAACGCATAACGCATAACGCATAACGCATAACGCATAACGCATAACGCATAACGCATAACGCATAACGCATAACGCAAACTTATAACGCACAACGCATAGCGCATAACGCATAACGCATAACGCATAACGCATAACGCATAACGCATAACGCATAACGCATAACGCATAACGCATAACGCATAACGCATAACGCATAACGCATAACGCATAACGCATAACGCATAACGCATAACGCATAACGCATATCGCATAATACATACGCATAACGCATAAGGCATAACGCATAACGCATAACGCATAACGCATAACGCATAACGCATAACGCATAACGCATAACGCATAACGCATAACGCAAAACGCATAACGTTAACGCATAACCCATAACGCATAAGGCTTGATGCATGACGCATATCGCATATCGCATAACGCATAAGGCTTGATGCATGACGCATATCGCATAACGCATAAGGCATAACGCACAATACATAACGTATAACGCATTATGCATAACGCATAACGCATAACGCATAACGCATAACGCATAACGCGTAACTCATAACGCATAACGCATAACGCATAACGCACACCGTATAACGCATAACGCATAACGCATAACGCAAACGTATAGCGCACAACGCATAATGCATAAACCATAACCCTTACTTCATAACGCATAACGCATAATGCACAACGCATAACGAACACCGGAAAACCCATAACGCCCAACGCATAACGGATCACGAATAACGCATAATGCATAACGCATAACGCATAACGCATAACGCATAACGCATAACGCATAACGCATAACGCATAACGCATAACGCATAACGCATAACGCATAACGCATAACGCATAACGCATAACGCATAACGCATAACGCATAACGCATATCGCATAACGCATAACGCATAACGCATAACGCATAACGCATAACGCATAACGCATAACGCATAACGCATAACGCATAACGCATAACGCATAACGCATAACGCATAACGCATAACGCATAACGCATAACGCATAACGCAAAACGCATAACGTTAACGCATAACCCATAACGCATAAGGCTTGATGCATGACGCATATCGCATATCGCATAACGCATAAGGCTTGATGCTGACGCATATCGCATAACGCATAAGGATAACGCATAATACATAACGTATAACGCATTATGCATAACGCATAACGCATAACGCATAACGCATAACGCATAACGCATAACGCATAACGCATATCGCATAACACATACGCATAACGCATAACGCATAACGCATAACGCATAACGCATAACCATAACGCATAACGCATAACCCATAACGCATAACGCATAACGCATAACGTATAACGCATAACGCATACCGTATAACGCATAATGCATAACGCATAAAGCATAACGCATAACGCATAACGCATAACGCATAACGCATAACGCATAACGCAAACGTATAGCGCACAACGCATAATGCATAAACCATAACCCTTACTTCATAACGCATAACGCATAATGCACAACGCATAACGAACACCGGAAAACCCATAACGCCTAACGCATAACGGATCACGAATAACGCATAATGCATAACGCATAAAGCATAACGCACAACGCATAACGCATAACGCATAACGCATAACGCATAACGCATAACGCATAACGCATAACGCATAACGCATAACGCATAACGCATAACGCATAACGCATAACGCATAACGCATAACGCATAACGCATAACGCATAACGCATAACGCATAACGCATAACGCATAACGCATAACGCATAACGCATAACCATAACGCATAACGCATAACCCATAACGCATAACGCATAACGCATAACGCATAACGCATAACGCATACCGTATAACGCATAATGCATAACGCATAACGCATAACGCATAACGCATAACGCATAACGTATAACGCATAACGCATAACGCATAACGCATAACGCATAACACATAACGCATAACGTATAACGCATAACGCATAACCATAACGCATAACGCATAACCCATAACGCATAACGCATAACGCATAACGTATAACGCATAACGCATACCGTATAACGCATAACGCATAACGCATAACCATAACGCATAACGCATAACCCATAACGCATAACGCATAACGCATAACGCATAACGCATAACGTATAACGCATAACGCATACCGTATAACGCATAATGCATAACGCATAACGCATAACGCATAACGCATAACGTATAACGCAAAACGCATACCGTATAACGCATAACGCATAACGCATAACGCATAACGCATAACGTATAACGCATAACGCATACCGTATAACGCATAATGCATAACGCATAAAGCATAACGCATAACGCATAACGCATAACGCATAACGCATAACGCATAACGCAAACGTATAGCGCACGACGCATAATGCATAAACCATAACCCTTACTTCATAACGCATAACGCATAATGCACAACGCATAATGAACACCGGAAAACCCATAACGCCTAACGCATAACGGATCACGAATAACGCATAATGCATAACGCATAAAGCATAACGCATAACGCATAACGCATAACGCATAACGCATAACGCATAACGCATAACGCATAACGCATAACGCATAACGCATAACGCAACGTATAACGCACAACGCTTAACGCATAACGCATAACGCATAACGCATAACGCATAACGCATAACGCATAACGCATAACGCATAACGCATAACGCATAACGCATAACGCATAACGCATAACGCATAACGCATAACGCATAACGCATAACGCATAACGCATACCGCATAACGCATAACGCATAACGCATAACGCATAACCATAACGCATAACGCATAACCCATAACGCATATCGCATAACACATACGCATAACGCATAACGCATAACGCATAACGCATAACGCATAACGCATAACCATAACGCATAACGCATAACCCATAACGCATAACGCATAACGCATAACGTATAACGCATAACGCATACCGTATAACGCATAATGCATAACGCATAAAGCATAACGCATAACGCATAACGCATAACGCATAACGCATAACGCAAACGTATAGCGCACAACGCATAATGCATAAACCATAACCCTTACTTCATAACGCATAACGCATAATGCACAACGCATAACGAACACCGGAAAACCCATAACGCCTAACGCATAACGGATCACGAATAACGCATAATGCATAACGCATAAAGCATAACGCACAACGCATAACGCATAACGCATAACGCATAACGCATAACGCATAACGCATAACGCATAACGCATAACGCATAACGCATAACGCATAACGCATAACGCATAACGCATAACGCATAACGCATAACGCATAACGCATAACGCATAACGCATAACGCATAACGCATAACGCATAACGCATAACGCATAACCATAACGCATAACGCATAACCCATAACGCATAACGCATAACGCATAACGCATAACGCATAACGCATACCGTATAACGCATAATGCATAACGCATAACGCATAACGCATAACGCATAACGTATAACGCATAACGCATAACGCATAACGCATAACGCATAACACATAACGCATAACGTATAACGCATAACGCATAACCATAACGCATAACGCATAACCCATAACGCATAACGCATAACGCATAACGTATAACGCATAACGCATACCGTATAACGCATAATGCATAACGCATAAAGCAAAACGCATAACGCAAACGTATAACGCACAACGCATAACGTATAACGCATAACGCATAACGCATAACGCATAACGCATAACGCA
The DNA here is from genome assembly GCA_916610235.2 of Lasioglossum morio. Classification (NCBI taxonomy): domain Eukaryota; kingdom Metazoa; phylum Arthropoda; class Insecta; order Hymenoptera; family Halictidae; genus Lasioglossum; species Lasioglossum morio. The sequence continues at coordinate 2,752,359 of CAKAJA020000423.1, forward strand.
TAACGCATAACGCATAACGCATAACGCATAACGCATAACGCATAACCATAACGCATAACGCATAACCCATAACGCATAACGCATAACGCATAACGCATAACGCATAACGTATAACGCATAACGCATACCGTATAACGCATAATGCATAACGCATAACGCATAACGCATAACGCATAACGTATAACGCAAAACGCATACCGTATAACGCATAACGCATAACGCATAACGCATAACGCATAACGTATAACGCATAACGCATACCGTATAACGCATAATGCATAACGCATAAAGCATAACGCATAACGCATAACGCATAACGCATAACGCATAACGCAAACGTATAGCGCACGACGCATAATGCATAAACCATAACCCTTACTTCATAACGCATAACGCATAATGCACAACGCATAATGAACACCGGAAAACCCATAACGCCTAACGCATAACGGATCACGAATAACGCATAATGCATAACGCATAAAGCATAACGCATAACGCATAACGCATAACGCATAACGCATAACGCATAACGCATAACGCATAACGCATAACGCATAACGCATAACGCATAACGCATAACGCAACGTATAACGCACAACGCTTAACGCATAACGCATAACGCATAACGCATAACGCATAACGCATAACGCATAACGCATAACGCATAACGCATAACGCATAACGCATAACGCATAACGCATAACGCATAACGCATAACGCATAACGCATAACGCATAACGCATAACGCATAACGCATAACGCATAACGCATAACGCATAACGCATAACGCATAACGCATAACGCATAAGGCATAACGCATAATACATAACGTATAACGCATTATGCATAACGCATAACGCATAACGCATAACGCATAACGCATAACGCATATCGCATAACACATACGCATAACGCATAACGCATAACGCATAACGCATAACCATAACGCATAACGCATAACCCATAACGCATAACGCATAACGCATAACGCATAACGTATAACGCATAACGCATACCGTATAACGCATAATGCATAACGCATAAAGCATAACGCATAACGCATAACGCATAACGCATAACGCATAACGCATAACGCATAACGCATAACGCATAACGCATAACGCATAACGCATAACGCATAACGCATAACGCATAACGCATAACGCATAACGCATAACGCATAACGCATAACGCATAACGCATAACGCATAACGCATAACGCACAACGCATAACGCATAACGCATAACGCATAACGCATAACGCATAACGCATATCGCATAACACATACGCATAACGCATAAGGCATAACGCATTACGCATAACTTATAACTCATAACTCATAACGAATAACGCATAACGCAAAATGAATAACGCATAAAGCATAACGCATAACCCATAACCCATAACGCACAACGCATAAGGCATAATGCACAACGCATATCGCATACCGCATAACGCATAACGTATAACGCATAACGCATACCGTATAACGCATAACGCATAACGCATAACGCATAATGCATAACGCATAACGCATAACGCATAACGCATAACGCATAACGTATAACGCATAACGCATAACGCATAACGCATAACGCAAACGTATAACGCACAACGCATAACGCATAACGCATAACGAACACCGGAAAACCCATAACGCCTAACGCATAACGGATCACGAATAACGCATAATGCATAACGCATAACGCATAACGCATAACGCATAACGCATAACGCATAACGCATAACGCATAACGCATAACGCATAACGCATAACGCATAACGCATAACGCATAACGCATAACGCATAACGCATAACGCATAACGCATAACGCATAACGCAAAACGCATAACCCATAACGCATAAGGCTTGATGCATGACGCATATCGCATATCGCATAACGCATAAGGCTTGATGCATGACGCATATCGCATAACGCATAACTCATAACGCATAATACATAACGTATAACGCATTATGCATAACGCATAACGCATAACGCATAACGCATAACGCATAACGCACAACGCATATCGCATAACGCATAACGCATAACGCATGGCGCATAACTGAAAATGCATAACGCATAACGCATAACGCATAACGCATAACGCATAACGCAAACGTATAACGCACAACGCATAACGAATACAGCAAAACGCATAATGCTTAACGCATAACGCACAACGCATATCGCATAACGCATAACGCATAACGCATAACGCATAACGCATAACGCATAACGCACAACGCATATCGCATAACGCATAACGCATAACGCATAACGCATAACGCATAACGCATAACGCATATCGCATAACGCATAACGCATAACGCATAACGCATAACGCATAACGCATATCGAATAACGCATAACGTGTAACTCATAACGCATAACGCATAAAGCATAATGCATAACGCATAACGCATAACGCATAACGCAAACGCATATCGCATAACGCACAACGCATATCGCATAACGCATAACGCATAACGCATAACGCATAACGCATGGCGCATAACTCAAAATGCATAACGCATAACGCATAACGCATAACGCATAACGCAAAACGCATAACGCACAACGCATATCGCATAACGCATAACGCATAACGCACAACGCATATCGCATAACGCATAACGCATAACGCATAACGCATGGCGCATAACTCAAAATGCATAACGCATAACGCATAACGCATAACGCATAACGCATAACTCATATCGCATAACGCACAACGCATATCGCATAACGCATAACGCATAACGCATAACGCATAACGCATAACGCATAAAGCATAACGCATAACGCATAACGCATAACGCATAACGGATCACACATAACGCATAACGCATAACGCATAACGCATAACACATAACTCATAACGCATAACGCATAACGCACACCGTATAACGCATAACGCATAACGCATAACGCATAAAGCATAACGCATAACGCATAACGCATAACGCATAACGGATCACACATAACGCATAACGCATAACGCATAACGCATAACGCATAACGCATAACGCATTACGCATAACGCATATCGAATAACGCATAACGTGTGACTCATAACGCATAACGCTTAAAGCATAATGCAAAACGCATAACGCATAACGCATAACGCATAACGCATAACGCATAACGCACAACGCATATCGCATAACGCATAACGCATAACGCATAACGCATGGCGCATAACTCAAAATGCATAACGCATAACGCATAACGCATATCGCATAACGCATAACGCATAACGCATAACGCATAACGCATAACGCACAACGCATATCGCATAACGCATAACGCATAACGCACAACGCATATCGCATAACGCATAACGCATAACGCATGGCGCATAACTCAAAATGCATAACGCATAACGCATAACGCATAACGCATAACGCATAACGCATAACGCATAACGCATAACGCACAACGCATATCGCATAACGCATAACGCATAACGCATAACGCATGGCGCATAACTGAAAATGCATAACGCATATCGCGTAACGCATAACGCATGACGCAAACGTATAACGCACAACGCATAACGAATACAGCAAAACGCATAATGCTTAACGCATAACGCACAACGCATATCGCATAACGCATAACGCATAACGCATAACGCATGGCGCATAACTCAAAATGCATAACGTATAACGCATAACGCATAACGCAAACGTATAACGCACAACGCATAACGAATACAGCAAAACGCATAATGCTTAACGCATAACGGATCACGCATAACGCATAACGCACAACGCATATCGCATAACGCATAACGCATAACGCATAACGCATGGCGCATAACTCAAAATGCATAACGCATAACGCATAACGCATAACGCATAACGCATAACGCATAACGCATAACGCATAACGCACAACGCATATCGCATAACGCATAACGCATAACTCAAAATGCATAACGCATAACGCATAACGCATAACGCAAACGTATAACGCACAACGCATAACGAATACAGCAAAACGCATAATGCTTAACGCATAACGGGTCACGCATAACGCATAACGCATAACGCATAACGCATAACGCATAACGCATATCGAATAACGCATAACGTGTAACTCATAACGCATAACGCATAAAGCATAATGCTTAACGCATAACGCATAACGCTTATCGCATAACGCATAACGCATAACGTATAACGCATAACGCATACCGTATAACGCATAACGCATAATGCATAACGCAAACGTATAACGCACAACGCATAACGCATAACGAACAACGGATAACGCATAACGCATAACGCATAACCAATACCGCAAAACGTATATCGCCCAACACATAACGGATCACGCATAACGCATAACGCATAACGTATAGAGCATAACGCATAACGCATAACGCATAACGCATAACGCATAACGCATAACGCATAACGCGTACCGCATAACGCATAACGCATAACGCATAACGCATAACGCATAACGCACAACGCATATCGCATAACGCATAACGCATAACGCATAACGCATAACGCATAACGCATAACGCATAACGCATAACGCATAACGCATAACGCACAACGCATATCGCATAACGCATAACGCATAACGCATAACGCATAACGCACAACGCATATCGCATAACGCATAACGCATAACGCATAACGCATAACGCATATCGAATAACGCATAACGTGTGACTCATAACGCATAACGCATAAAGCATAATGCATAACGCATAACGCATAACGCATAACGCAAACGCATAACGCATAACGCATAACGCATAACGCATAACGCATAACGCATAACGCATAACGCACAACGCATATCGCATAACGCATAACGCATAACGCATAACGCATATCGCATAACGCATAACGCATAACGCATAACGCATGGCGCATAACTCAAAATGCATAACGCATAACGCATAACGCATAACGCATAACGCATAACGCATAACGCATAACGCATAACGCATAACGCACAACGCATATCGCATAACGCATAACGCATAACTCAAAATGCATAACGCATAACGCATAACGCATAACGCATGACGCAAACGTATAACGCACAACGCATAACGAATACAGCAAAACGCATAATGCTTAACGCATAACGCATAACGCATAACGCATAACGCATAACGCATAACGCACAACGCATAACGCATAACGCATAACGCATAACGCATAACGCATAACGCATAACGCATGGCGCATAACTCAAAATGCATAACGCATAACGCTTAACGCATAACGCATAACGCATAACTCATATCGCATAACGCATCAATCATAACCCATAACGCACAACGCATAACGCATAATGCACAACGCATAACGAATACCGCAAAACGCATAACGCATAACGCATAACGCATAACTCATAACGCATAACGCATAACGCATAACGCACACCGTATAAGGCATAACGCATAACGCATAAAGCATAACGCATAACGCATAACGCATAACGCATAACGGATCACACATAACGCATAACGCATAACGCATAACGCATAACGCATAACGCATAACGCATAACGCATAACGCATAACGCATAACGCATAACGCATAACGCATAACGCATAACGCATAACGCATAACGCATAACGCATAACGCATAACGCATAACGCATAACGCATAACGCATAACGCATATCGCATAACGCATAACGCATAACGCATAACGCATAACGCATAACGCATAAAGCATAACGCATAACGCATAACGCAAACGTATAACGCACAACGCATAACGCATAACGCATAACGCATAACGCATAACGCATAACGCATAAAGCATAACGCATAACGCATAACTTATAACTCATTACTCATAACGAATAACGCATAACGCATAACGCATAACGGATAACGCATATCGCATAACGCATAACGCATAATGCATAACGCATAACGCATAACGCATAACGCATACCGTATAACGCATAACGCCTAACGGATCAGGCATAACGCATAACGCATAATGCATAACACATAACGCATAACGCATAACGCATAACGCATAACGCATAACGCATAACGCCTTACGGATCAGGCATAACGCATAACGCATAATGCATAACACATAACGCATACCGCATAACGCATAACGCATAACGCATAACGCATAACGCATAACACATAACGCATAACGCATAACGCATAACGCATAACGCATAACGCATAACGCATAACGCATGTCGGATCACTCATAACGCATAACGCATAACGCATAAAGCATAAAGCATAACGTATAACGCATAACGCATATCGCATAACGCATAACGCATAACCCATAACGCATAACGCATAACGCATAACGCATAACGCATAACGCATAACGCATAACGCATAACGCATAACGCATAACGCATAACGCATAACGCACAACGCATATCGCATAACGCATAACGCATAACGCATAACGCATAACGCATAACGCATAACGCACAACGCATATCGCATAACGCATAACGCATAACGCAAAACGCATGGCGCATAACTCAAAATGCATAACGCATAACGCATAACGCATAACGCATAACGTATAGAGCATAACGCATAACGCATCACGCATAACGCATAACGCATACCGTATAACGAATAACGCTTAACGCATAACGCATAATGCATAACGAATAACGCATAACGCATATCGCATAAAACATAACGCATAACGCATAACGTACAACGTATAACGCATAACGCATAACGCATAACGCATAACGCATAACGCATAACGCATAACGCATAACGCATAACGCGTACCGCATAACGCATAACGCATAACGCATAACGCATAACGCATAACGCACAACGCATATCGCATAACGCATAACGCATAACGCATAACGCATAACGCATAACGCATAACGCATAACGCACAACGCATATCGCATAACGCATAACGCATAACGCATAACGCATATCGCATAACGCATAACGCATAACGCATAACGCATGGCGCATAACTCAAAATGCATAACGCATAACGCATAACGCATAACGCACACCGTATAAGGCATAACGCATAACGCATAACGCATAAAGCATAACGCATAACGCATAACGCATAACGCATAACGGATCACACATAACGCATAACGCATAACGCATAACGCATAACGCATAACGCATAACGCATAACGCATAACGCATAACGCATAACGCATAACGCATAACGCATAACGCATAACGCATAACGCATAACGCATAACGCATAACGCATAACGCATAACGCATAACGCATAACGCATAACGCATAACGCATAACGCATAACGCATAACGCATATCGCATAACGCATAACGCATAACGCATAACGCATAACGCATAACGCATAAAGCATAACGCATAACGCATAACGCAAACGTATAACGCACAACGCATAACGCATACGCATAACGCATATCGCATAACGCATAAAGCATAACGCATAACGCATAACTTATAACTCATTACTCATAACGAATAACGCATAACGCATAACGCATAACGGATAACGCATATCGCATAACGCATAACGCATAATGCATAACGCATAACGCATAACGCATAACGCATACCGTATAACGCATAACGCCTAACGGATCAGGCATAACGCATAACGCATAATGCATAACACATAACGCATAACGCATAACGCATAACGCATAACGCATAACGCATAACGCCTTACGGATCAGGCATAACGCATAACGCATAATGCATAACACATAACGCATACCGCATAACGCATAACGCATAACGCATAACGCATAACACATAACGCATAACGCATAACGCATAACGCATAACGCATAACGCATAACGCATAACGCATGTCGGATCACTCATAACGCATAACGCATAACGCATAAAGCATAAAGCATAACGTATAACGCATAACGCATATCGCATAACGCATAACGCATAACCCATAACGCATAACGCATAACGCATAACGCATAACGCATAACGCATAACGCATAACGCATAACGCATAACGCATAACGCATAACGCATAACGCATAACGCACAACGCATATCGCATAACGCATAACGCATAACGCAAAACGCATGGCGCATAACTCAAAATGCATAACGCATAACGCATAACGCATAACGCATAACGCATAACGCATAACGCATAACGCATAACGCATAACGCATAACGCATAACGCATAACGCATAACGAACAACGCATATCGCATAACGCATAACGCACAACGCATATCGCATAACGCATAACGCATAACGCATGGCGCATACCTCAAAATGCATAACGCATAACACATAACGCATAACGCATAACGCATAACGCATAACGCATAACGCATAACGCATAACGCATAACGCATGACGCATAACGCACAACGCATATCGCATAACGCATAACGCATAACGCATAAAGCATAACGCATAACGCATAACGCATAACGCATAACGCATAACGCATAACGCATAACGCATAACGCATAACGCATAACGTATAACGCATAACGCATACCGTATAACGCATAACGCATAACGCAAACGTATAACGCACGACGCATAACGAATACAGCAAAACGCATAATGCTTAACGCATAACGGATCGCGCATAACGCATAACGCATAACGCATAACGCATAACGCATAAAGCATAACGCATAACGCATAACGCATAACGCATAACGCATAACGCGTAACGCATAACGCATGACGCAAACGTATAACGCACAACGCATAACGAATACAGCAAAACGCATAATGCTTAACGCATAACGCACAACGCATATCGCATAACGCATAACGCATAACGCATAACGCATGGCGCATAACTCAAAATGCATAACGTATAACGCATAACGCATAACGCAAACGTATAACGCACAACGCATAACGAATACAGCAAAACGCATAATGCTTAACGCATAACGGATCACGCATAACGCATAACGCACAACGCATATCGCATAACGCATAACGCATAACGCATAACGCATAACGCATGGCGCATAACTCAAAATGCATAACGCATAACGCATAACGCATAACGCATAACGCATAACGCATAACGCATAACGCATAACGCATAACGCACAACGCATATCGCATAACGCATAACGCATAACTCAAAATGCATAACGCATAACGCATAACGCATAACGCAAACGTATAACGCATAACGAATACAGCAAAACGCATAATGCTTAACGCATAACGGGTCACGCATAACGCATAACGCATAACGCATAACGCATAACGCATATCGAATAACGCATAACGTGTAACTCATAACGCATAACGCATAAAGCATAATGCTTAACGCATAACGCATAACGTATAGAGCATAACGCATAACGCATAACGCATAACGCATAACGCATAACGCATAACGCATAACGCGTACCGCATAACGCATAACGCATAACGCATAACGCATAACGCATAACGCACAACGCATATCGCATAACGCATAACGCATAACGCATAACGCATAACGCATAACGCATAACGCATAACGCATAACGCATAACGCATAACGCACAACGCATATCGCATAACGCATAACGCATAACGCATAACGCATAACGCACAACGCATATCGCATAACGCATAACGCATAACGCATAACGCATAACGCATATCGAATAACGCATAACGTGTGACTCATAACGCATAACGCATAAAGCATAATGCATAACGCATAACGCATAACGCATAACGCAAACGCATAACGCATAACGCATAACGCATAACGCATAACGCATAACGCATAACGCATAACGCACAACGCATATCGCATAACGCATAACGCATAACGCATAACGCATATCGCATAACGCATAACGCATAACGCATAACGCATGGCGCATAACTCAAAATGCATAACGCATAACGCATAACGCATAACGCATAACGCATAACGCATAACGCATAACGCATAACGCATAACGCACAACGCATATCGCATAACGCATAACGCATAACTCAAAATGCATAACGCATAACGCATAACGCATAACGCATGACGCAAACGTATAACGCACAACGCATAACGAATACAGCAAAACGCATAATGCTTAACGCATAACGCATAACGCATAACGCATAACGCATAACGCATAACGCACAACGCATATCGCATAACGCATAACGCATAACGCATAACGCATAACGCATAACGCATGGCGCATAACTCAAAATGCATAACGCATAACGCTTAACGCATAACGCATAACGCATAACTCATATCGCATAACGCATCAATCATAACCCATAACGCACAACGCATAACGCATAATGCACAACGCATAACGAATACCGCAAAACGCATAACGCATAACGCATAACGCATAACTCATAACGCATAACGCATAACGCATAACGCACACCGTATAAGGCATAACGCATAACGCATAACGCATAAAGCATAACGCATAACGCATAACGCATAACGCATAACGGATCACACATAACGCATAACGCATAACGCATAACGCATAACGCATAACGCATAACGCATAACGCATAACGCATAACGCATAACGCATAACGCATAACGCATAACGCATAACGCATAACGCATAACGCATAACGCATAACGCATAACGCATAACGCATAACGCATATCGCATAACGCATAACGCATAACGCATAACGCATAACGCATAAAGCATAACGCATAACGCATAACGCAAACGTATAACGCACAACGCATAACGCATAACGCATAACGCATAACGCATAACGCATAACGCATAAAGCATAACGCATAACGCATAACTTATAACTCATTACTCATAACGAATAACGCATAACGCATAACGCATAACGGATAACGCATATCGCATAACGCATAACGCATAATGCATAACGCATAACGCATAACGCATAACGCATACCGTATAACGCATAACGCCTAACGGATCAGGCATAACGCATAACGCATAATGCATAACACATAACGCATAACGCATAACGCATAACGCATAACGCATAACGCATAACGCCTTACGGATCAGGCATAACGCATAACGCATAATGCATAACACATAACGCATACCGCATAACGCATAACGCATAACGCATAACGCATAACGCATAACACATAACGCATAACGCATAACGCATAACGCATAACGCATAACGCATAACGCATAACGCATGTCGGATCACTCATAACGCATAACGCATAACGCATAAAGCATAAAGCATAACGTATAACGCATAACGCATATCGCATAACGCATAACGCATAACCCATAACGCATAACGCATAACGCATAACGCATAACGCATAACGCATAACGCATAACGCATAACGCATAACGCATAACGCATAACGCATAACGCACAACGCATATCGCATAACGCATAACGCATAACGCATAACGCATAACGCATAACGCATAACGCACAACGCATATCGCATAACGCATAACGCATAACGCAAAACGCATGGCGCATAACTCAAAATGCATAACGCATAACGCATAACGCATAACGCATAACGTATAGAGCATAACGCATAACGCATCACGCATAACGCATAACGCATACCGTATAACGAATAACGCTTAACGCATAACGCATAATGCATAACGAATAACGCATAACGCATATCGCATAAAACATAACGCATAACGCATAACGTACAACGTATAACGCATAACGCATAACGCATAACGCATAACGCATAACGCATAACGCATAACGCATAACGCATAACGCGTACCGCATAACGCATAACGCATAACGCATAACGCATAACGCATAACGCACAACGCATATCGCATAACGCATAACGCATAACGCATAACGCATAACGCATAACGCATAACGCATAACGCATAACGCATAACGCATAACGCATAACGCACAACGCATATCGCATAACGCATAACGCATAACGCATAACGCATAACGCACAACGCATATCGCATAACGCATAACGCATAACGCATAACGCATAACGCATATCGAATAACGCATAACGTGTGACTCATAACGCATAACGCATAAAGCATAATGCATAACGCATAACGCATAACGCATAACGCAAACGCATAACGCATAACGCATAACGCATAACGCATAACGCATAACGCATAACGCATAACGCATAACGCACAACGCATATCGCATAACGCATAACGCATAACGCATAACGCATATCGCATAACGCATAACGCATAACGCATAACGCATGGCGCATAACTCAAAATGCATAACGCATAACGCATAACGCATAACGCACACCGTATAAGGCATAACGCATAACGCATAACGCATAAAGCATAACGCATAACGCATAACGCATAACGCATAACGGATCACACATAACGCATAACGCATAACGCATAACGCATAACGCATAACGCATAACGCATAACGCATAACGCATAACGCATAACGCATAACGCATAACGCATAACGCATAACGCATAACGCATAACGCATAACGCATAACGCATAACGCATAACGCATAACGCATAACGCATAACGCATAACGCATAACGCATATCGCATAACGCATAACGCATAACGCATAACGCATAACGCATAACGCATAAAGCATAACGCATAACGCATAACGCAAACGTATAACGCACAACGCATAACGCATAACGCATAACGCATAACGCATAACGCATAACGCATAAAGCATAACGCATAACGCATAACTTATAACTCATTACTCATAACGAATAACGCATAACGCATAACGCATAACGGATAACGCATATCGCATAACGCATAACGCATAATGCATAACGCATAACGCATAACGCATAACGCATACCGTATAACGCATAACGCCTAACGGATCAGGCATAACGCATAACGCATAATGCATAACACATAACGCATAACGCATAACGCATAACGCATAACGCATAACGCATAACGCATAACGCCTTACGGATCAGGCATAACGCATAACGCATAATGCATAACACATAACGCATACCGCATAACGCATAACGCATAACGCATAACGCATAACGCATAACACATAACGCATAACGCATAACGCATAACGCATAACGCATAACGCATAACGCATAACGCATGTCGGATCACTCATAACGCATAACGCATAACGCATAAAGCATAAAGCATAACGTATAACGCATAACGCATATCGCATAACGCATAACGCATAACCCATAACGCATAACGCATAAGGCATAACGCATAACGCATAACGCATAACGCATAACGCATAACGCATAACGCATAACGCATAACGCATAACGCATAACGCATAACGCATAACGCACAACGCATATCGCATAACGCATAACGCATAACGCAAAACGCATGGCGCATAACTCAAAATGCATAACGCATAACGCATAACGCATAACGCATAACGCATAACGCATAACGCATAACGCATAACGCATAACGCATAACGCATAACGTATAAATCATAACGCATACCGTATAACGCATTACGCATAATGCATAACGCAAACGTATAACGCACAACGCATAACGCATAACGAACAACGGATAACGCATAACGCATAACGCATAACGAATACCGCAAAACGTATATCGCCTAACACATAACGGATCACGCATAACGCATAACGCATAACGTATAACGCATAACGCATAACGCATAACGCATAACGCATAACGCATAACGCACAACGCATGGCGCATAATGCAAAATGCATAACGCATAACGCATAACGCATAACGCATAACGCATGACGCATAACGCATAACGCATAACGCATAACGCATAACGCATAACGCATTACGCATAACGCATAAAGTATAACACATAACGCATAACTCATAAAGTATAACACATAACGCATAACGCATTACGCATATTGCATAACGTATAACGCAAAACGCATAACGCATAACGTTACCGCATAAGGCTTGATGCATGACGCATATCGCATAACTCATAACGCATAACTCATACCGTATAACGCATAACGCATAACGCATAACGCATAACGCATAACGCATAATGCATAACGCATAACGCATAACGCATAACGCATAACGCATAACGCATAACGCATAAAGCATAACGCATAACGCATAACGCATAACGCAAACTTATAACGCACAACGCATAACGCATAAAGCATAACGCATAACGCATAACGCATAACGCAAACTTATAACGCACAACGCATAACGCATAAAGCATAACGCATAACGCATAACGCATAACGCATAACGCATAACGCATAACGCATAACGCATAACGCATAACGCATAACGCATAACGCATAACGCATAACGCATAACGCATAACGCATAACGCATAACGCATAACGCATAACGCATAACGCATAACGCATAACGCATAACGCATAACGCATTACGCATAACGCATAAAGTATAACACATAACGCATAACGCATTACGCATAACGCATCACGCATAACGCATAACGCATAACGCATAACGCATATCGCAAAAACATAACGCATCACGCATAACGTACAACGTATAACGCATAACGCATAACGCATAACGCATAACGCAAAACGCATAACGCATAACGTATATCGCATAACACATAACGCATATCCCATAACGCATAACGCATAAGGCATAACGCATAACGTTAACGCAGAACGCATAACGCCTAACCCATAACGGATCACGCAAAACGCATAAAGCATAACGCATAAAGCATAACGCATAACGCATAACGCATAACGCATAAAGCATAACGCATACCGCATAACGCATAACGCATATCGCATAACGCATAACGCATAACGTATAACGCATAACGCATACCGTATAACGCATAACGCATAACGCATAACGCATAACGCATAACGCATAACGCATTACGCATAACGCATAAAGTATAACACATAACGCATAACGCATAAAGTATAACACATAACGCATAACGCATTACGCATAACGCATCACGCATAACGTATAACGCATAACGCATACCGTATAACGCATAACGCATAACGCAAACGTATAACGCACAACGCATAACGAATACAGCAAAACGCATAATGCTTAACGCATAACGGATCACGCATAACGCATAACGCATAACGCATAACGCATAACGCATATCGAATAACGCATAACGTGTAACTCATAACGTATAACGCATAAAGCATAATGCATAACGCATAATGCATAACGCATAACGCATAACGCATAACGCATATCGCATAACGCATAACGTATAACGTATAACGCATAACGCATACCGTATAACGCATAACGCATAATGCATAACGCAAACGTATAACGCACAACGCATAACGCATAACGAACAACGAATACAGCAAAACGCATAATGCTTAACGCATAACGGATCACGCATAACGCATAACGCATAACGCATAACGCATAACGCATAACGCATAACGCATAACGCATATCGCATACCGCATAACGCATAACGTATAACGCATAACGCATACCGTATAACGCATAACGCATAACGCATAACGCATAATGCATAAAGCATAACGCATAACGCATAACGCATAACGCATAACGCATAACGCATAACGCATAACGCACAACGCATGGCGCATAATGCAAAATGCATAACGCATAACGCATAACGCATAACGCATGACGCATAACGCATAACGCATAACGCATAACGCATAACGCATAACGCATAACGCATAACGCATAACGCATAACGCATAACGCAATACGCATAACGCATAAAGCATAACGCATAACGCATAACGCATAACGCAAACTTATAACGCACAACGCATAACGCATAAC
This sequence comes from Lasioglossum morio, assembly GCA_916610235.2. Taxonomy (NCBI): domain Eukaryota; kingdom Metazoa; phylum Arthropoda; class Insecta; order Hymenoptera; family Halictidae; genus Lasioglossum; species Lasioglossum morio. The sequence continues at coordinate 2,768,104 of CAKAJA020000423.1, forward strand.
GCATAACGCATAACGCATAACACATAACGCATAACGCATAACGCATAACGCATAACGCATAACGCATAACGCATAACGCATAACGCATAACGCATTACGCATAACGCATAAAGTATAACACATAACGCATATCGCATAACGCATAACGCATAACGTATAACGCATAACGCTACCGTATAACGCATAACGCATAATGCATAACGCAAACGTATAACGCACAACGCATAACGCATAACGAACAACGGATAACGCATAACGCATAACGCATAACGAATACCGCATAACGTATATCGCATAACACATAACGCATAACCCATAACGCATAACGCATAAGGCATAACTCATAACGTTAACGCGTAACGCATAATGCTTAACGCATAACGGATCACGCATAACGCATAACGCATAACGCATAACGCATAACGCATATCGAATAACGCATAACGTGTAACTCATAACGCATAACGCATAAAGCATAATGCATAACGCATAACGAACAACGGATAACGAATAACGCATAACGCATAACGCATAACGCATAACGCATAACGCATAACGCATAACGCATAACGCATAACGCATAACGCATAACGCATAACGCATTACGCATAACGCATAAAGTATAACACATAACGCATAACGCATAAAGTATAACACATAACGCATAACGCATTACGCATAACGCATCCCGCATAACGGATAACGCATAACGCATAACGCATATCGCATAAAACATAACACATAAAGCATAACGTACAACGTATAACGCATAACGCATAACGCATAACGCATAACGCATAACGCATAACGTATATCGCATAACACATAACGCATAACCCATAACGCATAACGCATAAGGCATAACGCATAACGTTAACGCATAACGCATAACGCCTAACGCATAACGGATCACGCATAACGCATAAAGCATTACGCATAAAGCATAACGCATAACGCATAACGCATAACGCATAAAGCATAACGCATAACGCATAACGCATAACGCATATCGCATAACGCATAACGCATAACGTATAACGCATAACGCATACCGTATAACGCATAACGCATAACGCAAACGTATAACGCACAACGCATAACGAATACAGCAAAACGCATAATGCTTAACGCATAACGGATCACGCATAACGCATAACGCATAACGCATAACGCATAACGCATAACGCATATCGAATAACGCATAACGTGTAACTCATAACATATAACGCATAAAGCATAATGCATAACGCATAACGCATAACGCATAACGCATAACGCATAACGCATAACGCATATCGCATAACGCATAACGTATAACGTATAACGCATAACGCATACCGTATAACGCATAACGCATAATGCATAACGCAAACGTATAACGCACAACGCATAACGCATAACGAACAACGGATAACGCATAACGCATAACGCATAACGAATACCGCAAAACGTATATCGCCTAACACATAACGGATCACGCATGACGCATAACGCATAACGTATAACGCATAACGCATAACGCATAACGCATAACGCATAACGCATAACGCATAACGCATAACGCATAACGCATATCGCATACCGCATAACGCATAACGTATAACGCATAACGCATACCGTATAACGCATAACGCATAACGCATAACGCATAATGCATAACGCATAACGCATAACGCATAACGCATAACGCACAACGCATGGCGCATAATGCAAAATGCATAACGCATAACGCATAACGCATAACGCATGACGCATAACGCATAACGCATAACGCATAACGCATACCGCATAACGCATAACGCATAACGCATAACGCAAACTTATAACGCATAACGCATAACGCATAACGCATAACGCATAACGCATAACGCATAACGCATAACGCATAACGCATAACGCATAACGCATAACGCATAACGCATATCGCATAACACATAACGCATAACCCATAACGCATAACGCATAACGCATAACGCATAACGCATAACGCATAACGCATAACGCATAACGCATTACGCATAACGCATAAAGTATAACACATAACGCATAACGCATAAAGTATAACACATAACGCATAACGCATTACGCATATTGCATAACGTATAACGCAAAACGCATAACGCATAACGTTACCGCATAAGGCTTGATGCATGACGCATATCGCATAACTCATAACGTATAACGCATAACGCATAACGCATAACGCATAACGCATAATGCATAACGCATAACGCATAACGCATAACGCATAACGCATAACGCATAACGCATAACGCATAAAGCATAACGCCCTAACGCATAACGCATAACGCAAACTTATAACGCACAACGCATAACGCATAAAGCATAACGCATAACGCATAACGCATAACGCATAACGCATAACGCATAACGCATAACGCATAACGCATAACGCATAACGCATAACGCATAACGCATAACGCATAACGCATAACGCATAACGCATAACGCATAACGCATAACGCATAACGCATAACGCATAACGCATAACGCATAACGCATAACGCATAACGCATTACGCGTAACGCATAACGCATAACGCATAACGCATAACGCATAACGCATTACGCATAACGCATAAAGTATAACACATAACGCATAACGCATTACGCATAACGCATCACGCATAACGCATAACGCATAACGCATAACGCATATCGCATAAAACATAACGCATCACGCATAACGTACAACGTATAACGCATAACGCATAACGCATAACGCATAACGCATAACGCATAACGCATAACGTATATCGCATAACACATAACGCATATCCCATAACGCATAACGCATAAGGCATAACGCATAACGTTAACGCAGAACGCATAACGCATAAAGCATAACGCATAACGCATAACGCATAAAGCATAACGCATACCGCATAACGCATAACGCATATCGCATAACGCATAACGCATAACGTATAACGCATAACGCATACCGTATAACGCATAACGCATAACGCATAACGCAAACGTATAACGCACAACGCATAACGAATACAGCAAAACGCATAATGCTTAACGCATAACGGATCACACATAACGCATAACGCATAACACATAACGCATAACGCATATCGAATAACGCATAACGCGTAACTCATAACGCATAACGCATAAAGCATAATGCATAACGCATAACGAACAACGGATAACGCATAACGCATAACGCATAACGCATAACGCATAACGCATAACGCATAACGCATAACGCATAACGCATAACGCATAACGCATAACGCATAACGCATAACGCATAACGCATAACGCATAACGCATAACGCATAACGCATAACGCATAACGCATAACGCATAACGCATAACGCATAACGCATAACGCATAACGCATAACGCATATCGCATAACACATAACGCATAACCCATAACGCATAACGCATAACGCATAACGCATAACGCATAACGCATTACGCAAACGCATAAAGTATAACACATAACGCATAACGCATAAAGTATAACACATAACGCATAACGCATTACGCATATTGCATAACGTATAACGCAAAACGCATAACGCATAACGTTACCGCATAAGGCTTGATGCATGACGCATATCGCATAACGCATAACGCATAACTCATAACGTATAACGCATAACGCATAACGCATAACGCATAACGCATAACGCATAATGCATAACGCATAACGCATAACGCATAACGCATAACGCATAACGCATAACGCATAACACATACGCATAACGCATAACACATACGCATAACGCAAACTTATAACGCACAACGCATAACGCATAAAGCATAACGCATAACGCATAACGCATAACGCATAACGCATAACGCATAACGCATAACGCATAACGCATAACGCATAACGCATAACGCATAACGCATAACGCATAACGCATAACGCATAACGCATAACGCATAACGCATAACGCATAACGCATAACGCATAACGCATTACGCATAACGCATAACGCATACCGCATAACGCATATCGCATAACACATAACGCATAACCCATAACGCATAACGCATAAGGCATAACGCATAACGTTAACGCAGAACGCATAAAGCCTAACGCATAACGGATCACGCATAACGCATAAAGCATAACGCATAAAGCATAACGCATAACGCATAACGCATAAAGCATAACGCATACCGCATAACGCATAACGCATATCGCATAACGCATAACGCATAACGTATAACGCATAACGCATACCGTATAACGCATAACGCATAACGCATAACGCAAACGTATAACGCACAACGCATAACGAATACAGCAAAACGCATAATGCTTAACGCATAACGGATCACACATAACGCATAACGCATAACACATAACGCATAACGCATATCGAATAACGCATAACGTGTAACTCATAACGCATAACGCATAAAGCATAATGCATAACGCATAACGAACAACGGATAACGCATAACGCATAACGCATAACGCATAACGCATAACGCATAACGCATAACGCATATCGAATAACGCATAACGCGTAACACATAACGCATAACGCATAAAGCATAATGCATAACGCATAACGAACAACGGATAACGCATAACGCATAACGCATAACGCATAACGCATAACGCATAACGCATAACGCATAACGCATAACGCATAACGCATAACGCATAACGCATAACGCATAACGCATAACGCATAACGCATAACGCATAACGCATAACGCATAACGCATAACGCATAACGCATAACGCATAACGCATAACGCATAACGCATAACGCATAACGCATTACGCGTAACGCATAACGCATAACGCATAACGCATAACGCATAACGCATTACGCATAACGCATAAAGTATAACACATAACGCATAACGCATTACGCATAACGCATCACGCATAACGCATAACGCATAACGCATAACGCATATCGCATAAAACATAACGCATCACGCATAACGTACAACGTATAACGCATAACGCATAACGCATATCGCATAACGCATAACGCACAACGCATATCGCATAACGCATAACGCATAACGCATGGCGCATACCTCAAAATGCATAACGCATAACGCATAACGCATAACGCATAACGCATAACGCATAACGCATAACGCATAACGCATAACGCATAACGCATAACGCATGACGCATAACGCACAACGCATATCGCATAACGCATAACGCATAACGCATAAAGCATAACGCATAACGCATAACGCATAACGCATAACGCATAACGCATAACGCATAACGCATAACGCATAACGCATAACGTATAACGCATAACGCATACCGTATAACGCATAACGCATAACGCAAACGTATAACGCACAACGCATAACGAATACAGCAAAACGCATAATGCTTAACGCATAACGGATCGCGCATAACGCATAACGCATAACGCATAACGCATAACGCATATCGAATAACGCATAACGTGTAACTCATAACGCATAACGCATAAAGCATAATGCATTAAGCATAACGCATAACGCATATCGCATAACGCATAACGCATAACGTATAAATCATAACGCATACCGTATAACGCATTACGCATAATGCATAACGCAAACGTATAACGCACAACGCATAACGCATAACGAACAACGGATAACGCATAACGCATAACGCATAACGAATACCGCAAAACGTATATCGCCTAACACATAACGTATCACGCATAACGCATAACGCATAACGTATAACGCATAACGCATAACGCATAACGCATAAAGCATAACGCATAACGCATACGCATAACGCAAACTTATAACGCACAACGCATAACGCATAAAGCATAACGCATAACGCATAACGCATAACGCATAACGCATAACGCATAACGCATAACGCATAACGCATAACGCATAACGCATAACGCATAACGCATAACGCATAACGCATAACGCATAACGCATAACGCATAACGCATAACGCATAACGCATAACGCATAACGCATTACGCATAACGCATAACGCATACCGCATAACGCATATCGCATAACACATAACGCATATCCCATAACGCATAACGCATAAGGCATAACGCATAACGTTAACGCAGAACGCATAAAGCATAACGCATAACGGATCACGCATAACGCATAAAGCATAACGCATAAAGCATAACGCATAACGCATAACGCATAAAGCATAACGCATAACGCATAACGCATAACGCATATCGCATAACGCATAACGCATAACGTATAACGCATAACGCATACCGTATAACGCATAACGCATAACGCATAACGCAAACGTATAACGCACAACGCATAACGAATACAGCAAAACGCATAATGCTTAACGCATAACGGATCACACATAACGCATAACGCATAACGCATAACGCATAACGCATATCGAATAACGCATAACGCGTAACTCATAACGCATAACGCATAAAGCATAATGCATAACGCATAACGAACAACGGATAACGCATAACGCATAACGCATAACGCATAACGCATAACGCATAACGCATAACGCATATCGAATAACGCATAACGCGTAACTCATAACGCATAACGCATAAAGCATAATGCATAACGCATAACGAACAACGGATAACGCATAACGCATAACGCATAACGCATAACGCATAACGCATAACGCATAACGCATAACGCATAACGCATAACGCATAACGCATAACGCATAACGCATAACGCATAACGCATAACGCATAACGCATAACGCATAACGCATAACGCATAACGCATAACGCATAACGCATAACGCATAACGCATAACGCATAACGCATAACGCATAACGCATTACGCGTAACGCATAACGCATAACGCATAACGCATAACGCATAACGCATTACGCATAACGCATAAAGTATAACACATAACGCATAACGCATTACGCATAACGCATCACGCATAACGCATAACGCATAACGCATAACGCATATCGCATAAAACATAACGCATCACGCATAACGTACAACGTATAACGCATAACGCATAACGCATATCGCATAACGCATAACGCACAACGCAAATCGCATAACGCATAACGCATAACGCATGGCGCATACCTCAAAATGCATAACGCATAACGCATAACGCATAACGCATAACGCATAACGCATAACGCATAACGCATAACGCATAACGCATGACGCATAACGCACAACGCATATCGCATAACGCATAACGCATAACGCATAAAGCATAACGCATAACGCATAACGCATAACGCATAACGCATAACGCATAACGCATAACGCATAACGCATAACGCATAACGTATAACGCATAACGCATACCGTATAACGCATAACGCATAACGCAAACGTATAACGCACAACGCATAACGAATACAGCAAAACGCATAATGCTTAACGCATAACGGATCGCGCATAACGCATAACGCATAACGCATAACGCATAACGCATATCGAATAACGCATAACGTGTAACTCATAACGCATAACGCATAAAGCATAATGCATTAAGCATAACGCATAACGCATATCGCATAACGCATAACGCATAACGTATAACTCATAACGCATACCGTATAACGCATTACGCATAATGCATAACGCAAACGTATAACGCACAACGCATAACGCATAACGAACAACGGATAACGCATAACGCATAACGCATAACGAATACCGCAAAACGTATATCGCCTAACACATAACGGATCACGCATAACGCATAACGCATAACGTATAACGCATAACGCATAACGCATAACGCATAACGCATAACGCATAACGCATGGCGCATAACTCAAAATGCATAACGCATAACGCATAACGCATAACGCATAACGCATAACGCATAACGCATAACGCATAACGCATAACGCATAACGCATAACGCATTACGCATAACGCATAAAGTATAACACATAACGCATAACGCATAAAGTATAACACATAACGCATAACGCATTACGCATATTGCATAACGTATAACGCAAAACGCATAACGCATAACGTTACCGCATAAGGCTTGATGCATGACGCATATCGCATAACTCATAACGCATAACTCATAACGTATAACGCATAACGCATAACGCATAACGCATAACGCATAACGCATAATGCATAACGCATAACGCATAACGCATAACGCATAACGCATAACGCATAACGCATAAAGCATAACGCATAACGCATAACGCATAACGCAAACTTATAACGCACAACGCATAACGCATAAAGCATAACGCATAACGCATAACGCAAACTTATAACGCACAACGCATAACGCATAAAGCATAACGCATAACGCATAACGCATAACGCATAACGCATAACGCATAACGCATAACGCATAACGCATAACGCATAACGCATAACGCATAACGCATAACGCATAACGCATAACGCATAACGCATAACGCATTACGCGTAACGCATAACGCATAACGCATAACGCATTACGCATAACGCATAAAGTATAACACATAACGCATAACGCATTACGCATAACGCATCACGCATAACGCATAACGCATAACGCATAACGCATATCGCATAAAACATAACGCATCACGCATAACGTACAACGTATAACGCATAACGCATAACGCATATCGCATAACGCATAACGCACAACGCAAATCGCATAACGCATAACGCATAACGCATGGCGCATACCTCAAAATGCATAACGCATAACGCATAACGCATAACGCATAACGCATAACGCATAACGCATAACGCATAACGCATAACGCATAACGCATAACGCATGACGCATAACGCACAACGCATATCGCATAACGCATAACGCATAACGCATAAAGCATAACGCATAACGCATAACGCATAACGCATAACGCATAACGCATAACGCATAACGCATAACGCATAACGTATAACGCATAACGCATACCGTATAACGCATAACGCATAACGCAAACGTATAACGCACAACGCATAACGAATACAGCAAAACGCATAATGCTTAACGCATAACGGATCGCGCATAACGCATAACGCATAACGCATAACGCATAACGCATATCGAATAACGCATAACGTGTAACTCATAACGCATAACGCATAAAGCATAATGCATTAAGCATAACGCATAACGCATATCGCATAACGCATAACGCATAACGTATAAATCATAACGCATACCGTATAACGCATTACGCATAATGCATAACGCAAACGTATAACGCACAACGCATAACGCATAACGAACAACGGATAACGCATAACGCATAACGCATAACGAATACCGCAAAACGTATATCGCCTAACACATAACGGATCACGCATAACGCATAACGCATAACGTATAACGCATAACGCATAACGCATAACGCATAACGCATAACGCACAACGCATGGCGCATAATGCAAAATGCATAACGCATAACGCATAACGCATAACGCATAACGCATGACGCATAACACATAACGCATAACGCATAACGCATAACGCATAACGCATTACGCATAACGCATAAAGTATAACACATAACGCATAACGCATAAAGTATAACACATAACGCATAACGCATTACGCATATTGCATAACGTATAACGCAAAACGCATAACGCATAACGTTACCGCATAAGGCTTGATGCATGACGCATATCGCATAACTCATAACGCATAACTCATAACGTATAACGCATAACGCATAACGCATAACGCATAACGCATAACGCATAATGCATAACGCATAACGCATAACGCATAACGCATAACGCATAACGCATAACGCATAAAGCATAACGCATAACGCATAACGCATAACGCAAACTTATAACGCACAACGCATAACGCATAAAGCATAACGCATAACGCATAACGCAAACGTATAACGCACAACGCATAACGCATAAAGCATAACGCATAACGCATAACGCATAACGCATAACGCATAACGCATAACGCATAACGCATAACGCATAACGCATAACGCATAACGCATAACGCATAACGCATAACGCATAACGCATAACGCATAACGCATAACGCATAACGCATAACGCATAACGCATAACGCATAACGCATAACGCATTACGCATAACGCATAAAGTATAACACATAACGCATAACGCATTACGCATAACGCATCACGCATAACGCATAACGCATAACGCATAACGCATATCGCAAAAACATAACGCATCACGCATAACGTACAACGTATAACGCATAACGCATAACGCATAACGCAAAACGCATAACGCATAACGTATATCGCATAACACATAACGCATATCCCATAACGCATAACGCATAAGGCATAACGCATAACGTTAACGCAGAACGCATAACGCCTAACGCATAACGGATCACGCATAACGCATAAAGCATAACGCATAAAGCATAACGCATAACGCATAACGCATAACGCATAAAGCATAACGCATACCGCATAACGCATAACGCATATCGCATAACGCATAACGCATAACGTATAACGCATAACGCATACCGTATAACGCATAACGCATAACGCATAACGCATAACGCATAACGCATAAAGCATAACGCCCTAACGCATAACGCATAACGCAAACTTATAACGCACAACGCATAACGCATAAAGCATAACGCATAACGCATAACGCATAACGCATAACGCATAACGCATAACGCATAACGCATAACGCATAACGCATAACGCATAACGCATAACGCATAACGCATAACGCATAACGCATAACGCATAACGCATAACGCATAACGCATAACGCATAACGCATAACGCATAACGCATTACGCGTAACGCATATCCCATAACGCATAACGCATAAGGCATAACGCATAACGTTAACGCAGAACGCATAAAGCCTAACGCATAACGGATCACGCATAACGCATAAAGCATAACGCATAAAGCATAACGCATAACGCATAACGCATAAAGCATAACGCATACCGCATAACGCATAACGCATATCGCATAACGCATAACGCATAACGTATAACGCATAACGCATACCGTATAACGCATAACGCATAACGCATAACGCAAACGTATAACGCACAACGCATAACGAATACAGCAAAACGCATAATGCTTAACGCATAACGGATCACACATAACGCATAACGCATAACACATAACGCATAACGCATATCGAATAACGCATAACGCGTAACTCATAACGCATAACGCATAAAGCATAATGCATAACGCATAACGAACAACGGATAACGCATAACGCATAACGCATAGCGCATAACGCATAACGCATAACGCATAACGCATATCGAATAACGCATAACGCGTAACACATAACGCATAACGCATAAAGCATAATGCATAACGCATAACGAACAACGGATAACGCATAACGAATAACGCATAACGCATAACGCATAACGCATAACGCATAACGCATAACGCATAACGCATAACGCATAACGCATAACGCATAACGCATAACGCATAACGCATAACGCATAACGCATAACGCATAACGCATAACGCATAACGCATAACGCATAACGCATAACGCATAACGCATAACGCATAACGCATAACGCATAACGCATTACGCGTAACGCATAACGCATAACGCATAACGCATAACGCATAACGCATTACGCATAACGCATAAAGTATAACACATAACGCATAACGCATTACGCATAACGCATCACGCATAACGCATAACGCATAACGCATAACGCATATCGCATAAATCATAACGCATCACGCATAACGTACAACGTATAACGCATAACGCATAACGCATATCGCATAACGCATAACGCACAACGCAAATCGCATAACGCATAACGCATAACGCATGGCGCATACCTCAAAATGCATAACGCATAACGCATAACGCATAACGCATAACGCATAACGCATAACGCATAACGCATAACGCATAACGCATAACGCATAACGCATGACGCATAACGCACAACGCATATCGCATAACGCATAACGCATAACGCATAAAGCATAACGCATAACGCATAACGCATAACGCATAACGCATAACGCATAACGCATAACGCATAACGCATAACGCATAACGTATAACGCATAACGCATACCGTATAACGCATAACGCATAACGCAAACGTATAACGCACAACGCATAACGAATACAGCAAAACGCATAATGCTTAACGCATAACGGATCGCGCATAACGCATAACGCATAACGCATAACGCATAACGCATATCGAATAACGCATAACGTGTAACTCATAACGCATAACGCATAAAGCATAATGCATTAAGCATAACGCATAACGCATATCGCATAACGCATAACGCATAACGTATAAATCATAACGCATACCGTATAACGCATTACGCATAATGCATAACGCAAACGTATAACGCACAACGCATAACGCATAACGAACAACGGATAACGCATAACGCATAACGCATAACGAATACCGCAAAACGTATATCGCCTAACACATAACGGATCACGCATAACGCATAACGCATAACGTATAACGCATAACGCATAACGCATAACGCATAAAGCATAACGCATAACGCATACGCATAACGCAAACTTATAACGCACAACGCATAACGCATAAAGCATAACGCATAACGCATAACGCATAACGCATAACGCATAACGCATAACGCATAACGCATAACGCATAACGCATAACGCATAACGCATAACGCATAACGCATAACGAACAACGGATAACGCATAACGCATAACGCATAACGCATAACGCATAACGCATAACGCATAACGCATAACGCATAACGCATAACGCATAACGCATAACGCATAACGCATAACGCATAACGCATAACGCATAACGCATAACGCATAACGCATAACGCATAACGCATAACGCATAACGCATAACGCATAACGCATAACGCATAACGCATAACGCATAACGCATAACGCATTACGCGTAACGCATAACGCATAACGCATAACGCATAACGCATAACGCATTACGCATAACGCATAAAGTATAACACATAACGCATAACGCATTACGCATAACGCATCACGCATAACGCATAACGCATAACGCATAACGCATATCGCATAAAACATAACGCATCACGCATAACGTACAACGTATAACGCATAACGCATAACGCATATCGCATAACGCATAACGCACAACGCATATCGCATAACGCATAACGCATAACGCATGGCGCATACCTCAAAATGCATAACGCATAACGCATAACGCATAACGCATAACGCATAACGCATAACGCATAACGCATAACGCATAACGCATAACGCATAACGCATGACGCATAACGCACAACGCATATCGCATAACGCATAACGCATAACGCATAAAGCATAACGCATAACGCATAACGCATAACGCATAACGCATAACGCATAACGCATAACGCATAACGCATAACGCATAACGTATAACGCATAACGCATACCGTATAACGCATAACGCATAACGCAAACGTATAACGCACAACGCATAACGAATACAGCAAAACGCATAATGCTTAACGCATAACGGATCGCGCATAACGCATAACGCATAACGCATAACGCATAACGCATATCGAATAACGCATAACGTGTAACTCATAACGCATAACGCATAAAGCATAATGCATTAAGCATAACGCATAACGCATATCGCATAACGCATAACGCATAACGTATAAATCATAACGCATACCGTATAACGCATTACGCATAATGCATAACGCAAACGTATAACGCACAACGCATAACGCATAAGGAACAACGGATAACGCATAACGCATAACGCATAACGAATACCGCAAAACGTATATCGCCTAACACATAACGGATCACGCATAACGCATAACGCATAACGTATAACGCATAACGCATAACGCATAACGCATAACGCATAACGCACAACGCATGGCGCATAATGCAAAATGCATAACGCATAACGCATAACGCATAACGCATAACGCATGACGCATAACGCATAACGCATAACGCATAACGCATAACGCATAACGCATTACGCATAACGCATAAAGTATAACACATAACGCATAACGCATAAAGTATAACACATAACGCATAACGCATTACGCATATTGCATAACGTATAACGCAAAACGCATAACGCATAACGTTACCGCATAAGGCTTGATGCATGACGCATATCGCATAACTCATAACGCATAACTCATAACGTATAACGCATAACGCATAACGCATAACGCATAACGCATAACGCATAATGCATAACGCATAACGCATAACGCATAACGCATAACGCATAACGCATAACGCATAAAGCATAACGCATAACGCATAACGCAAACTTATAACGCACAACGCATAACGCATAAAGCATAACGCATAACGCATAACGCAAACTTATAACGCACAACGCATAACGCATAAAGCATAACGCATAACGCATAACGCATAACGCATAACGCATAACGCATAACGCATAACGCATAACGCATAACGCATAACGCATAACGCATAACGCATAACGCATAACGCATAACGCATAACGCATAACGCATTACGCGTAACGCATAACGCATAACGCATAACGCATTACGCATAACGCATAAAGTATAACACATAACGCATAACGCATTACGCATAACGCATCACGCATAACGCATAACGCATAACGCATAACGCATATCGCATAAAACATAACGCATCACGCATAACGTACAACGTATAACGCATAACGCATAACGCATATCGCATAACGCATAACGCACAACGCAAATCGCATAACGCATAACGCATAACGCATGGCGCATAACGCAAAATGCATAACGCATAACGCATAACGCATAACGCATAACGCATAACGCATAACGCATAACGCATAACGCATAACGCATAACGCATAACGCATGACGCATAACGCACAACGCATATCGCATAACGCATAACGCATAACGCATAAAGCATAACGCATAACGCATAACGCATAACGCATAACGCATAACGCATAACGCATAACGCATAACGCATAACGCATAACGTATAACGCATAACGCATACCGTATAACGCATAACGCATAACGCAAACGTATAACGCACAACGCATAACGAATACAGCAAAACGCATAATGCTTAACGCATAACGGATCACGCATAACGCATAACGCATAACGCATAACGCATAACGCATATCGAATAACGCATAACGTGTAACTCATAACGCATAACGCATAAAGCATAATGCATTAAGCATAACGCATAACGCATATCGCATAACGCATAACGCATAACGTATAAATCATAACGCATACCGTATAACGCATTACGCATAATGCATAACGCAAACGTATAACGCACAACGCATAACGCATAACGAACAACGGATAACGCATAACGCATAACGCATAACGAATACCGCAAAACGTATATCGCCTAACACATAACGGATCACGCATAACGCATAACGCATAACGTATAACGCATAACGCATAACGCATAACGCATAACGCATAACGCATAACGCACAACGCATGGCGCATAATGCAAAATGCATAACGCATAACGCATAACGCATAACGCATAACGCATGACGCATAACGCATAACGCATAACGCATAACGCATAACGCATAACGCATTACGCATAACGCATAAAGTATAACACATAACGCATAACGCATAAAGTATAACACATAACGCATAACGCATTACGCATATTGCATAACGTATAACGCAAAACGCATAACGCATAACGTTACCGCATAAGGCTTGATGCATGACGCATATCGCATAACTCATAACGCATAACTCATAACGTATAACGCATAACGCATAACGCATAACGCATAACGCATAATGCATAACGCATAACGCATAACGCATAACGCATAACGCATAACGCATAACGCATAAAGCATAACGCATAACGCATAACGCATAACGCAAACTTATAACGCACAACGCATAACGCATAAAGCATAACGCATAACGCATAACGCAAACTTATAACGCACAACGCATAACGCATAAAGCATAACGCATAACGCATAACGCATAACGCATAACGCATAACGCATAACGCATAACGCATAACGCATAACGCATAACGCATAACGCATAACGCATAACGCATAACGCATAACGCATAACGCATAACGCATAACGCATTACGCGTAACGCATAACGCATAACGCATAACGCATTACGCATAACGCATAAAGTATAACACATAACGCATAACGCATTACGCATAACGCATCACGCATAACGCATAACGCATAACGCATAACGCATATCGCATAAAACATAACGCATCACGCATAACGTACAACGTATAACGCATAACGCATAACGCATATCGCATAACGCATAACGCACAACGCAAATCGCATAACGCATAACGCATAACGCATGGCGCATACCTCAAAATGCATAACGCATAACGCATAACGCATAACGCATAACGCATAACGCATAACGCATAACGCATAACGCATAACGCATAACGCATAACGCATAACGCATGACGCATAACGCACAACGCATATCGCATAACGCATAACGCATAACGCATAAAGCATAACGCATAACGCATAACGCATAACGCATAACGCATAACGCATAACGCATAACGCATAACGTATAACGCATAACGCATACCGTATAACGCATAACGCATAACGCAAACGTATAACGCACAACGCATAACGAATACAGCAAAACGCATAATGCTTAACGCATAACGGATCGCGCATAACGCATAACGCATAACGCATAACGCATAACGCATATCGAATAACGCATAACGTGTAACTCATAACGCATAACGCATAAAGCATAATGCATTAAGCATAACGCATAACGCATATCGCATAACGCATAACGCATAACGTATAAATCATAACGCATACCGTATAACGCATTACGCATAATGCATAACGCAAACGTATAACGCACAACGCATAACGCATAACGAACAACGGATAACGCATAACGCATAACGCATAACGAATACCGCAAAACGTATATCGCCTAACACATAACGGATCACGCATAACGCATAACGCATAACGTATAACGCATAACGCATAACGCATAACGCATAACGCATAACGCACAACGCATGGCGCATAATGCAAAATGCATAACGCATAACGCATAACGCATAACGCATAACGCATGACGCATAACGCATAACGCATAACGCATAACGCATAACGCATAACGCATAACGCATAACGCATAAAGTATAACACATAACGCATAACGCATAAAGTATAACACATAACGCATAACGCATTACGCATATTGCATAACGTATAACGCAAAACGCATAACGCATAACGTTACCGCATAAGGCTTGATGCATGACGCATATCGCATAACTCATAACGCATAACTCATAACGTATAACGCATAACGCATAACGCATAACGCATAACGCATAACGCATAATGCATAACGCATAACGCATAACGCATAACGCATAACGCATAACGCATAACGCATAAAGCATAACGCATAACGCATAACGCATAACGCAAACGTATAACGCACAACGCATAACGCATAAAGCATAACGCATAACGCATAACGCAAACGTATAACGCACAACGCATAACGCATAAAGCATAACGCATAACGCATAACGCATAACGCATAACGCATAACGCATAACGCATAACGCATAACGCATAACGCATAACGCATAACGCATAACGCATAACGCATAACGCATAACGCATAACGCATAACGCATAACGCATAACGCATAACGCATAACGCATAACGCAGAACGCATAACGCATAACGCATTACGCATAACGCATAAAGTATAACACATAACGCATAACGCATTACGCATAACGCATCACGCATAACGCATAACGCATAACGCATAACGCATATCGCAAAAACATAACGCATCACGCATAACGTACAACGTATAACGCATAACGCATAACGCATAACGCAAAACGCATAACGCATAACGTATATCGCATAACACATAACGCATATCCCATAACGCATAACGCATAAGGCATAACGCATAACGTTAACGCAGAACGCATAACGCCTAACGCATAACGGATCACGCATAACGCATAAAGCATGACGCATAAAGCATAACGCATAACGCATAACGCATAACGCATAAAGCATAACGCATACCGCATAACGCATAACGCATATCGCATAACGCATAACGCATAACGTATAACGCATAACGCATACCGTATAACGCATAACGCATAACGCATAACGCATAACGCATAACGCATAAAGCATAACGCCCTAACGCATAACGCATAACGCAAACTTATAACGCACAACGCATAACGCATAAAGCATAACGCATAACGCATAACGCATAACGCATAACGCATAACGCATAACGCATAACGCATAACGCATAACGCATAACGCATAACGCATAACGCATAACGCATAACGCATAACGCATAACGCATAACGCATAACGCATAACGCATAACGCATAACGCATAACGCATTACGCGTAACGCATAACGCATAACGCATAACGCATAACGCATAACGCATTACGCATTACGCATAACGCATAAAGTATAACACATAACGCATAACGCATTACGCATAACGCATCACGCATAACGCATAACGCATAACGCATAACGCATATCGCATAAAACATAACGCATCACGCATAACGTACAACGTATAACGCATAACGCATAACGCATAACGCATAACGCATAATGCATAACGCATAACGTATATCGCATAACACATAACGCATATCCCATAACGCATAACGCATAAGGCATAACGCATAACGTTAACGCAGAACGCATAACGCATAAAGCATAACGCATAACGCATAACGCATAAAGCATAACGCATACCGCATAACGCATAACGCATATCGCATAACGCATAACGCATAACGTATAACGCATAACGCATACCGTATAACGCATAACGCGTAACGCATAACGCAAACGTATAACGCACAACGCATAACGAATACAGCAAAACGCATAATGCTTAACGCATAACGGATCACACATAACGCATAACGCATAACACATAACGCATAACGCATATCGAATAACGCATAACGCGTAACTCATAACGCATAACGCATAAAGCATAATGCATAACGCATAACGAACAACGGATAACGCATAACGCATAACGCATAACGCATAACGCATAACGCATAACGCATAACGCATAACGCATAACGCATAACGCATAACGCATAACGCATAACGCATAACGCATAACGCATAACGCATAACGCATAACGCATAACGCATAACGCATAACGCATAACGCATAACGCATAACGCATAACGCATAACGCATAACGCATAACGCATAACTCATAACGCATAACGCATAACGCATAACGCATAACGCATATCGCATAACACATAACGCATAACCCATAACGCATAACGCATAACGCATAACGCATAACGCATAACGCATTACGCAAACGCATAAAGTATAACACATAACGCATAACGCATAAAGTATAACACATAACGCATAACGCATTACGCATATTGCATAACGTATAACGCAAAACGCATAACGCATAACGTTACCGCATAAGGCTTGATGCATGACGCATATCGCATAACGCATAACGCATAACTCATAACGTATAACGCATAACGCATAACGCATAACGCATAACGCATAACGCATAATGCATAACACATAACGCATAACGCATAACGCATAACGCATAACGCATAACGCATAACGCATAAAGCATAACGCATAACGCAAACGCATAACGCAAACTTATAACGCACAACGCGTAACGCATAAAGCATAACGCATAACGCATAACGCATAACGCATAACGCATAACGCATAACGCATAACGCCTAACGCATAACGCATAACGCATAACGCATAACGCATAACGCATAACGCATAACGCATAACGCATAACGCATAACGCATAACGCATAACGCATTACGCATAACGCATAACGCATACCGCATAACGCATATCGCATAACACATAACGCATATCCCATAACGCATAACGCATAAGGCATAACGCATAACGTTAACGCAGAACGCATAAAGCCTAACGCATAACGGATCACGCATAACGCATAAAGCATAACGCATAAAGCATAACGCATAACGCATAACGCATAAAGCATAACGCATACCGCATAACGCATAACGCATATCGCATAACGCATAACGCATAACGTATAACGCATAACGCATACCGTATAACGCATAACGCATAACGCATAACGCAATCGTATAACGCACAACGCATAACGAATACAGCAAAACGCATAATGCTTAACGCATAACGGATCACACATAACGCATAACGCATAACACATAACGCATAACGCATATCGAATAACGCATAACGCGTAACTCATAACGCATAACGCATAAAGCATAATGCATAACGCATAACGAACAACGGATAACGCATAACGCATAACGCATAACGCATAACGCATAACGCATAACGCATAACGCATAACGCATAACGCATAACGCATAACGCATAACGCATAACGCATAACGCATAACGCATAACGCATAACGCATATCGCATAACACATAACGCATAACCCATAACGCATAACGCATAACGCATAACGCATATCGCATTACGCATAACGCATAAAGTATAACACATAACGCATAACGCATAAAGTATAACACATAACGCATAACGCATTACGCATATTGCATAACGTATAACGCAAAACGCATTACGCATAACGTTACCGCATAAGGCTTGATGCATGACGCATATCGCATAACGCATAACGCATAACTCATAACGTATAACGCATAACGCATAACGCATAACGCATAACGCATAATGCATAACGCATAACGCATAACGCATAACGCATAACGCATAACGCATAACGGATAACGCATAACGCATAACGCATAAAGCATAACGCATAACGCATACGCATAACGCAAACTTATAACGCACAACGCATAACGCATAAAGCATAACGCATAACGCATAACGCATAACGCATAACGCATAACGCATAACGCATAACGCATAACGCATAACGCATAACGCATAACGCATAACGCATAACGCATAACGCATAACGCATAACGCATAACGCATTACGCATAACGCATAAAGTATAACACATAACGCATAACGCATTACGCATAACGCATCACGCATAACGCATAACGCATAACGCATAACGCATATCGCATAAAACATAACGCATCACGCATAACGTACAACGTATAACGCATAACGCATAACGCATAACGCATAACGCATAACGCATAACGTATATCGCATAACACATAACACATATCCCATAACGCATAACGCATAAGGCATAACGCATAACGTTAACGCAGAACGCATAACGCCTAACGCATAACGGATCACGCATAACGCATAAAGCATAACGCATAAAGCATAACGCATAACGCATAACGCATAAAGCATAACGCATACCGCATAACGCATAACGCATATCGCATAACGCATAACGCATAACGTATAACGCATAACGCATACCGTATAACGCATAACGCATAACGCATATCGAATAACGCATAACGCGTAACTCATAACGCATAACGCATAAAGCATAATGCATAACGCATAACGAACAACGGATAACGCATAACGCATAACGCATAACGCATAACGCATAACGCATAACGCATAACGCATAACGCATTACGCATAACGCATAAAGTATAACACATAACGCATAACGCATAAAGTATAACACATAACGCATAACGCATTACGCATAACGCATCACGCATAACGCATAACGCATAACGCATAACGCATAAAATATAACGCATAAAGCATAACGTACAACGTATAACACATAACGCATAACGCATTACGCATAACGCATCACGCATAACGCATAACGCATAACGCATAACGCATATCGCATAAAACATAACGCATAAAGCGTAACGTACAACGTATAACGCATAACGCATAACGTATAACGCATAACGCATAACGTATATCGCATAACACAAAACGCATAACCCATAACGCATAACGCATAAGGCATAACGCATAACGTTAACGCATAACGCATAACGCCTAACGCATAACGGATAACGCATAACGCATAAAGCATAACGCATAAAGCATAACGCATAACGCATAACGCATAACGCATAACGCATAAAGCATAACGCATAACGCATAACGCATAACGCATATCGCATAACGCATAACGCATAACGTATAACGCATAACGCATACCGTATAACGCATAACGCATAACGAATACAGCAAAACGCATAATGCTTAACGCATAACGGATCACGCATAACGCATAACGCATAACGCATAACGCATAACGCATATCGAATAACGCATAACGTGTAACTCATAACGCATAACGCATAAAGCATAATGCATAACGCATAACGCATAACGCATAACGCATAACGCATATCGCATACCGCATAACGCATAACGTATAACGCATAACGCATACCGTATAACGCATAACGCATAACGCATAACGCATAATGCATAAGGCATAACGCATAACGCATAACGCATAACGCATAACGCATAACGCATAACGCACAACGCATGGCGCATAATGCAAAATGCATAACGCATAACGCATAACGCATAACGCATAACGCATGACGCATAACGCATAACGCATAACGCATAACGCATAACGCATAACGCATAACGCATAACGCATAACGCATAACGCATAACGCATAAAGCATAACGCATAACGCATAACGCATAACGCATAACGCATATCGCATAACGCGTAACTCATAACGCATAACGCATAACGCATAACGCACACCGTATAACGCATAACGCATAACGCATAACGCAAACGTATAGCGCACAACGCATAATGCATAAACCATAACCCTTACTTCATAACGCATAACGCATAATGCACAACGCATAACGAACACCGGAAAACCCATAACGCCTAACGCATAACGGATCACGAATAACGCATAATGCATAACGTATAGCGCACAACGCATAATGCATAAACCAAAACCCTTACTTCATAACGCATAACGCATAATGCACAACGCATAACGAACACCGGAAAACCCATAACGCCTAACGCATAACGGATCACGAATAACGCATAATGCATAACGCATAAAGCATAACGCATAACGCATAACGCATAACGCATAACGCATAACGCATAACGCATAACGCATAACGCATAACGCAACGTATAACGCACAACGCATAACGCATAACGCATAACGCATAACGCATAACGCATAACGCATAACGCATAACGCATAACGCATAACGCATAACGCATAACGCATAACGCATAACGCATAACGCATA
This sequence comes from Lasioglossum morio, assembly GCA_916610235.2. NCBI lineage: Eukaryota > Metazoa > Arthropoda > Insecta > Hymenoptera > Halictidae > Lasioglossum > Lasioglossum morio. The sequence continues at coordinate 2,791,380 of CAKAJA020000423.1, forward strand.
ACGCATAACGCATAACGCATAACGCATAACGCATAACGCATAACGCATAACGCATAACGCATAACGCATAACGCATAACGCATAACGCATAACGCATAACGCATAACGCATAACGCATAACGCATAACGCATAACGCATAACGCATAACCATAACGCATAACGCATAACCCATAACGCATAACGCATAACGCATAACGCATACCGTATAACGCATAATGCATAACGCATAACGCATAACGCATAACGCATAACGCATAACGCATAACGCATAACGCATAACGCATAACGCATAACGCATAACGCATAACGCATAACGCATAACGCATAACGCATAACGCATATCGCATAACACATACGCATAACGCATAACGCATACCGCATAACGCATAACGCATAACGCATAACCATAACGCATAACGCATAACGCATAACGCATAACGCATAACGCATAACGCATAACGCATAACGCATAACGCATAACGCATAACGCATAACGCATAACGCATAACGCATAACGCATAACGCATAACGCATAACGCATAACGCATAACCATAGCGCATAACGCATAACCCATAACGCATAACGCATAACGCATAACGCATACCGTATAACGCATAATGCATAACGCATAACGCATAACGCATAACGCATAACGCATAACGCATAACGCATAACGCATAACGCATAACGCATAACGCATAACGCATAACGCATAACGCATAATGCAAACGTATAACGCCCAACGCATAAAGCATAACGAACAACCCATAACGCATAATCCATAACGCATAACGCATAACGCATAACGCATAACGCATAACGCATAACGCATAACGCATAACGCATAACGTATAACGCATATCGCATAACACATACGCATATAGCATAAGGCATAACGCATTACGCATAATTTATAACTCATAACTCATAACGAATAACGCATAACGCAAAATGAATAACGCATAAAGCATAACGCATAACCCATAACCCATAACGCACAACGCATAAGGCATAATGCACAACGCATAACGAATACCGCAAAACGCATAACGCATAACGCATAACGCATAACGCGTAACTCATAACGCATAACGCATAACGCATAACGCACACCGTATAACGCATAACGCATAACGCATAACGCATACCGTATAACGCATAACGCATAACGCATAACGCAAACGTATAGCGCACAACGCATAATGCATAAACCATAACCCTTACTTAATAACGCATAACGCATAATGCACAACGCATAACGAACACCGGAAAACCCATAACGCCTAACGCATAACGGATCACGAATAACGCATAAAGCATAACGCATAACGCATAACGCATAACGCATAACGCATAACGCATAACGCATATCGCATAACGCATAACGCATAACGCATAATGCATAACGCATAACGCATAACGCATAACGCATAACGCATAACGCATAACGCATAACGCAAAACGCATAACGTTAACGCATAACCCATAACGCATAAGGCTTGATGCATGACGCATATCGCATATCGCATAACGCATAAGGCTTGATGCATGACGCATATCGCATAACGCATAAGGCATAACGCATAATACATAACGTATAACGCATTATGCATAACGCATAACGCATAACGCATAACGCATAACGCATAACGCATAACGCATAACGCATAACGCATAACGCATAACGCATATCGCATAACACATACGCATAACGCATAACGCATAACGCATAACGCATAACGCATAACCATAACGCATAACGCATAACCCATAACGCATAACGCATAACGCATAACGCATAACGTATAACGCATAACGCATACCGTATAACGCATAATGCATAACGCATAACGCATAACGCATAAAGCATAACGTATAACGCATAACGCATACCGTATAACGCATAACGCATAACGCATAACGCAAACGTATAGCGCACAACGCATAATGAATAAACCATAACCCTTACTTAATAACGCATAACGCATAATGCACAACGCATAACGAACACCGGAAAACCCATAACGCCTAACGCATAACGGATCACGAATAACGCATAAAGCATAACGCATAACGCATAACGCATAACGCATAACGCATAACGTATAACGCATAACGCATAACGCATAACGCATAACGCATAACGCAAAACGCATAACGTTAACGCATAACCCATAACGGATAAGGCTTGATGCATGACGCATATCGCATATCGCATAACGCATAAGGCTTGATGCATGACGCATATCGCATAACGCATAAGGCATAACGCATAATACATAACGTATAACGCATTATGCATAACGCATAGCGCATAACGCATAACGCATATCGCATAACACATACGCATAACGCATAACGCATAGCGCATAACGCATAACGCATAACCATAACGCATAACGCATAACCCATAACGCATAACGCATAACGCATAACGTATAACGCATAACGCATACCGTATAACGCATAACGCATAACGCATAACGGATCACGCATAACGCACAACGCATTGCGCATAACGCATAACGCATAACACATAACGCATAACGCATAACGCATAACGCATAACGCATAACGCATAACGCATAACGCATAACGCATAACGCATAACGCATAACGCATAACGCATAACGCATAACGCATAACGCAAACTTATAACGCACAACGCATAGCGCATAACGCATAACGCATAACGCATAACGCATAACGCATAACGCATAACGCATAACGCATAACGCATAACGCATAACGCATAACGCATAACGCATAACGCATAACGCATAACGCATAACGCATAACGCATAACGCATAACGCATAACGCATATCGCATAACACATACGCATAACGCATAAGGCATAACGCATAACGCGTAACGCATAACGCATAACGCATAACGCATAACGCATAACGCATAACGCATAACGCATAACGCATAACGCATAACGCATAACGCATAACGCAAAACGCATAACGTTAACGCATAACCCATAACGCATAAGGCTTGATGCATGACGCATATCGCATATCGCATAACGCATAAGGCTTGATGCATGACGCATATCGCATAACGCATAAGGCATAACGCACAATACATAACGTATAACGCATTATGCATAACGCATAACGCATAACGCATAACGCATAACGCATAACGCATATCGCATAACACATACGCATAACGCATAACGCATAACGCATAACCATAACGCATAACGCATAACGCATAACCCATAACGCATAACGCATAACGCATAACGCATAACGTATAACGCATAACGCATACCGTATAACGCATAATGCATAACGCATAAAGCATAACGCATAACGCATAACGCATAACGCATAACGCATAACGCATAACGCATAACGCATAACGCATAACGCATAACGCATAACGCATAACGCAAACGTATAGCGCACAACGCATAATGCATAAACCATAACCCTTACTTCATAAGGCATAACGCATAATGCACAACGCATAACGAACACCGGAAATCCCATAACGCCTAACGCATAACGGATCACGAATAACGCATAATGCATAACGCATAAAGCATAACGCATAACGCATAACGCATAACGCATAACGCATAACGCATAACGCATAACGCATAACGCATAACGCATAACGCAACGTATAACGCACAACGCATAACGCATAACGCATAACGCATAACGCATAACGCATAACGCATAACGCATAACACATAACGCATAACGGATAACGCATAACGCATAACCATAACGCATAACGCATACCGTATAACGCATAATGCATAACGCATAAAGCAAAACGCATAACGCAAACGTATAACGCACAACGCATAACGTATAACGCATAACGCATAACGCATAACGCATAACGCATAACGCATAACGCATAACGCATAACGCATAACGCATAACGCATAACGCATAACGCATAACCATAACGCATAACGCATAACCCATAACGCATAACGCATAACGCATAACGCATAACGCATAACGCATAACGCATAACGCATAACGCATAACGCATAACGCATAACGCATAACGCATAACGCATAACGCATAACGCATAACGCATAACGCATAACGCATAACGCATAACGCATAACGCATAACGCATAACGCATAACGCAAAACGCATAACGTTAACGCATAACCCATAACGCATAAGGCTTGATGCATGACGCATATCGCATATCGCATAACGCATAAGGCTTGATGCATGACGCATATCGCATAACGCATAAGGCATAACGCATAATACATAACGTATAACGCATTATGCATAACGCATAGCGCATAACGCATAACGCATATCGCATAACACATACGCATAACGCATAACGCATAGCGCATAACGCATAACGCATAACCATAACGCATAACGCATAACCCATAACGCATAACGCATAACGCATAACGTATAACGCATAACGCATACCGTATAACGCATAACGCATAACGCATAACGGATCACGCATAACGCACAACGCATAGCGCATAACGCATAACGCATAACGCATAACGCATAACGCATAACGCATAACGCATAACGCATAACGCATAACGTAAAACGCATAACGTTAACGCATAACCCATAACGCATAAGGCTTGATGCATGACGCATATCGCATATCGCATAACGCATAAGGCTTGATGCATGACGCATATCGCATAACGCATAAGGATAACGCATAATACATAACGTATAACGCATTATGCATAACGCATAACGCATAACGCATAACGCATAACGCATAACGCATAACGCATAACGCATATCGCATAACACATACGCATAACGCATAACGCATAACGCATAACGCATAACGCATAACCATAACGCATAACGCATAACCCATAACGCATAACGCATAACGCATAACGTATAACGCATAACGCATACCGTATAACGCATAATGCATAACGCATAACGCATAACGCATAACGCATAACGTATAACGCATAACGCATAACGCATAACGCATAACGCATAACACATAACGCATAACGTATAACGCATAACGCATAACCATAACGCATAACGCATAACCCATAACGCATAACGCATAACGCATAACGTATAACGCATAACGCATACCGTATAACGCATAATGCATAACGCATAAAGCAAAACGCATAACGCAAACGTATAACGCACAACGCATAACGTATAACGCATAACGCATAACGCATAACGCATAACGCATAACGCATAACGCATAACGCATAACGCATAACGCATAACGCATAACCATAACGCATAACGCATAACCCATAACGCATAACGCATAACGCATAACGCATAACGCATAACGTATAACGCATAACGCATACCGTATAACGCATAATGCATAACGCATAACGCATAACGCATAACGCATAACGTATAACGCAAAACGCATACCGTATAACGCATAACGCATAACGCATAACGCATAACGCATAACGTATAACGCATAACGCATACCGTATAACGCATAATGCATAACGCATAAAGCATAACGCATAACGCATAACGCATAACGCATAACGCATAACGCAAACGTATAGCGCACGACGCATAATGCATAAACCATAACCCTTACTTCATAACGCATAACGCATAATGCACAACGCATAATGAACACCGGAAAACCCATAACGCCTAACGCATAACGGATCACGAATAACGCATAATGCATAACGCATAAAGCATAACGCATAACGCATAACGCATAACGCATAACGCATAACGCATAACGCATAACGCATAACGCATAACGCATAACGCATAACGCATAACGCATAACGCATAACGCAACGTATAACGCACAACGCTTAACGCATAACGCATAACGCATAACGCATAACGCATAACGCATAACGCATAACGCATAACGCATAACGCATAACGCATAACGCATAACGCATAACGCATACCGCATAACGCATAACGCATAACGCATAACGCATAACCATAACGCATAACGCATAACCCATAACGCATATCGCATAACACATAACGCACAACGCTTAACGCATAACGCATAACGCATAACGCATAACGCATAACGCATAACGCATAACGCATAACGCATAACGCATAACGCATAACGCATAACGCATAACGCATAACGCATAACGCATAACGCATAACGCATAACGCATAACGCATAACGCATAACGCATACCGCATAACGCATAACGCATAACCCATAACCCATAACGCACAACGCATAAGGCATAATGCACAACGCATATCGCATACCGCATAACGCATAACGTATAACGCATAACGCATACCGTATAACGCATAACGCATAACGCATAACGCATAATGCATAACGCATAACGCATAACGCATAACGCATAACGCATAACGTATAACGCATAACGCATAACGCATAACGCATAACGCAAACGTATAACGCACAACGCATAACGCATAACGCATAACGAACACCGGAAAACCCATAACGCCTAACGCATAACGGATCACGAATAACGCATAATGCATAACGCATAACGCATAACGCATAACGCATAACGCATAACGCATAACGCATAACGCATAACGCATAACGCATAACGCATAACGCATAACGCATAACGCATAACGCATAACGCATAACGCAAAACGCATAACCCATAACGCATAAGGCTTGATGCATGACGCATATCGCATATCGCATAACGCATAAGGCTTGATGCATGACGCATATCGCATAACGCATAACTCATAACGCATAATACATAACGTATAACGCATTATGCATAACGCATAACGCATAACGCATAACGCATAACGCACAACGCATATCGCATAACGCATAACGCATAACGCATGGCGCATAACTGAAAATGCATAACGCATAACGCATAACGCATAACGCATAACGCATAACGCAAACGTATAACGCACAACGCATAACGAATACAGCAAAACGCATAATGCTTAACGCATAACGCACAACGCATATCGCATAACGCATAACGCATAACGCATAACGCATAACGCATAACGCATAACGCACAACGCATATCGCATAACGCATAACGCATAACGCATAACGCATAACGCATAACGCACAACGCATATCGCATAACGCATAACGCATAACGCATAACGCATAACGCATATCGAATAACGCATAACGTGTAACTCATAACGCATAACGCATAAAGCATAATGCATAACGCATAACGCATAACGCATAACGCAAACGCATATCGCATAACGCACAACGCATATCGCATAACGCATAACGCATAACGCATAACGCATAACGCAAAACGCATGGCGCATAACTCAAAATGCATAACGCATAACGCATAACGCATAACGCATTACGCAAAACGCATAACGCACAACGCATATCGCATAACGCATAACGCATAACGCACAACGCATATCGCATAACGCATAACGCATAACGCATAACGCATGGCGCATAACTCAAAATGCATAACGCATAACGCATAACGCATAACGCATAACGCATAACTCATATCGCGTAACGCATAAATCATAACCCATAACGCACAACGCATAACGCATAATACACAACGCATAACCAATACCGCAAAACGCATAACGCATAACGCATAACGCATAACGCATAACTCATAACGCATAACGCATAACGCACACCGTATAACGCATAACGCATAACGCATAACGCATAAAGCATAACGCATAACGCATAACGCATAACGCATAACGGATCACACATAACGCATAACGCATAACGCATAACGCATAACACATAACTCATAACGCATAACGCATAACGCACACCGTATAACGCATAACGCATAACGCATAAAGCATAACGCATAACGCATAACGCATAACGCATAACGGATCACACATAACGCATAACGCATAACGCATAACGCATAACGCATAACGCATTACGCATAACGCATATCGAATAACGCATAACGTGTGACTCATAACGCATAACGCCTAAAGCATAATGCAAAACGCATAACGCATAACGCATAACGCATAACGCATAACGCACAACGCATATCGCATAACGCATAACGCATAACGCATAACGCATGGCGCATAACTCAAAATGCATAACGCATAACGCATAACGCATATCGCATAACGCATAACGCATAACGCATAACGCATAACGCATAACGCACAACGCATATCGCATAACGCATAACGCATAACGCATAACGCACAACGCATATCGCATAACGCATAACGCATGGCGCATAACTCAAAATGCATAACGCATAACGCATAACGCATAACGCATAACGCATAACGCATAACGCACAACGCATATCGCATAACGCATAACGCATAACGCATAACGCATGGCGCATAACTGAAAATGCATAACGCATATCGCGTAACGCATAACGCATGACGCAAACGTATAACGCACAACGCATAACGAATACAGCAAAACGCATAATGCTTAACGCATAACGCACAACGCATATCGCATAACGCATAACGCATAACGCATAACGCATGGCGCATAACTCAAAATGCATAACGTATAACGCATAACGCATAACGCAAACGTATAACGCACAACGCATAACGAATACAGCAAAACGCATAATGCTTAACGCATAACGGATCACGCATAACGCATAACGCACAACGCATATCGCATAACGCATAACGCATAACGCATAACGCATAACGCATGGCGCATAACTCAAAATGCATAACGCATAACGCATAACGCATAACGCATAACGCATAACGCATAACGCATAACGCATAACGCACAACGCATATCGCATAACGCATAACGCATAACTCAAAATGCATAACGCATAACGCATAACGCATAACGCAAACGTATAACGCACAACGCATAACGAATACAGCAAAACGCATAATGCTTAACGCATAACGGGTCACGCATAACGCATAACGCATAACGCATAACGCATAACGCATAACGCATATCGAATAACGCATAACGTGTAACTCATAACGCATAACGCATAAAGCATAATGCTTAACGCATAACGCATAACGCTTATCGCATAACGCATAACGCATAACGTATAACGCATAACGCATACCGTATAACGCATAACGCATAATGCATAACGCAAACGTATAACGCACAACGCATAACGCATAACGAACAACGGATAACGCATAACGCATAACGCATAACCAATACCGCAAAACGTATATCGCCTAACACATAACGGATCACGCATAACGCATAACGCATAACGTATAGAGCATAACGCATAACGCATCACGCATAACGCATAACGCATACCGTATAACGAATAACGCTTAACGCATAACGCATAATGCATAACGAATAACGCATAACGCATATCGCATAAAACATAACGCATAACGCATAACGTGCAACGTATAACGCATAACGCATAACGCATAACGCATAACGCATAACGCATAACGCATAACGCATAACGCATAACGCGTACCGCATAACGCATAACGCATAACGCATAACGCATAACGCATAACGCACAACGCATATCGCATAACGCATAACGCATAACGCATAACGCATAACGCATAACGCATAACGCATAACGCATAACGCATAACGCATAACGCACAACGCATATCGCATAACGCATAACGCATAACGCATAACGCATAACGCACAACGCATATCGCATAACGCATAACGCATAACGCATAACGCATAACGCATATCGAATAACGCATAACGTGTGACTCATAACGCATAACGCATAAAGCATAATGCATAACGCATAACGCATAACGCATAACGCAAACGCATAACGCATAACGCATAACGCATAACGCATAACGCATAACGCATAACGCATAACGCACAACGCATATCGCATAACGCATAACGCATAACGCATAACGCATATCGCATAACGCATAACGCATAACGCATAACGCATGGCGCATAACTCAAAATGCATAACGCATAACGCATAACGCATAACGCATAACGCATAACGCATAACGCATAACGCACAACGCATATCGCATAACGCATAACGCATAACTCAAAATGCATAACGCATAACGCATAACGCATAACGCATGACGCAAACGTATAACGCACAACGCATAACGAATACAGCAAAACGCATAATGCTTAACGCATAACGCATAACGCATAACGCATAACGCATAACGCATAACGCATAACGCACAACGCATATCGCATAACGCATAACGCATAACGCATAACGCATAACGCATGGCGCATAACGCATAACGCATAACGCATAACGCATAACGCATAACGCACAACGCATATCGCATAACGCATAACGCATAACGCATAACGCATAACGCATAACGCATAACGCATAACGCATAACGCATAACGCATAACGCACAACGCATATCGCATAACGCATAACGCATAACGCATAACGCATAACGCACAACGCATATCGCATAACGCATAACGCATAACGCATAACGCATAACGCATATCGAATAACGCATAACGTGTGACTCATAACGCATAACGCATAAAGCATAATGCATAACGCATAACGCATAACGCATAACGCAAACGCATAACGCATAACGCATAACGCATAACGCATAACGCATAACGCATAACGCATAACGCACAACGCATATCGCATAACGCATAACGCATAACGCATAACGCATATCGCATAACGCATAACGCATAACGCATAACGCATGGCGCATAACTCAAAATGCATAACGCATAACGCATAACGCATAACGCATAACGCATAACGCATAACGCATAACGCATAACGCATAACGCACAACGCATATCGCATAACGCATAACGCATAACTCAAAATGCATAACGCATAACGCATAACGCATAACGCATGACGCAAACGTATAACGCACAACGCATAACGAATACAGCAAAACGCATAATGCTTAACGCATAACGCATAACGCATAACGCATAACGCATAACGCATAACGCATAACGCACAACGCATATCGCATAACGCATAACGCATAACGCATAACGCATAACGCATAACGCATGGCGCATAACTCAAAATGCATAACGCATAACGCTTACCGCATAACGCATAACGCATAACTCATATCGCATAACGCATAAATCATAACCCATAACGCACAACGCATAACGCATAATGCACAACCCATAACGAATACCGCAAAACGCATAACGCATAACGCATAACGCATAACTCATAACGCATAACGCATAACGCACACCGTATAAGGCATAACGCATAACGCATAACGCATAAAGCATAACGCATAACGCATAACGCATAACGCATAACGGATCACACATAACGCATAACGCATAACGCATAACGCATAACGCATAACGCATAACGCATAACGCATAACGCATAACGCATAACGCATAACGCATAACGCATAACGCATAACGCATAACGCATAACGCATAACGCATAACGCATAACGCATAACGCATAACGCATAACGCATATCGCATAACGCATAACGCATAACTTATAACTCATTACTCATAACGAATAACGCATAACGCATAACGCATAACGGATAACGCATATCGCATAACGCATAACGCATAATGCATAACGCATAACGCATAACGCATAACGCATACCGTATAACGCATAACGCCTAACGGATCAGGCATAACGCATAACGCATAATGCATAACACATAACGCATAACGCATAACGCATAACGCATAACGCATAACGCATAACGCCTAACGGATCAGGCATAACGCATAACGCATAATGCATAACACATAACGCATACCGCATAACGCATAACGCATAACGCATAACGCATAACGCATAACACATAACGCATAACGCATAACGCATAACGCATAACGCATAACGCATAACGCATAACGCATGTCGGATCACTCATAACGCATAACGCATAACGCATAACGCATAAAGCATAAAGCATAACGTATAACGCATAACGCATATCGCATAACGCATAACGCATAACCCATAACGCATAACGCATAACGCATAACGCATAACGCATAACGCATAACGCATAACGCATAACGCATAACGCATAACGCATAACGCATAACGCATAACGCACAACGCATATCGCATAACGCATAACGCATAACGCAAAACGCATGGCGCATAACTCAAAATGCATAACGCATAACGCATAACGCATAACGCATAACGCATAACGCATAACGCATAACGCATAACGCATAACGCATAACGCATAACGCATAACGCATAACGCATAACGCACAACGCATATCGCATAACGCATAACGCACAACGCATATCGCATAACGCATAACGCATAACGCATGGCGCATACCTCAAAATGCATAACGCATAACGCATAACGCATAACGCATAACGCATAACGCATAACGCATAACGCATAACGCATAACGCATAACGCATGACGCATAACGCACAACGCATATCGCATAACGCATAACGCATAACGCATAACGCATGCCGCATAACTCAAAATGCATAACGCATAACGCATAACGCAAACGTATAACGCACAACGCATAACGAATACAGCAAAACGCATAATGCTTAACGCATAACGGATCACGCATAACGCATAACGCAAAACGCATATCGCATAACGCATAACGCATAACGCATAACGCATAACGCATGACGCATAACGCATAACGCAAAACGCATAACGCACAACGCATATCGCATAACGCATAACGCATAACGCATAACGCATAACGCATAACGCATAACGCATAACGCATAACGCATAACGCATAACGCATAACGCATAACGCATAACGCATAACGCATAACGCATAACGCATAACGCATAACGCATAACGCATAACGCATAACGCATAACGCATAACGCACAACGCATATCGCATAACGCATAACGCATAACGCAAAACGCATGGCGCATAACTCAAAATGCATAACGCATAACGCATAACGCATAACGCATAACGCATAACGCATAACGCATAACGCATAACGCATAACGCATAACGCATAACGCATAACGCATAACGCATAACGCATAACGCATAACGCATAACGCACAACGCATATCGCATAACGCATAACGCATAACGCATAACGCATATCGAATAACGCATAACGTGTGACTCATAACGCATAACGCATAAAGCATAATGCATAACGCATAACGCATAACGCATAACGCAAACGCATAACGCATAACGCATAACGCATAACGCATAACGCATAACGCATAACGCACAACGCATATCGCATAACGCATAACGCATAACGCATAACGCATATCGCATAACGCATAACGCATAACGCATAACGCATGGCGCATAACTCAAAATGCATAACGCATAACGCATAACGCATAACGCATAACGCATAACGCATAACGCATAACGCATAACGCATAACGCATAACGCATAACGCATAACGCACAACGCATATCGCATAACGCATAACGCATAACTCAAAATGCATAACGCATAACGCATAACGCATAACGCATGACGCAAACGTATAACGCACAACGCATAACGAATACAGCAAAACGCATAATGCTTAACGCATAACGCATAACGCATAACGCATAACGCATAACGCATAACGCATAACGAATACCGCAAAACGCATAACACATAACGCATAACGCATAACTCATAACGCATAACGCATAACGCACACCGTATAAGGCATAACGCATAACGCATAACGCATAAAGCATAACGCATAACGCATAACGCATAACGCATAACGGATCACACATAACGCATAACGCATAACGCATAACGCATAACGCATAACGCATAACGCATAACGCATAACGCATAACGCATAACGCATAACGCATAACGCATAACGCATAACGCATAACGCATAACGCATAACGCATAACGCATAACGCATAACGCATAACGCATATCGCATAACGCATAACGCATAACGCATAACGCATAACGCATAACGCATAAAGCATAACGCATAACGCATAACGCAAACGTATAACGCACAACGCATAACGCATAACGCATAACGCATAACGCATAACGCATAACGCATAAAGCATAACGCATAACGCATAACTTATAACTCATTACTCATAACGAATAACGCATAACGCATAACGCATAACGGATAACGCATATCGCATAACGCATAACGCATAATGCATAACGCATAACGCATAACGCATAACGCATACCGTATAACGCATAACGCCTAACGGATCAGGCATAACGCATAACGCATAATGCATAACACATAACGCATAACGCATAACGCATAACGCATAACGCATAACGCATAACGCCTTACGGATCAGGCATAACGCATAACGCATAATGCATAACACATAACGCATACCGCATAACGCATAACGCATAACGCATAACGCATAACGCATAACGCATAACGCATAACGCATAACGCATAACGCATAACGCATAACGCATAACGCATAACGCATGTCGGATCACTCATAACGCATAACGCATAACGCATAACGCATAAAGCATAAAGCATAACGTATAACGCATAACGCATATCGCATAACGCATAACGCATAACCCATAACGCATAACGCATAACGCATAACGCATAACGCATAACGCATAACGCATAACGCATACGCATAACGCATAACGCATAACGCATAACGCATAACGCACAACGCATATCGCATAACGCATAACGCATAACGCAAAACGCATGGCGCATAACTCAAAATGCATAACGCATAACGCATAACGCATAACGCATAACGCATAACGCATAACGCATAACGCATAACGCATAACGCATAACGCATAACGCATAACGCATAACGCACAACGCATATCGCATAACGCATAACGCACAACGCATATCGCATAACGCATAACGCATAACGCATGGCGCATACCTCAAAATGCATAACGCATAACGCATAACGCATAACGCATAACGCATAACGCATAACGCATAACGCATAACGCATAACGCATAACGCATAACGCATAACGCATGACGCATAACGCACAACGCATATCGCATAACGCATAACGCATAACGCATAACGCATGCCGCATAACTCAAAATGCATAACGCATAACGCATAACGCAAACGTATAACGCACAACGCATAACGAATACAGCAAAACGCATAATGCTTAACGCATAACGGATCACGCATAACGCATAACGCAAAACGCATATCGCATAACGCATAACGCATAACGCATAACGCATAACGCATGACGCATAACGCATAACGCAAAACGCATAACGCACAACGCATATCGCATAACGCATAACGCATAACGCATAACGCATAACGCATAACGCATAACGCATAACGCATAACGCATAACGCATAACGCATAACGCATAACGCATAACGCATAACGCATAACGCATAACGCATAACGCATAACGCATAACGCATAACGCATAACGCATAACGCATAACGCATAACGCACAACGCATATCGCATAACGCATAACGCATAACGCAAAACGCATGGCGCATAACTCAAAATGCATAACGCATAACGCATAACGCATAACGCATAACGCATAACGCATAACGCATAACGCATAACGCATAACGCATAACGCACAACGCATATCGCATAACGCATAACGCACAACGCATATCGCATAACGCATAACGCATAACGCATGGCGCATACCTCAAAATGCATAACGCATAACGCATAACGCATAACGCATAACGCATAACGCATAACGCATAACGCATAACGCATAACGCACAACGCATAACGCATAACGCATAACGCATAACGCATAACGCATGCCGCATAACTCAAAATGCATAACGCATAACGCATAACGCAAACGTATAACGCACAACGCATAACGAATACAGCAAAACGCATAATGCTTAACGCATAACGGATCACGCATAACACATAACGCAAAACGCATATCGCATAACGCATAACGCATAACGCATAACGCATGGCGCATAACTCAAAATGCATAACGCATAACGCATAACGCATAACGCATAACGCATAACGCACAACGCATATCGCATAACGCATAACGCATGGCGCATAACTCAAAATGCATAACGCATAACGCATAACGCATAACGCATAACGCATATCGCATAACGCATAACGCATAACGCATAACGCATGCCGCATAACTCAAAATGCATAACGCATAACGCATAACGCAAACGTATAACGCACAACGCATAACGAATACAGCAAAACGCATAATGCTTAACGCATAACGGATCACGCATAACGCATAACGCACAACGCATATCGCATAACGCATAACGCATAACGCATAACGCATAACGCATAACGCATAACGCAAACGTATAACGCACAACGCATAACGAATACAGCAAAACGCATAATGCTTAACGCATAACGGGTCACGCATAACGCATAACGCATAACGCATAACGCATAACGCATAACGCATATCGAATAACGCATAACGTGTAACTCATAACGCATAACGCATAAAGCATAATGCTTAACGCATAACGCATAACGCTTATCGCATAACGCATAACGCATAACGTATAACGCATAACGCATACCGTATAACGCATAACGCATAATGCATAACGCAAACGTATAACGCACAACGCATAACGCATAACGAACAACGGATAACGCATAACGCATAACGCATAACCAATACCGCAAAACGTATATCGCCTAACACATAACGGATCACGCATAACGCATAACGCATAACGTATAGAGCATAACGCATAACGCATCACGCATAACGCATAACGCATACCGTATAACGAATAACGCTTAACGCATAACGCATAATGCATAACGAATAACGCATAACGCATATCGCATAAAACATAACGCATAACGCATAACGTACAACGTATAACGCATAACGCATAACGCATAACGCATAACGCATAACGCATAACGCATAACGCATAACGCATAACGCGTACCGCATAACGCATAACGCATAACGCATAACGCATAACGCATAACGCACAACGCATATCGCATAACGCATAACGCATAACGCATAACGCATAACGCATAACGCATAACGCATAACGCATAACGCATAACGCACAACGCATATCGCATAACGCATAACGCATAACGCATAACGCATAACGCACAACGCATATCGCATAACGCATAACGCATAACGCATAACGCATAACGCATATCGAATAACGCATAACGTGTGACTCATAACGCATAACGCATAAAGCATAATGCATAACGCATAACGCATAACGCATAACGCAAACGCATAACGCATAACGCATAACGCATAACGCATAACGCATAACGCATAACGCACAACGCATATCGCATAACGCATAACGCATAACGCATAACGCATATCGCATAACGCATAACGCATAACGCATAACGCATGGCGCATAACTCAAAATGCATAACGCATAACGCATAACGCATAACGCATAACGCATAACGCATAACGCATAACGCATAACGCATAACGCACAACGCATATCGCATAACGCATAACGCATAACTCAAAATGATTAACGCATAACGCATAACGCATAACGCATGACGCAAACGTATAACGCACAACGCATAACGAATACAGCAAAACGCATAATGCTTAACGCATAACGCATAACGCATAACGCATAACGCATAACGCATAACGCATAACGCACAACGCATATCGCATAACGCATAACGCATAACGCATAACGCATAACGCATAACGCATGGCGCATAACGCATAACGCATAACGCATAACGCATAACGCATAACGCACAACGCATACGCATAACGCATAACGCATAACGCATAACGCATAACGCATAACGCATAACGCATAACCCATAACGCATAACGCATAACGCACAACGCATATCGCATAACGCATAACGCATAACGCATAACGCATAACGCACAACGCATATCGCATAACGCATAACGCATAACGCATAACGCATAACGCATATCGAATAACGCATAACGTGTGACTCATAACGCATAACGCATAAAGCATAATGCATAACGCATAACGCATAACGCATAACGCAAACGCATAACGCATAACGCATAACGCATAACGCATAACGCATAACGCATAACGCACAACGCATATCGCATAACGCATAACGCATAACGCATAACGCATATCGCATAACGCATAACGCATAACGCATAACGCATGGCGCATAACTCAAAATGCATAACGCATAACGCATAACGCATAACGCATAACGCATAACGCATAACGCATAACGCATAACGCATAACGCATAACGCATAACGCATAACGCATAACGCATAACGCACAACGCATATCGCATAACGCATAACGCATAACTCAAAATGCATAACGCATAACGCATAACGCATAACGCATGACGCAAACGTATAACGCACAACGCATAACGAATACAGCAAAACGCATAATGCTTAACGCATAACGCATAACGCATAACGCATAACGCATAACGCATAACGCATAACGCACAACGCATATCGCATAACGCATAACGCATAACGCATAACGCATAACGCATAACGCATGGCGCATAACTCAAAATGCATAACGCATAACGCTTACCGCATAACGCATAACGCATAACTCATATCGCGTAACGCATAAATCATAACCCATAACGCACAACGCATAACGCATAATGCACAACGCATAACGAATACCGCAAAACGCATAACGCATAACGCATAACGCATAACTCATAACGCATAACGCATAACGCACACCGTATAAGGCATAACGCATAACGCATAACGCATAAAGCATAACGCATAACGCATAACGCATAACGCATAACGCATAACGGATCACACATAACGCATAACGCATAACGCATAACGCATAACGCATAACGCATAACGCATAACGCATAACGCATAACGCATAACGCATAACGCATAACGCATAACGCATAACGCATAACGCATAACGCATAACGCATAACGCATAACGCATAACGCATAACGCATAACGCATAACGCATAACGCATATCGCATAACGCATAACGCATAACGCATAACGCATAACGCATAACGCATAAAGCATAACGCATAACGCATAACGCAAACGTATAACGCACAACGCATAACGCATAACGCATAACGCATAACGCATAACGCATAACGCATAAAGCATAACGCATAACGCATAACGCATAACGCATAACGCATAACGCATAACGCATAACGCATAACGCATGTCGGATCACTCATAACGCATAACGCATAACGCATAAAGCATAAAGCATAACGTATAACGCATAACGCATATCGCATAACGCATAACGCATAACCCATAACGCATAACGCATAACGCATAACGCATAACGCATAACGCATAACGCATAACGCATAACGCATAACGCATAACGCATAACGCATAACGCATAACGCACAACGCATATCGCATAACGCATAACGCATAACGCATAACGCCTTACGGATCAGGCATAACGCATAACGCATAATGCATAACACATAACGCATACCGCATAACGCATAACGCATACCGTATAACGCATAACGCCTAACGGATCAGGCATAACGCATAACGCATAATGCATAACACATAACGCATAACGCATAACGCATAACGCATAACGCATAACGCATAACGCATAACGCCTTACGGATCAGGCATAACGCATAACGCATAATGCATAACACATAACGCATACCGCATAACGCATAACGCATAACGCATAACGCATAACGCATAACACATAACGCATAACGCATAACGCATAACGCATAACGCATAACGCATAACGCATGTCGGATCACTCATAACGCATAACGCATAACGCATAAAGCATAAAGCATAACGTATAACGCATAACGCATATCGCATAACGCATAACGCATAACCCATAACGCATAACGCATAACGCATAACGCATAACGCATAACGCATAACGCATAACGCATAACGCATAACGCATAACGCATAACGCATAACGCACAACGCATATCGCATAACGCATAACGCATAACGCAAAACGCATGGCGCATAACTCAAAATGCATAACGCATAACGCATAACGCATAACGCATAACGCATAACGCATAACGCATAACGCATAACGCATAACGCATAACGCATAACGCACAACGCATATCGCATAACGCATAACGCACAACGCATATCGCATAACGCATAACGCATAACGCATGGCGCATACCTCAAAATGCATAACGCATAACGCATAACGCATAACGCATAACGCATAACGCATAACGCATAACGCATAACGCATAACGCATGACGCATAACGCACAACGCATATCGCATAACGCATAACGCATAACGCATAACGCATGCCGCATAACTCAAAATGCATAACGCATAACGCATAACGCAAACGTATAACGCACAACGCATAACGAATACAGCAAAACGCATAATGCTTAACGCATAACGGATCACGCATAACGCATAACGCAAAACGCATATCGCATAACGCATAACGCATAACGCATAACGCATAACGCATAACGCATAACGCATAACGCAAAACGCATAACGCACAACGCATATCGCATAACGCATAACGCATAACGCATAACGCATAACGCATAACGCATAACGCATAACGCATAACGCATAACGCATAACGCATAACGCATAACGCATAACGCATAACGCATAACGCATAACGCATAACGCATAACGCATAACGCATAACGCATAACGCATAACGCATAACGCATAACGCATAACGCATAACGCATAACGCATAACGCACAACGCATATCGCATAACGCATAACGCATAACGCAAAACGCATGGCGCATAACTCAAAATGCATAACGCATAACGCATAACGCATAACGCATAACGCATAACGCATAACGCATAACGCATAACGCATAACGCATAACGCACAACGCATATCGCATAACGCATAACGCACAACGCATATCGCATAACGCATAACGCATAACGCATGGCGCATACCTCAAAATGCATAACGCATAACGCATAACGCATAACGCATAACGCATAACGCATAACGCATAACGCATAACGCATAACGCACAACGCATATCGCATAACGCATAACGCATAACGCATAACGCATGCCGCATAACTCAAAATGCATAACGCATAACGCATAACGCAAACGTATAACGCACAACGCATAACGAATACAGCAAAACGCATAATGCTTAACGCATAACGGATCACGCATAACACATAACGCAAAACGCATAACGCATAACGCATAACGCATAACGCATAACGCATGGCGCATAACTCAAAATGCATAACGCATAACGCATAACGCATAACGCATAACGCATAACGCACAACGCATATCGCATAACGCATAACGCATAACGCATAACTCAAAATGCATAACGCATAACGCATAACGCATAACGCATAACGCATAACGCAAACGTATAACGCACAACGCATAACGAATACAGCAAAACGCATAATGCTTAACGCATAACGCATAACGCATAACGCATAACGCATAACGCATATCGAATAACGCATAACGTGTAACTCATAACGCATAACGCATAAAGCATAATGCTTAACGCATAACGCATAACGCTTATCGCATAACGCATAACGCATGACGTATAACGCATAACGCATACCGCATAACGCATAACGCATAATGCATAACGCAAACGTATAACGCACAACGCATCACGCATAACGAACAACGGATAACGCATAACGCATAACGCATAACGAATACCGCAAAACGTATATCGCCTAACACATAACGGATCACACATAACGCATAACGCATAACGTATAGAGCATAACGCATAACGCATAACGCATACCGTATAACGCATAACGCATAACGCATAACGCATAACGCATAACGCATAACGCATAACGCATAACGCATAACGCATAACGCATAACGCATAACGCATAACGCATACCGTATAACGCATAACGCCTAACGGATCAGGCATAACGCATAACGCATAATGCATAACACATAACGCATAACGCATAACGCATAACGCATAACGCATAACGCATAACGCATAACGCATAACGCATGACGCATAACGCATAACGCATAACGCATAACGCATAACGCACAACGCATATCGCATAACGCATAACGCACAACGCATATCGCATAACGCATAACGCATAACGCATGGCGCATACCTCAAAATGCATAACGCATAACGCATAACGCATAACGCATAACGCATAACGCATAACGCATAACGCATGACGCATAACGCACAACGCATATCGCATAACGCATAACGCATAACGCATAACGCATGCCGCATAACTCAAAATGCATAACGCATAACGCATAACGCAAACGTATAACGCACAACGCATAACGAATACAGCAAAACGCATAATGCTTAACGCATAACGGATCACGCATAACACATAACGCAAAACGCATATCGCATAACGCATAACGCATAACGCATAACGCATGGCGCATAACTCAAAATGCATAACGCATAACGCATAACGCATAACGCATAACGCATAACGCACAACGCATATCGCATAACGCATAACGCATGGCGCATAACTCAAAATGCATAACGCATAACGCATAACGCATAACGCATAACGCATAACGCAAACGTATAACGCACAACGCATAACGAATACAGCAAAACGCATAATGCTTAACGCATAACGCATAACGCATAACGCATAACGCATAACGCATATCGAATAACGCATAACGTGTAACTCATAACGCATAACGCATAAAGCATAATGCTTAACGCATAACGCATAACGCTTATCGCATAACGCATAACGCATGACGTATAACGCATAACGCATACCGCATAACGCATAACGCATAATGCATAACGCAAACGTATAACGCACAACGCATCACGCATAACGAACAACGGATAACGCATAACGCATAACGCATAACGAATACCGCAAAACGTATATCGCCTAACACATAACGGATCACACATAACGCATAACGCATAACGTATAGAGCATAACGCATAACGCATAACGCATACCGTATAACGCATAACGCATAACGCATAACGCATAACGCATAACGCATAACGCATAACGCATAACGCATAACGCATAACGCATAACGCATAACGCATAACGCATACCGTATAACGCATAACGCCTAACGGATCAGGCATAACGCATAACGCATAATGCATAACACATAACGCATAACGCATAACGCATAACGCATAACGCATAACGCATAACGCATAACGCCTTACGGATCAGGCATAACGCATAACGCATAATGCATAACACATAACGCATACCGCATAACGCATAACGCATAACGCATAACGCATAACGCATAACACATAACGCATAACGCATAACGCATAACGCATAACGCATAACGCATAACGCATGTCGGATCACTCATAACGCATAACGCATAACGCATAAAGCATAAAGCATAACGTATAACGCATAACGCATATCGCATAACGCATAACGCATAACCCATAACGCATAACGCATAACGCATAACGCATAACGCATAACGCATAACGCATAACGCATAACGCATAACGCATAACGCACAACGCATATCGCATAACGCATAACGCATAACGCAAAACGCATGGCGCATAACTCAAAATGCATAACGCATAACGCATAACGCATAACGCATAACGCATAACGCATAACGCATAACGCATAACGCATAACGCATAACGCATAACGCATAACGCATAACGCATAACGCATAACGCATAACGCATAACGCACAACGCATATCGCATAACGCATAACGCACAACGCATATCGCATAACGCATAACGCATAACGCATGGCGCATACCTCAAAATGCATAACGCATAACGCATAACGCATAACGCATAACGCATAACGCATAACGCATAACGCATAACGCATGACGCATAACGCACAACGCATATCGCATAACGCATAACGCATAACGCATAACGCATGCCGCATAACTCAAAATGCATAACGCATAACGCATAACGCAAACGTATAACGCACAACGCATAACGAATACAGCAAAACGCATAATGCTTAACGCATAACGGATCACGCATAACGAATAACGCAAAACGCATATCGCATAACGCATAACGCATAACGCATAACGCATAACGCATGACGCATAACGCATAACGCAAAACGCATAACGCACAACGCATATCGCATAACGCATAACGCATAACGCATAACGCATAACGCATAACGCATAACGCATAACGCATAACGCATAACGCATAACGCATAACGCATAACGCATAACGCATAACGCATAACGCATAACGCATAACGCATAACGCATAACGCACAACGCATATCGCATAACGCATAACGCATAACGCAAAACGCATGGCGCATAACTCAAAATGCATAACGCATAACGCATAACGCATAACGCATAACGCATAACGCATAACGCATAACGCATAACGCATAACGCACAACGCATATCGCATAACGCATAACGCACAACGCATATCGCATAACGCATAACGCATAACGCATGGCGCATACCTCAAAATGCATAACGCATAACGCATAACGCATAACGCATAACGCATAACGCATAACGCATAACGCATGACGCATAACGCACAACGCATATCGCATAACGCATAACGCATAACGCATAACGCATGCCGCATAACTCAAAATGCATAACGCATAACGCATAACGCAAACGTATAACGCACAACGCATAACGAATACAGCAAAACGCATAATGCTTAACGCATAACGGATCACGCATAACGCATAACGCAAAACGCATATCGCATAACGCATAACGCATAACGCATAACGCATGGCGCATAACTCAAAATGCATAACGCATAACGCATAACGCATAACGCATAACGCATAACGCACAACGCATATCGCATAACGCATAACGCATGGCGCATAACTCAAAATGCATAACGCATAACGCATAACGCATAACGCATAACGCATAACGCAAACGTATAACGCACAACGCATAACGAATACAGCAAAACGCATAATGCTTAACGCATAACGCATAACGCATAACGCATAACGCATAACGCATAACGCATATCGAATAACGCATAACGTGTAACTCATAACGCATAACGCATAAAGCATAATGCTTAACGCATAACGCATAACGCTTATCGCATAACGCATAACGCATGACGTATAACGCATAACGCATACCGCATAACGCATAACGCATAATGCATAACGCAAACGTATAACGCACAACGCATCACGCATAACGAACAACGGATAACGCATAACGCATAACGCATAACGAATACCGCAAAACGTATATCGCCTAACACATAACGGATCACACATAACGCATATCGCATAACGTATAGAGCATAACGCATAACGCATAACGCATACCGTATAACGCATAACGCATAACGCATAACGCATAACGCATAACGCATAACGCATAACGCATAACGCATAACGCATAACGCATAACGCATAACGCATAACGCATAACGCATAACGCATAACGCATGACGCATAACGCATAACGCATAACGCATAACGCATAACGCATAACGCATAACGCATAACGCACAACGCATATCGCATAACGCATAACGCATAACGCATAACGCATGGCGCATAACTCAAAATGCATAACGCATAACGCATAACGCATAACGCATAACGCATAACGCATGACGCATAACGCATAACGCATAACGCACAACGCATATCGCATAACGCATAACGCATGGCGCATAACTCAAAATGCATAACGCATAACGCATAACGCATAACGCATAACGCAAACGTATAACGCACAACGCATAACGAATACAGCAAAACGCATAATGCTTAACGCATAACGCATAACGCATAACGCATAACGCATATCGAATAACGCATAACGTGTAACTCATAACGCATAACGCATAAAGCATAATGCTTAACGCATAACGCATAACGCTTATCGCATAACGCATAACGCATAACGTATAACGCATAACGCATACCGTATAACGCATAACGCATAATGCATAACGCAAACGTATAACGCACAACGCATAACGAACAACGGATAACGCATAACGCATAACGCATAACGAATACCGCAAAACGTATATCGCCTAACACATAACGGATCACGCATAACGCATAACGCATAACGTATAGAGCATAACGCATAACGCATAACGCATAACGCATACCGTATAACGCATAACGCATAACGCATAACGCATAATGCATAACGAATAACGCATAACGCATATCGCATAAAACATAACGCATAACGCATAACGTACAACGTATAACGCATAACGCATAACGCATAACGCATAACGCATAACGCATAACGCATAACGCATGACGCATAACGCATAACGCATATCGCATAACACATAACGCATAACCCATAACGCATAACGCATAACGCATAACGCATGGCGCATAACTCAAAATGCATAACGCATAACGCATAACGCATATCGCATAACGCATAACGCATAACGCATAACGCATAACGCATAACGCATAACGCACAACGCATAACGCACAACGCATATCGCATAACGCATAACGCATAACGCATAACGGATGGCGCATAAGTCAAAATGCATAACGCATAACGCATAACGCATAACGCATAACGCATAACGCATAACGCATAACGCATAACGCACAACGCATATCGCATAACGCATAACGCATGGCGCATAACTCAAAATGCATAACGCATAACGCATAACGCATAACGCAAACGTATAACGCACAACGCATAACGAATACAGCAAAACGCATAATGCTTAACGCATAACGGATCACGCATAACGCATAACGCATAACGCATAACGCATAACGCATAACGCATATCGAATAACGCATAACGTGTAACTCATAACGCATAACGCATAAAGCATAATGCTTAACGCATAACGCATAACGCTTATCGCATAACGCATAACGCATGACGTATAACGCATAACGCATACCGCATAACGCATAACGCATAATGCATAACGCAAACGTATAACGCACAACGCATAACGCATAACGAACAACGGATAACGCATAACGCATAACGCATAACGAATACCGCTAAACGTATATCGCCTAACACATAACGGATCACGCATAACGCATAACGCATAACGTATAGAGCATAACGCATAACGCATAACGCATAACGCATACCGTATAACGCATAACGCATAACGCATAACGCATAACGCATAACGCATAACGCATAACGCATAACGCATGACGCATAACGCATAACGCATAACGCATAACGCATAACGCATAACGCATAACGCACAACGCATATCGTATAACGCATAACGCATAACGCATAACGCATGGCGCATAACTCAAAATGCATAACGCATAACGCATAACGCATAACGCAAACGTATAACGCACAACGCATAACGAATACAGCAAAACGCATAATGCTTAACGCATAACGGATCACGCATAACGCATAACGCACAACGCATATCGCATAACGCATATCGCATAACGCATAACGCATGGCGCATAACTCAAAATGCATAACGCATAACGCATAACGCATAACGCATAACGCATAACGCATAACGCATAACGCATAACGCATAACGCATAACGCATAACGCATAACGCACAACGCATATCGCATAACGCATAACGCATGGCGCATAACTCAAAATGCATAACGCATAACGCATAACGCATAACGCATAACGCATAACGCATAACGCAAACGTATAACGCACAACGCATAACGAATACAGCAAAACGCATAATGCTTAACGCATAACGCATAACGCATAACGCATAACGCATATCGAATAACGCATAACGTGTAACTCATAACGCATAACGCATAAAGCATAATGCTTAACGCATAACGCATAACGCTTATCGCATAACGCATAACGCATAACGTATAACGCATAACCCATACCGTATAACGCATGACGCATAATGCATAACGCAAACGTATAACGCACAACGCATAACGAACAACGGATAACGCATAACGCATAACGCATAACGAATACCGCAAAACGTATATCGCCTAACACATAACGGATCACGCATAACGCATAACGCATAACGTATAGAGCATAACGCATAACGCATAACGCATAACGCATACCGTATAACGCATAACGCATAACGCATAACGCATAATGCATAACGAATAACGCATAACGCATATCGCATAAAACATAACGCATAACGCATAACGTACAACGTATAACGCATAACGCATAACGCATAACGCATAACGCATAACGCATAACGCATAACGCATAACGCATAACGCATGACGCATAACGCATAACGCATATCGCATAACACATAACGCATAACCCATAACGCATAACGCATAACGCATAACGCATAACGCATAACGTATAACGCATAACGCATAACGCATAACGCATTACGCAAAACGCATAACGCACAACGCATATCGCATAACGCATAACGCATAACGCATAACGCATGGCGCATAACTGAAAATGCATAACGCATAACGCATAACGCATAACGCAAACGTATAACGCACAACGCATAACGAATACAGCAAAACGCATAATGCTTAACGCATAACGGATCACGCATAACGCATAACGCACAACGCATATCGCATAACGCATAACGCATAACGCATAACGCATGGCGCATAACTCAAAATACATAACCCATAACGCATAACGCATAACGCAAACGTATAACGCACAACGCATAACGAATACAGCAAAACGCATAATGCTTAACGCATAACGGATCACGCATAACGCATAACGCACAACGCATATCGCATAACGCATATCGCATAACGCATAACGCATGGCGCATAACTCAAAATGCATAACGCATAACGCATAACGCATAACGCATAACGCATAACGCATAACGCATAACGCATAACGCATAACGCATAACGCATAACGCATAACGCACAACGCATATCGCATAACGCATAACGCATGGCGCATAACTCAAAATGCATAACGCATAACGCATAACGCATAACGCATAACGCATAACGCATAACGCAAACGTATAACGCACAACGCATAACGAATACAGCAAAACGCATAATGCTTAACGCATAACGCATAACGCATAACGCATAACGCATATCGAATAACGCATAACGTGTAACTCATAACGCATAACGCATAACGCTTATCGCATAACGCATAACGCATAACGTATAACGCATAACCCATACCGTATAACGCATGACGCATAATGCATAACGCAAACGTATAACGCACAACGCATAACGAACAACGGATAACGCATAACGCATAACGAATACCGCAAAACGTATATCGCCTAACACATAACGGATCACGCATAACGCATAACGCATAACGTATAGAGCATAACGCATAACGCATAACGCATAACGCATACCGTATAACGCATAACGCATAACGCATAACGCATAATGCATAACGAATAACGCATAACGCATATCGCATAAAACATAACGCATAACGCATAACGTACAACGTATAACGCATAACGCATAACGCATAACGCATAACGCATAACGCATAACGCATAACGCATAACGCATAACGCATGACGCATAACGCATAACGCATATCGCATAACACATAACGCATAACCCATAACGCATAACGCATAACGCATAACGCATAACGCATAACGTATAACGCATAACGCATAACGCATAACGCATTACGCAAAACGCATAACGCACAACGCATATCGCATAACGCATAACGCATAACGCATAACGCATGGCGCATAACTGAAAATGCATAACGCATAACGCATAACGCATAACGCAAACGTATAACGCACAACGCATAACGAATACAGCAAAACGCATAATGCTTAACGCATAACGGATCACGCATAACGCATAACGCACAACGCATATCGCATAACGCATAACGCATAACGCATAACGCATGGCGCATAACTCAAAATACATAACCCATAACGCATAACGCATAACGCAAACGTATAACGCACAACGCATAACGAATACAGCAAAACGCATAATGCTTAACGCATAACGGATCACGCATAACGCATAACGCACAACGCATATCGCATAACGCATAACGCATAACGCATGGCGCATAACTCAAAATGCATAACGCATAACGCATAACGCATAACGCATAACGCATAACGCATAACGCATAACGCATAACGCACAACGCATATCGCATAACGCATAACGCATAACTCAAAATGCATAACGCATAACGCATAACGCATAACGCATAACGCATAACGCATAACGCATAACGCATAACGCATAACGCATAACGCATAACGCATAACGCACAACGCATATCGCATAACGCATAACGCATAACGCAAAACGCATGGCGCATAACTCAAAATGCATAACGCATAACGCATAAGGCATAACGCATAACGCATAACGCATAACGCATAACGCATAACGCATAACGCATAACGCATAACGCACAACGCATATCGCATAACGCATAACGCACAACGCATATCGCATAACGCATAACGCATAACGCATGGCGCATACCTCAAAATGCATAACGCATAACGCATAACGCATAACGCATAACGCATAACGCATAACGCATAACGCATAACGCATAACGCATAACGCATAACGCATGACGCATAACGCACAACGCATATCGCATAACGCATAACGCATAACGCATAACGCATGCCGCATAACTCAAAATGCATAACGCATAACGCATAACGCAAACGTATAACGCACAACGCATAACGAATACAGCAAAACGCATAATGCTTAACGCATAACGGATCACGCATAACGCATAACGCAAAACGCATATCGCATAACGCATAACGCATAACGCATAACGCATGACGCATAACGCACAACGCATAACGCATAACGCATAACGCATAACGCATAACGCATAACGCATAACGCATAACGCATGTCGGATCACTCATAACGCATAACGCATAACGCATAAAGCATAAAGCATAACGTATAACGCATAACGCATATCGCATAACGCATAACGCATAACCCATAACGCATAACGCATAACGCATAACGCATAACGCATAACGCATAACGCATAACGCATAACGCATAACGCATAACGCATAACGCATAACGCATAACGCACAACGCATATCGCATAACGCATAACGCAAAACGCATGGCGCATAACTCAAAATGCATAACGCATAACGCATAACGCATAACGCATAACGCATAACGCATAACGCATAACGCATAACGCATAACGCATAACGCATAACGCATAACGCATAACGCATAACGCATAACGCATAACGCACAACGCATATCGCATAACGCATAACGCACAACGCATATCGCATAACGCATAACGCATAACGCATGGCGCATACCTCAAAATGCATAACGCATAACGCATAACGCATAACGCATAACGCATAACGCATAACGCATAACGCATGACGCATAACGCACAACGCATATCGCATAACGCATAACGCATAACGCATAACGCATGCCGCATAACTCAAAATGCATAACGCATAACGCATAACGCAAACGTATAACGCACAACGCATAACGAATACAGCAAAACGCATAATGCTTAACGCATAACGGATCACGCATAACGCATAACGCAAAACGCATATCGCATAACGCATAACGCATAACGCATAACGCATGGCGCATAACTCAAAATGCATAACGCATAACGCATAACGCATAACGCATAACGCATAACGCATAACGCACAACGCATATCGCATAACGCATAACGCATGGCGCATAACTCAAAATGCATAACGCATAACGCATAACGCATAACGCATAACGCATAACGCAAACGTATAACGCACAACGCATAACGAATACAGCAAAACGCATAATGCTTAACGCATAACGCATAACGCATAACGCATAACGCATAACGCATAACGCATATCGAATAACGCATAACGTGTAACTCATAACGCATAACGCATAAAGCATAATGCTTAACGCATAACGCATAACGCTTATCGCATAACGCATAACGCATGACGTATAACGCATAACGCATACCGCATAACGCATAACGCATAACGCATAACGCATAACGCATAACGCATAACGTATAACTCATAACGCATAACGCATAAAGCATAATGCTTAACGCATAACGCATAACGCTTATCGCATAACGCATAACGCATAACGTATAACGCATAACGCATACCGTATAACGCATAACGCATAATGCATAACGCAAACGTATAACGCACAACGCATAACGAACAACGGATAACGCATAACGCATAACGCATAACGAATACCGCAAAACGTATATCGCCTAACACATAACGGATCACGCATAACGCATAACGCATAACGTATAGAGCATAACGCATAACGCATAACGCATAACGCATACCGTATAACGCATAACGCATAACGCATAACGCATAATGCATAACGAATAACGCATAACGCATATCGCATAAA
This sequence comes from Lasioglossum morio, assembly GCA_916610235.2. Taxonomy (NCBI): domain Eukaryota; kingdom Metazoa; phylum Arthropoda; class Insecta; order Hymenoptera; family Halictidae; genus Lasioglossum; species Lasioglossum morio. Next base: position 2,823,761 of record CAKAJA020000423.1, read on the forward strand.
ACATAACGCATAACGCATAACGTACAACGTATAACGTATAACGCATAACGCATAACGCATAACGCATAACGCATAACGCATAACGCATAACGCATGACGCATGACGCATAACGCATAACGCATATCGCATAACACATAACGCATAACCCATAACGCATAACGCATAACACATAACGCATGGCGCATAACTCAAAATGCATAACGCATAACGCATAACGCATATCGCATAACGCATAACGCATAACGCATAACGCATAACGCACAACGCATATCGCATAACGCATAACGCATAACGCACAACGCATATCGCATAACGCATAACGCATAACGCATGGCGCATTACTCAAAATGCATAACGCATAACGCATAACGCATAACGCATAACGCATAACGCATGGCGCATAACTCAAAATGCATAACGCATAACGCATAACGCATAACGCAAACGTATAACGCACAACGCATAACGAATACAGCAAAACGCATAATGCTTAACGCATAACGGATCACGCATAACGCATAACGCATAACGCATAACGCATAACGCAAACGTATAACGCACAACGCATAACGAATACAGCAAAACGCATAATGCTTAACGCATAACGCATAACGCATAACGCATATCGAATAACGCATAACGTGTAACTCATAACGCATAACGCATAAAGCATAATGCTTAACGCATAACGCATAACGCTTATCGCATAACGCATAACGCATAACGTATAACGCATAACGCATACCGTATAACGCATGACGCATAATGCATAACGCAAACGTATAACGCACAACGCATAACGAACAACGGATAACGCATAACGCATAACGCATAACGAATACCGCAAAACGTATATCGCCTAACACATAACGGATCACGCATAACGCATAACGCATAACGTATAGAGCATAACGCATAACGCATAACGCATAACGCATACCGTATAACGCATAACGCATAACGCATAACGCATAATGCATAACGAATAACGCATAACGCATATCGCATAAAACATAACGCATAACGCATAACGTACAACGTATAACGTATAACGCATAACGCATAACGCATAACGCATAACGCATAACGCATAACGCATAACGCATGACGCATGACGCATAACGCATAACGCATATCGCATAACACATAACGCATAACCCATAACGCATAACGCATAACACATAACGCATGGCGCATAACTCAAAATGCATAACGCATAACGCATAACGCATATCGCATAACGCATAACGCATAACGCATAACGCATAACGCACAACGCATATCGCATAACGCATAACGCATAACGCACAACGCATATCGCATAACGCATAACGCATAACGCATGGCGCATTACTCAAAATGCATAACGCATAACGCATAACGCATAACGCATAACGCATAACGCATGGCGCATAACTCAAAATGCATAACGCATAACGCATAACGCATAACGCAAACGTATAACGCACAACGCATAACGAATACAGCAAAACGCATAATGCTTAACGCATAACGGATCACGCATAACGCATAACGCATAACGCATAACGCATAACGCAAACGTATAACGCACAACGCATAACGAATACAGCAAAACGCATAATGCTTAACGCATAACGCATAACGCATAACGCATATCGAATAACGCATAACGTGTAACTCATAACGCATAACGCATAAAGCATAATGCTTAACGCATAACGCATAACGCTTATCGCATAACGCATAACGCATAACGTATAACGCATAACGCATACCGTATAACGCATGACGCATAATGCATAACGCAAACGTATAACGCACAACGCATAACGAACAACGGATAACGCATAACGCATAACGCATAACGAATACCGCAAAACGTATATCGCCTAACACATAACGGATCACGCATAACGCATAACGCATAACGTATAGAGCATAACGCATAACGCATAACGCATAACGCATACCGTATAACGCATAACGCATAACGCATAACGCATAACGCATAATGCATAACGAATAACGCATAACGCATATCGCATAAAACATAACGCATAACGCATAACGTACAACGTATAACGCATAACGCATAACGCATAACGCATAACGCATAACGCATAACGCATAACGCATAACGCATAACGCATGACGCATAACGCATAACGCATATCGCATAACACGTAACGCATAACCCATAACGCATAACGCATAACGCATAACGCATAACGCATAACGCATAACGCATAACGCATAACGCATAACGCAAACGTATAACGCACAACGCATAACGAATACAGCAAAACGCATAATGCTTAACGCATAACGGATCACGCATAACGCATAACGCACAACGCATATCGCATAACGCATAACGCATAACGCATAACGCATGGCGCATAACTCAAAATACATAACGCATAACGCATAACGCATAACGCAAACGTATAACGCACAACGCATAACGAATACAGCAAAACGCATAATGCTTAACGCATAACGGATCACGCATAACGCATAACGCACAACGCATATCGCATAACGCATAACGCATAACGCATGGCGCATAACTCAAAATGCATAACGCATAACGCATAACGCATAACGCATAACGCATAACGCATAACGCATAACGCATAACGCATAACGCATAACGCACAACGCATATCGCATAACGCATAACGCATAACTCAAAATGCATAACGCATAACGCATAACGCATAACGCATAACGCAAACGTATAACGCACAACGCATAACGAATACAGCAAAACGCATAATGCTTAACGCATAACGGGTCACGCATAACGCATAACGCATAACGCATAACGCATAACGCATATCGAATAACGCATAACGTGTAACTCATAACGCATAACGCATAAAGCATAATGCTTAACGCATAACGCATAATGCTTATCGCATAACGCATAACGCATAACGTATAACCCATAACGCATACCGTATAACGCATAACGCATAACTCAAAATGCATAACGCATAACGCATAACGCATAACGCATAACGCAAACGTATAACGCACAACGCATAACGAATACAGCAAAACGCATAATGCTTAACGCACAACGCATAACCCATAACGAACAACGGATAACGCATAACGCATAACGCATAACGAATACCGCAAAACGTATATCGCCTAACACATAACGGATCACGCATAACGCATAACGCATAACGTATAGAGCATAACGCATAACGCATAACGCATAACGCATAACGCATACCGTATAACGCATAACGCATAACGCATAACGCATAATGCATAACGCATAATGCATAACGCATAACGCATAACGCATAACGCATAACGCATAACGCATAACGTATAACGTATAACGCATACCGCATTACGCATAACTTATAACTCATAACTCATAAGGAGTAACGCATAACGCATAAAGCATAACGCATAACGCATAAAGCATAACGCATAACGCATAACTTATAACTCATTACTCATAACGAATAACGCATAACGCATAACTTATAACTCATTACTCATAACTCATAACGCATAACGCATAAAGCATAACGCATAACGCATAACGGATAAAGCATAATGCATAACGCATAACGCATAACGCATTACGCATAACTTATAACCCATAACTCATAAGGAGTAACGCATAACGCATAAAGCATAACGCATGAAGCATAACGCATAACGCATAACTTATAACTCATTACTCATAACGAATAACGCATAACGCATAAGGCATAACGCATAACGCATAACGCATAACGCATAACGCATAACGCATAACGCATAACGCATAACGCATAACGCATAACGCATAACGCATAATGCATAAAGCATAACGCATAACGCATAACTTATAACTCATTACTCATAACGAATAACGCATAACGCATAACGCATAACGCATAACGCATAATGCATAACGCATAACGCATAACGCATAACGCATAACGCATAACGCATAACGCATAACGCATAACGCATAACGCAAACATATAACGCACAATTCATAACGCATAACGCATAACGCAAAACGCATAACGCATAACGCATAACGCATAACGCATAACGCATAACGCATAACGCATAACGCATAACGCTTAACGCATAACGCATAACGCATAACGCATAAAGCATAACGCATTACGCATAACGCATAACTTATAACTCATTACTCATAACGAATAACGCATAACGCATAACGCATAACGGATAACGCATATCGCATAACGCATAACGCATAATGCATAACGCATAAAGCATAACGCATAACGCATAACGCATAACGCATAACGCATAACGCATAACGCATGACGCATAACTCATTACTCATAACGAATAACGCATAACGCATAACTTATAACTCATTACTCATAACTCATAACGCATAACGCATAAAGCATAACGCATAACGCATAACGGATAAAGCATAATGCATAACGCATAACGCATAACGCATTACGCATAACTTATAACCCATAACTCATAAGGAGTAACGCATAACGCATAAAGCATAACGCATGAAGCATAACGCATAACGCATAACTTATAACTCATTACTCATAACGAATAACGCATAACGCATAAGGCATAACGCATAACGCATAACGCAGAACGCATAACGCATAACGCATAACGCATAACGTATAACGGATAACGCATATCGCATAACGCGTAACGCATAATGCATAACGCATAAAGCATAACGCATAACGCATAACGCATAACCCCTAACGCATAACGCATAACGTATAACTCATAACGCATAACGCATAACACATAACGCATAACACATAATGCACAACGCATTACGAATACAGCAAAACGCATAACGCTTAACGCATAACGGATCACACATAACGCATAACGCATAATGCATAACGCATAACGCATAACGCATAATGCATAACGCATAACGCATAACGCATAAAGCATTACACATAACGCATACCTCATAATGCACAACGCATAACGAATACAGCAAAACGCATAACGCTTAACGCATAACGCATAACGCATAACGCATAATGCATAACGCATAACGCATAACGCATAACGCATAACGCATAACGCATAACGTATAACGTATAACGCATACCGCATTACGCATAACTTATAACTCATAACTCATAAGGAGTAACGCATAACGCATAAAGCATAACGCATAACGCATAACTTATAACTCATTACTCATAACGAATAACGCATAACGCATAACTTATAACTCATTACTCATAACTCATAACGCATAACGCATAAAGCATAACGCATAACGCATAACGGATAAAGCATAATGCATAACGCATAACGCATAACGCATTACGCATAACTTATAACCCATAACTCATAAGGAGTAACGCATAACGCATAAAGCATAACGCATGAAGCATAACGCATAACGCATAACTTATAACTCATTACTCATAACGAATAACGCATAACGCATAAGGCATAACGCATAACGCATAACGCATAACGCATAACGCATAACGCATAACGCATAACGCATAACGCATAATGCATAAAGCATAACGCATAACGCATAACTTATAACTCATTACTCATAACGAATAACGCATAACGCATAACGCATAACGCATAACGCATAATGCATAACGCATAACGCATAACGCATAACGCATAACGCATAACGCATAACGCATAACGCATAACGCATAACGCAAACGTATAACGCACAATTCATAACGCATAACGCATAACGCAAAACGCATAACGCATAACGCATAACGCATAACGCATAACGCATAACGCATAACGCATAACGCATAACGCTTAACGCATAACGCATAACGCATAACGCATAACTTATAACTCATTACTCATAACGAATAACGCATAACGCATAACGCATAACGGATAACGCATATCGCATAACGCATAACGCATAATGCATAACGCATAAAGCATAACGCATAACGCATAACGCATAACGCATAACGCATACCGTATAACGCATAACACCTAACGGATCAGGCATAACGCATAACGCATAATGCATAACACATAACGCATAACGCATAACGCATAACGCATAACGCATAACGCATAACGCATAACGCATAACGCATAACGCATAACGCCTTACGGATCAGGCATAACGCATAACGCATAATGCATAACACATAACGCATACCGCATAACGCATAACGCATAACACATAACGCATAACGCATAACACATAACGCATAACGCATAACGCATAACGCATAACGCATAACGCATAACGCATGTCGGATCACTCATAACGCATAACGCATAACGCATAAAGCATAAAGCATAACGTATAACGCATAACGCATATCGCATAACGCATAACGCATAACCCATAACGCATAACGCATAACGCATAACGCATAACGCATAACGCATAACGCATAACGCATAACGCATAACGCATAACGCATAACGCATAACGCATAACGCATAACGCATAACGCACAACGCATATCGCATAACGCATAACGCATAACGCATAACGCAAAACGCATGGCGCATAACTCAAAATGCATAACGCATAACGCATAACGCATAACGCATAAAGCATAACGCATAACGCATAACGCATAACGCACAACGCATATCGCATAACGCATAACGCATAACGCATAACGCATAACGCATGGCGCATACCTCAAAATGCATAACGCATAACGCATAACGCATAACGCATAACGCATAACGCATAACGCATAACGCACAACGCATATCGCATAACGCATAACGCATAACGCATAACGCATGGCGCATAACTAAAAATGCATAACGCATAACGCATAACGCAAACGTATAACGCACAACGCATAACGAATACAGCAAAACGCATAATGCTTAACGCATAACGGATCACGCATAACGCATAACGCACAACGCATATCGCATAACGCATAACGCATAACGCATAACGCATAGCGCATAACTCAAAATGCATAACTCATAACGCATAACGCATAACGCATAACGCATAACGCATAACGGATAACGCATAACGCATAACGCATAACGCATAACGCATAACGCACAACGCATATCGCATAACGCATAACGCATGGCGCATAACTCAAAATGCATAACGCATAACGCATAACGCATAACGCATAACGCATAACGCATGACGCAAACGTATAACGCACAACGCATAACGAATACAGCAAAACGCATAATGCTTCACGCATAACGGATCACGCATAACGCATAACGCATAACGCATATCGAATAACGCATAACGTGTAACTCATAACGCATAACGCATAAAGCATAATGCTTAACGCATAACGCATAACGCTTATCGCATAACGCATAACGCATGACGTATAACGCATAACGCATAACGCATAACGCATAACGCATAACGCATAACGCATAACGCATAACGCATAACGCATAACGCATAACGCATAACGCATAACGCATAACGCACAACGCATATCGCATAACGCATAACGCATAACGCATAACGCAAAACGCATGGCGCATAACTCAAAATGCATAACGCATAACGCATAACGCATAACGCATAAAGCATAACGCATAACGCATAACGCATAACGCACAACGCATATCGCATAACGCATAACGCATAACGCATAACGCATAACGCATGGCGCATACCTCAAAATGCATAACGCATAACGCATAACGCATAACGCATAACGCATAACGCATAACGCATAACGCACAACGCATATCGCATAACGCATAACGCATAACGCATGGCGCATAACTAAAAATGCATAACGCATAACGCATAACGCAAACGTATAACGCACAACGCATAACGAATACAGCAAAACGCATAATGCTTAACGCATAACGGATCACGCATAACGCATAACGCACAACGTTTATCGCATAACGCATAACGCATAACGCATAACGCATAGCGCATAACTCAAAATGCATAACTCATAACGCATAACGCATAACGCATAACGCATAACGCATAACGGATAACGCATAACGCATAACGCATAACGCATAACGCATAACGCACAACGCATATCGCATAACGCATAACGCATGGCGCATAACTCAAAATGCATAACGCATAACGCATAACGCATAACGCATAACGCATAACGCATGACGCAAACGTATAACGCACAACGCATAACGAATACAGCAAAACGCATAATGCTTCACGCATAACGGATCACGCATAACGCATAACGCATAACGCATATCGAATAACGCATAACGTGTAACTCATAACGCATAACGCATAAAGCATAATGCTTAACGCATAACGCATAACGCTTATCGCATAACGCATAACGCATGACGTATAACGCATAACGCATACCGCATAACGCATAACGCATAATGCATAACGCAAACGTATAACGCACAACGCATAACGCATAACGAACAACGGATAACGCATAACGCATAACGAATACCGCAAAACGTATATCGCCTAACACATAACGGATCACGCATAACGCATAACGCATAACGTATAGAGCATAACGCATAACGCATAACGCATAACGCATACCGTATAACGCATAACGCATAACGCATAACGCATAACGCATAACGCATAACGCATAACGCATAACGCATAACGCATAACGCATAACGCATAACGCATGACGCATAACGCATAACGCATAACGCATAACGCATAACGCATAACGCATAACGCATAACGCACAACGCATATCGCATAACGCATAACGCATAACGCATAACGCATGGCGCATAACTCAAAATGCATAACGCATAACGCATAACGAATACAGCAAAACGCATAATGCTTAACGCATAACGGATCACGCATAACGCATAACGCACAACGCATATCGCATAACGCATAACGCATAACGCATAACGTATAGAGCATAACGCATAACGCATAACGCATAACGCATACCGTATAACGCATAACGCATAACGCATAACGCATAACGCATATCGCATAACCCATAACGCACAAGGCATATCGCATAACGCATAACGCACAACGCATATCGCATAACGCATAACGCATAACGCACAACGCATATCGCATAACGCATAACGCATGGCGCATAACTCAAAATGCATAACGCATAACGCATAACGCATAACGCATAACGCATAACGCATAACGCAAACGTATAACGCATGGCGCATACTTCAAAATGCATAACGCATAACGCATAACGCATAACGCATAACGCATAACGCATAACGCATAACGCATAACGCATAACGCATAACGCATAACGCATAACGCACAACGCATATCGCATAACGCATAACGCATAACGCATGGCGCATAACTCAAAATGCATAACGCATAACGCATAACGCAAACGTATAACGCACAACGCATAACGAATACAGCAAAACGCATAATGCTTAACGCATAACGGATCACGCATAACGCATAACACACAACGCTTATCGCATAACGCATAACGCATAACGCATAACGCATAGCGCATAACCCAAAATGCATAACTCATAACGCATAACGCATAACGCATAACGCATAACGCATAACGCATAACGCACAACGCATATCGCATAACGCATAACGCATGGCGCATAACGCAAAATGCATAACGCATAACGCATAACGCATAACGCATAACGCATAACGCATAACGCAAACGTATAACGCACAACGCATAACGAATACAGCAAAACGCATAATGCTTAACGCATAACGGATCACGCATAACGCATAACGCATAACGCATAACGCATAACGCATGGCGCATAACTCAAAATGCATAACGCATAACGCATAACGCATAACGCATAACGCATAACGCATAACGCATAACGCATAACGCATAACGCACAACGCATATCGCATAACGCATAACGCATAACGCATAACGCATGGCGCATACCTCAAAATGCATAACGCATAACGCATAACGCATAACGCATAACGCATAACACATAACGCATAACACATAATGCACAACGCATTACGAATACAGCAAAACGCATAACGCTTAACGCATAACGGATCACACATAACGCATAACGCATAATGCATAACGCATAACGCATAACGCATAATGCATAACGCATAACGCATAACGCATAAAGCATTACACATAACGCATACCTCATAATGCACAACGCATAACGAATACAGCAAAACGCATAACGCTTAACGCATAACGCATAACGCATAACGCATAATGCATAACGCATAACGCATAACGCATAACGCATAACGCATAACGCATAACGCATAACGTATAACGCATACCGCATTACGCATAACTTATAACTCATAACTCATAAGGAGTAACGCATAACGCATAAAGCATAACGCATAACGCATAACTTATAACTCATTACTCATAACGAATAACGCATAACGCATAACTTATAACTCATTACTCATAACTCATAACGCATAACGCATAAAGCATAACGCATAACGCATAACGGATAAAGCATAATGCATAACGCATAACGCATAACGCATTACGCATAACTTATAACCCATAACTCATAAGGAGTAACGCATAACGCATAAAGCATAACGCATGAAGCATAACGCATAACGCATAACTTATAACTCATTACTCATAACGAATAACGCATAACGCATAAGGCATAACGCATAACGCATAACGCATAACGCATAACGCATAACGCATAACGCATAACGCATAACGCATAATGCATAAAGCATAACGCATAACGCATAACTTATAACTCATTACTCATAACGAATAACGCATAACGCATAACGCATAACGCATAACGCATAATGCATAACGCATAACGCATAACGCATAACGCATAACGCATAACGCATAACGCATAACGCATAACGCATAACGCAAACGTATAACGCACAATTCATAACGCATAACGCATAACGCAAAACGCATAACGCATAACGCATAACGCATAACGCATAACGCATAACGCATAACGCATAACGCATAACGCTTAACGCATAACGCATAACGCATAACGCATAAAGCATAACGCATAACGCATAACGCATAACTTATAACTCATTACTCATAACGAATAACGCATAACGCATAACGCATAACGGATAACGCATATCGCATAACGCATAACGCATAATGCATAACGCATAAAGCATAACGCATAACGCATAACGCATAACGCATAACGCATACCGTATAACGCATAACACCTAACGGATCAGGCATAACGCATAACGCATAATGCATAACACATAACGCATAACGCATAACGCATAACGAATACAGCAAAACGCATAACGCATAACGCATAACGCATAACGCATAACGCCTTACGGATCAGGCATAACGCATAACGCATAATGCATAACACATAACGCATACCGCATAACGCATAACGCATAACACATAACGCATAACGCATAACACATAACGCATAACGCATAACGCATAACGCATAACGCATAACGCATAACGCATGTCGGATCACTCATAACGCATAACGCATAACGCATAAAGCATAAAGCATAACGTATAACGCATAACGCATATCGCATAACGCATAACGCATAACCCATAACGCATAACGCATAACGCATAACGCATAACGCATAACGCATAACGCATAACGCATAACGCATAACGCATAACGCATAACGCAAAACGCATAACGCATAACGCATAACGCACAACGCATATCGCATAACGCATAACGCATAACGCATAACGCAAAACGCATGGCGCATAACTCAAAATGCATAACGCATAACGCATAACGCATAACGCATAAAGCATAACGCATAACGCATAACGCATAACGCACAACGCATATCGCATAACGCATAACGCATAACGCATAACGCATAACGCATGGCGCATACCTCAAAATGCATAACGCATAACGCATAACGCATAACGCATAACGCATAACGCATAACGCATAACGCACAACGCATATCGCATAACGCATAACGCATAACGCATAACGCATGGCGCATAACTAAAAATGCATAACGCATAACGCATAACGCAAACGTATAACGCACAACGCATAACGAATACAGCAAAACGCATAATGCTTAACGCATAACGGATCACGCATAACGCATAACGCACAACGCTTATCGCATAACGCATAACGCATAACGCATAACGCATAGCGCATAACTCAAAATGCATAACTCATAACGCATAACGCATAACGCATAACGCATAACGCATAACGGATAACGCATAACGCATAACGCATAACGCATAACGCATAACGCACAACGCATATCGCATAACGCATAACGCATGGCGCATAACTCAAAATGCATAACGCATAACGCATAACGCATAACGCATAACGCATAACGCATGACGCAAACGTATAACGCACAACGCATAACGAATACAGCAAAACGCATAATGCTTCACGCATAACGGATCACGCATAACGCATAACGCATAACGCATATCGAATAACGCATAACGTGTAACTCATAACGCATAACGCATAAAGCATAATGCTTAACGCATAACGCATAACGCTTATCGCATAACGCATAACGCATGACGTATAACGCATAACGCATACCGCATAACGCATAACGCATAATGCATAACGCAAACGTATAACGCACAACGCATAACGCATAACGAACAACGGATAACGCATAACGCATAACGAATACCGCAAAACGTATATCGCCTAACACATAACGGATCACGCATAACGCATAACGCATAACGTATAGAGCATAACGCATAACGCATAACGCATAACGCATACCGTATAACGCATAACGCATAACGCATAACGCATAACGCATAACGCATAACGCATAACGCATAACGCATAACGCATAACGCATAACGCATAACGCATGACGCATAACGCATAACGCATAACGCATAACGCATAACGCATAACGCATAACGCATAACGCACAACGCATATCGCATAACGCATAACGCATAACGCATAACGCATGGCGCATAACTCAAAATGCATAACGCATAACGCATAACGAATACAGCAAAACGCATAATGCTTAACGCATAACGGATCACGCATAACGCATAACGCACAACGCATATCGCATAACGCATAACGCATAACGCATAACGTATAGAGCATAACGCATAACGCATAACGCATAACGCATACCGTATAACGCATAACGCATAACGCATAACGCATAACGCATATCGCATAACCCATAACGCACAAGGCATATCGCATAACGCATAACGCACAACGCATATCGCATAACGCATAACGCATAACGCACAACGCATATCGCATAACGCATAACGCATGGCGCATAACTCAAAATGCATAACGCATAACGCATAACGCATAACGCATAACGCATAACGCATAACGCAAACGTATAACGCATGGCGCATACTTCAAAATGCATAACGCATAACGCATAACGCATAACGCATAACGCATAACGCATAACGCATAACGCATAACGCATAACGCATAACGCATAACGCATAACGCACAACGCATATCGCATAACGCATAACGCATAACGCATGGCGCATAACTCAAAATGCATAACGCATAACGCATAACGCAAACGTATAACGCACAACGCATAACGAATACAGCAAAACGCATAATGCTTAACGCATAACGGATCACGCATAACGCATAACACACAACGCTTATCGCATAACGCATAACGCATAACGCATAACGCATAGCGCATAACCCAAAATGCATAACTCATAACGCATAACGCATAACGCATAACGCATAACGCATAACGCATAACGCATAACGCATAACGCATAACGCACAACGCATATCGCATAACGCATAACGCATGGCGCATAACGCAAAATGCATAACGCATAACGCATAACGCATAACGCATAACGCATAACGCATAACGCAAACGTATAACGCACAACGCATAACGAATACAGCAAAACGCATAATGCTTAACGCATAACGGATCACGCATAACGCATAACGCATAACGCATAACGCATAACGCATGGCGCATACCTCAAAATGCATAACGCATAACGCATAACGCATAACGCATAACGCATAACGCATAACGCATAACGCATAACGCATAACGCACAACGCATATCGCATAACGCATAACGCATAACGCATAACGCATGGCGCATACCTCAAAATGCATAACGCATAACGCATAACGCATAACGCATAACGCATAACGCATAACGCATAACGCATAACGCATAACGCACAACGCATATCGCATAACGCATAACGCATAACGCATAACGCATGGCGCATAACTCAAAATGCATAACGCATAACGCATAACGCAAACGTATAACGCACAACGCATAACGAATACAGCAAAACGCATAATGCTTAACGCATAACGGATCACGCATAACGCATAACGCACAACGCTTATCGCATAACGCATAACGCATAACGCATAACGCATAGCGCATAACTCAAAATGCATAACTCATAACGCATAACGCATAACGCATAACGCATAACGCATAACGCATAACGCATAACGCATAACGCATAACGCATAACGCACAACGCATATCGCATAACGCATAACGCATGGCGCATAACTCAAAATGCATAACGCATAACGCATAACGCATAACGCATAACGCATAACGCATAACGCAAACGTATAACGCACAACGCATAACGAATACAGCAAAACGCATAATGCTTAACGCATAACGGATCACGCATAACGCATAACGCATAACGCATATCGAATAACGCATAACGTGTAACTCATAACGCATAACGCATAAAGCATAATGCTTAACGCATAACGCATAACGCTTATCGCATAACGCATAACGCATGACGTATAACGCATAACGCATACCGCATAACGCATAACGCATAATGCATAATGCAAACGTATAACGCACAACGCATAACGCATAACGAACAACGGATAACGCATAACGCATAACGAATACCGCAAAACGTATATCGCCTAACACATAACGGATCACGCATAACGCATAACGCATAACGTATAGAGCATAACGCATAACGCATAACGCATAACGCATACCGTATAACGCATAACGCATAACGCATAACGCATAACGCATAACGCATAACGCATAACGCATAACGCATAACGCATAACGCATAACGCATGACGCATAACGCATAACGCATAACGCATAACGCATAACGCATAACGCATAACGCATAACGCACAACGCATATCGCATAACGCATAACGCATAACGCATGGCGCATAACTCAAAATGCATAACGCATAACGCATAACGAATACAGCAAAACGCATAATGCTTAACGCATAACGGATCACGCATAACGCATAACGCACAACGCATATCGCATAACGCATAACGCATAACGCATAACGTATAGAGCATAACGCATAACGCATAACGCATAACGCATACCGTATAACGCATAACGTATAACGCATAACGCAAAACGCATATCGCATAACGCATAACGCACAACGCATATCGCATAACGCATAACGCACAATGCATATCGCATAACGCATAACGCATAACGCATAACGCACAACGCATATCGCATAACGCATAACGCATGGCGCATAACTCAAAATGCATAACGCATAACGCATAACGCATAACGCATAACGGATAACGCATAACGCATAACGCATAACGCATAACGCATGGCGCATAACTCAAAATGCATAACGCATAACGCATAACGCATATCGCATAACGCATAACGCATAACGCATACCGCATAACGCATAACGCACAACGCATATCGCATAACGCATAACGCATAACGCACAACGCATATCGCATAACGCATAACGCATAACGCATGGCGCATTACTCAAAATGCATAACGCATAACGCATAACGCATAACGCATAACGCATAACGCATAACGCACAACGCATATCGCATAACGCATAACGCATAACGCATAACGCATGGCGCATAACTGAAAATGCATAACGCATAACGCATAACGCATAACGCAAACGTATAACGCACAACGCATAACGAATACAGCAAAACGCATAATGCTTAACGCATAACGGATCACGCATAACGCATAACGCACAACGCATATCGCATAAATCATAACGCATGGCGCATAACTCAAAATGCATAACGCATAACGCATAACGCAAACGTATAACGCACAACGCATAACGAATACAGCAAAACGCATAATGCTTAACGCATAACGGATCACGCATAACGCATAACGCACAACGCATATCGCATAACGCATAACGCATAACGCATAACGCATGGCGCATAACTCAAAATGCATAACGCATAACGCATAACGCATAACGCATAACGCATAACGCATAACCCATAACGCATAACGCATAACGCACAACGCATATCGCATAACGCATAACGCATAACTCAAAATGCATAACGCATAACGCATAACGCATAACGCATAACGCATAACGCATATCGCATAACGCATAACGCATAACTCAAAATGCATAACGCATAACGCATAACGCATAACGCATAACGCATAACGCATAACGCATATCGAATAACGCATAACGTGTAACTCATAACGCATAACGCATAAAGCATAATGCTTAACGCATAACGCATAATGCTTATCGCATAACGCATAACGCATAACGTATAACGCATAACGCATACCGTATAACGCATAACGCATAATGCATAACGCAAACGTATAACGCACAACGCATAACGCATAACGAACAACGGATAACGCATAACGCATAACGCATAACGAATACCGCAAAACGTATATCGCCTAACACATAACGCATAACGCATAATGCATAACGAATAACGCATAACGCATATCGCATAAAACATAACGCATAACGCATAACGTACAACGTATAACGCATAACGCATAACGCATAACGCATAACGCATAACGCATAACGCATAACGCATAACGCATAACGCATAACGCATGACGCATAACGCATAACGAATATCGCATAACACATAACGCATAACCCATAACGCATAACGCATAACGCATAACGCATAACGCATAACGCATAACGCATAACGCATAACGCATAACGCATAACGCATAACGCATAACGCATAACGCATAACGCACAACGCATATTGCATAACGCATAACGCATAACGCATAACGCATAACGCATAACGCACAACGCATATCGCATAACGCATAACGCATAACGCATAACGCATAACGCATATCTTATAACGCATAACGTGTGACTCATAACGCATAACGCTTAAAGCATAATGCATAACGCATAACGCATAACGCATAACGCATAACGCATAACGCATAACGCATAAAGCATTACGCATAACGCACAACGCATATCGCATAACGCATAACGCATAACGCATAACGCATGGCGCATAACTCAAAATGCATAACGCATAACGCATAACGCATATCGCATAACGCATAACGTATAACGCATAACGCACAACGCATATCGCATAACGCATAACGCATAACGTATAACGCATAACGCATACCGTATAACGCATAACGCATAATGCATAACGCAAACGTATAACGCACAACGCATAACGAACAACGGATAACGCATAACGCATAACGCATAACGCAAACGTATAACGCACAACGCATAACGAATACAGCAAAACGCATAATGCTTAACGCATAACGGATCACGCATAACGCATAACGCATAACGCATAACGCATAACGCATATCGAATAACGCATAACGTGTAACTCATAACGCATAACGCATAAAGCATAATGCTTAACGCATAACGCATAACGCTTATCGCATAACGCATAACGCATAACGTATAACGCATAACGCATACCGTATAACGCATAACGCATAATGCATAACGCAAACGTATAACGCACAACGCATAACGAACAACGGATAACGCATAACGCATAACGCATAACGAATACCGCAAAACGTATATCGCCTAACACATAACGGATCACGCATAACGCATAACGCATAACGTATAGAGCATAACGCATAACGCATAACGCATACCGTATAACGCATAACGCATAACGCATAACGCATAATGCATAACGAATAACGCATAACGCATATCGCATAAAACATAACGCATAACGCATAACGTACAACGTATAACGCATAACGCATAACGCATAACGCATAACGCATAACGCATAACGCATAACGCATGACGCATAACGCATAACGCATATCGCATAACACATAACGCATAACCCATAACGCATAACGCATAACGCATAACGCATAACGCATAACGCATAACGCAAAACGCACAACGCACAACGCATATCGCATAACGCATAACGCATAACGCATAACGCATAACGGATAACGCATAACGCATAACGCATAACGCATAACGCACAACGCATATCGCATAACGCATAACGCATAACGCATAACGCATGGCGCATAACTCAAAATGCATAACGCAAACGTATAACGCACAACGCATAACGAACAACGGATAACGCATAACGCATAACGCATAACGAATACCGCAAAACGTATATCGCCTAACACATAACGGATCACGCATAACGCATAACGCATAACGTATAGAGCATAACGCATAACGCATAACGCATACCGTATAACGCATAACGCATAACGCATAACGCATAATGCATAACGAATAACGCATAACGCATATCGCATAAAACATAACGCATAACGCATAACGTACAACGTATAACGCATAACGCATAACGCATAACGCATAACGCATAACGCATAACGCATAACGCATGACGCATAACGCATAACGCATAACGCATAACGCATAACGCATAACGCATGACGCATAACGCATAACGCATATCGCATAACACATAACGCATAACCCATAACGCATAACGCATAACGCATAACGCATAACGCATAACGCATAACGCAAAACGCACAACGCACAACGCATATCGCATAACGCATAACGCATAACGCATAACGCATAACGGATAACGCATAACGCATAACGCATAACGCATAACGCACAACGCATATCGCATAACGCATAACGCATAACGCATAACGCATGGCGCATAACTCAAAATGCATAACGCAAACGTATAACGCACAACGCATAACGAACAACGGATAACGCATAACGCATAACGCATAACGAATACCGCAAAACGTATATCGCCTAACACATAACGGATCACGCATAACGCATAACGCATAACGTATAGAGCATAACGCATAACGCATAACGCATACCGTATAACGCATAACGCATAACGCATAACGCATAATGCATAACGAATAACGCATAACGCATATCGCATAAAACATAACGCATAACGCATAACGTACAACGTATAACGCATAACGCATAACGCATAACGCATAACGCATAACGCATAACGCATAACGCATGACGCATAACGCATAACGCATATCGCATAACACATAACGCATAACCCATAACGCATAACGCATAACGCATAACGCATAACGCATAACGCATAACGCATAACGCATAACGCAAAACGCATAACGCACAACGCATATCGCATAACGCATAACGCATAACGCATAACGCATATCGCATAACGCATAACGCATAACGCATAACGCACAACGCATATCGCATAACGCATAACGCATAACGCATAACGCATAACGCATAACGCATAACGCACAACGCATATCGCATAACGCATAACGCATAACGCATAACGCATAACGCATATCGAATAACGCATAACGTGTGACTCATAACGCATAACGCATAAAGCATAATGCATAACGAATAACGCATAACGCATAACGCATAACGCATAACGCATAACGCATAACGCACAACGCATATCGCATAACGCATAACGCATAACGCATAACGCATGGCGCATAACTCAAAATGCATAACGCATAACGCATAACGCATATCGCATAACGCATAACGCATAACGCATAACGCATAACGCATAACGCACAACGCATATCGCATAACGCATAAGGCATAACGCACAACGCATATCGCATAACGCATAACGCATAACGCATGGCGCATTACTCAAAATGCATAACGCATAACGCATAACGCATAACGCATAACAAAAACGCACAACGCATATCGCATAACGCATAACGCATAACGCATAACGCATGGCGCATAACTGAAAATGCATAACGCATAACGCATAACGCATAACGCAAACGTATAACGCACAACGCATAACGAATACAGCAAAACGCATAATGCTTAACGCATAACGGATCACGCATAACGCATAACGCACAACGCATATCGCATAACGCATAACGCATAACGCATAACGCATGGCGCATAACTCAAAATGCATAACGCATAACGCATAACGCATAACGCAAACGTATAACGCACAACGCATAACGAATACAGCAAAACGCATAATGCTTAACGCATAACGGATCACGCATAACGCAAAACGCACAACGCATATCGCATAACGCATAACGCATAACGCATAACGCATGGCGCATAACTCAAAATGCATAACGCATAACGCATAACGCATAACGCATAACGCATAACGCATAACGCATAACGCATAACGCATAACGCATAACGCATAACGCATAACGCATAACGCACAACGCATATCGCATAACGCATAACGCATAACTCAAAATGCATAACGCATAACGCATAACGCATAACGCATAACGCAAACGTATAACGCACAACGCATAACGAATACAGCAAAACGCATAATGCTTAACGCATAACGGGTCACGCATATCGCATAACGCATAACGCATAACGCATAACGCATAACGCATATCGAATAACGCATAACGTGTAACTCATAACGCATAACGCATAAAGCATAATGCTTAACGCATAACGCATAATGCTTATCGCATAACGCATAACGCATAACGTATAACGCATAACGCATACCGTATAACGCATAACGCATAATGCATAACGCAAACGTATAACGCACAACGCATAACGCATAACGAACAACGGATAACGCATAACGCATAACGCATAACGAATACCGCAAAACGTATATCGCCTAACACATAACGGATCACGCATAACGCATAACGCATAACGTATAGAGCATAACGCATAACGCATAACGCATAACGCATAACGCATACCGTATAACGCATAACGCATAACGCATAACGCATAATGCATAACGAATAACGCATAACGCATATCGCATAAAACATAACGCATAACGCATAACGTACAACGTATAACGCATAACGCATAACGCATAACGCATAACGCATAACGCATAACGCATAACGCATAACGCATAACGCATAACGCATGACGCATAACGCATAACGCATATCGCATAACACATAACGCATAACCCATAACGCATAACGCATAACGCATAACGCATAACGCATAACGCAAAACGCATAACGCACAACGCATATCGCATAACGCATAACGCATAACGCATAACGCATGGCGCATGACTCAAAATGCATAACGCATAACGCATAACGCATATGGCATAACGCATAACGCATAACGCATAACGCACAACGCATATCGCATAACGCATAACGCATAACGCACAACGCATATCGCATAACGCATAACGCATAACGCATAACGCATAACGCATAACGCATAACGCATAACGCATAACGCACAACGCATATCGCATAACGCACAACGCATAACGCATAACGCATAACGCATGGCGCATAACTGAAAATGCATAACGCATAACGCATAACGCATAACGCATAACGCAAACGTATAACGCACAACGCATAACGAATACAGCAAAACGCATAATGCTTAACGCATAACGGATCACGCATAACGCATAACGCACAACGCATATCGCATAACGCATAACGCATAACGCATAACGCATGGCGCATAACTCAAAATGCATAACGCATAACGCATAACGCATAACGCAAACGTATAACGCACAACGCATAACGAATACAGCAAAACGCATAATGCTTAACGCATAACGGATCACGCATAACGCATAACGCACAACGCATATCGCATAACGCATAACGCATAACGCATAACGCATGGCGCATAACTCAAAATGCATAACGCATAACGCATAACGCATAACGCATAACGCATAACGCATAACGCATAACGCATAACGCATAACGCATATCGCATAACGCATAACGCATAACGCATAACGCATAACGCATAACGCACAACGCATATCGCATAACGCATAACGCATAACGCACAACGCATATCGCATAACGCATAACGCATAACGCATGGCGCATTACTCAAAATGCATAACGCATAACGCATAACGCATAACGCATAACGCATAACGCACAACGCATATCGCATAACGCATAACGCATAACGCATAACGCATGGCGCATAACGCACAACGCATATCGCATAACGCATAACGCATAACGCACAACGCATATCGCATAACGCATAACGCATAACGCATAACGCACAACGCATATCGCATAACGCATAACGCATAACGCATAACGCATAACGCATAACGCACAACGCATATCGCATAACGCATAACGCATAACGCATAACGCATATCGAATAACGCATAACGTGTGACTCATAACGCATAACGCATAAAGCATAATGCATAACGCATAACGCATAACGCATAACGCATAACGCATAACGCATAACGCATAACGCATAACGCATAACGCACAACGCATATCGCATAACGCATAACGCATAACGCATAACGCATGGCGCATAACTCAAAATGCATAACGCATAACGCATAACGCATATCGCATAACGCATAACGCATAACGCATAACGCATAACGCATAACGCACAACGCATATCGCATAACGCATAACGCATAACGCACAACGCATATCGCATAACGCATAACGCATAACGCATGGCGCATTACTCAAAATGCATAACGCATAACGCATAACGCATAACGCATAACGCATAACGCACAACGCATATCGCATAACGCATAACGCATAACGCATGGCGCATAACTGAAAATGCATAACGCATAACGCATAACGCATAACGCAAACGTATAACGCACAACGCATAACGAATACAGCAAAACGCATAATGCTTAACGCATAACGGATCACGCATAACGCATAACGCACAACGCATATCGCATAACGCATAACGCATAACGCATAACGCAAACGTATAACGCACAACTCATAACGAATACAGCAAAACGCATAATGCTTAACGCATAACGGATCACGCATAACGCATAACGCACAACGCATATCGCATAACGCATAACGCATAACGCATAACGCATGGCGCATAACTCAAAATGCATAACGCATAACGCATAACGCATAACGCATAACGCATAACCCATAACGCATAACGCATAACGCATAACGCATAACGCACAACGCATATCGCATAACGCATAACGCATAACTCAAAATGCATAACAAATAACGCATAACGCATAACGCATAACGCAAACGTATAACGCACAACGCATAACGAATACAGCAAAACGCATTTATGCTTAACGCATAACGGGTCACGCATAACGCATAACGCATAACGCATAACGCATAACGCATAAAGCAGAATGCTTAACGCATAACGCATAATGCTTATCGCATAACGCATAACGCATAACGTATAACGCATAACGCATACCGTATAACGCATAACGCATAATGCATAACGCAAACGTATAACGCACAACGCATAACGCATAACGAACAACGGATATCGCATAACGCATAACGCATAACGAATACCGCAAAACGTATATCGCCTAACACATAACGGATCACGCATAACGCATATCTTATAACGCATAACGTGTGACTCATAACGCATAACGCATAACGCATAACGCATAACGCATAACGCATAACGCGTGACGCATAACGCATAACGCATATCGCATAACACATAACGCATAACCCATAACGCATAACGCATAACGCATAACGCATAACGCATAACGCATAACGCAAAACGCATAACGCACAACGCATATCGCATAACGCATAACGCATAACGCATAACGCATAACGCATAACGCATAACGCATAACGCATAACGCATAACGCACAACGCATATCGCATAACGCATAACGCATAACGCATAACGCATAACGCATAACGCATATCGCATAACACATAACGCATAACCCATAACGCATAACGCATAACGCATAACGCATAACGCATAACGCATAACGCAAAACGCATAACGCACAACGCATATCGCATAACGCATAACGCATAACGCATAACGCATAACGCATAACGCATAACGCATAACGCATAACGCATAACGCACAACGCATATCGCATAACGCATAACGCATAACGCATAACGCATAACGCATAACGCACAACGCATATCGCATAACGCATAACGCATAACGCATAACGCATAACGCATAACGCATATCTTATAACGCATAACGTGTGACTCATAACGCATAACGCTTAAAGCATAATGCATAACGCATAACGCATAACGCATAACGCATAACGCATAACGCATAACGCACAACGCATATCGCATAACGCATAACGCATAACGCATAACGCATGGCGCATAACTCAAAATGCATAACGCATAACGCATAACGCATATCGCATAACGCATAACGCATAACGCATAACGCATAACGCACAACGCATATCGCATAACGCATAACGCATAACGCACAACGCATATCGCATAACGCATAACGCATAACGCATGGCGCATAACTCAAAATGCATAACGCATAACGCATAACGCATAACGCATAACGCACAACGCATATCGCATAACGCATAACGCATAACGCATAACGCATGGCGCATAACTGAAAATGCATAACGCATAACGCATAACGCATAACGCAAACGTATAACGCACAACGCATAACGAATACAGCAAAACGCATAATGCTTAACGCATAACGGATCACGCATAACGCATAACGCACAACGCATATCGCATAACGCATAACGCATAACGCATAACGCATGGCGCATAACTCAAAATGCATAACGCATAACGCATAACGCATAACGCAAACGTATAACGCACAACGCATAACGAATACAGCAAAACGCATAATGCTTAACGCATATCGGATCACGCATAACGCATAACGCACAACGCATATCGCATAACGCATAACGCATAACGCATAACGCATGGCGCATAACTCAAAATGCATAACGCATAACGCATAACGCATAACGCATAACGCATAACGCATAACGCATAACGCATAACGCATAACGCATAACGCATAACGCATAACGCACAACGCATATCGCATAACGCATAACGCATAACTCAAAATGCATAACGCATAACGCATAACGCATAACGCATAACGCAAACGTATAACGCACAACGCATAACGAATACAGCAAAACGCATAATGCTTAACGCATAACGGGTCACGCATAACGCATAACGCATAACGCATAACGCATAACGAATATCGATTAACGCATAACGTGTAACTCATAAGGCATAACGCATAAAGCATAATGCTTAACGCATAACGCATAACGCTTATCGCATAACGCATAACGCATAACGCATAACGCATAACGCATGACGCATAACGCTTAACGCATATCGCATAACACATAACGCATAACCCATAACGCATAACGCATAACGCATAACGCATAACGCATAACGCATAACGCAAAACGCATAACGCACAACGCATATCGCATAACGCATAACGCATAACGCATAACGCATAACGCATAACGCATAACGCATAACGCATAACGCATAACGCACAACGCATATCGCATAACGCATAACGCATAACGCATAACGCATAACGCATAACGCACAACGCATATCGCATAACGCATAACGCATAACGCATAACGCATAACACATAACGCATATCTTATATCGCATAACGTGTGACTCATAACGCATAACGCTTAAAGCATAATGCATAACGCATAACGCATAACGCATAACGCATAACGCATAACGCACAACGCATATCGCATAACGCATAACGCATAACGCATAACGCATGGCGCATAACTCAAAATGCATAACGCATAACGCATAACGCATAACGCATAACGCATAACGCATAACGCATTACGCATAACGCACACCGCATATCGCATAACGCATAACGCATAACGCATAACGCATGGCGCATGACTCAAAATGCATAACGCATAACGCATAACGCATATGGCATAACGCATAACGCATAACGCATAACGCACAACGCATATCGCATAACGCATAACGCATAACGCACAACGCATATCGCATAACGCATAACGCATAACGCATAACGCATAACGCATAACGCATAACGCATAACGCACAACGCATATCGCATAACGCATAACGCATAACGCATAACGCATGGCGCATAACTCAAAATGCATAACGCATAACGCATAACGCATAACGCATATCGCATAACGCATAACGCATAACGCATAACGCATAACGCATAACGCACAACGCATATCGCATAACGCATGGCGCATTACTCAAAATGCATAACGCATAACGCATAACGCATAACGCATAACGCATAACGCATAACGCATAACGCATAACGCACAACGCATATCGCATAACGCATAACGCATAACGCATAACGCATGGCGCATAACTGAAAATGCATAACGCATAACGCATAACGCATAACGCATAACGCAAACGTATAACGCACAACGCATAACGAATACAGCAAAACGCATAATGCTTAACGCATAACGGATCACGCATAACGCATAACGCACAACGCATATCGCATAACGCATAACGCATAACGCATAACGCATGGCGCATAACTCAAAATGCATAACGCATAACGCATAACGCATAACGCATAACGCAAACGTATAACGCACAACGCATAACGAATACAGCAAAACGCATAATGCTTAACGCATAACGGATCACGCATAACGCATAACGCACAACGCATATCGCATAACGCATAACGCATAACGCATAACGCATGGCGCATAACTCAAAATGCATAACGCATAACGCATAACGCATAACGCATAACGCATAACGCATAACGCATAACGCATAACGCATATCGCATAACGCATAACGCATAACGCATAACGCATAACGCATAACGCACAACGCATATCGCATAACGCATAACGCATAACGCACAACGCATATCGCATAACGCATAACGCATAACGCATGGCGCATTACTCAAAATGCATAACGCATAACGCATAACGCATAACGCATAACGCATAACGCACAACGCATATCGCATAACGCATAACGCATAACGCATAACGCATGGCGCATAACGCACAACGCATATCGCATAACGCATAACGCATAACGCACAACGCATATCGCATAACGCATAACGCATAACGCATAACGCACAACGCATATCGCATAACGCATAACGCATAACGCATAATGCATAACGCATAACGCACAACGCATATCGCATAACGCATAACGCATAACGCATAACGCATAACGCATATCGAATAACGCATAACGTGTGACTCATAACGCATAACGCATAAAGCATAATGCATAACGCATAACGCATAACGCATAACGCATAACGCATAACGCATAACGCATAACGCATAACGCACAACGCATATCGCATAACGCATAACGCATAACGCATAACGCATGGCGCATAACTCAAAATGCATAACGCATAACGCATAACGCATATCGCATAACGCATAACGCATAACGCATAACGCATAACGCATAACGCATAACGCACAACGCATATCGCATAACGCATAACGCATAACGCACAACGCATATCGCATAACGCATAACGCATAACGCATGGCGCATTACTCAAAATGCATAACGCATAACGCATAACGCATAACGCATAACGCATAACGCACAACGCATATCGCATAACGCATAACGCATAACGCATAACGCATGGCGCATAACTGAAAATGCATAACGCATAACGCATAACGCATAACGCAAACGTATAACGCACAACGCATAACGAATACAGCAAAACGCATAATGCTTAACGCATAACGGATCACGCATAACGCATAACGCACAACGCATATCGCATAACGCATAACGCATAACGCAAACGTATAACGCACAACGCATAACGAATACAGCAAAACGCATAATGCTTAACGCATAACGGATCACGCATAACGCATAACGCACAACGCATATCGCATAACGCATAACGCATAACGCATAACGCATGGCGCATAACTCAAAATGCATAACGCATAACGCATAACGCATAACGCATAACGCATAACCCATAACGCATAACGCATAACGCATAACGCATAACGCACAACGCATATCGCATAACGCATAACGCATAACTCAAAATGCATAACAAATAACGCATAACGCATAACGCAAACGTATAACGCACAACGCATAACGAATACAGCAAAACGCATTTATGCTTAACGCATAACGGGTCACGCATAACGCATAACGCATAACGCATAACGCATAACGCATAAAGCAGAATGCTTAACGCATAACGCATAATGCTTATCGCATAACGCATAACGCATAACGTATAACGCATAACGCATACCGTATAACGCATAACGCATAATGCATAACGCAAACGTATAACGCACAACGCATAACGCATAACGAACAACGGATATCGCATAACGCATAACGCATAACGAATACCGCAAAACGTATATCGCCTAACACATAACGGATCACGCATAACGCATATCTTATAACGCATAACGTGTGACTCATAACGCATAACGCATAACGCATAACGCATAACGCATAACGCATAACGCGTGACGCATAACGCATAACGCATATCGCATAACACATAACGCATAACCCATAACGCATAACGCATAACGCATAACGCATAACGCATAACGCATAACGCAAAACGCATAACGCACAACGCATATCGCATAACGCATAACGCATAACGCATAACGCATAACGCATAACGCATAACGCATAACGCATAACGCATAACGCACAACGCATATCGCATAACGCATAACGCATAACGCATAACGCATAACGCATAACGCACAACGCATATCGCATAACGCATAACGCATAACGCATAACGCATAACGCATAACGCATATCTTATAACGCATAACGTGTGACTCATAACGCATAACGCTTAAAGCATAATGCATAACGCATAACGCATAACCCATAACGCATAACGCATAACGCATAACGCACAACGCATATCGCATAACGCATAACGCATAACGCATAACGCATGGCGCATAACTCAAAATGCATAACGCATAACGCATAACGCATATCGCATAACGCATAACGCATAACGCATAACGCATAACGCACAACGCATATCGCATAACGCATAACGCATAACGCACAACGCATATCGCATAACGCATAACGCATAACGCATGGCGCATAACTCAAAATGCATAACGCATAACGCATAACGCATAACGCATAACGCACAACGCATATCGCATAACGCATAACGCATAACGCATAACGCATGGCGCATAACTGAAAATGCATAACGCATAACGCATAACGCATAACGCAAACGTATAACGCACAACGCATAACGAATACAGCAAAACGCATAATGCTTAACGCATAACGGATCACGCATAACGCATAACGCACAACGCATATCGCATAACGCATAACGCATAACGCATAACGCATGGCGCATAACTCAAAATGCATAACGCATAACGCATAACGCATAACGCAAACGTATAACGCACAACGCATAACGAATACAGCAAAACGCATAATGCTTAACGCATAACGGATCACGCATAACGCATAACGCACAACGCATATCGCATAACGCATAACGCATAACGCATAACGCATGGCGCATAACTCAAAATGCATAACGCATAACGCATAACGCATAACGCATAACGCATAACGCATAACGCATAACGCATAACGCATAACGCATAACGCATAACGCATAACGCACAACGCATATCGCATAACGCATAACGCATAACTCAAAATGCATAACGCATAACGCATAACGCATAACGCATAACGCAAACGTATAACGCACAACGCATAACGAATACAGCAAAACGCATAATGCTTAACGCATAACGGGTCACGCATAACGCATAACGCATAACGCATAACGCATAACGAATATCGATTAACGCATAACGTGTAACTCATAAGGCATAACGCATAAAGCATAATGCTTAACGCATAACGCATAACGCTTATCGCATAACGCATAACGCATAACGCATAACGCATAACGCATGACGCATAACGCATAACGCATATCGCATAACACATAACGCATAACCCATAACGCATAACGCATAACGCATAACGCATAACGCATAACGCATAACGCAAAACGCATAACGCACAACGCATATCGCATAACGCATAACGCATAACGCATAACGCATAACGCATAACGCATAACGCATAACGCATAACGCATAACGCACAACGCATATCGCATAACGCATAACGCATAACGCATAACGCATAACGCATAACGCACAACGCATATCGCATAACGCATAACGCATAACGCATAACGCATAACACATAACGCATATCTTATATCGCATAACGTGTGACTCATAACGCATAACGCTTAAAGCATAATGCATAACGCATAACGCATAACGCATAACGCATAACGCATAACGCACAACGCATATCGCATAACGCATAACGCATAACGCATAACGCATGGCGCATAACTCAAAATGCATAACGCATAACGCATAACGCATATCGCATAACGCATAACGCATAACGCATAACGCATAACGCATAACGCACAACGCATATCGCATAACGCATAACGCATAACGCACAACGCATATCGCATAACGCATAACGCATAACGCATGGCGCATAACTCAAAATGCATAACGCATAACGCATAACGCATAACACACAACGCATATCGCATAACGCATAACGCATAACGCATAACGCATGGCGCATAACTGAAAATGCATAACGCATAACGCATAACGCATAACGCAAACGTATAACGCACAACGCATAACGAATACAGCAAAACGCATAATGCTTAACGCATAACGGATCACGCACAACGCATAACGCACAACGCATATCGCATAACGCATAACGCATAACGCATAACGCATGGCGCATAACTCAAAATGCATAACGCATAACGCATAACGCATAACGCAAACGTATAACGCACAACGCATAACGAATACAGCAAAACGCATAATGCTTAACGCATAACGGATCACGCATAACGCATAACGCACAACGCATATCGCATAACGCATAACGCATAACGCATGGCGCATAACTCAAAATGCATAACGCATAACGCATAACGCATAACGCATAACGCATAACGCATAACGCATAACGCATAACGCATAACGCATAACGCATAACGCACAACGCATATCGCATAACGCATAACGCATAACTCAAAATGCATAACGCATAACGCATAACGCATAACGCAAACGTATAACGCACAACGCATAACGAATACAGCAAAACGCATAATGCTTAACGCACAACGGGTCACGCATAACGCATAACGCATAACGCATATCGAATAACGCATAACGTGTAACTCATAACGCATAACGCATAAAGCATAATGCTTAACGCATAACGCATAACGCTTATCGCATAACGCATAACGCATAACGTATAACGCATAACGCATACCGTATAACGCATAACGCATAATGCATAACGCAAACGTATAACGCACAACGCATAACGCATAACGAACAACGCATATCGCATAACGCATAACGCATAACGCATAACGCATAACGCATATCGAATAACGCATAACGTGTGACTCATAACGCATAACGCATAAAGCATAATGCATAACGCATAACACATAACGCATAACGCATAACGCATAACGCATAACGCACAACGCATATCGCATAACGCATAACGCATAACGCATAACGCATGGCGCATAACTCAAAATGCATAACGCATAACGCATAACGCATATCGCATAACGCATAACGCATAACGCATAACGCATAACGCATAACGCACAACGCATATCGCATAACGCATAACGCATAACGCACAACGCATATCGCATAACGCATAACGCATAACGCATGGCGCATAACTCAAAATGCATAACGCATAACGCATAACGCATAACGCACAACGCATATCGCATAACGCATAACGCATAACGCATAACGCATGGCGCATAACTGAAAATGCATAACGCATAACGCATAACGCATAACGCAAACGTATAACGCACAACGCATAACGAATACAGCAAAACGCATAATGCTTAACGCATAACGGGTCACGCATAACGCATAACGCACAACGCATATC
Source organism: Lasioglossum morio (assembly GCA_916610235.2). Taxonomy (NCBI): domain Eukaryota; kingdom Metazoa; phylum Arthropoda; class Insecta; order Hymenoptera; family Halictidae; genus Lasioglossum; species Lasioglossum morio. The sequence continues at coordinate 2,855,960 of CAKAJA020000423.1, forward strand.
GCATAACGCATAACGCATAACGCATAACGCATGGCGCATAACTCAAAATGCATAACGCATAACGCATAACGCATAACGCATAACGCATAACGCATAACGCATAACGCACAACGCATATCGCATAACGCATAACGCATAACTCAAAATGCATAACGCATAACGCATAACGCATAACGCATAACGCAAACGTATAACGCACAACGCATAACGAATACAGCAAAACGCATAATGCTTAACGCATAACGGGTCACGCATAACGCATAACGCATAACGCATAACGCATAACGCATAACGCATATCGAATAACGCATAACGTGTAACTCATAACGCATAACGCATAAAGCATAATGCTTAACGCATAACGCATAATGCTTATCGCATAACGCATAACGCATAACGTATAACGCATAACGCATACCGTATAACGCATAACGCATAATGCATAACGCAAACGTATAACGCACAACGCATAACGCATAACGAACAACGGATAACGCATAACGCATAACGCATAACGAATACCGCAAAACGTATATCGCCTAACACATAACGGATCACGCATAACGCATAACGCATAACGTATAGAGCATAACGCATAACGCATAACGTGTAACTCATAACGCATAACGCATAACGCATAATGCATAACGAATAACGCATAACGCATATCGCATAAAACATAACGCATAACGCATAACGTACAACGTATAACGCATAACGCATAACGCATAACGCATAACGCATAACGCATAACGCATAACGCATAACGCATAACGCATAACGCATGACGCATAACGCATAACGCATATCGCATAACACATAACGCATAACCCATAACGCATAACGCATAACGCATAACGCATAACGCATAACGCATAACGCATAACGCAAAACGCATAACGCACAACGCATATCGCATAACGCATAACGCATAACGCATAACGCATAACGCATAATGCATAACGCATAACGCATAACGCATAACGCATAACGCACAACGCATATCGCATAACGCATAACGCATAACGCATAACGCATAACGCATAACGCACAACGCATATCGCATAACGCATGACGCATAACGCACAACGCTTATCGCATAACGCATAACGCATAACGCATAACGCATAACGCATAACGCATAACGCATAACGCATAACGCATAACGCATAACGCATATCGAATAACGCATAACGTGTGACTCATAACGCATAACGCTTAAAGCATAATGCATAACGCATAACGCACACGCATAACACATAACGCATAACGCATAACGCACAACGCATATCGCATAACGCATAACGCATAACGCATAACGCATGGCGCATAACTCAAAATGCATAACGCATAACGCATAACGCATATCGCATAACGCATAACGCATAACGCATAACGCATAACGCACAACGCATATCGCATAACGCATAACGCATAACGCACAACGCATATCGCATAACGCATAACGCATAACGCATGGCGCATAACTCAAAATGCATAACGCATAACGCATAACGCATAACGCATAACGCATAACGCACAACGCATATCGCATAACGCATAACGCATAACGCATAACGCATGGCGCATAACTGAAAATGCATAACGCATAACGCATAACGCATAACGCAAACGTATAACGCACAACGCATAACGAATACAGCAAAACGCATAATGCTTAACGCATAACGGATCACGCATAACGCATAACGCACAACGCATATCGCATAACGCATAACGCATAACGCATAACGCATGGCGCATAACTCAAAATGCATAACGCATAACGCATAACGCATAACGCAAACGTATAACGCACAACGCATAACGAATACAGCAAAACGCATAATGCTTAACGCATAACGGATCACGCATAACGCATAACGCACAACGCATATCGCATAACGCATAACGCATAACGCATAACGCATGGCTCATAACTCAAAATGCATAACGCATAACGCATAACGCATAACGCATAACGCATAACGCATAACGCATAACGCATAACGCATAACGCATAACGCACAACGCATATCGCATAACGCATAACGCATAACGCATAACGTATAACGCATAACGCATAACGCATAACGCATAACGCATAACGCATACCGTATAACGCATAACGCATAACGCATAACGCATAATGCATAACGAATAACGCATAACGCATATCGCATAAAACATAACGCATAACGCATAACGTACAACGTATAACGCATAACGCGTAACGCATAACGCATAACGCATAACGCATAACGCATAACGCATAACGCATAACGCGTACCGCATAACGCATAACGCATAACGCATAACGCACAACGCATATCGCATAACGCATAACGCATAACGCATAACGCATAACGCATAACGCATAACGCATAACGCATAACGCATAACGCACAACGCATATCGCATAACGCATAACGCATAACGCATAACGCATAACGCATAACGCACAACGCATATCGCATAACGCATAACGCATAACGCATAACGCATAACGCATAACGCACAACGCAAATCGCATAACGCATAACGCATAACGCATAACGCATAACGCATGGCGCATAACTCAAAATGCATAACGCATAACGCATAACGCATAACGCATAACGCATAACGCATATGGCATAACGCACAACGCATATCGCATAACGCATAACGCATAACGCACAACACATATCGCATAACGCATAACGCATAACGCATAACGCATGGCGCATAACTCAAAATGCATAACGCATAACGCATAACGCATAACGCATAACTCATATCGCAAAACGCATAAATCATAACCCATAACGCACAACGCATAACGCATAATGCACAACGCATAACGAATACCGCAAAACGCATAACGCATAACGCATAACGGATCACACATAACGCATAACGCATAACGCATAACGCACACCGTATAACGCATAACGCATAACGCATAACGCAAAACGCATAACGCATAACGCATAACGCATAACGCATAACGCATAACGCATAACGCATAACGCATAACGCATAACGCATAACGCATAACGCATAACGGATCACGCATAACGCATAACGCATAACGCATAACGCATAACGCATAACGCATAAAGCATAACGCATAACGCATAACGCATTACGCATAACTTATAATTCATAACTCATAAGGAGTAACGCATAACGCATAAAGCATAACGCATAACGCATAACGCATAACGCATAACGCATAACGCATAACGCATAACGCATAACGCATAATGCATAAAGCATAACGCATAACGCATAACTTATAACTCATTACTCATAACGAATAACGCATAACGCATAACGCATAACGCATAACGCATAATGCATAACGCATAACGCATAACGCATAACGCATAACGCATAACGCATAACGCATAACGCATAACGCACAACGCATATCGCATAACGCATAACGCATAACGCATAACGCATAACGCATATCGAATAACGCATAACGTGTGACTCATAACGCATAACGCATAAAGCATAATGCATAACGCATAACACATAACGCATAACGCATAACGCATAACGCATAACGCACAACGCATATCGCATAACGCATAACGCATAACGCATAACGCATGGCGCATAACTCAAAATGCATAACGCATAACGCATAACGCATATCGCATAACGCATAACGCATAACGCATAACGCATAACGCATAACGCACAACGCATATCGCATAACGCATAACGCATAACGCATAACGCACAACGCATATCGCATAACGCATAACGCATAACGCATGGCGCATAACTCAAAATGCATAACGCATAACGCATAACGCATAACGCATAACGCATAACGCACAACGCATATCGCATAACGCATAACGCATAACGCATAACGCATGGCGCATAACTGAAAATGCATAACGCATAACGCATAACGCATAACGCAAACGTATAACGCACAACGCATAACGAATACAGCAAAACGCATAATGCTTAACGCATAACGGATCACGCATAACGCATAACGCACAACGCATATCGCATAACGCATAACGCATAACGCATGGCGCATAACTCAAAATGCATAACGCATAACGCATAACGCATAACGCATAACGCATAACGCATAACGCATAACGCATAACGCACAACGCATATCGCATAACGCATAACGCATAACTCAAAATGCATAACGCATAACGCATAACGCATAACGCATAACGCAAACGTATAACGCACAACGCATAACGAATACAGCAAAACGCATAATGCTTAACGCATAACGGGTCACGCATAACGCATAACGCATAACGCATAACGCATAACGCATAACGCATATCGAATAACGCATAACGTGTAACTCATAACGAATAACGCATAAAGCATAATGCTTAACGCATAACGCATAATGCTTATCGCATAACGCATAACGCATAACGTATAACGCATAACGCATACCGTATAACGCATAACGCATAATGCATAACGCAAACGTATAACGCACAACGCATAACGAACAACGGATAACGCATAACGCATAACGCATAACGAATACCGCAAAACGTATATCGCCTAACACATAACGGATCACGCATAACGCATAACGCATAACGTATAGAGCATAACGCATAACGCATAACGTGTAACTCATAACGCATAACGCATAACGCATAATGCATAACGAATAACGCATAACGCATATCGCATAAAACATAACGCATAACGCATAACGTACAACGTATAACGCATAACGCATAACGCATAACGCATAACGCATAACGCATAACGCATAACGCATAACGCATAACGCATGACGCATAACGCATAACGCATATCGCATAACACATAACGCATAACCCATAACGCATAACGCATAACGCATAACGCATAACGCATAACGCATAACGCATAACGCAAAACGCATAACGCACAACGCATATCGCATAACGCATAACGCATAACGCATAACGCATAACGCATAATGCATAACGCATAACGCATAACGCATAACGCATAACGCACAACGCATATCGCATAACGCATAACGCATAACGCATAACGCATAACGCATAACGCACAACGCATATCGCATAACGCATGACGCATAACGCACAACGCATATCGCATAACGCATAACGCATAACGCATAACGCATAACGCATAACGCATAACGCATATCGAATAACGCATAACGTGTGACTCATAACGCATAACGCTTAAAGCATAATGCATAACGCATAACGCACACGCATAACACATAACGCATAACGCATAACGCACAACGCATATCGCATAACGCATAACGCATAACGCATAACGCATGGCGCATAACTCAAAATGCATAACGCATAACGCATAACGCATATCGCATAACGCATAACGCATAACGCATAACGCATAACGCACAACGCATATCGCATAACGCATAACGCATAACGCACAACGCATATCGCATAACGCATAACGCATAACGCATGGCGCATAACTCAAAATGCATAACGCATAACGCATAACGCATAACGCATAACGCATAACGCATAACGCATAACGCACAACGCATATCGCATAACGCATAACGCATAACGCATAACGCATGGCGCATAACTGAAAATGCATAACGCATAACGCATAACGCAAACGTATAACGCACAACGCATAACGAATACAGCAAAACGCATAATGCTTAACGCATAACGGATCACGCATAACGCATAACGCACAACGCATATCGCATAACGCATAACGCATAACGCATAACGCATGGCTCATAACTCAAAATGCATAACGCATAACGCATAACGCATAACGCATAACGCATAACGCATAACGCATAACGCATAACGCATAACGCACAACGCATATCGCATAACGCATAACGCATAACGCATAACGCATAACGCATAACGCGTACCGCATAACGCATAACGCATAACGCATAACGCACAACGCATATCGCATAACGCATAACGCATAACGCATAACGCATAACGCATAACGCATAACGCATAACGCATAACGCATAACGCACAACGCATATCGCATAACGCATAACGCATAACGCATAACGCATAACGCATAACGCACAACGCATATCGCATAACGCATAACGCATAACGCATAACGCATAACGCATATCGAATAACGCATAACGTGTGACTCATAACGCATAACGCATAAAGCATAATGCATAACGCATAACGCATAACGCATAACGCAAATGCATAACGCATAACGCACAACGCAAATCGCATAACGCATAACGCATAACGCATAACGCATAACGCATGGCGCATAACTCAAAATGCATAACGCATAACGCATAATGCATAACGAATAACGCATAACGCATAACGCATAACGCATAACGCATAACGCATAACGCATAACGCATAACGCATAACGCACAACGCATATCGCATAACGCATAACGCATAACGCATAACGCATAACGCATAACGCACAACGCATATCGCATAACGCATAACGCATAACGCATAACGCATAACGCATATCGAATAACGCATAACGTGTGACTCATAACGCATAACGCATAAAGCATAATGCATAACGCATAACGCATAACGCATAACGCAAACGCATAACGCATAACGCACAACGCAAATCGCATAACGCATAACGCATAACGCATAACGCATAACGCATGGCGCATAACTCAAAATGCATAACGCATAAGGCATAGCGCATAACGCATAACGCATAACGCATAACGCATAACGCACAACGCATATCGCATAACGCATAACGCATAACGCACAACGCATATCGCATAACGCATAACGCATAACGCATAACGCATGGCGCATAACTCAAAATGCATAACGCATAACGCATAACGCATAACGCATAACTCATATCGCAAAACGCATAAATCATAACCCATAACGCACAACGCATAACGCATAATGCACAACGCATAACGAATACCGCAAAACGCATAACGCATAACGCATAACGGATCACACATAACGCATAACGCAAAACGCATAACGCACACCGTATAACGCATAACGCATAACGCATAACGCAAAACGCATAACGCATAACGCATAACGCATAACGCATAACGCATAACGCATAACGCATAACGCATAACGCATAACGCATAACGCATAACGGATCACGCATAACTCATAACGCATAACGCATAACGGATCACACATAACGCATAACGCATAACGCATAACGCACACCGTATAACGCATAACGCATAACGCATAACGCAAAACGCATACCGTATAACGCATAACGCATAATGCATAACGCAAACGTATAACGCACAACGCATAACGCATAACGAACAACGGATAACGCATAACGCATAACGCATAACGAATACCGCAAAACGTATATCGCCTAACACATAACGGATCACGCATAACGCATAACGCATAACGTATAGAGCATAACGCATAACGCATAACGTGTAACTCATAACGCATAACGCATAACGCATAATGCATAACGAATAAAGCATAACGCATATCGCATAAAACATAACGCATAACGCATAACGTACAACGTATAACGCATAACGCATAACGCATAACGCATAACGCATAACGCATAACGCATAACGCATAACGCATAACGCATAACGCATAACGCATAACGCATGACGCATAACGGATAACGCATATCGCATAACACATAACGCATAACCCATAACGCACACGCATAACACATAACGCATAACGCATAACGCACAACGCATATCGCATAACGCATAACGCATAACGCATAACGCATGGCGCATAACTCAAAATGCATAACGCATAACGCATAACGCATATCGCATAACGCATAACGCATAACGCATAACGCATAACGCATAACGCACAACGCATATCGCATAACGCATAACGCATAACGCACAACGCATATCGCATAACGCATAACGCATAACGCATGGCGCATAACTCAAAATGCATAACGCATAACGCATAACGCATAACGCATAACGCATAACGCATAACGCACAACGCATATCGCATAACGCATAACGCATAACGCATAACGCATGGCGCATAACTGAAAATGCATAACGCATAACGCATAACGCATAACGCAAACGTATAACGCACAACGCATAACGAATACAGCAAAACGCATAATGCTTAACGCATAACGGATCACGCATAACGCATAACGCACAACGCATATCGCATAACGCATAACGCATAACGCATAACGCATGGCGCATAACTCAAAATGCATAACGCATAACGCATAACGCATAACGCAAACGTATAACGCACAACGCATAACGAATACAGCAAAACGCATAATGCTTAACGCATAACGGATCACGCATAACGCATAACGCACAACGCATATCGCATAACGCATAACGCATAACGCATAACGCATGGCTCATAACTCAAAATGCATAACGCATAACGCATAACGCATAACGCATAACGCATAACGCATAACGCATAACGCATAACGCATAACGCATAACGCACAACGCATATCGCATAACGCATAACGCATAACGCATAACGCATAACGCATAACGCATAACGCATAACGCATAACGCATAACGCATAACGCATACCGTATAACGCATAACGCATAACGCATAACGCATAATGCATAACGAATAACGCATAACGCATAACGCATAACGCATAACGCATAACGCATAACGCATAACGCATAACGCACAACGCATATCGCATAACGCATAACGCATAACGCATAACGCATAACGCATAACGCACAACGCATATCGCATAACGCATAACGCATAACGCATAACGCATAACGCATATCGAATAACGCATAACGTGTGACTCATAACGCATAACGCATAAAGCATAATGCATAACGCATAACGCATAACGCATAACGCAAACGCATAACGCATAACGCACAACGCAAATCGCATAACGCATAACGCATAACGCATAACGCATAACGCATGGCGCATAACTCAAAATGCATAACGCATAAGGCATAACGCATAACGCATAACGCATAACGCATAACGCATAACGCACAACGCATATCGCATAACGCATAACGCATAACGCACAACGCATATCGCATAACGCATAACGCATAACGCATAACGCATGGCGCATAACTCAAAATGCATAACGCATAACGCATAACGCATAACGCATAACTCATATCGCAAAACGCATAAATCATAACCCATAACGCACAACGCATAACGCATAATGCACAACGCATAACGAATACCGCAAAACGCATAACGCATAACGCATAACGGATCACACATAACGCATAACGCATAACGCATAACGCACACCGTATAACGCATAACGCATAACGCATAACGCAAAACGCATAACGCATAACGCATAACGCATAACGCATAACGCATAACGCATAACGCATAACGCATAACGCATAACGCATAACGCATAACGGATCACGCATAACTCATAACGCATAACGCATAACGCATACCGTATAACGCATAACGCATAACGCATAACGCATAACGTATAGAGCATAACGCATAACGCATAACGTGTAACTCATAACGCATAACGCATAACGCATAATGCATAACGAATAACGCATAACGCATATCGCATAAAACATAACGCATAACGCATAACGTACAACGTATAACGCATAACGCATAACGCATAACGCATAACGCATAACGCATAACGCATAACGCATAACGCATAACGCATAACGCATGACGCATAACGCATAACGCATATCGCATAACACATAACGCATAACCCATAACGCACACGCATAACACATAACGCATAACGCATAACGCACAACGCATATCGCATAACGCATAACGCATAACGCATAACGCATGGCGCATAACTCAAAATGCATAACGCATAACGCATAACGCATATCGCATAACGCATAACGCATAACGCATAACGCATAACGCACAACGCATATCGCATAACGCATAACGCATAACGCACAACGCATATCGCATAACGCATAACGCATAACGCATGGCGCATAACTCAAAATGCATAACGCATAACGCATAACGCATAACGCATAACGCATAACGCATAACGCACAACGCATATCGCATAACGCATAACGCATAACGCATAACGCATGGCGCATAACTGAAAATGCATAACGCATAACGCATAACGCATAACGCAAACGTATAACGCACAACGCATAACGAATACAGCAAAACGCATAATGCTTAACGCATAACGGATCACGCATAACGCATAACGCACAACGCATATCGCATAACGCATAACGCATAACGCATAACGCATGGCGCATAACTCAAAATGCATAACGCATAACGCATAACGCATAACGCATAACGCAAACGTATAACGCACAACGCATAACGAATACAGCAAAACGCATAATGCTTAACGCATAACGGATCACGCATAACGCATAACGCACAACGCATATCGCATAACGCATAACGCATAACGCATAACGCATGGCTCATAACTCAAAATGCATAACGCATAACGCATAACGCATAACGCATAACGCATAACGCATAACGCATAACGCATAACGCATAACGCACAACGCATATCGCATAACGCATAACGCATAACGCATAACGCATAACGCATAACGCATAACGCATAACGCATAACGCATAACGCATAACGCATACCGTATAACGCATAACGCATAACGCATAACGCATAATGCATAACGAATAACGCATAACGCATATCGCATAAAACATAACGCATAACGCATAACGTACAACGTATAACGCATAACGCGTAACGCATAACGCATAACGCATAACGCATAACGCATAACGCATAACGCATAACGCGTACCGCATAACGCATAACGCATAACGCATAACGCACAACGCATATCGCATAACGCATAACGCATAACGCATAACGCATAACGCATAACGCATAACGCATAACGCATAACGCATAACGCATAACGCATAACGCACAACGCATATCGCATAACGCATAACGCATAACGCATAACGCATAACGCATAACGCACAACGCATATCGCATAACGCATAACGCATAACGCATAACGCATAACGCATATCGAATAACGCATAACGTGTGACTCATAACGCATAACGCATAAAGCATAATGCATAACGCATAACGCATAACGCATAACGCAAACGCATAACGCATAACGCACAACGCTAATCGCATAACGCATAACGCATAACGCATAACGCATAATGCATGGCGCATAACTCAAAATGCATAACGCATAACGCATAACGCATAACGCATAACGCATAACGCATAACGCATAACGCACAACGCATATCGCATAACGCATAACGCATAACGCACAACGCATATCGCATAACGCATAACGCATAACGCATAACGCATGGCGCATAACTCAAAATGCATAACGCATAACGCATAACGCATAACGCATAACTCATATCGCAAAACGCATAAATCATAACCCATAACGCACAACGCATAACGCATAATGCACAACGCATAACGAATACCGCAAAACGCATAACGCATAACGCATAACGGATCACACATAACGCATAACGCATAACGCATAACGCACACCGTATAACGCATAACGCATAACGCATAACGCAAAACGCATAACGCATAACGCATAACGCATAACGCATAACGCATAACGCATAACGCATAACGCATAACGCATAACGCATAACGCATAACGCATAACGGATCACGCATAACGCATAACGCATAACGCATAACGCATAACGCATAACGCATAAAGCATAACGCATAACGCATAACGCATTACGCATAACTTATAATTCATAACTCATAAGGAGTAACGCATAACGCATAAAGCATAACGCATAACGCATAACGCATAACGCATAACGCATAACGCATAATGCATAAAGCATAACGCATAACGCATAACTTATAACTCATTACTCATAACGAATAACGCATAACGCATAACGCATAACGCATAACGCATAATGCATAACGCATAACGCATAACGCATAACGCATAACGCATAACGCATAACGCATAACGCATAACGCATAACGCATAACGCATATCGCATAACGCATAACGCATAACGCATAACGCATAACGCATAACGCATAAAGCATAACGCATAACGCATAACGCAAACGTATAACGCACAACGCATAACGCATAACGCATAACGCAAAACGCATAACGCATAACGCATAACGCATAACGCATAACGCATAACGCATAACTCATAACGCATAACGCATAACGCATAAAGCATAACGCATAACGCATAACTTATAACTCATTACTCATAACGAATAACGCATAACGCATAACGCATAACGGATAACGGATAACGCATATCGCATAACGCATAACGCATAATGCATAACGCATAAAGCATAACGCATAACGCATAACGCATAACCCCTAACGCATAACGCATAATGCATAACGCATAACGCATAACGCATTACGCATAACGCATAACGCATAACGTATAACGTATAACGCATACCGCATTACGCATAACTTATAACTCATAACGCATAACACATAACGCATAACGCATAACGCATAACGCATAACGCATAACGCATAACGCATAACGCATAACGCACAACGCATATCGCATAACGCATAACGCATAACTCAAAATGCATAACGCATAACGCATAACGCATAACGCATAACGCAAACGTATAACGCACAACGCATAACGAATACAGCAAAACGCATAATGCTTAACGCACAACGGGTCACGCATAACGCATAACGCATAACGCATATCGAATAACGCATAACGTGTAACTCATAACGCATAACGCATAAAGCATAATGCTTAACGCATAACGCATAACGCTTATCGCATAACGCATAACGCATAACGTATAACGCATAACGCATACCGTATAACGCATAACGCATAATGCATAACGCAAACGTATAACGCACAACGCATAACGCATAACGAACAACGGATAACACATAACGCATAACGCATAACGAATACCGCAAAACGTATATCGCCTAACACATAACGGATCACGCATAACGCATAACGCATAACGTATAGAGCATAACGCATAACGCATAACGCATAACGCATAACGCATACCGTATAACGCATAACGCATAACGCATAATGCATAACGAATAACGCATAACGCATATCGCATAAAACATAACGCATAACGCATAACGTACAACGTATAACGCATAACGCATAACGCATAACGCATAACGCATAACGCATAACGCATAACGCATAACGCGTACCGCATAACGCATAACGCATAACGCATAACGCATAACGCATAACGCACAACGCATATCGCATAACGCATAACGCATAACGCATAACGCATAACGCATAACGCATAACGCATAACGCATAACGCATAACGCACAACGCATATCGCATAACGCATAACGCATAACGCATAACGCATATCGCATAACGCACAACGCATATCGCATAACGCATAACGCATAACGCGTAACGCATAACGCATAACGCATATCGAATAACGCATAACGTGTGACTCATAACGCATAACGCATAAAGCATAATGCATAACGCATAACGCATAACGCATAACGCAAACGCATAACGCATAACGCACAACGCATATCGCATAACGCATAACGCATAACGCATAACGCATAACGCATGGCGCATAACGCATAACCCATAACGCATAACGCATAACGCAAAACGCATAACGCATAACGCACAACGCATATCGCATAACGCATAACGCATAACGCACAACGCATATCGCATAACGCATAACGCATAACGCATAACGCATGGCGCATCACTCAAAATGCATAACGCATAACGCATAACGCATAACGCATAACGCATAACTCATATCGCATAACGCATAAATCATAACCCATAACGCACAACGCATAACGCATAATGCACAACGCATAACGAATACCGCAAAACGCATAACGCATAACGCATAACGCATAACGCATAACTCATAACGCATAACGCATAACGCACACCGTATAACGCATAACGCATAACGCATAACGCATAAAGCATAACGCATAACGCCTAACGCATAACGCATAACGGATCACACATAACGCATAACGCATAACGCATAACGCATAACGCATAACGCATATCGAATAACGCATAACGTGTAACTCATAACGCATAACGCATAAAGCATAATGCTTAACGCATAACGCATAACGCTTATCGCATAACGCATAACGCATAACGTATAACGCATAACGCATACCGTATAACGCATAACGCATAATGCATAACGCAAACGTATAACGCACAACGCATAACGAACAACGGATAACGCATAACGCATAACGCATAACGAATACCGCAAAACACATATCGCCTAACACATAACGGATCACGCATAACGCATAACGCATAACGTATAGAGCATAACGCATAACGCATAACGCATAACGCATACCGTATAACGCATAACGCATAACGCATAACGCATAATGCATAACGAATAACGCATAACGCATATCGCATAACGCATAACGCATGGCGCATAACGCATAACGCATAACGCATAACGCATAACGCAAAACGCATAACGCATAACGCATAACGCATAACGCATAACGCATAACGCATAACGCATAACGCATAACGCATGACGCATAACGCATAACGCATATCGCATAACACATAACGCATAACCCATAACGCATAACGCATAACGCATAACGCATAACGCATAACGCATAACGCAAAACGCATAACGCACAACGCATATCGCATAACGCATAACGCATAACGCATAACGCATAACGCATAACGCATAACGCATAACGCATAACGCACAACGCATATCGCATAACGCATAACGCATAACGCATAACGCATAACGCATAACGCACAACGCATATCGCATAACGCATAACGCATAACGCATAACGCATAACGCATATCGAATAACGCATAACGTGTGACTCATAACGCATAACGCATAAAGCATAATGCATAACGCATAACACATAACGCATAACGCATAACGCATAACGCATAACGCACAACGCATATCGCATAACGCATAACGCATAACGCATAACGCATGGCGCATAACTCAAAATGCATAACGCATAACGCATAACGCATATCGCATAACGCATAACGCATAACGCATAACGCATAACGCATAACGCACAACGCATATCGCATAACGCATAACGCATAACGCACAACGCATATCGCATAACGCATAACGCATAACGCATGGCGCATAACTCAAAATGCATAACGCATAACGCATAACGCATAACGCATAACGCATAACGCACAACGCATATCGCATAACGCATAACGCATAACGCATAACGCATGGCGCATAACTGAAAATGCATAACGCATAACGCATAACGCATAACGCAAACGTATAACGCACAACGCATAACGAATACAGCAAAACGCATAATGCTTAACGCATAACGGATCACGCATAACGCATAACGCACAACGCATATCGCATAACGCATAACGCATAACGCATAACGCATGGCGCATAACTCAAAATGCATAACGCATAACGCATAACGCATAACGCATAACGCATAACGCATAACGCATAACGCACAACGCATATCGCATAACGCATAACGCATAACTCAAAATGCATAACGCATAACGCATAACGCATAACGCATAACGCAAACGTATAACGCACAACGCATAACGAATACAGCAAAACGCATAATGCTTAACGCATAACGGGTCACGCATAACGCATAACGCATAACGCATAACGCATAACGCATAACGCATATCGAATAACGCATAACGTGTAACTCATAACGCATAACGCATAAAGCATAATGCTTAACGCATAACGCATAATGCTTATCGCATAACGCATAACGCATAACGTATAACGCATAACGCATACCGTATAACGCATAACGCATAATGCATAACGCAAACGTATAACGCACAACGCATAACGCATAACGAACAACGGATAACGCATAACGCATAACGCATAACGAATACCGCAAAACGTATATCGCCTAACACATAACGGATCACGCATAACGCATAACGCATAACGTATAGAGCATAACGCATAACGCATAACGTGTAACTCATAACGCATAACGCATAACGCATAATGCATAACGAATAACGCATAACGCATATCGCATAAAACATAACGCATAACGCATAACGTACAACGTATAACGCATAACGCATAACGCATAACGCATAACGCATAACGCATAACGCATAACGCATAACGCATAACGCATAACGCATAACGCATGACGCATAACGCATAACGCATATCGCATAACACATAACGCATAACCCATAACGCATAACGCATAACGCATAACGCATAACGCATAACGCACAACGCATATCGCATAACGCATAACGCATAACGCATAACGCATAACGCATAACGCACAACGCATATGGCATAACGCATGACGCATAACGCACAACGCATATCGCATAACGCATAACGCATAACGCATAACGCATAACGCATAACGCATAACGCATATCGAATAACGCATAACGTGTGACTCATAACGCATAACGCTTAAAGCATAATGCATAACGCATAACGCACACGCATAACACATAACGCATAACGCATAACGCACAACGCATATCGCATAACGCATAACGCATAACGCATAACGCATGGCGCATAACTCAAAATGCATAACGCATAACGCATAACGCATATCGCATAACGCATAACGCATAACGCATAACGCATGACGCATAACGCACAACGCATATCGCATATCGCATAACGCATAACGCATAACGCATAACGCATAACGCATAACGCACAACGCATATCGCATAACGCATGACGCATAACGCACAACGCATATCGCATAACGCATAACGCATAACGCATAACGCATAACGCATAACGCATAACGCATATCGAATAACGCATAACGTGTGACTCATAACGCATAACGCTTAAAGCATAATGCATAACGCATAACGCACACGCATAACACATAACGCATAACGCATAACGCACAACGCATAACGCATAACGAACAACGGATAACGCATAACGCATAACGCATAACGAATACCGCAAAACGTATATCGCCTAACACATAACGGATCACGCATAACGCATAACGCATAACGTATAGAGCATAACGCATAACGCATAACGTGTAACTCATAACGCATAACGCATAACGCATAATGCATAACGAATAACGCATAACGCATATCGCATAAAACATAACGCATAACGCATAACGTACAACGTATAACGCATAACGCATAACGCATAACGCATAACGCATAACGCATAACGCATAACGCATAACGCATAACGCATAACGCATAACGCATGACGCATAACGCATAACGCATATCGCATAACACATAACGCATAACCCATAACGCATAACGCATAACGCATAACGCATAAAGCATAACGCATAACGCATAACGCATAACGCATAACGCATAACGCATAACGCATAACGCATAACGCATAACGCATATCGCATAACGCATAACGCATAACGCATAACGCATGGCGCATAACTGAAAATGCATAACGCATAACGCATAACGCATAACGCAAACGTATAACGCACAACGCATAACGAATACAGCAAAACGCATAATGCTTAACGCATAACGGATCACGCATAACGCATAACGCACAACGCATATCGCATAACGCATAACGCATAACGCATAACGCATGGCGCATAACTCAAAATGCATAACGCATAACGCATAACGCATAACGCATAACGCATAACGCATAACGCATAACGCACAACGCATATCGCATAACGCATAACGCATAACTCAAAATGCATAACGCATAACGCATAACGCATAACGCATAACGCAAACGTATAACGCACAACGCATAACGAATACAGCAAAACGCATAATGCTTAACGCATAACGGGTCACGCATAACGCATAACGCATAACGCATAACGCATAACGCATAACGCATATCGAATAACGCATAACGTGTAACTCATAACGCATAACGCATAAAGCATAATGCTTAACGCATAACGCATAATGCTTATCGCATAACGCATAACGCATAACGTATAACGCATAACGCATAACGTATAACGCATAACGCATAATGCATAACGCAAACGTATAACGCACAACGCATAACGCATAACGAACAACGGATAACGCATAACGCATAACGCATAACGAATACCGCAAAACGTATATCGCCTAACACATAACGGATCACGCATAACGCATAACGCATAACGTATAGAGCATAACGCATAACGCATAACGTGTAACTCATAACGCATAACGCATAACGCATAATGCATAACGAATAACGCATAACGCATATCGCATAAAACATAACGCATAACGCATAACGTACAACGTATAACGCATAACGCATAACGCATAACGCATAACGCATAACGCATAACGCATAACGCATAACGCATAACGCATAACGCATGACGCATAACGCATAACGCATATCGCATAACACATAACGCATAACCCATAACGCATAACGCATAACGCATAACGCATAACGCATAACGCACAACGCATATCGCATAACGCATAACGCATAACGCATAACGCATAACGCATAACGCACAACGCATATCGCATAACGCATGACGCATAACGCACAACGCATATCGCATAACGCATAACGCATAACGCATAACGCATAACGCATAACGCATAACGCATATCGAATAACGCATAACGTGTGACTCATAACGCATAACGCTTAAAGCATAATGCATAACGCATAACGCACACGCATAACACATAACGCATAACGCATAACGCACAACGCATATCGCATAACGCATAACGCATAACGCATAACGCATGGCGCATAACTCAAAATGCATAACGCATAACGCATAACGCATATCGCATAACGCATAACGCATAACGCATAACGCATAACGCATAACGCACAACGCATATCGCATAACGCATAACGCATAACGCACAACGCATATCGCATAACGCATAACGCATAACGCATGGCGCATAACTCAAAATGCATAACGCATAACGCATAACGCATAACGCATAACGCATAACGCATAACGCACAACGCATATCGCATAACGCATAACGCATAACGCATAACGCATGGCGCATAACTGAAAATGCATAACGCATAACGCAAACGTATAACGCACAACGCATAACGAATACAGCAAAACGCATAATGCTTAACGCATAACGGATCACGCATAACGCATAACGCACAACGCATATCGCATAACGCATAACGCATAACGCATAACGCATGGCTCATAACTCAAAATGCATAACGCATAACGCATAACGCATAACGCATAACGCATAACGCATAACGCATAACGCATAACGCATAACGCACAACGCATATCGCATAACGCATAACGCATAACGCATAACGCATAACGCATAACGCGTACCGCATAACGCATAACGCATAACGCATAACGCACAACGCATATCGCACAACGCATATCGCATAACGCATAACGCATAACGCATAACGCATAACGCATATCGAATAACGCATAACGTGTGACTCATAACGCATAACGCATAAAGCATAATGCATAACGCATAACGCATAACGCATAACGCAAACGCATAACGCATAACGCACAACGCAAATCGCATAACGCATAACGCATAACGCATAACGCATAACGCATGGCGCATAACTCAAAATGCATAACGCATAACGCATAACGCATAACGCATAACGCATAACGCATAACGCATAACGCATAACGCACAACGCATATCGCATAACGCATAACGCATAACGCACAACGCATATCGCATAACGCATAACGCATAACGCATAACGCATAACGCATGGCGCATAACTCAAAATGCATAACGCATAACGCATAACGCATAACGCATAACGCATAACTCATATCGCAAAACGCATAAATCATAACCCATAACGCACAACGCATAACGCATAATGCACAACGCATAACGAATACCGCAAAACGCATAACGCATAACGCATAACGGATCACACATAACTCATAACGCAT
Organism: Lasioglossum morio; assembly: GCA_916610235.2. Taxonomy (NCBI): domain Eukaryota; kingdom Metazoa; phylum Arthropoda; class Insecta; order Hymenoptera; family Halictidae; genus Lasioglossum; species Lasioglossum morio. The sequence continues at coordinate 2,875,968 of CAKAJA020000423.1, forward strand.
AACGCATAACGCACACCGTGTAACGCATAACGCATAACGCATAACGCAAAACGCATAACGCATAACGCATAACGCATAACGCATAACGCATAACGCATAACGCATAACGCATAACGCATAACGCATAACGCATAACGCATAACGGATCACGCATAACGCATAACGCATAACGCATAACGCATAACGCATAACGCATAAAGCATATCGCATAACGCATAACGCATTACGCATAACTTATAATTCATAACTCATAAGGAGTAACGCATAACGCATAAAGCATAACGCATAACGCATAACGCATAACGTATAACGCATAACGCATAACGCATAACGCATAACGCATAATGCATAAAGCATAACGCATAACGCATAACTTATAACTCATTACTCATAACGAATAACGCATAACGCATAACGCATAACGCATAACGCATAATGCATAACGCATAACGCATAACGCATAACGCATAACGCATAACGCAAAACGCATAACGCATAACGCATAACGCATAACGCATAACGCATAACGCATAACGCATAACGCATAACGCATAACGCATAACGCATAAAGCATAACGCATAACGCATAACTTATAACTCATTACTCATAACGAATAACGCATAACGCATAACGCATAACGGATAACGGATAACGCATATCGCATAACGCATAACGCATAATGCATAACGCATAAAGCATAACGCATAACGCATAACGCATAACCCCTAACGCATAACGCATAACGTATAACTCATAACGCATAACGCATAACACATAACGCATAACACATAATGCACAACGCATTACGAATACAGCAAAACGCATAACGCTTAACGCATAACGGATCACGCATAACGCATAACTCATAATGCACAACGCATAACGAATACAGCAAAACGCATAACGCTTAACGCATAACGCATAACGCATAACGCATAATGCATAACGCATAACGCATAACGCATTACGCATAACTTATAACTCATTACTCATAACGAATAACGCATAACGCATATCTTATAACTCATTACTCATAACTCATAATGCATAACGCATAAAGCATAACGCATAACGCATAACGGATAAAGCATAATGCATAACGCATAACGCATAACGCATTACGCATAACTTATAACCCATAACTCATAAGGAGTAACGCATAACGCATAAAGCATAACGCATGACGCATAACACATAAAGCATGACGCATAACGCATAACGCATAACGAATAACGCATAACGCATAACGCATAACGCATAACGCATAACGCATAACGCATAACGCATAACGCATAACGCATAACGCATACCGTATAACGCATAGCGCATAACGCATAACGCATAACGCATAACGCATAACGCATAACGCATAACGCATAACGCATGAAGCATAAATCATAACGCATAACTTATAACTCATTACTCATATCGAATAACGCATAACGCATAAGGCATAACGCATAACGCATAACGCATAACGCATAACGCATAACGCATAACGCATAACGCATTACGCATAACGCATAACGCATAACGCATAATGCATAAAGCATAACGCATAACGCATAACTTATAACTCATTACTCATAACGAATAACGCATAACGCATAACGCATAACGCATAACGCATAATGCATAACGCATAACGCATAACGCATAACGCATAACGCATAACGCATAACGCATAACGCATAACGCATAACGCATAACGCATATCGCATAACGCATAACGCATAACGCATAACGCATAACGCATAAAGCATAACGCATAACGCATAACGCAAACGTATAACGCACAATTCATAACGCATAACGCATAACGCAAAACGCATAACTTATAACTCATTACTCATAACGAATAACGCATAACGCATAACGCATAACGGATAACGCATATCGCATAACGCATAACGCATAATGCATAACGCATAAAGCATAACGCATAACGCATAACGCATAACCCCTAACGCATAACGCATAACGCATAACGCATAACGCATAACGCATAACGCCTAACGCATAACGCATAACGCATAACCCCTAACGCATAACGCATAACGCATAACGCATAACGTGTAACTAATAACTCACAACGCATAAAGCATAACGCATAACGCATAACGCATATCGCATATCGCATAACGCATAACGCATAACGTATAACGCATAACGCATACCGTATAACGCATAACGCATAACGCAAACGTATAACGCACAACGCATAACGCATAACGAACAACGGATAACGCATAACGCATAACGCATAACGCATAACGAATACCGCAAAACGTATATCGCCTAACACATAACGGATCACGCATAACGCATAACGCATAACGTATAACGCATAACGCATAACGCATAACACATAACGCATAACACATAATGCACAACGCATTACGAATACAGCAAAACGCATAACGCTTAACGCATAACGGATCACGCATAACGCATAACGCATAATGCATAACGCATAACGCATAACGCATAATGCATAACGCATAAAGCGTAACGCATAACGCATAACGCATAAAGCATAACACATAACGCATAACTCATAATGCACAACGCATAACGAATACAGCAAAACGCATAACGCTTAACGCATAACGCATAACGCATAACGCATAACGCATAACGTATAACGTATAACGCATACCGCATTACGCATAACTTATAACTCATAACTCATAAGGAGTAACGCATAACGCATAAAGCATAACGCATAACGCATAACGCATAAAGCATAACGCATAACGCATTACTTATAACTCATTACTCATAACGAATAACGCATAACGCATAACTTATAACTCATTACTCATAACGCATAACGCATAACGCATAAAGCATAACTCATAACGCATAACGGATAAAGCATAATGCATAACGCATAACGCATAACGCATTACGCATTACTTATAACCCATAACTCATAAGGAGTAACGCATAACGCATAAAGCATAACGCATTACGCATAACGCATAAAGCATAACGCATAACGCATAACGCATAACGCATAACGCATAACGCATAACGCATAACGCATAACGCATATCGCATAACGCATAACGCATAACGCATAACGCATAACGCATAACGCATAACGCATACCGTATAACGCATAGCGCATAACGCATAACGCATAACGCATAACGCATAACGCATAACGCATAACGCATAACGCATGAAGCATAACGCATAACGCATAACTTATAACTCATTACTCATAACGAATAACGCATAACGCATAACGCATAACGCATAACGCATAACGCATAACGCATGAAGCATAACGCATAACGCATAACTTATAACTCATTACTCATAACGAATAACGCATAACGCATAACGCATAGCGCATAACGCATAACGCATAACGCATAACGCATAACGCATAACGCATAACGCATAACGCATACCGTATAACGCATAACGCATAATGCATAAAGCATAACGCATAACGCATAACTTATAACTCATTACTCATAACGAATAACGCATAACGCATAACGCATAACGCATAACGCATAATGCATAACGCATAACGCATAACGCATAACGCATAACGCATAACGCATAACGCATAACGCATAACGCATAACGCATAACGCATATCGCATAACGCATAACGCATAACGCATAACGCATAACGCATAACGCATAAAGCATAACGCATAACGCATAACGCAAACGTATAACGCACAACGCATAACTCATAACGCATAACGCAAAACGCATAACGCATAACGCATAACGCATAACGCATAACGCATAACGCATAACGCATAACGCATAAAGCATAACGCATAACGCATAACTTATAACTCATTACTCATAACGAATAACGCATAACGCATAACGCATAACGGATAACGGATAACGCATATCGCATAACGCATAACGCATAATGCATAACGCATAAAGCATAACGCATAACGCATAACGCATAACCCCTAACGCATAACGCATAACGTATAACTCATAACGCATAACGCATAACACATAACGCATAACACATAATGCACAACGCATTACGAATACAGCAAAACGCATAACGCTTAACGCATAACGGATCACGCATAACGCATAACTCATAATGCACAACGCATAACGAATACAGCAAAACGCATAACGCTTAACGCATAACGCATAACGCATAACGCATAATGCATAACGCATAACGCATAACGCATTACGCATAACGCATAACGCATAACGTATAACGTATAACGCATACCGCATTACGCATAACTTATAACTCATAACTCATAAGGAGTAACGCATAACGCATAAAGCATAACGCATAACGCATAAAGCATAACGCATAACGCATAACTTATAACTCATTACTCATAACGAATAACGCATAACGCATATCTTATAACTCATTACTCATAACTCATAATGCATAACGCATAAAGCATAACGCATAACGCATAACGGATAAAGCATAATGCATAACGCATAACGCATAACGCATTACGCATAACTTATAACCCATAACTCATAAGGAGTAACGCATAACGCATAAAGCATAACGCATGACGCATAACAGATAAAGCATAACGCATAACGCATAACGCATAACGAATAACGCATAACGCATAACGCATAACGCATAACGCATAACGCATAACGCATAACGCATAACGCATAACGCATAACGCATAACGCATACCGTATAACGCATAGCGCATAACGCATAACGCATAACGCATAACGCATAACGCATAACGCATAACGCATGAAGCATAAATCATAACGCATAACTTATAACTCATTACTCATAACGAATAACGCATAACGCATAACGCATAACGCATAATGCATAAAGCATAACGCATAACGCATAACTTATAACTCATTACTCATAACGAATAACGCATAACGCATAACGCATAACGCATAACGCATAACGCATAACGCATAACGCATAACGCATAACGCATAACGCATAACGCATAACGCATAACGCATAACGCATAACGCATAACGCATAACGCATAACGCATAACGCATAACGCATATCGCATAACGCATAACGCATAACGCATAACGCATAACGCATAAAGCATAACGCATAACGCATAACGCAAACGTATAACGCACAATTCATAACGCATAACGCATAACGCAAAACGCATAACGCATAACGCATAACGCATAACGCATAACGCATAACGCATAACGCATAACGCATAACGCATAACGCATAACGCATAAAGCATAACGCATAACGCATAACGCATAACTTATAACTCATTACTCATAACGAATAACGCATAACGCATAACGCATAACGGATAACGCATATCGCATAACGCATAACGCATAATGCATAACGCATAAAGCATAACGCATAACGCATAACGCATAACCCCTAACGCATAACGCATAACGCATAACGCATAACGCATAACGCCTAACGCATAACGCATAACGCATAACCCCTAACGCATAACGCATAACGCATAACGCATAACGTGTAACTAATAACTCACAACGCATAAAGCATAACGCATAACGCATAACGCATATCGCATATCGCATAACGCATAACGTATAACGCATAACGCATACCGTATAACGCATAACGCATAACGCAAACGTATAACGCACAACGCATAACGCATAACGAACAACGGATAACGCATAACGCATAACGCATAACGCATAACGAATACCGCAAAACGTATATCGCCTAACACATAACGGATCACGCATAACGCATAACGCATAACGTATAACGCATAACGCATAACGCATAACACATAACGCATAACACATAATGCACAACGCATTACGAATACAGCAAAACGCATAACGCTTAACGCATAACGGATCACGCATAACGCATAACGCATAATGCATAACGCATAACGCATAACGCATAACGCATAACGCATAACGCATAACGCATAACGCATAACGCATAAAGCATAACACATAACGCATAACTCATAATGCACAACGCATAACGAATACAGCAAAACGCATAACGCTTAACGCATAACGCATAACGCATAACGCATAACGCATAACGCATAACGCATAACGCATAACGTATAACGTATAACGCATACCGCATTACGCATAACTTATAACTCATAACTCATAAGGAGTAACGCATAACGCATAAAGCATAACGCATAACGCATAACGCATAAAGCATAACGCATAACGCATAACTTATAACTCATTACTCATAACGAATAACGCATAACGCATAACTTATAACTCATTACTCATAACGCATAACGCATAACGCATAAAGCATAACTCATAACGCATAACGGATAAAGCATAATGCATAACGCATAACGCATAACGCATTACGCATAACTTATAACCCATAACTCATAAGGAGTAACGCATAACGCATAAAGCATAACGCATGACGCATAACGCATAAAGCATAACGCATAACGCATAACGCATAACGCATAACGCATAACGCATAACGCATAACGCATAACGCATATCGCATAACGCATAACGCATAACGCATAACGCATAACGCATAACGCATAACGCATACCGTATAACGCATAGCGCATAACGCATAACGCATAACGCATAACGCATAACGCATAACGCATAACGCATAACGCATGAAGCATAACGCATAACGCATAACTTATAACTCATTACTCATAACGAATAACGCATAACGCATAACGCATAACGCATAACGCATAACGCATAACGCATAAAGCATAACGCATAACGCATAACGGATAAAGCATAATGCATAACGCATAACGCATAACGCATTACGCATAACTTATAACTCATAACTCATAACGAATAACGCATAACGCAAAATGCATAATGCATAACACATAACGCATAACTCATAATGCACAACGCATAACGAATACAGCAAAACGCATAACGCTTAACGCATAACGCATAACGCATAACGCATAATGTATAACGCATAAAGCGTAACGCATAACGCATAACGCATAAAGCATAACACATAACGCATAACTCATAATGCACAACGCATAACGAATACAGCAAAACGCATAACGCTTAACGCATAACGCATAACGCATAACGCATAACGCATAACGCATAACGCATAACGTATAACGTATAACGCATACCGCATTACGCATAACTTATAACTCATAACTCATAAGGAGTAACGCATAAAGCATAACGCATAACGCATAACGCATAAAGCATAACGCATAATGCATAACGCATAACGCATAATGCATAACGCATAAAGCGTAACGCACAACGCATAACGCATAAAGCATAACACATAACGCATAACTCATAATGCACAACGCATAACGAATACAGCAAAACGCATAACGCTTAACGCATAACGCATAACGCATAACGCATAACGCATAACGCATAACGCATAACGCATAACGCATAACGTATAACGTATAACGCATACCGCATTACGCATAACTTATAACTCATAACTCATAAGGAGTAACGCATAACGCATAAAGCATAACGCATAACGCATAACGCATAAAGCATAACGCATAACGCATAACTTATAACTCATTACTCATAACGAATAACGCATAACGCATAACTTATAACTCATTACTCATAACGCATAACGCATAACGCATAAAGCATAACGCATAACGCATAACGGATAAAGCATAATGCATAACGCATAACGCATAACGCATTACGCATAACTTATAACCCATAACTCATAAGTAGTAACGCATAACGCATAAAGCATAACGCATGACGCATAACGCATAAAGCATAACGCATAACGCATAACGCATAACGCATAACGCATAACGCATAACGCATAACGCATAACGCATAACGCATAACGCATAACGCATAACGCATAACGCATAACGCATAACGCATAACGCATACCGTATAACGCATAGCGCATAACGCATAACGCATAACGCATAACGCATAACGCATAACGCATACCGCATAACGCATAACGCATGAAGCATAACGCATAACGCATAACTTATAACTCATTACTCATAACGAATAACGCATAACGCATAAGGCATAACGCATAACGCATAACGCATAACGCATAAAGCATAACGCATATCGCATAACGGATAAAGCATAATGCATAACGCATAACGCATAACGCATTACGCATAACTTATAACTCATAACTCATAACGAATAACGCATAACGCAAAATGCATAATGCATGTCGGATCACGCATAACGCATAACGCATAACGCATAACGCATAACGCAGAACGCATAACGAATAACGCATAAAGCATAACGCATAACGCATAACGCATAAAGCATAACGCATAACGCATAACGCATAACGCATTACGCATAACGCATAACTTATAACTCATTACTCATAACGAATAACGCATAACGCATAACGCATAACGCATAATGCACAACGCATAACGAATACCGCAAAACGCATAACGCATAACGCATAACGCATAACGCATAACGCATAACTCATAACGCATAACGCATAACGCATAACGCATAAAGCATAAATCATAACGCATAACGAATACCGCAAAACGCAATAACGCATAATGCTCAACGCATAACGAATACAGCAAAACGCATAACGCTTAACGCATAACGCATCACGCATAACGCATAACGCATAATGCATAACGCATAACGCATAACGCATAATGCATAACGCATAAAGCGTAACGCATAACGCATAACGCATAACGCATAACGCATAACGCATAACGCATAACGCATAACGCATAACGCATTACGCATAACTTATAACTCATAACTCATAAGGAGTAACGCATATCGCATAAAGCATAACGCATATCGCATAACGCGTAACGCATAACGCATAACGCACAACGCATAACGCATAACGCATAACGCATAACTCATAACGCATAACGCATAAAGCATAACGCATAACGCATAACGCGTAACGCATAACGCATAACGCATAACGCCAACGCATAACGCATAACGCATACCGTATAACGCATAACGCATAACGCATAACGCAAACGTATAACGCACAACGCATAACGCATAACGCATAACGCATAACGCATAACGCATAACATATAACGCATAACGCATAACGCATAACGCATAATGCATAACGCATAACGTATAACTCATAACGCATAACGCATAAAGCATAACGCATAACGCATAACGCATAACGCATGACGCATAACGCATAACGCATAACGCATAACGCTTAACGCATAACTCATAACGCATAACGCATAACGCATAACGCATAAAGCATAAAGCATAACGCATAACGCATAACCCATAACCCATAACGCATAAGGCTTGATGCATGACGCATATCGCATATCGCATAAGGCTTGATGCATGACGCATAACGCATAACGCATAACGCTTAACGCATAACTCATATCGCATAACGCATAAATCATAACCCATAACGCACAACGCATAACGCATAATGCACAACGCATAACGAATACCGCAAAACGCATAACGCATAACGCATAACGCATAACGCATAACGCATAACTCATAACGCATAACGCATAACGCATAACGCATAAAGCATAAAGCATAAATCATAACGCATAACGAATACCGCAAAACGCATAACGCATAATGCTCAACGCATAACGAATACAGCAAAACGCATAACGCATAACGCATAACGCATAACGCATAACGCATAACGCATAATGCATAACGCATAACGGATCACGCATAACGCATAACGCATAATGCATAACGCATAACGCATAACGCATAATGCATAACGCATAAAGCGTAACGCATAACGCATAACGCATAAAGCATAACACATAACGCATAACTCATAATGCACAACGCATAACGAATACAGCAAAACGCATAACGCTTAACGCATAACGCATAACGCATAACGCATAACGTATAACGTATAACGCATACCGCATTACGCATAACTTATAACTCATAACTCATAAGGAGTAACGCATAACGCATAAAGCATAACGCATAACGCATAACGCATAACGCATAAAGCATAAAGCATAACGCATAACGCATAACTTATAACTCATTACTCATAACGAATAACGCATAACGCATATCTTATAACCCATTACTCATAACGCATAACGCATAACGCACAAAGCATAACGCATAACGCATAACGGATAAAGCATAATGCATAACGCATAACGCATAACGCATTACGCATAACTTATAACCCATAACTCATAAGGAGTAACGCATAACGCATAAAGCATAACGCATGACGCATAACGCATAAAGCATAACGCATAACGCATAACGCATAACGCATAACGCATAACGCATAACGCCTAACGCATAACGCATAACGCATAACGCATAACGCATAACGCATAACGCATACCGTATAACGCATAGCGCATAACGCATAACGCATAACGCATAACGCATAACGCATAACGCATAACGCATAACGCATAACGCATGAAGCATAACGCATAACGCATAACTTATAACTCATTACTCATATCGAATAACGCATAACGCATAAGGCATAACGCATAACGCATAACGCATAACGCATGAAGAATAACGCATAACGCACAACTTATAACTCATTACTCATAACGAATAACGCATAACGCATAAGGCATAACGCATAACGCATAACGCATAACGCATAACGCATAACGCATTACGCATAACGCATAACGCATAACGCATAACGCATAATGCATAAAGCATAACGCATAACGCATAACTTATAACTCATTACTCATAACGAATAACGCATAACGCATAACGCATAACGCATAACGCATAATGCATAACGCATAACGCATAACGCATAACGCATAACGCATAACGCATAACGCATAACGCATAACGCATAACGCATAACGCATAACGCATATCGCATAACGCATAACGCATAACGCATAACGCATAACGCATAAAGCATAACGCATAACGCATAACGCAAACGTATAACGCACAATTCATAACGCATAACGCATAACGCAAAACGCATAACGCATAACGCATAACGCATAACGCATAACGCATAACGCATAACGCATAACGCATAACGCATAACGCATAAAGCATAACGCATAACGCATAACGCATAACTTATAACTCATTACTCATAACGAATAACGCATAACGCATAACGCATAACGGATAACGCATATCGCATAACGCATAACGCATAATGCATAACGCATAAAGCATAACGCATAACGCATAACGCATAACCCCTAACGCATAACGCATAACGCATAACGCATAACGCATAACGCATAACGCATAACGCATAACGCATAACCCCTAACGCATAACGCATAACGCATAACGCATAACGTGTAACTAATAACTCACAACGCATAAAGCATAACGCATAACGCATAACGCATATCGCATATCGCATAACGCATAACGCATAACGTATAACGCATAACGCATACCGTATAACGCATAACGCATAACGCAAACGTATAACGCACAACGCATAACGCATAACGAACAACGGATAACGCATAACGCATAACGCATAACGCATAACGAATAAAGCAAAACGTATATCGCCTAACACATAACGGATCACGCATAACGCATAACGCATAACGTATAACGCATAACGCATAACGCATAACACATAACGCATAACACATAATGCACAACGCATTACGAATACAGCAAAACGCATAACGCTTAACGCATAACGGATCACGCATAACGCATAACGCATAATGCATAACGCATAACGTATAATGCATAACGCATACCGTATAACGCATAACGCATAACGCAAACGTATAACGCACAACGCATAACGCATAACGAACAACGGATAACGCATAACGCATAACGCATAACGCATAACGAATAAAGCAAAACGTATATCGCCTAACACATAACGGATCACGCATAACGCATAACGCATAACGCATAACGCATAACGCATAACGCATAACGCATAACGTATAATGTATAACGCATACCGCATTACGCATAACTTATAACTCATAACTCATAAGGAGTAACGCATAACGCATAAAGCATAACGCATAACGCATAACGCATAAAGCATAACGCATAACGCATAACTTATAACTCATTACTCATAACGAATAACGCATAACGCATAACTTATAACTCATTACTCATAACGCATAACGCATAACGCATAAAGCATAACTCATAACGCATAACGGATAAAGCATAATGCATAACGCATAACGCATAACGCATTACGCATAACTTATAACCCATAACTCATAAGGAGTAACGCATAACGCATAAAGCATAACGCATGACGCATAACGCATAAAGCATAACGCATAACGCATAACGCATAACGCATAACGCATAACGCATAACGCATAACGCATAACGCATAACGCATAACGCATAACGCATAACGCATAACGCATAACGCATAACGCATACCGTATAACGCATAGCGCATAACGCATAACGCATAACGCATAACGCATAACGCATAACGCATAACGCATAACGCATAACGCATGAAGCATAACGCATAACGCATAACTTATAACTCATTACTCATAACGAATAACGCATAACGCATAACGCATAACGCATAACGCATAACGCATAAAGCATAACGCATAACGCATAACGGATAAAGCATAATGCATAACGCATAACGCATAACGCATTACGCATAACTTATAACTCATAACTCATAACGAATAACGCATAACGCAAAATGCATAATGCATGTCGGATCACGCATAACGCATAACGCATAACGCATAACGCATAACACATAACGCATAACACATAATGCACAACGCATTACGAATACAGCAAAACGCATAACGCTTAACGCATAACGGATCACGCATAACGCATAACGCATAATGCATAACGCATAACGCATAACGCATAATGCATAACGCATAAAGCGTAACGCATAACGCATAACGCATAAAGCATAACACATAACGCATAACTCATAATGCACAACGCATAACGAATACAGCAAAACGCATAACGCTTAACGCATAACGCATAACGCATAACGCATAACGCATAACGCATAACGCATAACGCATAACGTATAACGTATAACGCATACCGCATTACGCATAACTTATAACTCATAACTCATAAGGAGTAACGCATAACGCATAAAGCATAACGCATGACGCATAACGCATAAAGCATAACGCATAACGCATAACGCATAACGCATAACGCATAACGCATAACGCATAACGCATAACGCATAACGCATAACGCATACCGTATAACGCATAGCGCATAACGCATAACGCATAACGCATAACGCAAAACGCATAACGCATAACGCATAACGCATAACGCATAACGCATGAAGCATAACGCATAACGCATAACTTATAACTCATTACTCATAACGAATAACGCATAACGCATAAGGCATAACGCATAACGCATAACGCATAACGCATAAAGCATAACGCATAACGCATAACGGATAAAGCATAATGCATAACGCATAACGCATAACGCATTACGCATAACTTATAACTCATAACTCATAACGAATAACGCATAACGCAAAATGCATAATGCATGTCGGATCACGCATAACGCATAACGCATAACGCATAACGCATAACGCATAACGCATAACGAATAACGCATAAAGCATAACGCATAACGCATAACGCATAAAGCATAACGCATAACGCATAACGCATAACGCATAACGCATAACGCATAACTTATAACTCATTACTCATAACGAATAACGCATAACGCATAACGCATAACGCAAAACGCATAACGCATAACGCATAACGCATAACGCATAACGCATAAAGCATAACGCATAACGCATAACGGATAAAGCATAATGCATAACGCATAACGCATAACGCATTACGCATAACTTATAACTCATAACTCATAACGAATAACGCATAACGCAAAATGCATAACGCATGTCGGATCACGCATACCGCATAACGCATAAAGCATAAATCATAACGCATAACGCATAAAGTTAACGCATAACCCATAACGCATAAGGCTTGATGCATGACGCATATCGCATATCGCATAAGGCTTGATGCATGACGCATATCGCATAACGCATAACGCATAACGCATCACGCATAACGCATAACGCATAACGCATAACGCATAACGCATAACGCATAACGCATAACGCATAACGCATAACGCATAACGCATAACGCATAACGCATAACGCATAACGCATAACGCATAACGCATAACGCTTAACGCATAACTCATATCGCATAACGCATAAATCATAACCCATAACGCACAACGCATAACGCATAATGCACAACGCATAACGAATACCGCAAAACGCATAACGCATAACGCATAACGCATAACGCATAACGCATAACTCATAACGCATAACGCATAACGCATAACGCATAAAGCATAAATCATAACGCATAACGAATACCGCAAAACGCATAACGCATAATGCTCAACGCATAACGAATACAGCAAAACGCATAACGCTTAACGCATAACGCATCACGCATAACGCATAACGCATAATGCATAACGCATAACGCATAACGCATAATGCATAACGCATAAAGCGTAACGCATAACGCATAACGCATAACGCATAACGCATAACGCATAACGCATAAAGCATAACGCATAACGCATAACGCATTACGCATAACTTATAACTCATAACTCATAAGGAGTAACGCATATCGCATAAAGCATAACGCATAACGCATAACGCGTAACGCATAACGCATAACGCACAACGCATAACGCATAACGCATAACGTATAACTCATAACGCATAACGCATAAAGCATAACGCATAACGCATAACGCGTAACGCATAACGCATAACGCATAACGCCAACGCATAACGCATAACGCATACCGTATAACGCATAACGCATAACGCATAACGCAAACGTATAACGCACAACGCATAACGCATAACGCATAACGCATAACGCATAACATATAACGCATAACGCATAACGCATAACGCATAACGCATAACGCATAACGCATAACGCATAACGTATAACTCATAACGCATAACGCATAAAGCATAACGCATAACGCATAACGCATAACGCATAACGCATAACGCATAACGCATAACGCATAACGCTTAACGCATAACTCATAACGCATAACGCATAACGCATAACGCATAAAGCATAAAGCATAACGCATAACGCATAACGCATAACCCATAACGCATAAGGCTTAATGCATGACGCATATCGCATATCGCATAAGGCTTGATGCATGACGCATAACGCATAACGCATAACGCTTAACGCATAACTCATATCGCATAACGCATAAATCATAACCCATAACGCACAACGCATAACGCATAATGCACAACGCATAACGAATACCGCAAAACGCATAACGCATAACGCATAACGCATAACGCATAACGCATAACTCATAACGCATAACGCATAACGCATAACGCATAAAGCATAAAGCATAAATCATAACGCATAACGAATACCGCAAAACGCATAACGCATAATGCTCAACGCATAACGAATACAGCAAAACGCATAACGCTTAACGCATAACGCATAACGCATAACGCATAACGCATAATGCATAACGCATAACGGATCACGCATAACGCATAACGCATAATGCATAACGCATAACGCATAACGCATAATGCATAACGCATAAAGCGTAACGCATAACGCATAACGCATAAAGCATAACACATAACGCATAACTCATAATGCACAACGCATAACGAATACAGCAAAACGCATAACGCTTAACGCATAACGCATAACGCATAACGCATAACGTATAACGTATAACGCATACCGCATTACGCATAACTTATAACTCATAACTCATAAGGAGTAACGCATAACGCATAAAGCATAACGCATAACGCATAACGCATAACGCATAGAGCTATAACGCATAACGCATAACTTATAACTCATTACTCATAACGAATAACGCATAACGCATAACTTATAACTCATTACTCATAACGCATAACGCATAACGCATAAAGCATAACGCATAACGCATAACGGATAAAGCATAATGCATAACGCATAACGCATAACGCATTACGCATAACTTATAACCCATAACTCATAAGGAGTAACGCATAACGCATAAAGCATAACGCATGACGCATAACGCATAAAGCATAACGCATAACGCATAACGCATAACGCATACCGTATAACGCATAGCGCATAACGCATAACGCATAACGCATAACGCATAACGCATAACGCATAACGCATAACGCATAACTTATAACTCATTACTCATATCGAATAACGCATAACGCATAAGGCATAACGCATAACGCATAACGCATAACGCATAAAGCATAACGCATAACGCATATCGGATAAAGGATAATGCATAACGCATAACGCATAACGCATTACGCATAACTTATAACTCATAACTCATAACGAATAACGCATAACGCAAAATGCATAATGCATGTCGGATCACGCATAACGCATAACGCATAACGCATAACGCATAACGCATAACGCATAACGCATAACGCATAACGAATAACGCATAACGCATAACGCATAACGCATAACGCATAAAGCATAACGCATAACGCATAACGCATAACGCATTACGCATAACGCATAACTTATAACTCATTACTCATAACGAATAACGCATAACGCATAACCAATAACGCATAACGCATAACGCATAACGCATAACGCATAACGCATAACGCATAACGCATAACGCATAACGGATAAAGCATAATGCATAACGCATAACGCATAACGCATAACGCATAACTTATAACTCATAACTCATAACGAATAACGCATAACGCAAAATGCATAACGCATGTCGGATCACGCATAACGCATAACGCATAAAGCATAAATCATAACGCATAACGCATAACGTTAACGCATCACCCATAACGCATAAGGCTTGATGCATGACGCATATCGCATATCGCATAAGGCTTGATGCATGACGCATATCGCATAACGCATAACGCATAACGCATCACGCATAACGCATAACGCATAACGTATAACGTATAACGCATACCGCATTACGCATAACTTATAACTCATAACTCATAAGGAGTAACGCATAACGCATAAAGCATAACGCATAACGCATAACGCATAAAGCATAACGCATAACGCATAACTTATAACTCATTACTCATAACGAATAACGCATAACGCATAACTTATAACTCATTACTCATAACGCATAACGCATAACGCATAAAGCATAACGCATAACGCATAACGGATAAAGCATAATGCATAACGCATAACGCATAACGCATTACGCATAACTTATAACCCATAACTCATAAGGAGTAACGCATAACGCATAAAGCATAACGCATGACGCATAACGCATAAAGCATAACGCATAACGCATAACGCATAACGCATAACGCATAACGCATAACGCATAACGCATAACGCATAACGCATAACGCATAACGCATAACGCATAACGCATAACGCATAACGCATAACGCATAACGCATACCGTATAACGCATAGCGCATAACGCATAACGCATAACGCATAACGCATAACGCATAACGCATAACGCATAACGCATAACGCATGAAGCATAACGCATAACGCATAACTTATAACTCATTACTCATAACGAATAACGCATAACGCATAAGGCATAACGCATAACGCATAACGCATAACGCATAAAGCATAACGCATATCGCATAACGGATAAAGCATAATGCATAACGCATAACGCATAACGCATTACGCATAACTTATAACTCATAACTCATAACGAATAACGCATAACGCAAAATGCATAATGCATGTCGGATCACGCATAACGCATAACGCATAACGCATAACGCATAACGCAGAACGCATAACGAATAACGCATAAAGCATAACGCATAACGCATAACGCATAACGCATAACGCATAACGCATAACGCATAACGCATAACGCATAACGCATAACTTATAACTCATTACTCATAACGAATAACGCATAACGCATAACGCATAACGCATAATGCACAACGCATAACGAATACCGCAAAACGCATAACGCATAACGCATAACGCATAACGCATAACGCATAACGCATAACGCATAACGCATAACGCATAACGCATAAAGCATAAATCGTAACGCATAACGAATACCGCAAAACGCAATAACGCATAATGCTCAACGCATAACGAATACAGCAAAACGCATAACGCTTAACGCATAACGCATCACGCATAACGCATAACGCATAATGCATAACGCATAACGCATAACGCATAATGCATAACGCATAAAGCGTAACGCATAACGCATAACGCATAACGCATAACGCATAACGCATAAAGCATAACGCATAACGCATAACGCATTACGCATAACTTATAACTCATAACTCATAAGGAGTAACGCATATCGCATAAAGCATAACGCATATCGCATAACGCGTAACGCATAACGCATAACGCACAACGCATAACGCATAACGCATAACGTATAACTCATAACGCATAACGCATAAAGCATAACGCATAACGCATAACGCATAACGCATAACGCATAACGCATAACGCCAACGCATAACGCATAACGCATACCGTATAACGCATAACGCATAACGCATAACGCAAACGTATAACGCACAACGCATAACGCATAACGCATAACGCATAACGCATAACGCATAACATATAACGCATAACGCATAACGCATAACGCATAACGCATAATGCATAACGCATAACGTATAACTCATAACGCATAACGCATAAAGCATAACGCATAACGCATAACGCATAACGCATGACGCATAACGCATAACGCATAACGCATAACGCTTAACGCATAACTCATAACGCATAACGCATAACGCATAACGCATAAAGCATAAAGCATAACGCATAACGCATAACCCATAACCCATAACGCATAAGGCTTGATGCATGACGCATATCGCATATCGCATAAGGCTTGATGCATGACGCATAACGCATAACGCATAACGCTTAACGCATAACTCATATCGCATAACGCATAAATCATAACCCATAACGCACAACGCATAACGCATAATGCACAACGCATAACGAATACCGCAAAACGCATAACGCATAACGCATAACGCATAACGCATAACGCATAACGCATAACGCATAACGCATAACGCATAACGCATAAAGCATAAAGCATAAATCATAACGCATAACGAATACCGCAAAACGCATAACGCATAATGCTCAACGCATAACGAATACAGCAAAACGCATAACGCTTAACGCATAACGCATCACGCATAACGCATAACGCATAATGCATAACGCATAACGGATCACGCATAACGCATAACGCATAATGCATAACGCATAACGCATAACGCATAATGCATAACGCATAAAGCGTAACGCATAACGCATAACGCATAAAGCATAACACATAACGCATAACTCATAATGCACAACGCATAACGAATACAGCAAAACGCATAACGCTTAACGCATAACGCATAACGCATAACGCATAACGTATAACGTATAACGCATACCGCATTACGCATAACTTATAACTCATAACTCATAAGGAGTAACGCATAACGCATAAAGCATAACGCATAACGCATAACGCATAACGCATAGAGCTATAACGCATAACGCATAACTTATAACTCATTACTCATAACGAATAACGCATAACGCATAACTTATAACTCATTACTCATAACGCATAACGCATAACGCATAAAGCATAACGCATAACGCATAACGGATAAAGCATAATGCATAACGCATAACGCATAACGCATTACGCATAACTTATAACCCATAACTCATAAGGAGTAACGCATAACGCATAAAGCATAACGCATGACGCATAACGCATAAAGCATAACGCATAACGCATAACGCATAACGCATACCGTATAACGCATAACGCATAACGCATAACGCATAACGCATAACGCATAACGCATAACGCATAACGCATAACGCATAACTTATAACTCATTACTCATATCGAATAACGCATAACGCATAAGGCATAACGCATAACGCATAACGCATAACGCATAAAGCATAACGCATAACGCATATCGGATAAAGGATAATGCATAACGCATAACGCATAACGCATTACGCATAACTTATAACTCATAACTCATAACGAATAACGCATAACGCAAAATGCATAATGCATGTCGGATCACGCATAACGCATAACGCATAACGCATAACGCATAACGCATAACGCATAACGCATAACGCATAACGAATAACGCATAAAGCATAACGCATAACGCATAACGCATAAAGCATAACGCATAACGCATAACGCATAACGCATTACGCATAACGCATAACTTATAACTCATTACTCATAACGAATAACGCATAACGCATAACCAATAACGCATAACGCATAACGCATAACGCATAACGCATAACGCATAAAGCATAACGCATAACGCATAACGGATAAAGCATAATGCATAACGCATAACGCATAACGCATTACGCATAACTTATAACTCATAACTCATAACGAATAACGCATAACGCAAAATGCATAACGCATGTCGGATCACGCATAACGCATAACGCATAAAGCATAAATCATAACGCATAACGCATAACGTTAACGCATCACCCATAACGCATAAGGCTTGATGCATGACGCATATCGCATATCGCATAAGGCTTGATGCATGACGCATATCGCATAACGCATAACGCATAACGCATCACGCATAACGCATAACGCATAACGTATAACGTATAACGCATACCGCATTACGCATAACTTATAACTCATAACTCATAAGGAGTAACGCATAACGCATAAAGCATAACGCATAACGCATAACGCATAAAGCATAACGCATAACGCATAACTTATAACTCATTACTCATAACGAATAACGCATAACGCATAACTTATAACTCATTACTCATAACGCATAACGCATAACGCATAAAGCATAACGCATAACGCATAACGGATAAAGCATAATGCATAACGCATAACGCATAACGCATTACGCATAACTTATAACCCATAACTCATAAGGAGTAACGCATAACGCATAAAGCATAACGCATGACGCATAACGCATAAAGCATAACGCATAACGCATAACTCATAACGCATAACGCATAACGCATAACGCATAACGCATAACGCATAACGCATAACGCATAACGCATAACGCATAACGCATAACGCATAACGCATAACGCATACCGTATAACGCATAGCGCATAACGCATAACGCATAACGCATAACGCATAACGCATAACGCATAACGCATAACGCATAACGCATGAAGCATAACGCATAACGCATAACTTATAACTCATAACTCATAAGGAGTAACGCATAACGCATAAAGCATAACGCATAACGCATAACGCATAACGCATAAAGCATAACGCATATCGCATAACGGATAAAGCATAATGCATAACGCATAACGCATAACGCATTACGCATAACTTATAACTCATAACTCATAACGAATAACGCATAACGCAAAATGCATAATGCATGTCGGATCACGCATAACGCATAACGCATAACGCATAACGCATAACGCAGAACGCATAACGAATAACGCATAAAGCATAACGCATAACGCATAACGCATAAAGCATAACGCATAACGCATAACGCATAACGCATAACGCATAACGCATAACTTATAACTCATTACTCATAACGAATAACGCATAACGCATAACGCATAACGCATAATGCACAACGCATAACGAATACCGCAAAACGCATAACGCATAACGCATAACGCATAACGCATAACGCATAACGCATAACGCATAACGCATAACGCATAACGCATAAAGCATAAATCGTAACGCATAACGAATACCGCAAAACGCAATAACGCATAATGCTCAACGCATAACGAATACAGCAAAACGCATAACGCTTAACGCATAACGCATCACGCATAACGCATAACGCATAATGCATAACGCATAACGCATAACGCATAATGCATAACGCATAAAGCATAACGCATAACGCATAACGCATAACGCATAACGCATAACGCATAAAGCATAACGCATAACGCATAACGCATTACGCATAACTTATAACTCATAACTCATAAGGAGTAACGCATATCGCATAAAGCATAACGCATATCGCATAACGCGTAACGCATAACGCATAACGCACAACGCATAACGCATAACGCATAACGTATAACTCATAACGCATAACGCATAAAGCATAACGCATAACGCATAACGCGTAACGCATAACGCATAACGCATAACGCCAACGCATAACGCATAACGCATACCGTATAACGCATAACGCATAACGCATAACGCAAACGTATAACGCACAACGCATAACGCATAACGCATAACGCATAACGCATAACGCATAACATATAACGCATAACGCATAACGCATAACGCATAACGCATAATGCATAACGCATAACGTATAACTCATAACGCATAACGCATAAAGCATAACGCATAACGCATAACGCATAACGCATGACGCATAACGCATAACGCATAACGCATAACGCATAACGCATAACGCATAACGCATAACGCATAACGCATAACGCATAAAGCATAAAGCATAACGCATAACGCATAACCCATAACCCATAACGCATAAGGCTTGATGCATGACGCATATCGCATATCGCATAAGGCTTGATGCATGACGCATAACGCATAACGCATAACGCTTAACGCATAACTCATATCGCATAACGCATAAATCATAACCCATAACGCACAACGCATAACGCATAATGCACAACGCATAACGAATACCGCAAAACGCATAACGCATAACGCATAACGCATAACGCATAACGCATAACTCATAACGCATAACGCATAACGCATAACGCATAAAGCATAAAGCATAAATCATAACGCATAACGAATACCGCAAAACGCATAACGCATAATGCTCAACGCATAACGAATACAGCAAAACGCATAACGCTTAACGCATAACGCATCACGCATAACGCATAACGCATAACGCATAACGCATAACGGATCACGCATAACGCATAACGCATAATGCATAACGCATAACGCATAACGCATAATGCATAACGCATAAAGCGTAACGCATAACGCATAACGCATAAAGCATAACACATAACGCATAACTCATAATGCACAACGCATAACGAATACAGCAAAACGCATAACGCTTAACGCATAACGCATAACGCATAACGCATAACGTATAACGTATAACGCATACCGCATTACGCATAACTTATAACTCATAACTCATAAGGAGTAACGCATAACGCATAAAGCATAACGCATAACGCATAACGCATAACGCATAAAGCATAAAGCATAACGCATAACGCATAACTTATAACTCATTACTCATAACGAATAACGCATAACGCATATCTTATAACCCATTACTCATAACGCATAACGCATAACGCACAAAGCATAACGCATAACGCATAACGGATAAAGCATAATGCATAACGCATAACGCATAACGCATTACGCATAACTTATAACCCATAACTCATAAGGAGTAACGCATAACGCATAAAGCATAACGCATGACGCATAACGCATAACGCATAACGCATAACGCATAACGCATAACGCATAACGCATAACGCATAACGCCTAACGCATAACGCATAACGCATAACGCATAACGCATAACGCATAACGCATACCGTATAACGCATAGCGCATAACGCATAACGCATAACGCATAACGCATAACGCATAACGCATAACGCATAACGCATAACGCATGAAGCATAACGCATAACGCATAACTTATAACTCATTACTCATATCGAATAACGCATAACGCATAAGGCATAACGCATAACGCATAACGCATAACGCATGAAGAATAACGCATAACGCACAACTTATAACTCATTACTCATAACGAATAACGCATAACGCATAAGGCATAACGCATAACGCATAACGCATAACGCATAACGCATAACGGATAAAGCATAATGCATAACGCATAACGCATAACGCATTACGCATAACTTATAACTCATAACTCATAACGAATAACGCATAACGCAAAATGCATAATGCATGTCGGATCACGCATAACGCATAACGCATAACGCATAACGCATAACGCAGAACGCATAACGAATAACGCATAAAGCATAACGCATAACGCATAACGCATAAAGCATAACGCATAACGCATAACGCATAACGCATTACGCATAACGCATAACTTATAACTCATTACTCATAACGAATAACGCATAACGCATAACGCATAACGCATAATGCAGAACGCATAACGAATACCGCAAAACGCATAACGCATAACGCATAACGCATAACGCATAACGCATAACGCATAACTCATAACGCATAACGCATAACGCATAACGCATAAAGCATAAATCATAACGCATAACGAATACCGCAAAACGCAATAACGCATAATGCTCAACGCATAACGAATACAGCAAAACGCATAACGCTTAACGCATAACGCATCACGCATAACGCATAACGCATAATGCATAACGCATAACGCATAACGCATAATGCATAACGCATAAAGCGTAACGCATAACGCATAACGCATAACGCATAACGCATAACGCATAACGCATAACGCATAACGCATAACGCATTACGCATAACTTATAACTCATAACTCATAAGGAGTAACGCATATCGCATAAAGCATAACGCATATCGCATAACGCGTAACGCATAACGCATAACGCACAACGCATAACGCATAACGCATAACGTATAACTCATAACGCATAACGCATAAAGCATAACGCATAACGCATAACGCGTAACGCATAACGCATAACGCATAACGCCAACGCATAACGCATAACGCATACCGTATAACGCATAACGCATAACGCATAACGCAAACGTATAACGCACAACGCATAACGCATAACGCATAACGCATAACGCATAACGCATAACATATAACGCATAACGCATAACGCATAACGCATAATGCATAACGCATAACGTATAACTCATAACGCATAACGCATAAAGCATAACGCATAACGCATAACGCATAACGCATGACGCATAACGCATAACGCATAACGCATAACGCTTAACGCATAACTCATAACGCATAACGCATAACGCATAAAGCATAAAGCATAACGCATAACGCATAACCCATAACCCATAACGCATAAGGCTTGATGCATGACGCATATCGCATATCGCATAAGGCTTGATGCATGACGCATAACGCATAACGCATAACGCTTAACGCATAACTCATATCGCATAACGCATAAATCATAACCCATAACGCACAACGCATAACGCATAATGCACAACGCATAACGAATACCGCAAAACGCATAACGCATAACGCATAACGCATAACGCATAACGCATAACTCATAACGCATAACGCATAACGCATAACGCATAAAGCATAAAGCATAAATCATAACGCATAACGAATACCGCAAAACGCATAACGCATAATGCTCAACGCATAACGAATACAGCAAAACGCATAACGCTTAACGCATAACGCATCACGCATAACGCATAACGCATAATGCATAACGCATAACGGATCACGCATAACGCATAACGCATAATGCATAACGCATAACGCATAACGCATAATGCATAACGCATAAAGCGTAACGCATAACGCATAACGCATAAAGCATAACACATAACGCATAACTCATAATGCACAACGCATAACGAATACAGCAAAACGCATAACGCTTAACGCATAACGCATAACGCATAACGCATAACGTATAACGTATAACGCATACCGCATTACGCATAACTTATAACTCATAACTCATAAGGAGTAACGCATAACGCATAAAGCATAACGCATAACGCATAACGCATAACGCATAAAGCATAAAGCATAACGCATAACGCATAACTTATAACTCATTACTCATAACGAATAACGCATAACGCATATCTTATAACCCATTACTCATAACGCATAACGCATAACGCACAAAGCATAACGCATAACGCATAACGGATAAAGCATAATGCATAACGCATAACGCATAACGCATTACGCATAACTTATAACCCATAACTCATAAGGAGTAACGCATAACGCATAAAGCATAACGCATGACGCATAACGCATAAAGCATAACGCATAACGCATAACGCATAACGCATAACGCATAACGCATAACGCCTAACGCATAACGCATAACGCATAACGCATAACGCATAACGCATAACGCATACCGTATAACGCATAGCGCATAACGCATAACGCATAACGCATAACGCATAACGCATAACGCATAACGCATAACGCATAACGCATGAAGCATAACGCATAACGCATAACTTATAACTCATTACTCATATCGAATAACGCATAACGCATAAGGCATAACGCATAACGCATAACGCATAACGCATGAAGAATAACGCATAACGCACAACTTATAACTCATTACTCATAACGAATAACGCATAACGCATAAGGCATAACGCATAACGCATAACGCATAACGCATAACGCATAACGCATTACGCATAACGCATAACGCATAACGCATAACGCATAATGCATAAAGCATAACGCATAACGCATAACTTATAACTCATTACTCATAACGAATAACGCATAACGCATAACGCATAACGCATAACGCATAATGCATAACGCATAACGCATAACGCATAACGCATAACGCATAACGCATAACGCATAACGCATAACGCATAACTCATAACGCATATCGCATAACGCATAACGCATAACGCATAACGCATAACGCATAAAGCATAACGCATAACGCATAACGCAAACGTATAACGCACAATTCATAACGCATAACGCATAACGCAAAACGCATAACGCATAACGCATAACGCATAACGCATAACGCATAACGCATAACGCATAACGCATAACGCATAACGCATAACGCATAACGCATAAAGCATAACGCATAACGCATAACTTATAACTCATTACTCATAACGAATAACGCATAACGCATAACGCATAACGGATAACGCATATCGCATAACGCATAACGCATAATGCATAACGCATAAAGCATAACGCATAACGCATAACGCATAACCCCTAACGCATAACGCATAACGCATAACGCATAACGCATAACGCCTAACGCATAACGCATAACGCATAACCCCTAACGCATAACGCATAACGCATAACGCATAACGTGTAACTAATAACTCACAACGCATAAAGCATAACGCATAACGCATAACGCATATCGCATATCGCATAACGCATAACGCATAACGTATAACGCATAACGCATACCGTATAACGCATAACGCATAACGCAAACGTATAACGCACAACGCATAACGCATAACGAACAACGGATAACGCATAACGCATAACGCATAACGCATAACGAATAAAGCAAAACGTATATCGCCTAACACATAACGGATCACGCATAACGCATAACGCATAACGTATAACGCATAACGCATAACGCATAACACATAACGCATAACACATAATGCACAACGCATTACGAATACAGCAAAACGCATAACGCTTAACGCATAACGGATCACGCATAACGCATAACGCATAATGCATAACGCATAACGCATAACGCATAATGCATAACGCATAAAGCGTAACGCATAACGCATAACGCATAAAGCATAACACATAACGCATAACTCATAATGCACAACGCATAACGAATACAGCAAAACGCATAACGCTTAACGCATAACGCATAACGCATAACGCATAACGCATAACGCATAACGCATAACGCATAACGCATAACGTATAACGTATAACGCATACCGCATTACGCATAACTTATAACTCATAACTCATAAGGAGTAACGCATAACGCATAAAGCATAACGCATAACGCATAACGCATAAAGCATAACGCATAACGCATAACTTATAACTCATTACTCATAACGAATAACGCATAACGCATAACTTATAACTCATTACTCATAACGCATAACGCATAACGCATAAAGCATAACTCATAACGCATAACGGATAAAGCATAATGCATAACGCATAACGCATAACGCATTACGCATAACTTATAACCCATAACTCATAAGGAGTAACGCATAACGCATAAAGCATAACGCATGACGCATAACGCATAAAGCATAACGCATAACGCATAACGCATAACGCATAACGCATAACGCATAACGCATAACGCATAACGCATAACGCATAACGCATAACGCATAACGCATAACGCATAACGCATAACGCATACCGTATAACGCATAGCGCATAACGCATAACGCATAACGCATAACGCATAACGCATAACGCATAACGCATAACGCATAACGCATAACGCATGAAGCATAACGCATAACGCATAACTTATAACTCATTACTCATAACGAATAACGCATAACGCATAACGCATAACGCATAACGCATAACGCATAAAGCATAACGCATAACGCATAACGGATAAAGCATAATGCATAACGCATAACGCATAACGCATTACGCATAACTTATAACTCATAACTCATAACGAATAACGCATAACGCAAAATGCATAATGCATGTCGGATCACGCATAACGCATAACGCATAACGCATAACGCATAACACATAACGCATAACACATAATGCACAACGCATTACGAATACAGCAAAACGCATAACGCTTAACGCATAACGGATCACGCATAACGCATAACGCATAATGCATAACGCATAACGCATAACGCATAATGCATAACGCATAAAGCGTAACGCATAACGCATAACGCATAAAGCATAACACATAACGCATAACTCATAATGCACAACGCATAACGAATACAGCAAAACGCATAACGCTTAACGCATAACGCATAACGCATAACGCATAACGCATAACGCATAACGCATAACGCATAACGTATAACGTATAACGCATACCGCATTACGCATAACTTATAACTCATAACTCATAAGGAGTAACGCATAACGCATAAAGCATAACGCATGACGCATAACGCATAAAGCATAACGCATAACGCATAACGCATAACGCATAACGCATAACGCATAACGCATAACGCATAACGCATAACGCATAACGCATACCGTATAACGCATAGCGCATAACGCATAACGCATAACGCATAACGCAAAACGCATAACGCATAACGCATAACGCATAACGCATAACGCATGAAGCATAACGCATAACGCATAACTTATAACTCATTACTCATAACGAATAACGCATAACGCATAAGGCATAACGCATAACGCATAACGCATAACGCATAAAGCATAACGCATAACGCATAACGGATAAAGCATAATGCATAACGCATAACGCATAACGCATTACGCATAACTTATAACTCATAACTCATAACGAATAACGCATAACGCAAAATGCATAATGCATGTCGGATCACGCATAACGCATAACGCATAACGCATAACGCATAACGCATAACGCATAACGAATAACGCATAAAGCATAACGCATAACGCATAACGCATAAAGCATAACGCATAACGCATAACGCATAACGCATTACGCATAACGCATAACTTATAACTCATTACTCATAACGAATAACGCATAACGCATAACGCATAACGCAAAACGCATAACGCATAACGCATAACGCATAACGCATAACGCATAAAGCATAACGCATAACGCATAACGGATAAAGCATAATGCATAACGCATAACGCATAACGCATTACGCATAACTTATAACTCATAACTCATAACGAATAACGCATAACGCAAAATGCATAACGCATGTCGGATCACGCATACCGCATAACGCATAAAGCATAAATCATAACGCATAACGCATAAAGTTAACGCATAACCCATAACGCATAAGGCTTGATGCATGACGCATATCGCATATCGCATAAGGCTTGATGCATGACGCATATCGCATAACGCATAACGCATAACGCATCACGCATAACGCATAACACATAACGCATAACGCATAACGCATAACGCATAACGCATAACGCATAACGCATAACGCATAACGCATAACGCATAACGCATAACGCATAACGCATAACGCTTAACGCATAACTCATATCGCATAACGCATAAATCATAACCCATAACGCACAACGCATAACGCATAATGCACAACGCATAACGAATACCGCAAAACGCATAACGCATAACGCATAACGCATAACGCATAACGCATAACTCATAACGCATAACGCATAACGCATAACGCATAAAGCATAAATCATAACGCATAACGAATACCGCAAAACGCATAACGCATAATGCTCAACGCATAACGAATACAGCAAAACGCATAACGCTTAACGCATAACGCATCACGCATAACGCATAACGCATAATGCATAACGCATAACGCATAACGCATAATGCATAACGCATAAAGCGTAACGCATAACGCATAACGCATAACGCATAACGCATAACGCATAACGCATAAAGCATAACGCATAACGCATAACGCATTACGCATAACTTATAACTCATAACTCATAAGGAGTAACGCATATCGCATAAAGCATAACGCATAACGCATAACGCGTAACGCATAACGCATAACGCACAACGCATAACGCATAACGCATAACGTATAACTCATAACGCATAACGCATAAAGCATAACGCATAACGCATAACGCGTAACGCATAACGCATAACGCATAACGCCAACGCATAACGCATAACGCATACCGTATAACGCATAACGCATAACGCATAACGCAAACGTATAACGCACAACGCATAACGCATAACGCATAACGCATAACGCATAACATATAACGCATAACGCATAACGCATAACGCATAACGCATAACGCATAATGCATAACGCATAACGTATAACTCATAACGCATAACGCATAAAGCATAACGCATAACGCATAACGCATAACGCATAACGCATAACGCATAACGCATAACGCATAACGCTTAACGCATAACTCATAACGCATAACGCATAACGCATAACGCATAAAGCATAAAGCATAACGCATAACGCATAACGCATAACCCATAACGCATAAGGCTTAATGCATGACGCATATCGCATATCGCATAAGGCTTGATGCATGACGCATAACGCATAACGCATAACGCTTAACGCATAACTCATATCGCATAACGCATAAATCATAACCCATAACGCACAACGCATAACGCATAATGCACAACGCATAACGAATACCGCAAAACGCATAACGCATAACGCATAACGCATAACGCATAACGCATAACTCATAACGCATAACGCATAACGCATAACGCATAACGCATAAAGCATAAAGCATAAATCATAACGCATAACGAATACCGCAAAACGCATAACGCATAATGCTCAACGCATAACGAATACAGCAAAACGCATAACGCTTAACGCATAACGCATCACGCATAACGCATAACGCATAATGCATAACGCATAACGGATCACGCATAACGCATAACGCATAATGCATAACGCATAACGCATAACGCATAATGCATAACGCATAAAGCGTAACGCATAACGCATAACGCATAAAGCATAACACATAACGCATAACTCATAATGCACAACGCATAACGAATACAGCAAAACGCATAACGCTTAACGCATAACGCATAACGCATAACGCATAACGTATAACGTATAACGCATACCGCATTACGCATAACTTATAACTCATAACTCATAAGGAGTAACGCATAACGCATAAAGCATAACGCATAACGCATAACGCATAACGCATAGAGCTATAACGCATAACGCATAACTTATAACTCATTACTCATAACGAATAACGCATAACGCATAACTTATAACTCATTACTCATAACGCATAACGCATAACGCATAAAGCATAACGCATAACGCATAACGGATAAAGCATAATGCATAACGCATGTCGGATCACGCATACCGCATAACGCATAAAGCATAAATCATAACGCATAACGCATAACGCATAACGCATCACGCATAACGCATAACACATAACGCATAACGCATAACGCATAACGCATAACGCATAACGCATAACGCATAACGCATAACGCATAACGCATAACGCATAACGCATAACGCATAACGCTTAACGCATAACTCATATCGCATAACGCATAAATCATAACCCATAACGCACAACGCATAACGCATAATGCACAACGCATAACGAATACCGCAAAACGCATAACGCATAACGCATAACGCATAACGCATAACGCATAACTCATAACGCATAACGCATAACGCATAACGCATAAAGCATAAATCATAACGCATAACGAATACCGCAAAACGCATAACGCATAATGCTCAACGCATAACGAATACAGCAAAACGCATAACGCTTAACGCATAACGCATCACGCATAACGCATAACGCATAATGCATAACGCATAACGCATAACGCATAACGCATAACGCATAAAGCGTAACGCATAACGCATAACGCATAACGCATAACGCATAACGCATAACGCATAAAGCATAACGCATAACGCATAACGCATTACGCATAACTTATAACTCATAACTCATAAGGAGTAACGCATATCGCATAAAGCATAACGCATAACGCATAACGCGTAACGCATAACGCATAACGCAAAACGCATAACGCATAACGCATAACGTATAACTCATAACGCATAACGCATAAAGCATAACGCATAACGCATAACGCGTAACGCATAACGCATAACGCATAACGCCAACGCATAACGCATAACGCATACCGTATAACGCATAACGCATAACGCATAACGCAAACGTATAACGCACAACGCATAACGCATAACGCATAACGCATAACGCATAACATATAACGCATAACGCATAACGCATAACGCATAACGCATAACGCATAATGCATAACGCATAACGTATAACTCATAACGCATAACGCATAAAGCATAACGCATAACGCATAACGCATAACGCATAACGCATAACGCATAACGCATAACGCATAACGCTTAACGCATAACTCATAACGCATAACGCATAACGCATAACGCATAAAGCATAAAGCATAACGCATAACGCATAACGCATAACCCATAACGCATAAGGCTTAATGCATGACGCATATCGCATATCGCATAAGGCTTGATGCATGACGCATAACGCATAACGCATAACGCTTAACGCATAACTCATATCGCATAACGCATAAATCATAACCCATAACGCACAACGCATAACGCATAATGCACAACGCATAACGAATACCGCAAAACGCATAACGCATAACGCATAACGCATAACGCATAACGCATAACTCATAACGCATAACGCATAACGCATAACGCATAAAGCATAAAGCATAAATCATAACGCATAACGAATACCGCAAAACGCATAACGCATAATGCTCAACGCATAACGAATACAGCAAAACGCATAACGCTTAACGCATAACGCATCACGCATAACGCATAACGCATAACGCATAACGCATAACGGATCACGCATAACGCATAACGCATAATGCATAACGCATAACGCATAACGCATAATGCATAACGCATAAAGCGTAACGCATAACGCATAACGCATAAAGCATAACACATAACGCATAACTCATAATGCACAACGCATAACGAATACAGCAAAACGCATAACGCTTAACGCATAACGCATAACGCATAACGCATAACGTATAACGTATAACGCATACCGCATTACGCATAACTTATAACTCATAACTCATAAGGAGTAACGCATAACGCATAAAGCATAACGCATAACGCATAACGCATAACGCATAGAGCTATAACGCATAACGCATAACTTATAACTCATTACTCATAACGAATAACGCATAACGCATAACTTATAACTCATTACTCATAACGCATAACGCATAACGCATAAAGCATAACGCATAACGCATAACGGATAAAGCATAATGCATAACGCATAACGCATAACGCATTACGCATAACTTATAACCCATAACTCATAAGGAGTAACGCATAACGCATAAAGCATAACGCATGACGCATAACGCATAAAGCATAACGCATAACGCATAACGCATAACGCATACCGTATAACGCATAGCGCATAACGCATAACGCATAACGCATAACGCATAACGCATAACGCATAACGCATAACGCATAACTTATAACTCATTACTCATATCGAATAACGCATAACGCATAACGCATAACGCATAACGCATAACGCATAACGCATAACGCATAACGCATAACGCATATCGGATAAAGGATAATGCATAACGCATAACGCATAACGCATTACGCATAACTTATAACTCATAACTCATAACGAATAACGCATAACGCAAAATGCATAATGCATGTCGGATCACGCATAACGCATAACGCATAACGCATAACGCATAACGCATAACGCATAACGCATAACGCATAACGAATAACGCATAAAGCATAACGCATAACGCATAACGCATAAAGCATAACGCATAACGCATAACGCATAACGCATTACGCATAACGCATAACTTATAACTCATTACTCATAACGAATAACGCATAACCAATAACGCATAACGCATAACGCATAACGCATAACGCATAACGCATAAAGCATAACGCATAACGCATAACGGATAAAGCATAATGCATAACGCATAACGCATAACGCATTACGCATAACTTATAACTCATAACTCATAACGAATAACGCATAACGCAAAATGCATAACGCATGTCGGATCACGCATAACGCATAACGCATAAAGCATAAATCATAACGCATAACGCATAACGTTAACGCATCACCCATAACGCATAAGGCTTGATGCATGACGCATATCGCATATCGCATAAGGCTTGATGCATGACGCATATCGCATAACGCATAACGCATAACGCATCACGCATAACGCATAACGCATAACGCATAACGCATAACGCATAACGCATAACGCATAACGCATAACGCATAACGCATAACGCATAACGCATAACGCATAACGCATAACGCTTAACGCATAACTCATATCGCATAACGCATAAATCATAACCCATAACGCACAACGCATAACGCATAATGCACAACGCATAACGAATACCGCAAAACGCATAACGCATAACGCATAACGCATAACGCATAACTCATAACGCATAACGCATAACGCATAACGCATAAAGCATAAAGCATAAATCATAACGCATAACGAATACCGCAAAACGCATAACGCATAATGCTCAACGCATAACGAATACAGCAAAACGCATAACGCTTAACGCATAACGCATCACGCATAACGCATAACGCATAATGCATAACGCATAACGCATAACGCATAATGCATAACGCATAAAGCGTAACGCATAACGCATAACGCATAACGCATAACGCATAACGCATAACGCATAAAGCATAACGCATAACGCATAACGCATTACGCATAACTTATAACTCATAACTCATAAGGAGTAACGCATATCGCATAAAGCATAACGCATAACGCATAACGCGTAACGCATAACGCATAACGCACAACGCATAACGCATAACGCATAACGTATAACTCATAACGCATAACGCATAAAGCATAACGCATAACGCATAACGCGTAACGCATAACGCATAACGCATAACGCCAACGCATAACGCATAACGCATACCGTATAACGCATAACGCATAACGCATAACGGAATCGTATAACGCACAACGCATAACGCATAACGCATAACGCATAACGCATAACGCATAACATATAACGCATAACGCATAACGCATAACGCATAACGTATAACTCATAACGCATAACGCATAAAGCATAACGCATAACGCATAACGCATAACGCATAACGCATAACGCATAACGCATAACGCATAACGCATAACGCATAACGCAAAACGCATAACGCATAACGCATAATGCATAAAGCATAACGCATAACGCATATCTTATAACTCATTACTCATAACGAATAACGCATAACGCATAACGCATAACGCATAACGCATAAAGCATAACGCATAACTCATAACTCATAAGGAGTAACGCATAACGCATAAAGCATAACGCATAAAGCATAACGCATAACGCATAACGCATAACGCATAACGCATAACGCATAATGCATAAAGCATAACGCATAACGCATAACTTATAACTCATTACTCATAACGAATAACGCATAACGCATAACGCATAATGCATGTCGGATCACGCATAACGCATATCGCCTAACACATAACGGATCACGCGTAACGCATAACGCATAACGTATAGAGCATAACGCATAACGCATAACGCATAACGCATAACGCATACCGTATAACGCATAACGCATAACGCACAACGCATAACGCATAACGCATAACGCATATCGCATAACGCATAACGCATAACGCGTACCGCATAACGCATAACGCATAACGCATAACGCATAACGCATAACGCATAACGCACAACGCATATCGCATAACGCATAACGCATAACGCACAACGCATATCGCATAACGCATAATGCATAACGCATAAAGCGTAACGCATAACGCATAACGCATAACGCATAACGCATAACGCATAAAGCATAACGCATAACGCATAACGCATTACGCATAACTTATAACTCATAACTCATAAGGAGTAACGCATATCGCATAAAGCATAACGCATAACGCATAACGCGTAACGCATAACGCATAACGCACAACGCATAACGCATAACGCATAACGTATAACTCATAACGCATAACGCATAAAGCATAACGCATAACGCATAACGCGTAACGCATAACGCATAACGCATAACGCATAACGCATAACGCATAATGCATAAAGCATAACGCATAACGCATAACTTATAACTCATTACTCATAACGAATAACGCATAACGCATAACGCATAATGCATGTCGGATCACGCATAACGCATATCGCCTAACACATAACGGATCACGCGTAACGCATAACGCATAACGTATAGAGCATAACGCATAACGCATAACGCATAACGCATAACGCATACCGTATAACGCATAACGCATAACGCACAACGCATAACGCATAACGCATAACGCATATCGCATAACGCATAACGCATAACGCGTACCGCATAACGCATAACGCATAACGCATAACGCATAACGCATAACGCATAACGCACAACGCATATCGCATAACGCATAACGCATAACGCACAACGCATATCGCATAACGCATAATGCATAACGCATAAAGCGTAACGCATAACGCATAACGCATAACGCATAACGCATAACGCATAACGCATTACGCATAACTTATAACTCATAACTCATAAGGAGTAACGCATATCGCATAAAGCATAACGCATAACGCATAACGCGTAACGCATAACGCATAACGCACAACGCATAACGCATAACGCATAACGTATAACTCATAACGCATAAAGCATAAAGCATAACGCATAACGCATAACGCGTAACGCATAACGCATAACGCATAACGCCAACGCATAACGCATAACGCATACCGTATAACGCATAACGCATAACGCATAACGCAAACGTATAACGCACAACGCATAACGCATAACGCATAACGCATAACGCATAACATATAACGCATAACGCATAACGCATAACGCATAATGCATAACGCATAACGTATAACTCATAACGCATAACGCATAAAGCATAACGCATAACGCATAACGCATAACGCATAACGCATAACGCATAACGCATAACGCATAACGCATAACGCAAAACGCATAACGCATAACGCATAATGCATAAAGCATAACCCATAACGCATATCTTATAACTCATTACTCATAACGAATAACGCATAACGCATAACGCATAACGCATAAAGCATAACGCATAACTCATAACTCATAAGGAGTAACGCATAACGCATAAAGCATAACGCATAAAGCATAACGCATAACGCATAACGCATAACGCATAACGCATAATGCATAAAGCATAACGCATAACGCATAACTTATAACTCATTACTCATAACGAATAACGCATAACGCATAACGCATAATGCATGTCGGATCACGCATAACGCATATCGCCTAACACATAACGGATCACGCGTAACGCATAACGCATAACGTATAGAGCATAACGCATAACGCATAACGCATAACGCATAACGCATACCGTATAACGCATAACGCATAACGCACAACGCATAATGCATAACGAATAACGCATAACGCATATCGCATAAAACATAACGCATAACGCATAACGTACAACGTATAACGCATAACGCATAACGCATAACGCATAACGCATAACGCATAACGCATAACGCGTACCGCATAACGCATAACGCATAACGCATAACGCATAACGCATAACGCATAACGCACAACGCATATCGCATAACGCATAACGCATAACGCACAACGCATATCGCATAACGCATAACGCATAACGCATAACGCATGGCGCATAACTCAAAATGCATAACGCATAACGCATAACGCATAACTCATATCGCATAACGCATAAATCATAACCCATAACGCACAACGCATAACGCATAATGCACAACGCATAACGAATACCGCAAAACGCATAACGCATAACGCATAACGCATAACGCATAACTCATAACGCATAACGCATAACGCATAACGCATAACGCATAACGCATAACGCATAACGCATAACGCATACCGTATAACGCATAGCGCATAACGCATAACGCATAACGCATAACGCATAACGCATAACGCATAACGCATAACGCATAACGCATGAAGCATAACGCATAACGCATAACTTATAACTCACTACTCATAACGAATAACGCATAACGCATAAGGCATAACGCATAACGCATAACGCATAACGCATAAAGCATAACGCATAACGCATAACGGATAAAGCATAATGCATAACGCATAACGCATAACGCATTACGCATAACTTATAACTCATAACTCATAATGAATAACGCATAACCCAAAATGCATAATGCATGTCGGATCACGCATAACGCATAACGCATGACGCATAACGCATAACGCATAACGCATAACGAATAACGCATAAAGCATAACGCATAACGCATAACGCATAAAGCATAACGCATAACGCATAACGCATAACGCATTACGCATAACGCATAACTTATAACTCATTACTCATAACGAATAACGCATAACGCATAACGCATAACGCATAACGCATAACGCATAACGCATAACGCATAACGCATAACGCATAACGCATAACGCATAAAGCATAACGCATAACGCATAACGGATAAAGCATAATGCATAACGCATAAGGCTTGATGCATGACGCATATCGCATATCGCATAAGGCTTGATGCATGACGCATATCGCATAACGCATAACGCATAACGCATCACGCATAACGCATAACGCATAACGCATAACGCATAACGCATAACGCATAACGCATAACGCATAACGCATAACGCATAACGCGTAACGCATAACGCATAACGCTTAACGCATAACTCATATCGCATAACGCATAAATCATAACCCATAACGCACAACGCATAACGCATAATGCACAACGCATAACGAATACCGCAAAACGCATAACGCATAACGCATAACGCATAACGCATAATGCACAACGCATAACGAATACCGCAAAACGCATAACGCATAACGCATAACGCATAACGCATAACGAATACCGCAAAACGCATAACGCATAATGCTCAACGCATAACGAATACAGCAAAACGCATAACGCTTAACGCATAACGCATCACGCATAACGCATAACGCATAATGCATAACGCATAACGCATAACGCATAATGCATAACGCATAAAGCGTAACGCATAACGCATAACGCATGGCGCATAACTCAAAATGCATAACGCATAACGCATAACGCATAACTCATATCGCATAACGCATAAATCATAACCCATAACGCACAACGCATAACGCATAATGCACAACGCATAACGAATACCGCAAAACGCATAACGCATAACG
Source organism: Lasioglossum morio (assembly GCA_916610235.2). Lineage (NCBI taxonomy): Eukaryota > Metazoa > Arthropoda > Insecta > Hymenoptera > Halictidae > Lasioglossum > Lasioglossum morio. The sequence goes on from CAKAJA020000423.1 coordinate 2,915,931, forward strand.
CATAACGCATAACGCATAACTCATAACGCATAACGCATAACGCATAACGCATAACGCCAACGCATAACGCATAACGCATACCGTATAACGCATAACGCATAACGCATAACGCAAACGTATAACGCACAACGCATAACGCATAACGCATAATGCATAACGCATAACGCATAACATATAACGCATAACGCATAACGCATAACGCATAATGCATAACGCATAACGTATAACTCATAACGCATAACGCATAAAGCATAACGCATAACGCATAACGCATAACGCATAACGCATAACGCATAACGCATAACGCATAACGCAAAACGCATAACGCATAACGCATAATGCATAAAGCATAACGCATAACGCATATCTTATAACTCATTACTCATAACGAATAACGCATAACGCATAACGCATAACGCATAAAGCATAACGCATAACTCATAACTCATAAGGAGTAACGCATAACGCATAAAGCATAACGCATAAAGCATAACGCATAACGCATAACGCATAACGCATAACGCATAATGCATAAAGCATAACGCATAACGCATAACTTATAACTCATTACTCATAACGAATAACGCATAACGCATAACGCATAACGCATAACGCGTACCGCATAACGCATAACGCATAACGCATGGCGCATAACTCAAAATGCATAACGCATAACGCATAACGCATAACTCATATCGCATAACGCATAAATCATAACCCATAACGCACAACGCATAACGCATAATGCACAACGCATAACGAATACCGCAAAACGCATAACGCATAACGCATAACGCATAACGCATAACGCATAACGCATAACTCATAACGCATAACGCATAACGCATAACGCATAACGCATAACGCATAACGCATAACGCATAACGCATAGCGTATAACGCATAGCGCATAACGCATAACGCATAACGCATTACGCATAACGCATAACGCATAACGCATAACGCATGAAGCATAACGCATAACGCATAACTTATAACTCATTACTCATAACGAATAACGCATAACGCATAAGGCATAACGCATAACGCATAACGCATAACGCATAAAGCATAACGCATAACGCATAACGGATAAAGCATAATGCATAACGCATAACGCATAACGCATTACGCATAACTTATAACTCATAACTCATAATGAATAACGCATAACGCAAAATGCATAATGCATGTCGGATCACGCATAACGCATAACGCATAACGCATAACGCATAACGCATAACGCATAACGAATAACGCATAAAGCATAACGCATAACGCATAACGCATAAAGCATAACGCATAACGCATAACGCATAACGCATTACGCATAACGCATAACTTATAACTCATTACTCATAACGAATAACGCATAACGCATAACGCATAACGCATAACGCATAACGCATAACGCATAACGCATAACGCATAACGCATAAAGCATAACGCATAACGCATAACGGATAAAGCATAATGCATAACGCATAAGGCTTGATGCATGACGCATATCGCATATCGCATAAGGCTTGATGCATGACGCATATCGCATAACGCATAACGCATAACGCAAAACGCATAACGCATAATGCTCAACGCATAACGAATACAGCAAAACGCATAACGCTTAACGCATAACGCATCACGCATAACGCATAACGCATAATGCATAACGCATAACGCATAACGCATAATGCATAACGCATAAAGCGTAACGCATAACGCATAACGCATGGCGCATAACTCAAAATGCATAACGCATAACGCAAAACGCATAACTCATATCGCATAACGCATAACGCATAACGCATAACGCATAACGCATAACGCATAACGCATACCGTCTAACGCATAGCGCATAACGCATAACGCATAACGCATAACGCATAACGCATAACGCATAACGCATAACGCATAACGCATAACGCATGAAGCATAACGCATAACGCATAACTTATAACTCATTACTCATAACGAATAACGCATAACGCATAAGGCATAACGCATAACGCATAACGCATAACGCATAAAGCATAACGCATAACGCATAACGGATAAAGCATAATGCATAACGCATAACGCATAACGCATTACGCATAACTTATAACTCATAACTCATAATGAATAACGCATAACGCAAAATGCATAATGCATGTCGGATCACGCATAACGCATAACGCATAACGCATAACGCATAACGCATAACGAATAACGCATAAAGCATAACGCATAACGCATAACGCATAAAGCATAACGCATAACGCATAACGCATAACGCATTACGCATAACGCATAACTTATAACTCATTACTCATAACGAATAACGCATAACGCATAACGCATAACGCATAACACATAACGCATAACGCATAACGCATAACGCATAACGCATAAAGCATAACGCATAACGCATAACGGATAAAGCATAATGCATAACGCATAACGCATAACGCATTACGCATAACTTATAACTCATAACTCATAACGAATAACGCATAACGCAAAATGCATAACGCATGTCGGATCACGCATAACGCATAACGCATAAAGCATAAATCATAACGCATAACGCATAACGCATAACGCATAACCCATAACGCATAAGGCTTGATGCATGACGCATATCGCATATCGCATAAGGCTTGATGCATGACGCATATCGCATAACGCATAACGCATAACGCATCACGCATCACGCATAACGCATAACGCATAACGCATAACGCATAACGCATAACGCATAACGCATAACGAATACCGCAAAACGCATAACGCATAATGCTCAACGCATAACGAATACAGCAAAACGCATAACGCTTAACGCATAACGCATCACGCATAACGCATAACGCATAATGCATAACGCATAACGCATAACGCATAATGCATAACGCATAAAGCGTAACGCATAACGCATAACGCATAACGCATAACGCATAACGCATAACGCATAAAGCATAACGCATAACGCATAACGCATTACGCATAACTTATAACTCATAACTCATAAGGAGTAACGCATATCGCATAAAGCATAACGCATAACGCATAACGCATAACGCGTAACGCATAACGCATAACGCACAACGCATAACGCATAACGCATAACGTATAACTGATAACGCATAACGCATAAAGCATAACGCATAACGCATAACGCGTAACGCATAACGCATAACGCATAACGCAAACGCATAACGCATAACGCATACCGTATAACGCATAACGCATAACGCATAACGCAAACGTATAACGCACAACGCATAACGCATAACGCATAACGCATAACGCATAACGCATAACATATAACGCATAACGCATAACGCATAACGCATAATGCATAACGCATAACGTATAACTCATAACGCATAACGCATAAAGCATAACGCATAACGCATAACGCATAACGCATAACGCATAACGCATAACGCATAACGCATAACGCATAACGCATAACGCATAACGCATAACGCATAACGCATAACGCATAACGCATAACGCATAACGCAAAACGCATAACGCATAACGCATAATGCATAAAGCATAACGCATAACGCATATCTTATAACTCATTACTCATAACGAATAACGCATAACGCATAACGCATAACGCATAACGCATAACGCATAACGCATAACGCATAACGCATAACGCATAACGCATAACGCATAACGCATAACGCATAACGCATAACGCATAAAGCATAACGCATAACTCATAACTCATAAGGAGTAACGCATAACGCATAAAGCATAACGCATAACGCATAACGCATAACGCATAACGCATAACGCATAACGCATAATGCATAAAGCATAACGCATAACGCATAACTTATAACTCATTACTCATAACGAATAACGCATAACGCATAACGCATAATGCATGTCGGATCACGCATAACGCATATCGCCTAACACATAACGGATCACGCGTAACGCATAACGCATAACGTATAGAGCATAACGCATAACGCATAACGCATAACGCATAACGCATACCGTATAACGTATAACGCATAACGCATAACGCATAACGCATAACGCATAACGCATAACGCATAACGCGTACCGCATAACGCATAACGCATAACGCATAACGCATAACGCATAACGCATAACGCACAACGCATATCGCATAACGCATAACGCATAACGCACAACGCATATCGCATAACGCATAACGCATAACGCATAACGCATGGCGCATAACTCAAAATGCATAACGCATAACGCATAACTCATATCGCATAACGCATAAATCATAACCCATAACGCACAACGCATAACGCATAATGCACAACGCATAACGAATACCGCAAAACGCATAACGCATAACGCATAACGCATAACGCATAACTCATAACGCATAACGCATAACGCATAACGCACACCGTATAACACATAACGCATAACGCATAACGCATAAAGCATAACGCATAACGCATAACGCATAACGCATAACGGATCACACATAACGCATATCGCATAACGCATAACGCATAACGCATAACGCATAACGCATAACGCATAACGCATAACGCATAACGCATAACGCATAAAGCATAACGCATTACGCATAACTTATAACTCACAACTCATAAGGAGTAACGCATAACGCATAAAGCATAACGCATAACGCATAACGCATAACGCATAACGCATAACGCATAACGCATAACGCATAACGCATAACGCATAACGCATAACGCATAACGCATAACGCATAACGGATCACGCATAACGCATAACGCATAACGCATAACGCATAACGCATAACGCATAAAGCATAACGCATAACGCATAACGCATTACGCATAACTTATAACTCATAACTCTTAAGGAGTAACTCATAACGCATAAAGCATAACGCATAACGCATAACGCATAACGCATAACGCATAACGCATAACGCATAACGCATAACGCATAACGCATAATGCATAAAGCATAACGCATAACGCATAACTTATAACTCATTACTCATAACGAATAACGCATAATGCATAACGCATAACGCATAATGCATAACGCATAACGCATAACGCATAACGCATAACGCATAACGCATAACGCATAACGCATAACGCATAACGCATAACGCATAACGCATAACGCATAACGCATAACGCATATCGCATAACGCATAACGCATAACGCATAACGCATAACGCATAACGCATAAAGCATAACGCACAACGCATAACGCATAACGCATAACGCATAACGCATAAAGCATAACGCATAACGCATAACGCATAACGCATAAAGCATAACGCATAACTCATAACTCATAAGGAGTAACGCATAACGCATAAAGCATAACGCATAACGCATAACGCATAACGCATAACGCATAACGCATAACGCATAACGCATAATGCATAAAGCATAACGCATAACGCATAACTTATAACTCATTACTCATAACGAATAACGCATAACGCATAACGCATAATGCATGTCGGATCACGCATAACGCATATCGCCTAACACATAACGGATCACGCGTAACGCATAACGCATAACGTATAGAGCATAACGCATAACGCATAACGCATAACGCATAACGCATACCGTATAACGCATAACGCATAACGCACAACGCATAATGCATAACGAATAACGCATAACGCATATCGCATAAAACATAACGCATAACGCATAACGTACAACGTATAACGCATAACGCATAACGCATAACGCATAACGCATAACGCATAACGCGTACCGCATAACGCATAACGCATAACGCATAACGCATAACGCATAACGCACAACGCATATCGCATAACGCATAACGCATAACGCACAACGCATATCGCATAACGCATAACGCATAACGCATAACGCATAACGCATAACGCATAACGGATCACACATAACGCATATCGCATAACGCATAACGCATAACGCATAACGCATAACGCATAACGCATAACGCATAACGCATAACGCATAACGCATAAAGCATAACGCATTACGCATAACTTATAACTCACAACTCATAAGGAGTAACGCATAACGCATAAAGCATAACGCATAACGCATAACGCATAACGCATAACGCATAACGCATAACGCATAACGCATAACGCATAACGCATAACGCACAACGCATATCGCATACCGCATAACGCATAACGCACAACGCATATCGCATAACGCATAACGCATAACGAATAACGCATAACGCATAACGCATAACGCATAACGCATAACGCATAACGCATAACGCATAACGCATAACGCATAACGGATCACGCATAACGCATAACGCATAACGCATAACGCATAACGCATAACGCATAAAGCATAACGCATAACGCATAACGCATTACGCATAACTTATAACTCATAACTCATAAGGAGTAACGCATAACGCATAAAGCATAACGCATAACGCATAACGCATAACGCATAACGCATAACGCATAACGCATAATGCATAAAGCATAACGCATAACGCATAACTTATAACTCATTACTCATAACGAATAACGCATAACGCATAACGCAAAACGCATAACGCATAACGCATAACGCATAACGCATAACGCATAACGCATACCGTATAACGCATAGCGCATAACGCATAACGCATAACGCATAACGCTAACGCATAACGCATAACGCATGAAGCATAACGCATAACGCATAACTTATAACTCATTACTCATAACGAATAACGCATAACGCATAAGGCATAACGCATAACGCATAACGCATAACGCATAAAGCATAACGCATAACGCATATCGGATAAAGGATAATGCATAACGCATAACGCATAACGCATTACGCATAACTTATAACTCATAACTCATAACGAATAACGCATAACGCAAAATGCATAATGCATGTCGGATCACGCATAACGCATAACGCATAACGGATAACGCATAACGCATAACGCATAACGCATAACGAATAACGCATAAAGCATAACGCATAACGCATAACGCATAAAGCATAACGCATAACGCATAACGCATAACGCATTACGCATAACGCATAACTTATAACTCATTACTCATAACGAATAACGCATAACGCATAACCAATAACGCATAACGCATAACGCATAACGCATAACGCATAACGCATAAAGCATAACGCATAACGCATAACGGATAAAGCATAATGCATAACGCATAACGCATAACGCATTACGCATAACTTATAACTCATAACTCATAACGAATAACGCATAACGCAAAATGCATAACGCATGTCGGATCACGCATAACGCATAACGCATAAAGCATAAATCATAACGCATAACGCATAACGTTAACGCATAACCCATAACGCATAAGGCTTGATGCATGACGCATATCGCATATCGCATAAGGCTTGATGCATGACGCATATCGCATAACGCATAACGCATAACGCATCACGCATAACGCATAACGCATAACGCATAACGCATAACGCATAACGCATAACGCATAACGCATAACGCATAACGCATAACGCATAATGCATAACGCATAACGCACAACGCATAATGCATAACGCATAAAGCGTAACGCATAACGCATAACGCATAACGCATAACGCATAACGCATAACGCATAAAGCATAACGCATAACGCATAACGCATTACGCATAACTTATAACTCATAACTCATAAGGAGTAACGCATATCGCATAAAGCATAACGCATAACGCATAACGCGTAACGCATAACGCATAACGCACAACGCATAACGCATAACGCATAACGTATAACTCATAACGCATAACGCATAAAGCATAACGCATAACGCATACCGCGTAACGCATAACGCATAACGCATAACGCCAACGCATAACGCATAACGCATACCGTATAACGCATAACGCATAACGCATAACGCAAACGTATAACGCACAACGCATAACGCATAACGCATAACGCATAACGCATAACATATAACGCATAACGCATAACGCATAACGCATAATGCATAACGCATAACGTATAACTCATAACGCATAACGCATAAAGCATAACGCATAACGCATAACGCATAACGCATAACGCATAACGCATAACGCATAACGCATAACGCATAACGCATAACGCATAACGCATAACGCATAACGCAAAACGCATAACGCATAACGCATAATGCATAAAGCATAACGCATAACGCATATCTTATAACTCATTACTCATAACGAATAACGCATAACGCATAACGCATAACGCATAAAGCATAACGCATAACTCATAACTCATAAGGAGTAACGCATAACGCATAAAGCATAACGCATAAAGCATAACGCATAACGCATAACGCATAACGCATAACGCATAATGCATAAAGCATAACGCATAACGCATAACTTATAACTCATTACTCATAACGAATAACGCATAACGCATAACGCATAATGCATGTCGGATCACGCATAACGCATATCGCCTAACACATAACGGATCACGCGTAACGCATAACGCATAACGTATAGAGCATAACGCATAACGCATAACGCATAACGCATAACGCATACCGTATAACGCATAACGCATAACGCACAACGCATAATGCATAACGAATAACGCATAACGCATATCGCATAAAACATAACGCATAACGCATAACGTACAACGTATAACGCATAACGCATAACGCATAACGCATAACGCATAACGCATAACGCATAACGCATAACGCGTACCGCATAACGCATAACGCATAACGCATAACGCATAACGCATAACGCATAACGCACAACGCATATCGCATAACGCATAACGCATAACGCACAACGCATATCGCATAACGCATAATGCATAACGCAGAAAGCGTAACGCATAACGCATAACGCATAACGCATAACGCATAACGCATAACGCATAACGCATAAAGCATAACGCATAACGCATAACGCATTACGCATAACTTATAACTCATAACTCATAAGGAGTAACGCATATCGCATAAAGCATAACGCATAACGCATAACGCGTAACGCATAACGCATAACGCACAACGCATAACGCATAACGCATAACGTATAACTAATAACGCATAACGCATAAAGCATAACGCATAACGCATAACGCGTAACGCATAACGCATAACGCATAACGCCAACGCATAACGCATAACGCATACCGTATAACGCATAACGCATAACGCATAACGCAAACGTATAACGCACAACGCATAACGCATAACGCATAACGCATAACGCATAACGCATAACGCATAACATATAACGCATAACGCATAACGCATAACGCATAATGCATAACGCATAACGTATAACTCATAACGCATAACGCATAAAGCATAACGCATAACGCATAACGCATAACGCATAACGCATAACGCATAACGCATAACGCATAACGCATAACGCATAACGCATAACGCATAACGCATAACGCAAAACGCATAACGCATAACGCATAATGCATAAAGCATAACGCATAACGCATATCTTATAACTCATTACTCATAACGAATAACGCATAACGCATAACGCATAACGCATAACGCATAAAGCATAACGCATAACTCATAACTCATAAGGAGTAACGCATAACGCATAAAGCATAACGCATAAAGCATAACGCATAACGCATAACGCATAACGCATAAAGCATAACGCATATCGCATAAAACATAACGCATAACGCATAACGTACAACGTATAACGCATAACGCATAACGCATAACGCATAACGCATAACGCATAACGCATAACGCATAACGCGTACCGCATAACGCATAACGCATAACGCATAACGCATAACGCATAACGCATTACGCACAACGCATATCGCATAACGCATAACGCATAACGCACAACGCATATCGCATAACGCATAACGCATAACGCATGGCGCATAACTCAAAATGCATAACGCATAACGCATAACGCATAACTCATATCGCATAACGCATAAATCATAACCCATAACGCACAACGCATAACGCATAATGCACAACGCATAACGAATACCGCAAAACGCATAATGCATAACGCATAACGCATAACGCATAACTCATAACGCATAACGCATAACGCATAACGCATAACGCATAACGCATAACGCATAACGCATACCGTATAATGCATAGCGCATAACGCATAACGCATAACGCATAACGCATAACGCATAACGCATAACGCATAACGCATAACGCATAACGCATGAAGCATAACGCATAACGCATAACTTATAACTCATTACTCATAACGAATAACGCATAACGCATAAGGCATAACGCATAACGCATAACGCATAACGCATAAAGCATAACGCATAACGCATAACGGATAAAGCATAATGCATAACGCATAACGCATAACGCATTACGCATAACTTATAACTCATAACTCATAATGAATAACGCATAACGCAAAATGCATAATGCATGTCGGATCACGCATAACGTGATCGTTCGCATAACATGCGAATAATTCCTGCATAACGCATAACGCATAACGCATAACGCATAACGCATAACGCATAACGCATAACGCATAACGCATAAAGCATAACGCATAACGCATTACGCATAACTTATAACTCATAACGCAATAACGCATAAAGCATAACGCATAACGCATAACGCATAACGCATAACGCATAACGCATAGCGCATAACGCAAACGCATAACGCATAACGCATAACGCATAACGCATAACGCATAACGCATAACGCATAGCGCATAACGCAAACGCATAACGCATAACGCATACCGTATAACGCATAACGCATAACGCATAACGCAAACGTATAACGCACAACGCATAACGCATAACGCATAACGCATAACGCATAACGCATAACGCATAATGCATAACACATAACGCATAACGCATAATGCATAACGCATAAAGCGTAACGCATAACGCATAACGCATAACGCATAACGCATAAAGCATAACGCATAACGCATTACGCATAACTTATAACTCATAACTCATAAGAAGTAACGCATATCGCATAAAGCATAACGCATAACGCATAACGCGTAACGCATAACGCATAACGCACAACGCATAACGCATAACGCATAACGTATAACTCATAACGCATAAAGCATAACGCATAACGCATAACGCATAACGCATAACGCATAACGCATAACGCATAACGCATAACGCATAACGCAAACGCATAACGCATAACGCATACCGTATAACGCATAACGCATAACGCATAACGCAAACGTATAACGCACAACGCATAACGCATAACGCATAACGCATAACGCATAACGCATAACGCAAAACGCATAACGCATAACGCATAATGCATAAAGCATAACGCATAACGCATAACTTATAACTCATTACTCATAACGAATAACGCATAACGCATAACGCATAACGCATAACGCATTACGCATAACTTATAACTCATAACTCATAAGGAGTAACGCATATCGCATAAAGCATAACGCATCACGCATAACGCATAACGCATAATGCATAACGCATAACGCATAACGCATAATGCATAACGCATAACGCATAACGCATAACGCATAATGCATAACGCATAACGTATAACTCATAACGCATAACGCATAAAGCATAACGCATAACGCATAACGCATAACGCATAACGCATAACGCATAACGCATAACGCATAACGCATAACGCATAACGCAAAACGCATAACGCATAACGCATAATGCATAAAGCATAACGCATAACGCATATCTTATAACTCATTACTCATAACGAATAACGCATAACGCATAACGCATAACGCATAAAGCATAACGCATAACTCATAACTCATAAGGAGTAACGCATAACGCATAAAGCATAACGCATAAAGCATAACGCATAACGCATAACGCATAACGCATAACGCATAATGCATAAAGCATAACGCATAACGCATAACTTATAACTCATTACTCATAACGAATAACGCATAACGCATAACGCATAATGCATGTCGGATCACGCATAACGCATATCGCCTAACACATAACGGATCACGCGTAACGCATAACGCATAACGTGTAGAGCATAACGCATAACGCATAACGCATAACGCATACCGTATAACGCATAACGCATAACGCACAACGCATAATGCATAACGAATAACGCATAACGCATATCGCATAAAACATAACGCATAACGCATAACGCATAACGTACAACGTATAACGCATAACGCATAACGCATAACGCATAACGCATAACGCATAACGCATAACGCGTACCGCATAACGCATAACGCATAACGCATAACGCATAACGCATAACGCATAACGCACAACGCATATCGCATAACGCATATCGCATAACGCACAACGCATATCGCATAACGCATAACGCATAACGCATAACGCATGGCGCATAACTCAAAATGCATAACGCATAACGCATAACGCATAACTCATATCGCATAACGCATAAATCATAACCCATAACGCATAACGCATAACGCATAAAGCATAACGCATAACGCATAACGGATAAAGCATAATGCATAACGCATAACGCATAACGCATTACGCATAACTTATAACTCATAACTCATAATGAATAACGCATAACGCAAAATGCATAATGCATGTCGGATCACGCATAACGCATAACGCATAACGCATAACGCATAACGCATAACGCATAACGCATAACGAATAACGCATAAAGCATAACGCATAACGCATAACGCATAAAGCATAACGCATAACGCATAACGCATAACGCATTACGCATAACGCATAACTTATAACTCATTACTCATAACGAATAACGCATAACGCATACCGCATAACGCATAACGCATAACGCATAACGCATAACGCATAACGCATAAAGCATAACGCATAACGCATAACGGATAAAGCATAATGCATAACGCATAAGGCTTGATGCATGACGCATATCGCATATCGCATAAGGCTTGATGCATGACGCATATCGCATAACGCATAACGCATAACGCATCACGCATAACGCATAACGCATAACGCATAACGCATAACGCATAACGCATAACGCATAACGCATAACGCATAACGCATAACGCATAACGCATAACGCATAACGCATAACGCTTAACGCATAACTCATATCGCATAACGCATAAATCATAACCCATAACGCACAACGCATAACGCATAATGCACAACGCATAACGAATACCGCAAAACGCATAACGCATAACGCATAACGCGTAACGCATAACGCATAACTCATAACGCATAACGCATAACGCATAACGAATACCGCAAAACGCATAACGCATAATGCTCAACGCATAACGAATACAGCAAAACGCATAACGCTTAACGCATAACGCATCACTCATAACGCATAACGCATAATGCATAACGCATAACGCATAACGCATAATGCATAACGCATAAAGCGTAACGCATAACGCATAACGCATGGCGCATAACTCAAAATGCATAACGCATAACGCATAACGCATAACTCATATCGCATAACGCATAAATCATAACCCATAACGCACAACGCATAACGCAAAATGCACAACGCATAACGAATACCGCAAAACGCATAACGCATAACGCATAACGCATAACGCATAACTCATAACGCATAACGCATAACGCATAACGCATAACGCATAACGCCAACGCATAACGCATAACGCATACCGTATAACGCATAACGCATAACGCATAACGCAAACGTATAACGCACAACGCATAACGCATAACGCATAACGCATAACGCATAACGCATAACATATAACGCATAACGCATAACGCATAAAGCATAATGCATAACGCATAACGTATAACTCATAACGCATAACGCATAAAGCATAACGCATAACGCATAACGCATAACGCATAACGCATAACGCATAACGCATAACGCATAACGCATAACGCATAACGCAAAACGCATAACGCATAACGCATAATGCATAAAGCATAACGCATAAGGCGTATCTTATAACTCATTACTCATAACGAATAACGCATAACGCATAACGCATAACGCATAACGCATAAAGCATAACGCATAACTCATAACTCATAAGGAGTAACGCATAACGCATAAAGCATAACGCATAAAGCATAACGCATAACGCATAACGCATAACGCATAACGCATAATGCATAAAGCATAACGCATAACGCATAACTTATAACTCATTACTCATAACGAATAACGCATAACGCATAACGCATAATGCATGTCGGATCACGCATAACGCATATCGCCTAACACATAACGGATCACGCGTAACGCATAACGCATAACGTGTAGAGCATAACGCATAACGCATAACGCATAACGCATACCGTATAACGCATAACGCATAACGCACAACGCATAATGCATAACGAATAACGCATAACGCATATCGCATAAAACATAACGCATAACGCATAACGTACAACGTATAACGCATAACGCATAACGCATAACGCATAACGCATAACGCATAACGCATAACGCATAACGCATAACGCGTACCGCATAACGCATAACGCATAACGCATAACGCATAACGCATAACGCATAACGCACAACGCATATCGCATAACGCATAACGCATAACGCACAACGCATATCGCATAACGCATAACGCATAACGCATAACGCATGGCGCATAACTCAAAATGCATAACGCATAACGCATAACGCATAACTCATATCGCATAACGCATAAATCATAACCCATAACGCACAACGCATAACGCATAATGCACAACGCATAACGAATACCGCAAAACGCATAACGCATAACGCATAACGCATAACGCATAACTCATAACGCATAACGCATAACGCATAACGCATAACGCATAACGCATAACGCATAACGCATAACGCATAACGCATACCGTATAACGCATAGCGCATAACGCATAACGCATAACGCATAACGCATAACGCATAACGCATAACGCATAACGCATAACGCATAACGCATAACGCATGAAGCATAACGCATAACGCATAACTTATAACTCATTACTCATAACGAATAACGCATAACGCATAAGGCATAACGCATAACGCATAACGCATAACGCATAAAGCATAACGCATAACGCATAACGGATAAAGCATAATGCATAACGCATAACGCATAACGCATTACGCATAACTTATAACTCATAACTCATAATGAATAACGCATAACGCAAAATGCATAATGCATGTCGGATCACGCATAACGCATAACGCATAACGCATAACGCATAACGCATAACGCATAACGCATAACGCATAACGAATAACGCATAAAGCATAACGCATAACGCATAACGCATAAAGCATAACGCATAACGCATAACGCATAACGCATTACGCATAACGCATAACTTATAACTCATTACTCATAACGAATAACGCATAACGCATAACGCATAACGCATAACGCATAACGCATAACGCATAACGCATAACGCATAACGCATAAAGCATAACGCATAACGCATAACGGATAAAGCATAATGCATAACGCATAAGGCTTGATGCATGACGCATATCGCATATCGCATAAGGCTTGATGCATGACGCATATCGCATAACGCATAACGCATAACGCATCACGCATAACGCATAACGCATAACGCATAACGCATAACGCATAACGCATAACGCATAACGCATAACGCATAACGCATAACGCATAACGCATAACGCATAACGCATAACGCATAACGCATAACGCATAACGCATAACGCTTAACGCATAACTCATATCGCATAACGCATAAATCATAACCCATAACGCACAACGCATAACGCATAATGCACAACGCATAACGAATACCGCAAAACGCATAACGCATAACGCATAACGCATAACGCATAACGCATAACTCATAACGCATAACGCATAACGCATAACGAATACCGCAAAACGCATAACGCATAATGCTCAACGCATAACGAATACAGCAAAACGCATAACGCTTAACGCATAACGCATCACGCATAACGCATAACGCATAATGCATAACGCATAACGCATAACGCATAATGCATAACGCATAAAGCGTAACGCATAACGCATAACGCATGGCGCATAACTCAAAATGCATAACGCATAACGCAAAACGCATAACTCATATCGCATAACGCATAAATCATAACCCATAACGCACAACGCATAACGCATAATGCACAACGCATAACGAATACCGCAAAACGCATAACGCATAACGCATAACGCATAACGCATAACTCATAACGCATAACGCATAACGCATAACGCATAACGCATAACGCATAACGCATAACGCATAACGCATAACGCATAACGCATAACGCATAACGCATACCGTATAACGCATAGCGCATAACGCATAACGCATAACGCATAACGCATAACGCATAACGCATAACGCATAACGCATAACGCATGAAGCATAACGCATAACGCATAACTTATAACTCATTACTCATAACGAATAACGCATAACGCATAAGGCATAACGCATAACGCATAACGCATAACGCATAAAGCATAACGCATAACGCATAACGGATAAAGCATAATGCATAACGCATAACGCATAACGCATAACGCATAACGCATAACGCATAACGCTTAATGCATAACTCATATCGCATAACGCATAAATCATAACCCATAACGCACAACGCATAACGCATAATGCACAACGCATAACGAATACCGCAAAACGCATAACGCATAACGCATAACGCATAACGCATAACGCATAACTCATAACGCATAACGCATAACGCATAACGAATACCGCAAAACGCATAACGCATAATGCTCAACGCATAACGAATACAGCAAAACGCATAACGCTTAACGCATAACGCATCACGCATAACGCATAACGCATAATGCATAACGCATAACGCATAACGCATAATGCATAACGCATAAAGCGTAACGCATAACGCATAACGCATAACGCATAACGCATAACGCATAAAGCATAACGCATAACGCATAACGCATTACGCATAACTTATAACTCATAACTCATAAGGAGTAACGCATATCGCATAAAGCATAACGCATAACGCATAACGCATAACGCGTAACGCATAACGCATAACGCACAACGCATAACGCATAACGCATAACGTATAACTCATAACGCATAACGCATAAAGCATAACGCATAACGCATAACGCGTAACGCATAACGCATAAAGCATAACGCATAACGCATAACGGATAAAGCATAATGCATAACGCATAACGCATAACGCATTACGCATAACGCATAACGCATAATGCATAACGCATAACGCATAACGCATAAAGCATAACGCATAACGCATAACGCATTACGCATAACTTATAACTCATAACTCATAAGGAGTAACGCATATCGCATAAAGCATAACGCATAACGCATAACGCATAACGCGTAACGCATAACGCATAACGCACAACGCATAACGCAAAACGCATAACGCATAACGCATAACGCATAACGCATAACGCATAACGCATAACTCATAACGCATAACGCATAACGCATAACGAATACCGCAAAACACATAACGCATACAGCAAAACGCATAACGCTTAACGCATAACGCATCACGCATAACGCATAACGCATAATGCATAACGCATAACGCATAACGCATAATGCATAACGCATAACGCATAACGCATAACGCATAACGCATAACGCATAACGCATAACGCATAACGCATAACATATAACGCATAACGCATAACGCATAACGCATAATGCATAACGCATACCGTATAACGCATAACGCATAACGCACAACGCATAATGCATAACGAATAACGCATAACGCATATCGCATAAAACATAACGCATAACGCATAACGTATAACGTATAACGCATAACGCATAACGCATAACGCATAACGCATAACGCATAACGCATAACGCATAACGCGTACCGCATAACGCATAACGCATAACGCATAACGCATAACGCATAACGCATAACGCATAACGCACAACGCATATCGCATAACGCATAACGCATAACGCACAACGCATATCGCATAACGCATAACGCATAACGCATAACGCATGGCGCATAACTCAAAATGCATAACGCATAACGCATAACGCATAACTCATATCGCATAACGCATAAATCATAACCCATAACGCACAACGCATAACGCATAATGCACAACGCATAACGAATACCGCAAAACGCATAACGCATAACGCATAACGCATAACGCATAACTCATAACGCATAACGTATAACGCATAACGCAGACCGTATAACGCATAACGCATAACGCATAACGCATAAAGCATAACGCATAACGCATAACGCATAACGCATAACGGATCACACATAACGCATATCGCATAACGCATAACGCATAACGCATAACACATAACGCATAACGCATAACGCATAACGCATAACGCATAAAGCATAACGCATTACGCATAACTTATAACTCACAACTCATAAGGAGTAACGCATAACGCATAAAGCATAACGCATAACGCATAACGCATAACGCATAACGCATAACGCATAACGCATAACGCATAACGCATAACGCATAACGCATAACGCATAACGGATCACGCATAACGCATAACGCATAACGCATAACGCATAACGCATAACGCATAACGCATAAAGCATGACGCATAACGCATAACGCATTACGCATAACTTATAACTCATAACTCATAAGGAGTAACTCATAACGCATAAAGCATAACGCATAACGCATAACGCATAACGCATAACGCATAACGCATAACGCATAACGCATAACGCATAACGCATAACGCATAACGCATAACGCATAATTCATAAAGCATAACGCATAACGCATAACTTATAACTCATTACTCATAACGAATAACGCATAACGCATTACGCATAACGCATAATGCATAACGCATAACGCATAACGCATAACGCATAACGCATAACGCATAACGCATAACGCATAACGCATAACGCATAACGCATAACGCATAACGCATATCGCATAACATATAACGCATAACGCATAACGCAAAACGCATAACGCATAATGCATAAAGCATAACGCATAACGCATATCTTATAACTCATTACTCATAACGAATAACGCATAACGCATAACGCATACCGCATAACGCATAACGCATAACGCATAACGCATAACGCATAACGCATAACGCATAAAGCATAACGCATAACTCATAACTCATAAGGAGTAACGCATAACGCATAAAGCATAACGCATAACGCATAACGCATAACGCATAACGCATAACGCATAACGCATAATGCATAAAGCATAACGCATAACGCATAACTTATAACTCATTACTCATAACGAATAACGCATAACGCATAACGCATAATGCATGTCGGATCACGCATAACGCATATCGCCTAACACATAACGGATCACGCGTAACGCATAACGCATAACGTATAGAGCATAACGCATAACGCATAACGCATAACGCATAACGCATACCGTATAACGCATAACGCATAACGCACAACGCATAATGCATAACGAATAACGCATAACGCATATCGCATAAAACATAACGCATAACGCATAACGTACAACTTATAACGCATAACGCATAACGCATAACGCATAACGCATAAAGCATAACGCATAACGCGTACCGCATAACGCATAACGCATAACGCATAACGCATAACGCATAACGCATAACGCACAACGCATATCGCATAACGCATAACGCATAACGCACAACGCATATCGCATAACGCATAACGCATAACGCATAACGCATGGCGCATAACTCAAAATGCATAACGCATAACGCATAACGCATAACTCATATCGCATAACGCATAAATCATAACCCATAACGCACAACGCATAACGCATAATGCACAACGCATAACGAATACCGCAAAACGCATAACGCATAACGCATAACGCATAACGCATAACGCATAACTCATAACGCATAACGCATAACGCACACCGTATAACGCATAACGCATAACGCATAACGCATAAAGCATAACGCATAACGCATAACGCATAACGCATAACGCATAACGCATAAAGCATAACGCATTACGCATAACTTATAACTCACAACTCATAAGGAGTAACGCATAACGCATAAAGCATAACGCATAACGCATAACGCATAACGCATAACGCATAACGCATAACGCATAACGCATAACGCATAACGCATAACGCATAACGCATAACGGATCACGCATAACGCATAACGCATAACGCATAACGCATAACGCATAACGCATAAAGCATAACGCATAACGCATAACGCATTACGCATAACTTATAACTCATAACTCATAAGGAGTAACGCATAACGCATAAAGCATAACGCATAACGCATAACGCATAACGCATAACGCATAACGCATAACGCATAATGCATAAAGCATAACGCATAACGCATAACTTATAACTCATTACTCATAACGAATAACGCATAACGCATAACGCATAACGCATAACGCATAATGCATAACGCATAAAGCATAACGCATAACGCATAACGCATAACCCCTAACGCATAACGCATAACGTATAACTCATAACGCATAACGCATAACACATAACGCATAACACATAATGCACAACGCATTACGAATACAGCAAAACGCATAACGCTTAACGCATAACGGATCACGCATAACGCATAACGCATAATGCATAACGCATAACGCATAACGCATAATGCATAACGCATAAAGCGTAACGCATAACGCATAACGCATAAAGCATAACACATAACGCATAACTCATAATGCACAACGCATAACGAATACAGCAAAACGCATAACGCTTAACGCATAACGCATAACGGATAAAGCATAATGCATAACGCATAACGCATACCGTATAACGCATAGCGCATAACGCATAACGCATAACGCATAACGCATAACGCATAACGCATAACGCATAACGCATGAAGCATAACGCATAACGCATAACTTATAACTCATTAATCATAACGAATAACGCATAACGCATAAGGCATAACGCATAACGCATAACGCATACCGCATAACGCATAACGCATAACGCATAACGCATAACGCATAACGCATAACGCATAACGCATAACTCATAACGCATAATGCATAAAGCATAACGCATAACGCATAACTTATAACTCATTACTCATAACGAATAACGCATAACGCATAACGCATAACGCATAACGCATAATGCATAACGCATAACGCATAACGCATAACGCATAACGCATAACGCATAACGCATAACGCATATCGCATAACGCATAACGCATAACGCATAACGCATAACGCATAAAGCATAATGCATAACGCATAACGCAAACGTATAACGCATAATTCATAACGCATAACGCATAACGCAAAACGCATAACGCATAACGCATAACGCATAACGCATAACGCATAACGCATAACGCATAACGCATAAAGCATAACGCATAACGCATAACGCATAACTTATAACTCATTACTCATAACGAATAACGCATAACGCATAACGCATAACGGATAACGCATATCGCATAACGCATAACGCATAATGCATAACGCATAAAGCATAACGCATAACGCATAACGCATAACCCCTAACGCATAACGCATAACGCATAACGCATAACGCATAACGCCTAACGCATAACGGATAACGCATAACCCCTAACGCATAACGCATAACGCATAACGCATAACGTGTAACGTATAACGCATAACGCATACCGTATAACGCATAACGCATAACGCAAACGTATATCGCACAACGCATAACGCATAACGCATAACGCATAACGCATAATGCATAACGCATAACGTATAACTCATAACGCATAACGCATAAAGCATAACGCATAACGCATAACGCATAACGCATAACGCATAACGCATAACGCATAACGCATAACGCATAACGCATAACGCATAACGCAAAACGCATAACGCATAATGCATAAAGCATAACGCATAACGCATATCTTATAACTCATTACTCATAACGAATAACGCATAACGCATAACGCATAACGCATAACGCATAACGCATAACGCATAACGCATAACGCATAACGCATAACGCATAACGCATAACGCATAACGCATAAAGCATAACGCATAACTCATAACTCATAAGGAGTAACGCATAACGCATAAAGCATAACGCATAACGCATAACGCATAACGCATAACGCATAACGCATAACGCATAATGCATAAAGCATAACGCATAACGCATAACTTATAACTCATTACTCATAACGAATAACGCATAACGCATAACGCATAATGCATGTCGGATCACGCATAACGCATATCGCCTAACACATAACGGATCACGCGTAACGCATAACGCATAACGTATAGAGCATAACGCATAACGCATAACGCATAACGCATAACGCATAACGCATACCGTATAACGCATAACGCATAACGCACAACGCATAATGCATAACGAATAACGCATAACGCATATCGCATAAAACATAACGCATAACGCATAACGTACAACGTATAACGCATAACGCATAACGCATAACGCATAACGCATAACACATAACGCATAACGCATAACGCATAAAGCATAACGCATAACGCGTACCGCATAACGCATAACGCATAACGCATAACGCATAACGCATAACGCATAACGCATAACGCACAACGCATATCGCATAACGCATAACGCATAACGCACAACGCATATCGCATAACGCATAACGCATAACGCATAACGCATGGCGCATAACTCATATCGCATAACGCATAAATCATAACCCATAACGCACAACGCATAACGCATAATGCACAACGCATAACGAATACCGCAAAACGCATAACGCATAACGCATAAAGCATAACGCATTACGCATAACTTATAACTCATAACTCATAAGGAGTAACGCATAACGCATAAAGCATAACGCATAACGCATAACGCATAACGCATAACGCATAACGCATAACGCATAACGCATAACGCATAACGCATAAAGCATAACGCATAACGCATAACGGATCACGCATAACGCATAACGCATAACGCATAACGCATAACGCATAACGCATAAAGCATAACGCATAACGCATAACGCATAACGCATTACGCATAACTTATAACTCATAACTCATAAGGAGTAACGCATAACGCATAAAGCATAACGCATAACGCATAACGCATAACGCATAACGCATAACGCATAATGCATAAAGCATAACGCATAACGCATAACTTATAACTCATTACTCATAACGAATAACGCATAACGCATAACGCATAACGCATAACGCATAACGCATAATGCATAACGCATAACGCATAACGCATAACGCATAACGCATAACGCATAACGCATAACGCATAACGCATAACGCATAACGCATAACGCATATCGCATAACGCATAACGCATAACGCATAACGCATAACGCATAAAGCATAACGCATAACGCATAACGCAAACGTATAACGCACAACGCATAACGCATAACGCATAACGCAAAACGCATAACGCATAACGCATAACGCATAACGCATAACGCATAACGCATAACGCATAAAGCATAACGCATAACGCATAACTTATAACTCATTACTCATAACGAATAACGCATAACGCATAACGCATAACGGATAACGCATATCGCATAACGCATAACGCATAATGCATAACGCATAAAGCATAACGCATAACGCATAACGCATAACCCCTAACGCATAACGCATAACGTATAACTCATAACGCATAACGCATAACACATAACGCATAACACATAATGCACAACGCATTACGAATACAGCATAACGCATAACGCATAACGCATAACGGATCACGCATAACGCATAACGCATAATGCATAACGCATAACGCATAACGCATAATGCATAACGCATAAAGCGTAACGCATAACGCATAACGCATAACGCATAAAGCATAACACATAACGCATAACTCATAATGCACAACGCATAACGAATACAGCAAAACGCATAACGCTTAACGCATAACGCATAACGGATAAAGCATAATGCATAACGCATAACGCATACCGTATAACGCATAGCGCATAACGCATAACGCATAACGCATAACGCATAACGCATAACGCATAACGCATAACGCATAACGCATGAAGCATAACGCATAACGCATAACTTATAACTCATTAATCATAACGAATAACGCATAACGCATAAGGCATAACGCATAACGCATAACGCATACCGCATAACGCATAACGCATAACGCATAACGCATAACGCATAACGCATAACTCATAACGCATAATGCATAAAGCATAACGCATAACGCATAACTTATAACTCATTACTCATAACGAATAACGCATAACGCATAACGCATAACGCATAACGCATAATGCATAACGCATAACGCATAACGCATAACGCATAACGCATAACGCATAACGCATAACGCATAACGCATAACGCATAACGCATAACGCATATCGCATAACGCATAACGCATAACGCATAACGCATAAAGCATAACGCATAACGCGTACCGCATAACGCATAACGCATAACGCATAACGCATAACGCATAACGCATAACGCATAACGCACAACGCATATCGCATAACGCATAACGCATAACGCACAACGCATATCGCATAACGCATAACGCATAACGCATAACGCATGGCGCATAACTCATATCGCATAACGCATAAATCATAACCCATAACGCACAACGCATAACGCATAATGCACAACGCATAACGAATACCGCAAAACGCATAACGCATAACGCATAAAGCATAACGCATTACGCATAACTTATAACTCATAACTCATAAGGAGTAACGCATAACGCATAAAGCATAACGCATAACGCATAACGCATAACGCATAACGCATAACGCATAACGCATAACGCATAACGCATAACGCATAAAGCATAACGCATAACGCATAACGGATCACGCATAACGCATAACGCATAACGCATAACGCATAACGCATAACGCATAAAGCATAACGCATAACGCATAACGCATAACGCATTACGCATAACTTATAACTCATAACTCATAAGGAGTAACGCATAACGCATAAAGCATAACGCATAACGCATAACGCATAACGCATAACGCATAACGCATAATGCATAAAGCATAACGCATAACGCATAACTTATAACTCATTACTCATAACGAATAACGCATAACGCATAACGCATAACGCATAACGCATAACGCATAATGCATAACGCATAACGCATAACGCATAACGCATAACGCATAACGCATAACGCATAACGCATAACGCATAACGCATAACGCATAACGCATATCGCATAACGCATAACGCATAACGCATAACGCATAACGCATAAAGCATAACGCATAACGCATAACGCAAACGTATAACGCACAACGCATAACGCATAACGCATAACGCAAAACGCATAACGCATAACGCATAACGCATAACGCATAACGCATAACGCATAACGCATAAAGCATAACGCATAACGCATAACTTATAACTCATTACTCATAACGAATAACGCATAACGCATAACGCATAACGGATAACGCATATCGCATAACGCATAACGCATAATGCATAACGCATAAAGCATAACGCATAACGCATAACGCATAACCCCTAACGCATAACGCATAACGTATAACTCATAACGCATAACGCATAACACATAACGCATAACACATAATGCACAACGCATTACGAATACAGCAAAACGCATAACGCTTAACGCATAACGGATCACGCATAACGCATAACGCATAATGCATAACGCATAACGCATAACGCATAATGCATAACGCATAAAGCGTAACGCATAACGCATAACGCATAACGCATAAAGCATAACACATAACGCATAACTCATAATGCACAACGCATAACGAATACAGCAAAACGCATAACGCTTAACGCATAACGCATAACGGATAAAGCATAATGCATAACGCATAACGCATACCGTATAACGCATAGCGCATAACGCATAACGCATAACGCATAACGCATAACGCATAACGCATAACGCATAACGCATAACGCATGAAGCATAACGCATAACGCATAACTTATAACTCATTAATCATAACGAATAACGCATAACGCATAAGGCATAACGCATAACGCATAACGCATACCGCATAACGCATAACGCATAACGCATAACGCATAACGCATAACGCATAACTCATAACGCATAATGCATAAAGCATAACGCATAACGCATAACTTATAACTCATTACTCATAACGAATAACGCATAACGCATAACGCATAACGCATAACGCATAATGCATAACGCATAACGCATAACGCATAACGCATAACGCATAACGCATAACGCATAACGCATAACGCATAACGCATAACGCATAACGCATATCGCATAACGCATAACGCATAACGCATAACGCATAAAGCATAACGCATAACGCATAACGCAAACGTATAACGCATAATTCATAACGCATAACGCATAACGCAAAACGCATAACGCATAACGCATAACGCATAACGCATAACGCATAACGCATAACGCATAACGCATAAAGCATAACGCATAACGCATAACGCAAACGTATAACGCATAATTCATAACGCATAAAGCATAACGCATAACGCATAACGCATAACTTATAACTCATTACTCATAACGAATAACGCATAACGCATAACGCATAACGGATAACGCATATCGCATAACGCATAACGCATAATGCATAACGCATAAAGCATAACGCATAACGCATAACGCATAACCCCTAACGCATAACGCATAACGCATAACGCATAACGCATAACGCATAACGCCTAACGCATAACGGATAACGCATAACCCCTAACGCATAACGCATAACGCATAACGCATAACGTGTAACGTATAACGCATAACGCATACCGTATAACGCATAACGCATAACGCAAACGTATAACGCACAACGCATAACGCATAACGAACAACGGATAACGCATAACGCATAACGCATAACGCATAACGAATACCGCAAAACGTATATCGTCTAACACATAACGGATCACGCATAACGCATAACGCATAACGTATAACGCATAACGCATAACGCATAACACATAACGCATAACACATAATGCACAACGCATTACGAATACAGCAAAACGCATAACGCTTAACGCATAACGGATCACGCATAACGCATAACGCATAATGCATAACGCATAACGCATAACGCATAATGCATAACGCATAAAGCGTAACGCATAACGCATAACGCATAAAGCATAACACATAACGCATAACTCATAATGCACAACGCATAACGAATACAGCAAAACGCATAACGCTTAACGCATAACGCATAACGCATAACACATAATGCATAACGCATAACGCATAACGTATAACGCATAACGTATAACGTATAACGCATACCGCATTACGCATAACTTTTAACTCATAACTCATAAGGAGTAACGCATAACGCATAAAGCATAACGCATAACGCATAACGCATAAAGCATAACGCATAACGCATAACTTATAACTCATTACTCATAACGAATAACGCATAACGCATAACTTATAACTCATTACTCATAACGCATAACGCATAACGCATAAAGCATAACGCATAACGCATAACGCCTAACGCATAACGGATAACGCATAACCGCTAACGCATAACGCATAACGCATAACGCATAACGTGTAACTAATAACTCACAACGCATAAAGCATAACGCATAACGCATAACGCATATCGCATATCGCATAACGCATAACGCATAACGTATAACGCATAACGCATACCGTATAACGCATAACGCAGAACGCAAACGTATAACGCACAACGCATAACGCATAACGCATAACGCATAACGCATAACGCATAATGCATAACGCATAACGTATAACTCATAACGCATAACGCATAAAGCATAACGCATAACGCATAACGCATAACGCATAACGCATAACGCATAACGCATAACGCATAACGCATAATTCATAACGCATAACGCATAACGCAAAACGCATAACGCATAACGCATAACGCATAACGCATAACGCATAACGCATAACGCATAACGCATAAAGCATAACGCATAACGCATAACGCATAACTTATAACTCATTACTCATAACGAATAACGCATAACGCATAACGCATAACGGATAACGCATATCGCATAACGCATAACGCATAATGCATAACGCATAAAGCATAACGCATAACGCATAACGCATAACCCCTAACGCATAACGCATAACGCATAACGCATAACGCCTAACGCATAACGGATAACGCATAACCCCTAACGCATAACGCATAACGCATAACGCATAACGTGTAACGTATAACGCATAACGCATACCGTATAACGCATAACGCATAACGCAAACGTATAACGCACAACGCATAACGCATAACGCATAACGCATAACGCATAATGCATAACGCATAACGTATAACTCATAACGCATAACGCATAAAGCATAACGCATAACGCATAACGCATAACGCATAACGCATAACGCATAACGCATAACGCATAACGCATAACGCATAACGCATAACGCATAACGCATAACGCAAAACGCATAACGCATAATGCATAAAGCATAACGCATAACGCATATCTTATAACTCATTACTCATAACGAATAACGCATAACGCATAACGCATAACGCATAACGCATAACGCATAACGCATAACGCATAACGCATAACGCATAACGCATAACGCATAAAGCATAACGCATAACTCATAACTCATAAGGAGTAACGCATAACGCATAAAGCATAACGCATAACGCATAACGCATAACGCATAACGCATAACGCATAACGCATAATGCATAAAGCATAACGCATAACGCATAACTTATAACTCATTACTCATAACGAATAACGCATAACGCATAACGCATAATGCATGTCGGATCACGCATAACGCATATCGCCTAACACATAACGGATCACGCGTAACGCATAACGTATAACGTATAGAGCATAACGCATAACGCATAACGCATAACGCATAACGCATAACGCATACCGTATAACGCATAACGCATAACGCACAACGCATAATGCATAACGAATAACGCATAACGCATATCGCATAAAACATAACGCATAAAGCATAACGTACAACGTATAACGCATAACGCATAACGCATAACGCATAACGCATAACGCACAACGCATATCGCATGACGCATAACGCATAACGCACAACGCATATCGCATAACGCATAACGCATAACGCATAACGCATGGCGCATAACGCATAACGTACAACGTATAACGCATAACGCATAACGCATAACGCATAACGCATAAAGCATAACGCATAACGCGTACCGCATAACGCATAACGCATAACGCATAACGCATAACGCATAACGCATAACGCATAACGCATAACGCACAACGCATATCGCATAACGCATAACGCATAACGCACAACGCATATCGCATAACGCATAACGCATAACGCATAACGCATGGCGCATAACTCATATCGCATAACGCATAAATCATAACCCATAACGCACAACGCATAACGCATAATGCACAACGCATAACGAATACCGCAAAACGCATAACGCATAACGCATAACGCATAACGCATAACTCATAACGCATAACGCATAACGCATAACGCACACCGTATAACGCATAACGCATAACGCATAACGCATAAAGCATAACGCATAACGCATAACGCATAACGCATAACGCATAAAGCATAACGCATTACGCATAACTTATAACTCACAACTCATAAGGAGTAACGCATAACGCATAAAGCATAACGCATAACGCATAACGCATAACGCATAACGCATAACGCATAACGCATAACGCATAACGCATAACGCATAACCCCTAACGCATAACGCATAACGCATAACGCATAACGCATAACGCCTAACGCATAACGGATAACGCATAACCCCTAACGCATAACGCATAACGCATAACGCATAACGTGTAACGTATAACGCATAACGCATACCGTATAACGCATAACGCATAACGCAAACGTATAACGCACAACGCATAACGCATAACGCATAACGCATAACGCATAATGCATAACGCATAACGTATAACTCATAACGCATAACGCATAAAGCATAACGCATAACGCATAACGCATAACGCATAACGCATAACGCATAACGCATAACGCATAACGCATAACGCATAACGCATAACGCATAACGCATAACGCAAAACGCATAACGCCTAATGCATAAAGCATAACGCATAACGCATATCTTATAACTCATTACTCATAACGAATAACGCATAACGCATAACGCATAACGCATAACGCATAACGCATAACGCATAACGCATAACGCATAACGCATAACGCATAACGCATAACGCATAACGCATAACGCATAACGCATAACGCACAACGCATATCGCATGACGCATAACGCATAACGCACAACGCATATCGCATAACGCATAACGCATAACGCATAACGCATGGCGCATATCGCATAACGTACAACGTATAACGCATAACGCATAACGCATAACGCATAAAGCATAACGCATAACGCGTACCGCATAACGCATAACGCATAACGCATAACGCATAACGCATAACGCATAACGCATAACGCATAAGGCACAACGCATATCGCATAACGCATAACGCATAACGCACAACGCATATCGCATAACGCATAACGCATAACGCATAACGCATGGCGCATAACTCATATCGCATAACGCATAAATCATAACCCATAACGCACAACGCATAACGCATAATGCACAACGCATAACGAATACCGCAAAACGCATAACGCATAACGCATAACGCATAACGCATAACGCATAACTCATAACGCATAACGCATAACGCATAACGCACACCGTATAACGCATAACGCATAACGCATAACGCATAAAGCATAACGCATAACGCATAACGCATAACGCATAACGCATAACGCATAAAGCATAACGCATTACGCATAACTTATAACTCACAACTCATAAGGAGTAACGCATAACGCATAACGCATAACGCATAACGCATAACGCATAACGCATAAAGCATAACGCATAACGCATAACGGATCACGCATAACGCATAACGCATAACGCATAACGCATAACGCATAACGCATAAAGCATAACGCATAACGCATAACGCATAACGCATTACGCATAACTTATAACTCATAACTCATAAGGAGTAACGCATAACGCATAAAGCATAACGCATAACGCATAACGCATAACGCATAACGCATAACGCATAACGCATAATGCATAAAGCATAACGCATAACGCATAACTTATAACTCATTACTCATAACGAATAACGCATAACGCATAACGCATAACGCATAACGCATAATGCATAACGCATAACGCATAACGCATAACGCATAACGCATAACGCATAACGCATAACGCATAACGCATATCGCATAACGCATAACGCATAACGCATAACGCATAACGCATAAAGCATAACGCATAACGCATAACGCAAACGTATAACGCACAACGCATAACGCATAACGCATAACGCAAAACGCATAACGCATAACGCATAACGCATAACGCATAACGCATAACGCATAACGCATAACGCATAAAGCATAACGCATAACGCATAACTTATAACTCATTACTCATAACGAATAACGCATAACGCATAACGCATAACGGATAACGCATATCGCATAACGCATAACGCATAATGCATAACGCATAAAGCATAACGCATAACGCATAACGCATAACCCCTAACGCATAACGCATAACGTATAACTCATAACGCATAACGCATAACACATAACGCATAACACATAATGCACAACGCATTACGAATACAGCAAAACGCATAACGCTTAACGCATAACGGATCACGCATAACGCATAACGCATAATGCATAACGCATAACGCATAACGCATAATGCATAACGCATAAAGCGTAACGCATAACGCATAACGCATAACGCATAAAGCATAACACATAACGCATAACTCATAATGCACAACGCATAACGAATACAGCAAAACGCATAACGCTTAACGCATAACGCATAACGGATAAAGCATAATGCATAACGCATAACGCATACCGTATAACGCATAGCGCATAACGCATAACGCATAACGCATAACGCATAACGCATAACGCATAACGCATAACGCATGAAGCATAACGCATAACGCATAACTTATAACTCATTAATCATAACGAATAAC
Source organism: Lasioglossum morio (assembly GCA_916610235.2). Classification (NCBI taxonomy): domain Eukaryota; kingdom Metazoa; phylum Arthropoda; class Insecta; order Hymenoptera; family Halictidae; genus Lasioglossum; species Lasioglossum morio. Next base: position 2,948,100 of record CAKAJA020000423.1, read on the forward strand.
GCATAACGCATAAGGCATAACGCATAACGCATAACGCATACCGCATAACGCATAACGCATAACGCATAACGCATAACGCATAACGCATAACTCATAACGCATAATGCATATCGCATAACGCATAACGCATAACGCATAACGCATAAAGCATAACGCATAACGCAAACGTATAACGCATAATTCATAACGCATAACGCATAACGCAAAACGCATAACGCATAACGCATAACGCATAACGCATAACGCATAACGCATAACGCATAACGCATAACGCATAAAGCATAACGCATAACGCATAACGCAAACGTATAACGCATAATTCATAACGCATAAAGCATAACGCATAACGCATAACTTATAACTCATTACTCATAACGAATAACGCATAACGCATAACGCATAACGGATAACGCATATCGCATATCGCATAACGCATAACGCATAATGCATAACGCATAAAGCATAACGCATAACGCATAACGCATAACCCCTAACGCATAACGCATAACGCATAACGCATAACGCATAACGCCTAACGCATAACGGATAACGCATAACCCCTAACGCATAACGCATAACGCATAACGCATAACGTGTAACGTATAACGCATAACGCATACCGTATAACGCATAACGCATAACGCAAACGTATAACGCACAACGCATAACGCATAACGAACAACGGATAACGCATAACGCATAACGCATAACGCATAACGAATACCGCAAAACGTATATCGTCTAACACATAACGGATCACGCATAACGCATAACGCATAACGTATAACGCATAACGCATAACGCATAACACATAACGCATAACACATAATGCACAACGCATTACGAATACAGCAAAACGCATAACGCTTAACGCATAACGGATCACGCATAACGCATAACGCATAATGCATAACGCATAACGCATAACGCATAATGCATAACGCATAAAGCGTAACGCATAACGCATAACGCATAAAGCATAACACATAACGCATAACTCATAATGCACAACGCATAACGAATACAGCAAAACGCATAACGCTTAACGCATAACGCATAACGCATAACACATAATGCATAACGCATAACGCATAACGTATAACGCATAACGTATAACGCATAACGTATAACGTATAACGCATACCGCATTACGCATAACTTTTAACTCATAACTCATAAGGAGTAACGCATAACGCATAAAGCATAACGCATAACGCATAACGCATAAAGCATAAAGCATAACGCATAACGCATAACTTATAACTCATTACTCATAACGAATAACGCATAACGCATAACTTATAACTCATTACTCATAACGCATAACGCATAACGCATAAAGCATAACGCATAACGCATAACGCCTAACGCATAACGGATAACGCATAACCGCTAACGCATAACGCATAACGCATAACGCATAACGTGTAACTAATAACTCACAACGCATAAAGCATAACGCATAACGCATAACGCATATCGCATATCGCATAACGCATAACGCATAACGTATAACGCATAACGCATACCGTATAACGCATAACGCAGAACGCAAACGTATAACGCACAACGCATAACGCATAACGAACAACGGATAACGCATAACGCATAACGCATAACGAATACCGCAAAACGTATATCGCCTAACACATAACGGATCACGCATAACGCATAACGCATAACGTATAACGCATAACGCATAACGCATAACACATAACGCATAACACATAATGCACAACGCATTACGAATACAGCAAAACGCATAACGCTTAACGCATAACGGATCACGCATAACGCATAACGCATAATGCATAACGCATAACGCATAACGCATAAAGCATAAAGCATAACGCATAACGCATAACTTATAACTCATTACTCATAACGAATAACGCATAACGCATAACTTATAACTCATTACTCATAACGCATGACGCATAACGCATAAAGCATAACGCATAACGCATAACGCCTAACGCATAACGGATAACGCATAACCCCTAACGCATAACGCATAACGCATAACTTATAACTCATTACTCATAACGCATAACGCATAACGCATAACACATAATGCATAACGCATAACGCATAACGTATAACGCATAACGCATAACGCATAACGTATAACGTATAACGCATACCGCATTACGCATAACTTTTAACTCATAACTCATAAGGAGTAACGCATAACGCATAAAGCATAACGCATAACGCATAACGCATAAAGCATAACGCATAACGCATAACTTATAACTCATTACTCATAACGAATAACGCATAACGCATAACTTATAACTCATTACTCATAACGCATAACGCATAACGCATAAAGCATAACGCATAACGCATAACGCCTAACGCATAACGGATAACGCATAACCCCTAACGCATAACGCATAACGCATAACGCATAACGTGTAACTAATAACTCACAACGCATAAAGCATAACGCATAACGCATAACGCATATCGCATATCGCATAACGCATGACGCATAACGTATAACGCATAACGCATACCGTATAACGCATAACGCAGAACGCAAACGTATAACGCACAACGCATAACGCATAACGAACAACGGATAACGCATAACGCATAACGCATAACGAATACCGCAAAACGTATATCGCCTAACACATAACGGATCACGCATAACGCATAACGCATAACGTATAACGCATAACGCATAACGCATAACACATAACGCATAACACATAATGCACAACGCATTACGAATACAGCAAAACGCATAACGCTTAACGCATAACGGATCACGCATAACGCATAACGCATAATGCATATCGCATAACGCATAACGCATAATGCATAACGCATAAAGCGTAACGCATAACGCATAACGCATGAAGCATAACATATAACGCATAACTCATAATGCACAACGCATAACGAATACAGCAAAACGCATAACGCTTAACGCATAACGCATAACGCATAACGCATGACACATAATGCATAACGCATAACGCATAACGCATAACGCATAACGCATAACGCATAACGCATAACGTATAACGTATAACGCATACCGCATTACGCATAACTTTTAACTCATAACTCATAAGGAGTAACGCATAACGCATAAAGCATAACGCATAACGCATAACGCATAACGCATAAAGCATAACGCATAACGCATAACTTATAACTCATTACTCATAACGAATAACGCATAACGCATAACTTATAACTCATTACTCATAACGCATAACGCATAACGCATAAAGCATAACGCATAACGCATAACGGATAAAGCATAATGCATAACGCATAACGCATAACGCATTACGCATAACTTATAACCCATAACTCATAAGGAGTAACGCATAACGCATAAAGCATAACGCATGACGCATAACGCATAAAGCATAACGCATAACGCATAACGCATAACGCATAACGCATAACGCATAACGCATAACGCATAACGCATAACGCATAACGCATAACGCACAACGCATAACGCATAACGCATAACGTATAACTCATAACGCATAACGCATAAAGCATAACGCATAACGCATAACGCATAACGCATAACGCATAACGCATAACGCATAACGCATAACGCATAACGCATAACGCAAACGCATAACGCATAACGCATACCGTATAACGCATAACGCATAACGCATAACGCAAACGTATAACGCACAACGCATAACGCATAACGCATAACGCATAACGCATAACGCATAATGCATAACACATAACGCATAACGCATAATGCATAACGCATAAAGCGTAACGCATAACGCATAACGCATAACGCATAACGCATAACGCATAAAGCATAACGCATAACGCATTACGCATAACTTATAACTCATAACTCATAAGGAGTAACGCATATCGCATAAAGCATAACGCATAACGCATAACGCGTAACGCATAACGCATAACGCACAACGCATAACGCATAACGCATAACGTATAACTCATAACGCATAACGCATAAAGCATAACGCATAACGCATAACGCATAACGCATAACGCATAACGCATAACGCATAACGCATAACGCAAACGCATAACGCATAACGCATACCGTATAACGCATATCGCATAACGCATAACGCAAACGTATAACGCACAACGCATAACGCATAACGCATAACGCATAACGCATAACGCATAACGCATAACACATAACGCATAACGCATAATGCATAACGCATAAAGCATAACGCATAACGCATTACGCATAACTTATAACTCATAACTCATAAGGAGTAACGCATATCGCATAAAGCATAACGCATAACGCATAACGCATAACGCATAACGCATAACGCATAACGCATAACGCATAACGCATGTCGGATCACGCATAACGCATAACGCATAAAGCATAAATCATAACGCATAACGCATAACGTTAACGCATAACCCATAACGCATAAGGCTTGATGCATGACGCATATCGCATATCGCATAAGGCTTGATGCATGACGCATATCGCATAACGCATAACGCATAACGCATAACGCATAACGCATAACGCATAACGCATAACGCATAACGCATAACGCATATCGCATATCGCATAACGCATAACGTTTAACGCATAACTCATATCGCATAACGCATAAATCATAACCCATAACGCACAACGCATAACGCATAATGCACAACGCATAACGAATACCGCAAAACGCATAACGCATAACGCATAACGCATAACGCATAACGCATAACGCATAACGCATAACGCATAACGCATAACGCATAAAGCATAAAGCATAAATCATAACGCATAACGAATACCGCAAAACGTATATCGCCTAACACATAACGGATCACGCAGAACGCATAACGCATAACGTATAACGCATAACGCATAACGCATAACACATAACGCATAACGCATAATGCTCAACGCATAACGAATACAGCAAAACGCATAACGCTTAACGCATAACGCATCACGCATAACGCATAACGCATAATGCATAACACATAACGCATAACGCATAATGCATAACGCATAAAGCGTAACGCATAACGCATAACGCATAACGCATAACGCATAACGCATAAAGCATAACGCATAACGCATTACGCATAACTTATAACTCATAACTCATAAGGAGTAACGCATATCGCATAAAGCATAACGCATAACGCATAACGCGTAACGCATAACGCATAACGCACAACGCATAACGCATAACGCATAACGTATAATTCATAACGCATAACGCATAAAGCATAACGCATAACGCATAACGCATAACGCATAACGCATAACGCATAACGCATAACGCATAACGCATAACGCAAACGCATAACGCATAACGCATACCGTATAACGCATAACGCATAACGCATAACGCATGAAGCATAACGCATAACGCATAACGCATAACGCATAACGCATAACGCATACCGTATAACGCATAGCGCATAACGCATAACGCATAACGCATAACGCATAACGCATAACGCATAACGCATAACGCATAACGCATGAAACATAACGCATAACGCATAACTTATAACTCATTACTCATAACGAATAACGCATAACGCATAAGGCATAACGCATAACGCATAACGCATAACGCATAAAGCATAACGCATAACGCATAACGGATAAAGCATAATGCATAACGCATAACGCATAACGCATAACGCATAACGCATAACGCATAAAGCATAACGCATAACGCATAACGGATAAAGCATAATGCATAACGCATAACGCATAACGCATTACGCATAACTTATAACTCATAACTCATAACGAATAACGCATAACGCAAAATGCATAACGCATGTCGGATCACGCATAACGCATAACGCATAAAGCATAAATCATAACGCATAACGCATAACGTAAACGCATCCCGTAACGCATAAGGCTTGATGCATGACGCATATCGCATATCGCATAAGGCTTGATGCATGACGCATATCGCATAACGCATAACGCATAACGCATAACGCATAACGCATAACGCATAACGCATAACGCATAACGCATAACGCTTAACGCATAACTCATATCGCATAACGCATAAATCATAACCCATAACGCACAACGCATAACGCATAATGCACAACGCATAACGAATACCGCAAAACGCATAACGCATAACGCATAACGCATAACGCATAACGCATAACTCATAACGCATAACGCATAACGCATAACGCATAAAGCATAAAGCATAAATCATAACGCATAACGAATACCGCAAAACGTATATCGCCGAACACATAACGGATCACGCATAACGCATAACGCATAACGTATAACGCATAACGCATAACGCATAACACATAACGCATAACGCATAATGCTCAACGCATAACGAATACAGCAAAACGCATAACGCTTAACGCATAACGCATAACGCATAACGCATAACGCATAATGCATAACGCATAACGCATAACGCATAATGCATAACGCATAACGCATAACGCATAACGCATAACGCATAACGCATAACGCATAACGCATAAAGCATAACGCATAACGCATAACGCATTACGCATAACTTATAACTCATAACTCATAACGAATAACGCAAAATGCATAATGCATGTCGGATCACGCATAACGCATAACGCATATCGCATAACGCATAACGCATAACGCATAACGAATAACGCATAAAGCATAACGCATAACGCATAAAGCATAACGCATAACGCATAACGCATAACGCATTACGCATAACGCATAACTTATAACTCATTACTCATAACGAATAACGCATAACGCATAACGCATAACGCATAACGCATAACGCATAACGCATAACGCATAAAGCATAACGCATAACGCATAACGGATAAAGCATAATGCATAACGCATAACGCATTACGCATAACTTATAACTCATAACTCATAACGAATAACGCATAACGCAAAATGCATAACGCATGTCGGATCACGCATAACGCATAACGCATAAAGCATAAATCATAACGCATAACGCATAACGTTAACGCATAACCCATAACGCATAAGGCTTGATGCATGACGCATATCGCATATCGCATAAGGCTTGATGCATGACGCATATCGCATAACGCATAACGCATAACGCATAACGCATAACGCATAACGCATAACGCATAACGCATAACGCATAACGCGTAACGCATAACGCATAACGCATAACGCTTAACGCATAACTCATATCGCATAACGCATAAATCATAACCCATAACGCACAACGCATAACGCATAATGCACAACGCATAACGAATACCGCAAAACGCATAACGCATAACGCATAACGCATAACGCATAACGCATAACTCATAACGCATAACGCATAACGCATAACGCATAACGCATAAAGCATAAAGCATAAATCATAACGCATAACGAATACCGCAAAACGTATATCGCCTAACACATAACGGATCACGCAGAACGCATAACGCATAACGTATAACGCATAACGCATAACGCATAACGCATAACGCATAATGCTCAACGCATAACGAATACAGCAAAACGCATAACGCTTAACGCATAACGCATCACGCATAACGCATAACGCATAATGCATAACACATAACGCATAACGCATAATGCATAACGCATAAAGCGTAACGCATAACGCATAACGCATAACGCATAACGCATAACGCATAAAGCATAACGCATAACGCATTACGCATAACTTATAACTCATAACTCGTAAGGAGTAACGCATATCGCATAAAGCATAACGCATAACGCATAACGCGTAACGCATAACGCATAACGCACAACGCATAACGCATAACGCATAACGTATAACTCATAACGCATAACGCATAAAGCATAACGCATAACGCATAACGCATAACGCATAACGCATAACGCATAACGCATAACGCATAACGCATAACGCAAACGCATAACGCATAACGCATACCGTATAACGCATAACGCATAACGCATAACGCAAACGTATAACGCACAACGCATAACGCATAACGCATAACGCATAACGCATAATGCATAACGCATAACGCATAACGCATAATGCATAACGCATAAAGCGTAACGCATAACGCATAACGCATAACGCATAACGCATAACGCATAAAGCATAACGCATAACGCATTACGCATAACTTATAACTCATAACTCATAAGGAGTAACGCATATCGCATAAAGCATAACGCATAACGCATAACGCGTAACGCATAACGCATAACGCACAACGCATAACGCATAACGCATAACGTATAACTCATAACGCATAACGCATAAAGCATAACGCATAACGCATAACGCATAACGCATAACGCATAACGCATAACGCATAACGCATAACGCAAACGCATAACGCATAACGCATACCGTATAACGCATATCGCATAACGCATAACGCAAACGTATAACGCACAACGCATAACGCATAACGCATAACGCATAACGCATAACGCATAATGCATAACACATAACGCATAACGCATAATGCATAACGCATAAAGCATAACGCATAACGCATTACGCATAACTTATAACTCATAACTCATAAGGAGTAACGCATATCGCATAAAGCATAACGCATAACGCATAACGCGTAACGCATAACGCATAACGCACAACGCATAACGCATAACGCATGTCGGATCACGCATAACGCATAACGCATAAAGCATAAATCATAACGCATAACGCATAACGTTAACGCATAACCCATAACGCATAAGGCTTGATGCATGACGCATATCGCATATCGCATAAGGCTTGATGCATGACGCATATCGCATAACGCATAACGCATAACGCATAACGCATAACGCATAACGCATAACGCATAACGCATAACGCATAACGCATAACGCATAACGCATAACGCATAACGCATAACACTTAACGCATAACTCATATCGCATAACGCATAAATCATAACCCATAACGCACAACGCATAACGCATAATGCACAACGCATAACGAATACCGCAAAACGCATAACGCATAACGCATAACGCATAACGCATAACGCATAACTCATAACGCATAACGCATAACGCATAACGCATAAAGCATAAAGCATAAATCATAACGCATAACGAATACCGCAAAACGTATATCGCCTAACACATAACGGATCACGCAGAACGCATAACGCATAACGTATAACGCATAACGCATAACGCATAACACATAACGCATAACGCATAATGCTCAACGCATAACGAATACAGCAAAACGCATAACGCTTAACGCATAACGCATCACGCACAACGCATAACGCATAATTCATAACACATAACGCATAACGCATAACGCATAACGCATAAAGCGTAACGCATAACGCATAACGCATAACGCATAACGCATAAAGCATAACGCATAACGCATTACGCATAACTTATAACTCATAACTCATAAGGAGTAACGCATATCGCATAAAGCATAACGCATAACGCATAACGCGTAACGCATAACGCATAACGCACAACGCATAACGCATAACGCATAACGTATAATTCATAACGCATAACGCATAAAGCATAACGCATAACGCATAACGCATAACGCATAACGCATAACGCATAACGCATAACGCATAACGCATAACGCAAACGCATAACGCATAACGCATACCGTATAACGCATAACGCATAACGCATAACGCAAACGTATAACGCACAACGCATAACGCATAACGCATAACGCATAACGCATAACGCATAACGCATAACGCGTAACGCATAACGCATAACGCACAACGCATAACGCATAACGCATAACGTATAACTCATAACGCATAACGCATAAAGCATAACGCATAACGCATAACGCATAACGCATAACGCATTACGCATAACTTATAACTCATAACTCATAAGGAGTAACGCATATCGCATAAAGCATAACGCATAACGCATAACGCGTAACGCATAACGCATAACGCACAACGCATAACGCATAACGCATAACGTATAACTCATAACGCATAACGCATAACGCATAAAGCATAACGCATAACGCATAACGCATAACGCATAACGCATAACGCATAACGCAAACGCATAACGCATAACGCATACCGTATAACGCATAACGCATAACGCATAACGCAAACGTATAACGCACAACGCATAACGCATAACGCATAACGCATAATGCATAACGCATAATGCATAACACATAACGCATAACGCATAATGCATAACGCATAAAGCATAACGCATAACGCATTACGCATAACTTATAACTCATAACTCATAAGGAGTAACGCATATCGCATAAAGCATAACGCATAACGCATAACGCGTAACGCATAACGCATAACGCACAACGCATAACGCATAACGCATGTCGGATCACGCATAACGCATAACGCATAAAGCATAAATCATAACGCATAACGCATAACGTTAACGCATAACCCATAACGCATAAGGCTTGATGCATGACGCATATCGCATATCGCATAAGGCTTGATGCATGACGCATATCGCATAACGCATAACGCATAACGCATAACGCATAACGCATAACGCATAACGCATAACGCATAACGCATAACGCATAACGCATAACGCATAACGCATAACGCTTAACGCATAACTCATATCGCATAACGCATAAATCATAACCCATAACGCACAACGCATAACGCATAATGCACAACGCATAACGAATACCGCAAAACGCATAACGCATAACGCATAACGCATAACGCATAACGCATAACTCATAACGCATAACGCATAACGCATAACGCATAAAGCATAAAGCATAAATCATAACGCATAACGAATACCGCAAAACGTATATCGCCTAACACATAACGGATCACGCAGAACGCATAACGCATAACGTATAACGCATAACGCATAACGCATAACACATAACGCATAACGCATAATGCTCAACGTATAACGAATACAGCAAAACGCATAACGCTTAACGCATAACGCATCACGCATAATGCATAACGCATAATGCATAACACATAACGCATAACGCATAATGCATAACGCATAAAGCGTAACGCATAACGCATAACGCATAACGCATAACGCATAACGCATAAAGCATAACGCATAACGCATTACGCATAACTTATAACTCATAACTCATAAGGAGTAACGCATATCGCATAAAGCATAACGCATAACGCATAACGCGTAACGCATAACGCATAACGCACAACGCATAACGCATAACGCATAACGTATAATTCATAACGCATAACGCATAAAGCATAACGCATAACGCATAACGCATAACGCATAACGCATAACGCATAACGCATAACGCATAACGCATAACGCATAACGCAAACGCATAACGCATAACGCATACCGTATAACGCATAACGCATAACGCATAACGCATGAAGCATAACGCATAACGCATAACGCATAACGCATAACGCATAACGCATACCGTATAACGCATAGCGCATAACGCATAACGCATAACGCATAACGCATAACGCATAACGCATAACGCATAACGCATGAAACATAACGCATAACGCATAACTTATAACTCATTACTCATAACGAATAACGCATAACGCATAAGGCATAACGCATAACGCATAACGCATAACGCATAAAGCATAACGCATAACGCATAACGGATAAAGCATAATGCATAACGCATAACGCATAACGCATAACGCATAACGCATAACGCATAAAGCATAACGCATAACGCATAACGGATAAAGCATAATGCATAACGCATAACGCATAACGCATAACGCATAACTTATAACTCATAACTCATAACGAATAACGCATAACGCAAAATGCATAACGCATGTCGGATCACGCATAACGCATAACGCATAAAGCATAAATCATAACGCATAACGCATAACGTTAACGCATAACCCATAACGCATAAGGCTTGATGCATGACGCATATCGCATATCGCATAAGGCTTGATGCATGACGCATATCGCATAACGCATAACGCATAACGCATAACGCATAACGCATAACGCATAACGCATAACGCTTAACGCATAACTCATATCGCATAACGCATAAATCATAACCCATAACGCACAACGCATAACGCATAATGCACAACGCATAACGAATACCGCAAAACGCATAACGCATAACGCATAACGCATAACGCATAACGCATAACTCATAACGCATAACGCATAACGCATAACGCATAAAGCATAAAGCATAAATCATAACGCATAACGAATACCGCAAAACGTATATCGCCGAACACATGACGGATCACGCATAACGCATAACGCATAACGTATAACGCATAACGCATAACGCATAACACATAACGCATAACGCATAATGCTCAACGCATAACGAATACAGCAAAACGCATAACGCTTAACGCATAACGCATCACGCATAACGCATAACGCATAATGCATAACGCATAACGCATAACGCATAATGCATAACGCATAAAGCGTAACGCATAACGCATAACGCATAACGCATAACGCATAACGCATAAAGCATAACGCATAACGCATAACGCATTACGCATAACTTATAACTCATAACTCATAACGAATAACGCAAAATGCATAATGCATGTCGGATCACGCAAAACGCATAACGCATATCGCATAACGCATAACGCATAACGCATAACGAATAACGCATAAAGCATAACGCATAACGCATAAAGCATAACGCATAACGCATAACGCATAACGCATTACGCATAACGCATAACTTATAACTCATTACTCATAACGAATAACGCATAACGCATAACGCATAACGCATAACGCATAACGCATAACGCATAACGCATAAAGCATAACGCATAACGCATAACGGATAAAGCATAATGCATAACGCATAACGCATTACGCATAACTTATAACTCATAACTCATAACGAATAACGCATAACGCAAAATGCATAACGCATGTCGGATCACGCATAACGCATAACGCATAAAGCATAAATCATAACGCATAACGCATAACGTTAACGCATAACCCATAACGCATAAGGCTTGATGCATGACGCATATCGCATATCGCATAAGGCTTGATGCATGACGCATATCGCATAACGCATAACGCATAACGCATAACGCATAACGCATAACGCATAACGCATAACGCATAACGCGTAACGCATAACGCATAACGCATAACGCTTAACGCATAACTCATATCGCATAACGCATAAATCATAACCCATAACGCACAACGCATAACGCATAATGCACAACGCATAACGAATACCGCAAAACGCATAACGCATAACGCATAACGCATAACGCATAACGCATAACTCATAACGCATAACGCATAACGCATAACGCATAACGCATAAAGCATAAAGCATAAATCATAACGCATAACGAATACCGCAAAACGTATATCGCCTAACACATAACGGATCACGCAGAACGCATAACGCATAACGTATAACGCATAACGCATAACGCATAACGCATAACGCATAATGCTCAACGCATAACGAATACAGCAAAACGCATAACGCTTAACGCATAACGCATCACGCATAACGCATAACGCATAATGCATAACACATAACGCATAACGCATAATGCATAACGCATAAAGCGTAACGCATAACGCATAACGCATAACGCATAACGCATAACGCATAAAGCATAACGCATAACGCATTACGCATAACTTATAACTCATAACTCGTAAGGAGTAACGCATATCGCATAAAGCATAACGCATAACGCATAACGCGTAACGCATAACGCATAACGCACAACGCATAACGCATAACGCATAACGTATAACTCATAACGCATAACGCATAAAGCATAACGCATAACGCATAACGCATAACGCATAACGCATAACGCATAACGCATAACGCATAACGCATAACGCATAACGCAAACGCATAACGCATAACGCATACCGTATAACGCATAACGCATAACGCATAACGCAAACGTATAACGCAAAACGCATAACGCATAACGCATAACGCATAACGCATAATGCATAACACATAACGCATAACGCATAATGCATAACGCATAAAGCGTAACGCATAACGCATAACGCATAACGCATAACGCATAACGCATAAAGCATAACGCATAACGCATTACGCATAACTTATAACTCATAACTCATAAGGAGTAACGCATATCGCATAAAGCATAACGCATAACGCATAACGCGTAACGCATAACGCATAACGCACAACGCATAACGCATAACGCATAACGTATAACTCATAACGCATAACGCATAAAGCATAACGCATAACGCATAACGCATAACGCATAACGCATAACGCATAACGCATAACGCAAACGCATAACGCATAACGCATACCGTATAACGCATATCGCATAACGCATAACGCAAACGTATAACGCACAACGCATAACGCATAACGCATAACGCATAACGCATAATGCATAACACATAACGCATAACGCATAATGCATAACGCATAAAGCATAACGCATAACGCATTACGCATAACTTATAACTCATAACTCATAAGGAGTAACGCATATCGCATAAAGCATAACGCATAACGCATAACGCGTAACGCATAACGCATAACGCACAACGCATAACGCATAACGCATGTCGGATCACGCATAACGCATAACGCATAAAGCATAAATCATAACGCATAACGCATAACGTTAACGCATAACCCATAACGCATAAGGCTTGATGCATGACGCATATCGCATATCGCATAAGGCTTGATGCATGACGCATATCGCATAACGCATAACGCATAACGCATAACGCATAACGCATAACGCATAACGCATAACGCATAACGCATAACGCATAACGCATAACGCATAACGCATAACGCATAACGCATAACGCTTAACGCATAACTCATATCGCATAACGCATAAATCATAACCCATAACGCACAACGCATAACGCATAATGCACAACGCATAACGAATACCGCAAAACGCATAACGCATAACGCATAACGCATAACGCATAACGCATAACTCATAACGCATAACGCATAACGCATAACGCATAAAGCATAAAGCATAAATCATAACGCATAACGAATACCGCAAAACGTATATCGCCTAACACATAACGGATCACGCAGAACGCATAACGCATAACGTATAACGCATAACGCATAACGCATAACACATAACGCATAACGCATAATGCTCAACGCATAACGAATACAGCAAAACGCATAACGCTTAACGCATAACGCATCACGCACAACGCATAACGCATAATGCATAACACATAACGCATAACGCATAATGCATAACGCATAAAGCGTAACGCATAACGCATAACGCATAACGCATAACGCATAAAGCATAACGCATAACGCATTACGCATAACTAATAACTCATAACTCATAAGGAGTAACGCATATCGCATAAAGCATAACGCATAACGCATAACGCGTAACGCATAACGCATAACGCACAACGCATAACGCATAACGCATAACGTATAATTCATAACGCATAACGCATAACGCATAACGCATAACGCATAACGCATAACGCATAACGCATAACGCATAACGCATAACGCATAACGCATAACGCATAACGCAAACGCATAACGCATAACGCATACCGTATAACGCATAACGCATAACGCATAACGCAAACGTATAACGCACAACGCATAACGCATAACGCATAACGCATAACGCATAACGCATAACGCATAACGCGTAACGCATAACGCATAACGCACAACGCATAACGCATAACGCATAACGTATAACTCATAACGCATAACGCATAAAGCATAACGCATAACGCATAACGCATAACGCATAACGCATTACGCATAACTTATAACTCATAACTCATAAGGAGTAACGCATATCGCATAAAGCATAACGCATAACGCATAACGCGTAACGCATAACGCATAACGCACAACGCATAACGCATAACGCATAACGTATAACTCATAACGCATAACGCATAAAGCATAACGCATAACGCATAACGCATAACGCATAACGCATAACGCATAACGCATAACGCAAACGCATAACGCATAACGCATACCGTATAACGCATAACGCATAACGCATAACGCAAACGTATAACGCACAACGCATAACGCATAACGCATAACGCATAACGCATAACGCATAACGCATAACGCATAACGCATAACGCAAACGCATAACGCATAACGCATACCGTATAACGCATAACGCATAACGCATAACGCAAACGTATAACGCACAACGCATAACGCATAACGCATAACGCATAACGCATAACGCATAATGCATAACACATAACGCATAACGCATAATGCATAACGCATAAAGCGTAACGCATAACGCATAACGCATAACGCATAACGCATAACGCATAAAGCATAACGCATAACGCATTACGCATAACTTATAACTCATAACTCATAAGGAGTAACGCATATCGCATAAAGCATAACGCATAACGCATAACGCGTAACGCATAACGCATAACGCACAACGCATAACGCATAACGCATAACGTATAACTCATAACGCATAACGCATAAAGCATAACGCATAACGCATAACGCATAACGCATAACGCATAACGCATAACGCATAACGCATAACGCAAACGCATAACGCATAACGCATACCGTATAACGCATATCGCATAACGCATAACGCAAACGTATAACGCACAACGCATAACGCATAACGCATAACGCATAACGCATAACGCATAACGCATAACGCATAACGCATAACGCATAATGCATAACGCATAAAGCATAACGCATAACGCATTACGCATAACTTATAACTCATAACTCATAAGGAGTAACGCATATCGCATAAAGCATAACGCATAACGCATAACGCATAACGCATAACGCATAACGCATAACGCATAACGCATAACGCATGTCGGATCACGCATAACGCATAACGCATAAAGCATAAATCATAACGCATAACGCATAACGTTAACGCATAACCCATAACGCATAAGGCTTGATGCATGACGCATATCGCATATCGCATAAGGCTTGATGCATGACGCATATCGCATAACGCATAACGCATAACGCATAACGCATAACGCATAACGCATAACGCATAACGCATAACGCATAACGCATAACGCATAACGCATAACGCATAACGCATAACGCATAACGCATAACGCTTAACGCATAACTCATATCGCATAACGCATAAATCATAACCCATAACGCACAACGCATAACGCATAATGCACAACGCATAACGAATACCGCAAAACGCATAACGCATAACGCATAACGCATAACGCATAACGCATAACTCATAACGCATAACGCATAACGCATAACGCATAAAGCATAAAGCATAAATCATAACGCATAACGAATACCGCAAAACGTATATCGCCTAACACATAACGGATCACGCAGAACGCATAACGCATAACGTATAACGCATAACGCATAACGCATAACGCATAACGCATAACGCATAATGCTCAACGCATAACGAATACAGCAAAACGCATAACGCTTAACGCATAACGCATCACGCATAACGCATAACGCATAATGCATAACACATAACGCATAACGCATAATGCATAACGCATAAAGCGTAACGCATAACGCATAACGCATAACGCATAACGCATAACGCATAAAGCATAACGCATAACGCATTACGCATAACTTATAACTCATAACTCATAAGGAGTAACGCATATCGCATAAAGCATAACGCATAACGCATAACGCGTAACGCATAACGCATAACGCACAACGCATAACGCATAACGCATAACGTATAATTCATAACGCATAACGCATAAAGCATAACGCATAACGCATAACGCATAACGCATAACGCATAACGCATAACGCATAACGCATAACGCAAACGCATAACGCATAACGCATACCGTATAACGCATAACGCATAACGCATAACGCATGAAGCATAACGCATAACGCATAACGCATAACGCACAACGCATAACGCATACCGTATAACGCATAGCGCATAACGCATAACGCATAACGCATAACGCATAACGCATAACGCATAACGCATAACGCATGAAGCATAACGCATAACGCATAACTTATAACTCATTACTCATAACGAATAACGCATAACGCATAAGGCATAACGCATAACGCATAACGCATAACGCATAAAGCATAACGCATAACGCATAACGGATAAAGCATAATGCATAACGCATAACGCATAACGCATAACGCATAACGCATAACGCATAAAGCATAACGCATAACGCATAACGGATAAAGCATAATGCATAACGCATAACGCATAACGCATTACGCATAACTTATAACTCATAACTCATAACGAATAACGCATAACGCAAAATGCATAACGCATGTCGGATCACGCATAACGCATAACGCATAAAGCATAAATCATAACGCATAACGCATAACGTTAACGCATAACCCATAACGCATAAGGCTTGATGCATGACGCATATCGCATATCGCATAAGGCTTGATGCATGACGCATATCGCATAACGCATAACGCATAACGCATAACGCATAACGCATAACGCATAACGCATAACGCATAACGCTTAACGCATAACTCATATCGCATAACGCATAAATCATAACCCATAACGCACAACGCATAACGCATAATGCACAACGCATAACGAATACCGCAAAACGCATAACGCATAACGCATAACGCATAACGCATAACGCATAACTCATAACGCATAACGCATAACGCATAACGCATAAAGCATAAAGCATAAATCATAACGCATAACGAATACCGCAAAACGTATATCGCCGAACACATAACGGATCACGCATAACGCATAACGCATAACGTATAACGCATAACGCATAACGCATAACACATAACGCATAACGCATAATGCACAACGCATAACGAATACAGCAAAACGCATAACGCTTAACGCATAACGCATCACGCATAACGCATAACGCATAATGCATAACGCATAACGCATAACGCATAATGCATAACGCATAAAGCGTAACGCATAACGCATAACGCATAACGCATAACGCATAACGCATAACGCATAACGCATAACGCATAACGCATTACGCATAACTTATAACTCATAACTCATAACGAATAACGCAAAATGCATAATGCATGTCGGATCACGCAAAACGCATAACGCATATCGCATAACGCATAACGCATAACGCATAACGAATAACGCATAAAGCATAACGCATAACGCATAAAGCATAACGCATAACGCATAACGCATAACGCATTACGCATAACGCATAACTTATAACTCATTACTCATAACGAATAACGCATAACGCATAACGCATAACGCATAACGCATAACGCATAACGCATAACGCATAAAGCATAACGCATAACGCATAACGCATAACGCATAACGCATAACGCATAACGCATAACGCTTAACGCATAACTCATATCGCATAACGCATAAATCATAACCCATAACGCACAACGCATAACGCATAATGCACAACGCATAACGAATACCGCAAAACGCATAACGCATAACGCATAACGCATAACGCATAACGCATAACTCATAACGCATAACGCATAACGCATAACGCATAAAGCATAAAGCATAAATCATAACGCATAACGAATACCGCAAAACGTATATCGCCTAACACATAACGGATCACGCAGAACGCATAACGCATAACGTATAACGCATAACGCATAACGCATAACACATAACGCATAACGCATAATGCTCAACGCATAACGAATACAGCAAAACGCATAACGCTTAACGCATAACGCATCACGCATAACGCATAACGCATAATGCATAACACATAACGCATAACGCATAATGCATAACGCATAACGCATAACGCATAACGCATAACGCATAACGCATAATGCATAACGCATAAAGCATAACGCATAACGCATTACGCATAACTTATAACTCATAACTCATAAGGAGTAACGCATATCGCATAAAGCATAACGCATAACGCATAACGCATAACGCATAACGCATAACGCACAACGCATAACGCATAACGCATAACGTATAATTCATAACGCATAACGCATAAAGCATAACGCATAACGCATAACGCATAACGCATAACGCATAACGCATAACGCATAACGCATAACGCATAACGCATAACGCAAACGCATAACGCATAACGCATACCGTATAACGCATAACGCATAACGCATAACGCATGAAGCATAACGCATAACGCATAACGCATAACGCACAACGCATAACGCATACCGTATAACGCATAGCGCATAACGCATAACGCATAACGCATAACGCATAACGCATAACGCATAACGCATAACGCATAAAGCATAACGCATAACGCATAACTTATAACTCATTACTCATAACGAATAACGCATAACGCATAAGGCATAACGCATAACGCATAACGCATAACGCATAAAGCATAACGCATAACGCATAACGGATAAAGCATAATGCATAACGCATAACGCATAACGCATAACGCATAACGCATAACGCATAAAGCATAACGCATAACGCATAACGGATAAAGCATAATGCATAACGCATAACGCATAACGCATTACGCATAACTTATAACTCATAACTCATAACGAATAACGCATAACGCAAAATGCATAACGCATGTCGGATCACGCATAACGCATAACGCATAAAGCATAAATCATAACGCATAACGCATAACGTTAACGCATAACCCATAACGCATAAGGCTTGATGCATGACGCATATCGCATATCGCATAAGGCTTGATGCATGACGCATATCGCATAACGCATAACGCATAACGCATAACGCATAACGCATAACGCATAACGCATAACGCTTAACGCATAACTCATATCGCATAACGCATAAATCATAACCCATAACGCACAACGCATTACGCATAATGCACAACGCATAACGAATACCGCAAAACGCATAACGCATAACGCATAACGCATAACGCATAACGCATAACTCATAACGCATAACGCATAACGCATAACGCATAAAGCATAAAGCATAAATCATAACGCATAACGAATACCGCAAAACGTATATCGCCGAACACATAACGGATCACGCATAACGCATAACGCATAACGTATAACGCATAACGCATAACGCATAACACATAACGCATAACGCATAATGCTCAACGCATAACGAATACAGCAAAACGCATAACGCTTAACGCATAACGCATCACGCATAACGCATAACGCATAATGCATAACGCATAACGCATAACGCATAATGCATAACGCATAAAGCGTAACGCATAACGCATAACGCATAACGCATAACGCATAACGCATAACGCATAACGCATAACGCATAACGCATTACGCATAACTTATAACTCATAACTCATAACGAATAACGCAAAATGCATAATGCATGTCGGATCACGCAAAACGCATAACGCATATCGCATAACGCATAACGCATAACGCATAACGAATAACGCATAAAGCATAACGCATAACGCATAAAGCATAACGCATAACGCATAACGCATAACGCATAACGCATTACGCATAACGCATAACTTATAACTCATTACTCATAACGAATAACGCATAACGCATAACGCATAACGCATAACGCATAACGCATAACGCATAACGCATAAAGCATAACGCATAACGCATAACGGATAAAGCATAATGCATAACGCATAACGCATTACGCATAACTTATAACTCATAACTCATAACGAATAACGCATAACGCAAAATGCATAACGCATGTCGGATCACGCATAACGCATAACGCATAAAGCATAAATCATAACGCATAACGCATAACGTTAACGCATAACCCATAACGCATAAGGCTTGATGCATGACGCATATCGCATATCGCATAAGGCTTGATGCATGACGCATATCGCATAACGCATAACGCATAACGCATAACGCATAACGCATAACGCATAACGCATAACGCGTAACGCATAACGCATAACGCATAACGCTTAACGCATAACTCATATCGCATAACGCATAAATCATAACCCATAACGCACAACGCATAACGCATAATGCACAACGCATAACGAATACCGCAAAACGCATAACGCATAACGCATAACGCATAACGCATAACGCATAACGCATAACGCATAACGCATAACGCATAACGCATAACGCATAAAGCATAAAGCATAAATCATAACGCATAACGAATACCGCAAAACGTATATCGCCTAACACATAACGGATCACGCAGAACGCATAACGCATAACGTATAACGCATAACGCATAACGCATAACGCATAACGCATAATGCTCAACGCATAACGAATACAGCAAAACGCATAACGCTTAACGCATAACGCATCACGCATAACGCATAACGCATAAAGCATAACACATAACGCATAACGCATAATGCATAACGCATAAAGCGTAACGCATAACGCATAACGCATAACGCATAACGCATAACGCATAAAGCATAACGCATAACGCATTACGCATAACTTATAACTCATAACTCGTAAGGAGTAACGCATATCGCATAAAGCATAACGCATAACGCATAACGCGTAACGCATAACGCATAACGCACAACGCATAACGCATAACGCATAACGTATAACTCATAACGCATAACGCATAAAGCATAACGCATAACGCATAACGCATAACGCATAACGCATAACGCATAACGCATAACGCATAACGCATAACGCATAACGCATAACGCAAACGCATAACGCATAACGCATACCGTATAACGCATAACGCATAACGCATAACGCAAACGTATAACGCACAACGCATAACGCATAACGCATAACGCATAACGCATAATGCATAACACATAACGCATAACGCATAATGCATAACGCATAAAGCGTAACGCATAACGCATAACGCATAACGCATAACGCATAACGCATAACGCATAAAGCATAACGCATAACGCATTACGCATAACTTATAACTCATAACTCATAAGGAGTAACGCATATCGCATAAAGCATAACGCATAACGCATAACGCGTAACGCATAACGCATAACGCACAACGCATAACGCATAACGCATAACGTATAACTCATAACGCATAACGCATAAAGCATAACGCATAACGCATAACGCATAACGCATAACGCATAACGCATAACGCATAACGCATAACGCAAACGCATAACGCATAACGCATACCGTATAACGCATATCGCATAACGCATAACGCAAACGTATAACGCACAACGCATAACGCATAACGCATAACGCATAACGCATAACGCATAATGCATAACACATAACGCATAACGCATAATGCATAACGCATAAAGCATAACGCATAACGCATTACGCATAACTTATAACTCATAACTCATAAGGAGTAACGCATATCGCATAAAGCATAACGCATAACGCATAACGCGTAACGCATAACGCATAACGCACAACGCATAACGCATAACGCATGTCGGATCACGCATGACGCATAACGCATAAAGCATAAATCATAACGCATAACGCATAACGTTAACGCATAACCCATAACGCATAAGGCTTGATGCATGACGCATATCGCATATCGCATAAGGCTTGATGCATGACGCATATCGCATAACGCATAACGCATAACGCATAACGCATAACGCATAACGCATAACGCATAACGCATAACGCATAACGCATAACGCATAACGCTTAACGCATAACTCATATCGCATAACGCATAAATCATAACCCATAACGCACAACGCATAACGCATAATGCACAACGCATAACGAATACCGCATAACGCATAACGCATAACGCATAACGCATAACGCATAACGCATAACTCATAACGCATAACGCATAACGCATAACGCATAAAGCATAAAGCATAAATCATAACGCATAACGAATACCGCAAAACGTATATCGCCTAACACATAACGGATCACGCAGAACGCATAACGCATAACGTATAACGCATAACGCATAACGCATAACACATAACGCATAACGCATAATGCTCAACGCATAACGAATACAGCAAAACGCATAACGCTTAACGCATAACGCATCACGCACAACGCATAACGCATAATGCATAACACATAACGCATAACGCATAATGCATAACGCATAAAGCGTAACGCATAACGCATAACGCATAACGCATAACGCATAAAGCATAACGCATAACGCATTACGCATAACTTATAACTCATAACTCATAAGGAGTAACGCATATCGCATAAAGCATAACGCATAACGCATAACGCGTAACGCATAACGCATAACGCACAACGCATAACGCATAACGCATAACGTATAATTCATAACGCATAACGCATAAAGCATAACGCATAACGCATAACGCATAACGCATAACGCATAACGCATAACGCATAACGCATAACGCATAACGCAAACGCATAACGCATAACGCATACCGTATAACGCATAACGCATAACGCATAACGCAAACGTATAACGCACAACGCATAACGCATAACGCATAACGCATAACGCATAACGCATAACGCATAACGCGTAACGCATAACGCATAACGCACAACGCATAACGCATAACGCATAACGTATAACTCATAACGCATAACGCATAAAGCATAACGCATAACGCATAACGCATAACGCATAACGCATTACGCATAACTTATAACTCATAACTCATAAGGAGTAACGCATATCGCATAAAGCATAACGCATAACGCATAACGCGTAACGCATAACGCATAACGCACAACGCATAACGCATAACGCATAACGTATAACTCATAACGCATAACGCATAAAGCATAACGCATAACGCATAACGCATAACGCATAACGCATAACGCATAACGCATAACGCAAACGCATAACGCATAACGCATACCGTATAACGCATAACGCATAACGCATAACGCAAACGTATAACGCACAACGCATAACGCATAACGCATAACGCATAACGCATAACGCATAACGCATAACGCATAACGCATAACGCAAACGCATAACGCATAACGCATACCGTATAACGCATAACGCATAACGCATAACGCAAACGTATAACGCACAACGCATAACGCATAACGCATAACGCATAACGCATAACGCATAATGCATAACACATAACGCATAACGCATAATGCATAACGCATAAAGCGTAACGCATAACGCATAACGCATAACGCATAACGCATAACGCATAAAGCATAACGCATAACGCATAACGCATTACGCATAACTTATAACTCATAACTCATAAGGAGTAACGCATATCGCATAAAGCATAACGCATAACGCATAACGCGTAACGCATAACGCATAACGCACAACGCATAACGCATAACGCATAACGTATAACTCATAACGCATAACGCATAAAGCATAACGCATAACGCATAACGCATAACGCATAACGCATAACGCATAACGCATAACGCATAACGCATAACGCATAACGCAAACGCATAACGCATAACGCATACCGTATAACGCATATCGCATAACGCATAACGCAAACGTATAACGCACAACGCATAACGCATAACGCATAACGCATAACGCATAACGCATAACGCATAACACATAACGCATAACGCATAATGCATAACGCATAAAGCATAACGCATAACGCATTACGCATAACTTATAACTCATAACTCATAAGGAGTAACGCATATCGCATAAAGCATAACGCATAACGCATAACGCGTAACGCATAACGCATAACGCACAACGCATAACGCATAACGCATGTCGGATCACGCATAACGCATAACGCATAAAGCATAAATCATAACGCATAACGCATAACGTTAACGCATAACCCATAACGCATAAGGCTTGATGCATGACGCATATCGCATATCGCATAAGGCTTGATGCATGACGCATATCGCATAACGCATAACGCATAACGCATAACGCATAACGCATAACGCATAACGCATAACGCATAACGCATAACGCATAACGCATAACGCTTAACGCATAACTCATATCGCATAACGCATAAATCATAACCCATAACGCACAACGCATAACGCATAATGCACAACGCATAACGAATACCGCAAAACGCATAACGCATAACGCATAACGCATAACGCATAACGCATAACTCATAACGCATAACGCATAACGCATAACGCATAAAGCATAAAGCATAAATCATAACGCATAACGAATACCGCAAAACGTATATCGCCTAACACATAACGGATCACGCAGAACGCATAACGCATAACGTATAACGCATAACGCATAACGCATAACACATAACGCATAACGCATAATGCTCAACGCATAACGAATACAGCAAAACGCATAACGCTTAACGCATAACGCATCACGCATAACGCATAACGCATAATGCATAACACATAACGCATAACGCATAATGCATAACGCATAAAGCGTAACGCATAACGCATAACGCATAACGCATAACGCATAACGCATAAAGCATAACGCATAACGCATTACGCATAACTTATAACTCATAACTCATAAGGAGTAACGCATATCGCATAAAGCATAACGCATAACGCATAACGCGTAACGCATAACGCATAACGCACAACGCATAACGCATAACGCATAACGTATAATTCATAACGCATAACGCATAAAGCATAACGCATAACGCATAACGCATAACGCATAACGCATAACGCATAACGCATAACGCATAACGCATAACGCAAACGCATAACGCATAACGCATACCGTATAACGCATAACGCATAACGCATAACGCATGAAGCATAACGCATAACGCATAACGCATAACGCATAACGCATAACGCATACCGTATAACGCATAGCGCATAACGCATAACGCATAACGCATAACGCATAACGCATAACGCATAACGCATAACGCATGAAGCATAACGCATAACGCATAACTTATAACTCATTACTCATAACGAATAACGCATAACGCATAAGGCATAACGCATAACGCATAACGCATAACGCATAAAGCATAACGCATAACGCATAACGGATAAAGCATAATGCATAACGCATAACGCATAACGCATAACGCATAACGCATAACGCATAAAGCATAACGCATAACGCATGACGGATAAAGCATAATGCATAACGCATAACGCATAACGCATTACGCATAACTTATAACTCATAACTCATAACGAATAACGCATAACGCAAAATGCATAACGCATGTCGGATCACGCATAACGCATAACGCATAAAGCATAAATCATAACGCATAACGCATAACGTTAACGCATAACCCATAACGCATAAGGCTTGATGCATGACGCATATCGCATATCGCATAAGGCTTGATGCATGACGCATATCGCATAACGCATAACGCATAACGCATAACGCATAACGCATAACGCATAACGCTTAACGCATAACTCATATCGCATAACGCATAAATCATAACCCATAACGCACAACGCATAACGCATAATGCACAACGCATAACGAATACCGCAAAACGCATAACGCATAACGCATAACGCATAACGCATAACGCATAACTCATAACGCATAACGCATAACGCATAACGCATAAAGCATAAAGCATAAATCATAACGCATAACGAATACCGCAAAACGTATATCGCCGAACACATAACGGATCACGCATAACGCATAACGCATAACGTATAACGCATAACGCATAACGCATAACACATAACGCATAACGCATAATGCTCAACGCATAACGAATACAGCAAAACGCATAACGCTTAACGCATAACGCATCACGCATAACGCATAACGCATAATGCATAACGCATAACGCATAACGCATAATGCATAACGCATAAAGCGTAACGCATAACGCATAACGCATAACGCATAACGCATAACGCATAAAGCATAACGCATAACGCATAACGCATTACGCATAACTTATAACTCATAACTCATAACGAATAACGCAAAATGCATAATGCATGTCGGATCACACAAAACGCATAACGCATATCGCATAACGCATAACGCATAACGCATAACGAATAACGCATAAAGCATAACGCATAACGCATAAAGCATAACGCATAACGCATAACGCATAACGCATTACGCATAACGCATAACTTATAACTCATTACTCATAACGAATAACGCATAACGCATAACGCATAACGCATAACGCATAACGCATAACGCATAACGCATAAAGCATAACGCATAACGCATAACGGATAAAGCATAATGCATAACGCATAACGCATTACGCATAACTTATAACTCATAACTCATAACGAATAACGCATAACGCAAAATGCATAACGCATGTCGGATCACGCATAACGCATAACGCATAAAGCATAAATCATAACGCATAACGCATAACGTTAACGCATAACCCATAACGCATAAGGCTTGATGCATGACGCATATCGCATATCGCATAAGGCTTGATGCATGACGCATATCGCATAACGCATAACGCATAACGCATAACGCATAACGCATAACGCATAACGCATAACGCATAACGCGTAACGCATAACGCATAACGCATAACGCTTAACGCATAACTCATATCGCATAACGCATAAATCATAACCCATAACGCACAACGCATAACGCATAATGCACAACGCATAACGAATACCGCAAAACGCATAACGCATAACGCATAACGCATAACGCATAACGCATAACTCATAACGCATAACGCATAACGCATAACGCATAACGCATAACGCATAAAGCATAAAGCATAAATCATAACGCATAACGAATACCGCAAAACGTATATCGCCTAACACATAACGGATCACGCAGAACGCATAACGCATAACGTATAACGCATAACGCATAACACATAACGCATAACGCATAATGCTCAACGCATAACGAATACAGCAAAACGCATAACGCTTAACGCATAACGCATCACGCATAACGCATAACGCATAATGCATAACACATAACGCATAACGCATAATGCATAACGCATAACGCGTAACGCATAACGCATAACGCATAACGCATAACGCATAACGCATAAAGCATAACGCATAACGCATTACGCATAACTTATAACTCATAACTCGTAAGGAGTAACGCATATCGCATAAAGCATAACGCATAACGCATAACGCGTAACGCATAACGCATAACGCACAACGCATAACGCATAACGCATAACGCATAACGCATAACGCATAACGCATAAAGCATAACGCATAACGCATAACGCATAACGCATAACGCATAACGCATAACGCATAACGCATAACGCATAACGCATAACGCATAACGCAAACGCATAACGCATAACGCATACCGTATAACGCATAACGCATAACGCATAACGCAAACGTATAACGCACAACGCATAACGCATAACGCATAACGCATAACGCATAATGCATAACACATAACGCATAACGCATAATGCATAACGCATAAAGCGTAACGCATAACGCATAACGCATAACGCATAACGCATAACGCATAAAGCATAACGCATAACGCATTACGCATAACTTATAACTCATAACTCATAAGGAGTAACGCATATCGCATAAAGCATAACGCATAACGCATAACGCATAACGCATAACGCATAACGCACAACGCATAACGCATAACGCATAACGTATAACTCATAACGCATAACGCATAAAGCATAACGCATAACGCATAACGCATAACGCATAACGCATAACGCATAACGCATAACGCATAACGCAAACGCATAACGCATAACGCATACCGTATAACGCATATCGCATAACGCATAACGCAAACGTATAACGCACAACGCATAACGCATAACGCATAACGCATAACGCATAACGCATAATGCATAACACATAACGCATAACGCATAATGCATAACGCATAAAGCATAACGCATAACGCATTACGCATAACTTATAACTCATAACTCATAAGGAGTAACGCATATCGCATAAAGCATAACGCATAACGCATAACGCATAACGCATAACGCATAACGCATAACGCATAACGCATAACGCATGTCGGATCACGCATAACGCATAACGCATAAAGCATAAATCATAACGCATAACGCATAACGTTAACGCATAACCCATAACGCATAAGGCTTGATGCATGACGCATATCGCATATCGCATAAGGCTTGATGCATGACGCATATCGCATAACGCATAACGCATAACGCATAACGCATAACGCATAACGCATAACGCATAACGCATAACGCATAACGCATAACGCATAACGCATAACGCATAACGCTTAACGCATAACTCATATCGCATAACGCATAAATCATAACCCATAACGCACAACGCATAACGCATAATGCACAACGCATAACGAATACCGCAAAACGCATAACGCATAACGCATAACGCATAACGCATAACGCATAACTCATAACGCATAACGCATAACGCATAACGCATAAAGCATAAAGCATAAATCATAACGCATAACGAATACCGCAAAACGTATATCGCCTAACACATAACGGATCACGCAGAACGCATAACGCATAACGTATAACGCATAACGCATAACGCATAACACATAACGCATAACGCATAATGCTCAACGCATAACGAATACAGCAAAACGCATAACGCTTAACGCATAACGCATCACGCACAACGCATAACGCATAATGCATAACACATAACGCATAACGCATAATGCATAACGCATAAAGCGTAACGCATAACGCATAACGCATAACGCATAACGCATAAAGCATAACGCATAACGCATTACGCATAACTTATAACTCATAACTCATAAGGAGTAACGCATATCGCATAAAGCATAACGCATAACGCATAACGCATAACGCATAACGCATAACGCACAACGCATAACGCATAACGCATAACGTATAATTCATAACGCATAACGCATAACGCATAACGCATAACGCATAACGCATAACGCATAACGCATAACGCATAACGCATAACGCATAACGCATAACGCAAACGCATAACGCATAACGCATACCGTATAACGCATAACGCATAACGCATAACGCAAACGTATAACGCACAACGCATAACGCATAACGCATAACGCATAACGCATAACGCATAACGCATAACGCGTAACGCATAACGCATAACGCACAACGCATAACGCATAACGCATAACGTATAACTCATAACGCATAACGCATAAAGCATAACGCATAACGCATAACGCATAACGCATAACGCATTACGCATAACTTATAACTCATAACTCATAAGGAGTAACGCATATCGCATAAAGCATAACGCATAACGCATAACGCGTAACGCATAACGCATAACGCACAACGCATAACGCATAACGCATAACGTATAACTCATAACGCATAACGCATAAAGCATAACGCATAACGCATAACGCATAACGCATAACGCATAACGCATAACGCATAACGCAAACGCATAACGCATAACGCATACCGTATAACGCATAACGCATAACGCATAACGCAAACGTATAACGCACAACGCATAACGCATAACGCATAACGCATATCGCATAACGCATAACGCATAACGCATAACGCATAACGCATAACGCATAACGCATAACGCATAACGCATAACGCATAACGCATAAAGCATAACGCATAACGCATAACGCATAACGCATAACTTATAACTCATTACTCATAACGAATAACGATAACGCATAACGCATAACGGATAACGCATATCGCATAACGCATAACGCATAATGCATAACGCATAAAGCATAACGCATAACACATAACGCATAACCCCTAACGCATAACGCATAACGCATAACGCATAACGCATAACGCCTAACGCATAACGGATAACGCATAACCCCTAACGCATAACGCATAACGCATAACGCATAACGTGTAACTAATAACTCACAACGCATAAAGCATAACGCATAACGCATAACGCATATCGCATATCGCATAACGCATAACGCATAACGTATAACGCATAACGCATACCGTATAACGCATAACGCATAACGCAAACGTATAACGCACAACGCATAACGCATAACGAACAACGGATAACGCATAACGCATAACGCATAACGAATACCGCAAAACGTATATCGCCTAACACATAACGGATCACGCATAACGCATAACGCATAACGCATAACGCATAACGCATAACACATAACGCATAACACATAATGCACAACGCATTACGAATACAGCAAAACGCATAACGCTTAACGCATAACGGATCACGCATAACGCATAACGCATAATGCATAACGCATAACGCATAACGCATAATGCATAACGCATAAAGCATAACGCATAACGCATAACGCATAAAGCATAACACATAACGCATAACTCATAATGCACAACGCATAACGAATACAGCAAAACGCATAACGCTTAACGCATAACGCATAACGCATAACACATAATGCATAACGCATAACGCATAACGCATAACGCATAACGCATAACGCATAACGCATAACGTATAACGTATAACGCATACCGCATTACGCATAACTTTTAACCCATAACTTATAAGGAGTAACGCATAACGCATAAAGCATAACGCATAACGCATAACGCATAACGCATAACGCATAACGCATAACTTATAACTCATTACTCATAACGAATAACGCATAACGCATAACTTATAACTCATTACTCATAACGCATAACGCATAACGCATAAAGCATAACGCATAACGCATAAATCATAACGCATAACGCATAACGTTACCGCATAACCCATAACCCCTAACGCATAACGCATAACGCATAACGCATAACGCATAACGCCTAACGCATAACGGATAACGCATAACCCCTAACGCATAACGCATAACGCATAACGCATAACGTGTAACTAATAACTCACAACGCATAAAGCATAACGCATAACGCATAACGCATATCGCATATCGCATAACGCATAACGCATAACGTATAACGCATAACGCATACCGTATAACGCATAACGCATAACGCAAACGTATAACGCACAACGCATAACGCATAACGAACAACGGATAACGCATAACGCATAACGCATAACGAATACCGCAAAACGTATATCGCCTAACACATAACGGATCACGCATAACGCATAACGCATAACGCATAACGCATAACGCATAACACATAACGCATAACACATAATGCACAACGCATTACGAATACAGCAAAACGCATAACGCTTAACGCATAACGGATCACGCATAACGCATAACGCATAATGCATAACGCATAACGCATAACGCATAATGCATAACGCATAAAGCATAACGCATAACGCATAACGCATAAAGCATAACACATAACGCATAACTCATAATGCACAACGCATAACGAATACAGCAAAACGCATAACGCTTAACGCATAACGCATAACGCATAACACATAATGCATAACGCAGAACGCATAACGCATAACGCATAACGCATAACGCATAACGTATAACGTATAACGCATACCGCATTACGCATAACTTTTAACTCATAACTCATAAGGAGTAACGCATAACGCATAAAGCATAACGCATAACGCATAACGCATAAAGCATAACGCATAACGCATAACTTATAACTCATTACTCATAACGAATAACGCATAACGCATAACTTATAACTCATTACTCATAACGCATAACGCATAACGCATAACGCATAACGCATAACGCATAAATCATAACGCATAACGCATAACGTTAACGCATAACCCATAACGCATAACTTATAACCCATAACTCATAAGGAGTAACGCATAACGCATAAAGCATAACGCATGACGCATAACGCATAAAGCATAACGCATAACGCATAACGCATAACGCATAACGCATAACGCATAACGCATAACGCATAACGCATAACGCATAACGCATAACGCATAACGCATAACGCATAACGCATAACGCATACCGTATAACGCATAGCGCATAACGCATAACGCATAACGCATAACGCATAACGCATAACGCATAACGCATAACGCATAACGCATGAAGCATAACGCATAACGCATAACTTATAACTCATTACTCATAACGAATAACGCATAACGCATAAGGCATAACGCATAACGCATAACGCATAACGCATAAAGCATAACGCATAACGCATAACGGATAAAGTATAATGCATAACGCATAACGCATAACGCATTAAACATAACTTATAACTCATAACTCATAACGAATAACGCATAACGCAAAATGCATAATGCATGTCGGATCACGCATAACGCATAACGCATAACGCTTAACGCATAACTCATATCGCATAACGCATAAATCATAACCCACAACGCACAACGCATAACGCATAATGCACAACGCATAACGAATACCGCAAAACGCATAACGCATAACGCATAACGCATAACGCATAACGCATAACTCATAACGCATAACGCATAACGCATAACGCATAAAGCATAAAGCATAAATCATAACGCATAACGAATACCGCAAAACGTATATCGCCTAACACATAACGGATCACGCATAACGCATAACGCATAACGTATAACGCATAACGCATAACGCATAACACATAACGCATAACGCATAATGCTCAACGCATAACGAATACAGCAAAACGCATAACGCTTAACGCATAACGCATCACGCATAACGCATAACGCATAATGCATAACGCATAACGCATAACGCATAATGCATAACGCATAAAGCGTAACGCATAACGCATAACGCATAACGCATAACGCATAACGCATAAAGCATAACGCATAACGCATAACGCATTACGCATAACTTATAACTCATAACTCATAAGGAGTAACGCATATCGCATAAAGCATAACGCATAACGCATAACGCGTAACGCATAACGCATAACGCATAACGCATAACGCATAACGCATAACGTATAACTCATAACGCATAACGCATAAAGCATAACGCATAACGCATAACGCATAACGCATAACGCATAACGCATAACGCAAACGCATAACGCATAACGCATACCGTATAACGCAAAACGCATAACGCATAACGCAAACGTATAACGCACAACGCATAACGCATAACGCATAACGCATAACGCATAACGCATAACATATAACGCATAACGCATAACGCATAACGCATAATGCATAACGCATAACGTATAACTCATAACGCATAACGCATAAAGCATAACGCATAACGCATAACGCATAACGCATAACGCATAACGCATAACGCATAACGCATAACGCATAACGCATAACGGATCACGCATAACGCATAACGCATAACGCATAACGCATAACGCATAACGCATAAAGCATAACGCATAACGCATAACGGATTACGCATAACTTATAACTCATAACTCATAAGGAGTAACGCATAACGCATAAAGCATAACGCATAACGCATAACGCATAACGCATAACGCATAACGCATAACGCATAACGCATAACGCATAACGGATAAAGCATAATGCATAACGCATAACGCATAACGCATTACGCATAACTTATAACTCATAACTCATAACGAATAACGCAAAATGCATAATGCATGTCGGATCACGCATAACGCATAACGCATAACGCATAAAGCATAACGCATAACGCATAACGCATAACGCATAACGCATTACGCATAACGCATAACTTATAACTCATTACTCATAACGAATAACGCATGACGCATA
The DNA here is from genome assembly GCA_916610235.2 of Lasioglossum morio. Classification (NCBI taxonomy): domain Eukaryota; kingdom Metazoa; phylum Arthropoda; class Insecta; order Hymenoptera; family Halictidae; genus Lasioglossum; species Lasioglossum morio. The sequence continues at coordinate 2,983,655 of CAKAJA020000423.1, forward strand.
ACGCATAACGCATAACGCATAACGCATAACGCATAACGCATAAAGCATAACGCATAACGCATAACGGATAAAGCATAATGCATAACGCATAACGCATAACGCATTACGCATAACTTATAACTCATAACTCATAACGAATAACGCATAACGCAAAATGCATAACGCATGTCGGATCACGCATAACGCATAACGCATAAAGCATAAATCATAACGCATAACGCATAACGTTAACGCATAACCCATAACGCATAAGGCTTGATGCATGACGCATATCGCATATCGCATAAGGCTTGATGCATGACGCATATCGCATAACGCATAACGCATAACGCATAACGCATAACGCATAACGCATAACGCATAACGCATAACGCATAACGCATAAAGCATAACGCATAACGCATAACGCATTACGCATAACTTATAACTCATAACTCATAAGGAGTAACGCATATCGCATAAAGCATAACGCATAACGCATAACGCGTAACGCATAACGCATAACGCACAACGCATAACGCATAACGCATAACGTATAACTCATAACGCATAACGCATAAAGCATAACGCATAACGCATAACGCATAACGCATAACGCATAACGCATAACGCATAACGCATAACGCAAACGCATAACGCATAACGCATACCGTATAACGAAAAACGCATAACGCATAACGCAAACGTATAACGCACAACGCATAACGCATAACGCATAACGCATAACGCATAACGCATAACGCATAACGCATAACGCATAACATATAACGCATAACGCATAACGCATAATGCATAACGCATAACGTATAACTCATAACGCATAACGCATAAAGCATAACGCATAACGCATAACGCATAACGCATAACGCATAACGCATAACGCATAACGCATAACGCATAACGCATAACGCGTAACGCATAACGCATAACGCACAACGCATAACGCATAACGCATAACGTATAACTCATAACGCATAACGCATAAAGCATAACGCATAACGCATAACGCATAACGCATAACGCATAACGCATAACGCATAACGCATAACGCAAACGCATAACGCATAACGCATACCGTATAACGCATATCGCATAACGCATAACGCAAACGTATAACGCACAACGCATAACGCATAACGCATAACGCATAACGCATAACGCATAATGCATAACACATAACGCATAACGCAAAATGCATAACGCATAAAGCATAACGCATAACGCATTACGCATAACTTATAACTCATAACTCATAAGGAGTAACGCATATCGCATAAAGCATAACGCATAACGCATAACGCATAACGCATAACGCATAACGCATAACGCATAACGCATAACGCATGTCGGATCACGCATAACGCATAACGCATAAAGCATAAATCATAACGCATAACGCATAACGTTAACGCATAACCCATAACGCATAAGGCTTGATGCATGACGCATATCGCATATCGCATAAGGCTTGATGCATGACGCATATCGCATAACGCATAACGCATAACGCATAACGCATAACGCATAACGCATAACGCATAACGCATAACGCATAACGCATAACGCATAACGCATAACGCATAACGCATAACGCTTAACGCATAACTCATATCGCATAACGCATAAATCATAACCCATAACGCACAACGCATAACGCATAATGCACAACGCATAACGAATACCGCAAAACGCATAACGCATAACGCATAACGCATAACGCATAACGCATAACTCATAACGCATAACGCATAACGCATAACGCATAAAGCATAAAGCATAAATCATAACGCATAACGAATACCGCAAAACGTATATCGCCTAACACATAACGGATCACGCAGAACGCATAACGCATAACGTATAACGCATAACGCATAACGCATAACACATAACGCATAACGCATAATGCTCAACGCATAACGAATACAGCAAAACGCATAACGCTTAACGCATAACGCATCACGCACAACGCATAACGCATAATGCATAACACATAACGCATAACGCATAATGCATAACGCATAAAGCGTAACGCATAACGCATAACGCATAACGCATAACGCATAAAGCATAACGCATAACGCATTACGCATAACTTATAACTCATAACTCATAAGGAGTAACGCATATCGCATAAAGCATAACGCATAACGCATAACGCGTAACGCATAACGCATAACGCACAACGCATAACGCATAACGCATAACGTATAATTCATAACGCATAACGCATAAAGCATAACGCATAACGCATAACGCATAACGCATAACGCATAACGCATAACGCATAACGCATAACGCATAACGCATAACGCAAACGCATAACGCATAACGCATACCGTATAACGCATAACGCATAACGCATAACGCAAACGTATAACGCACAACGCATAACGCATAACGCATAACGCATAACGCATAACGCATAACGCATAACGCGTAACGCATAACGCATAACGCACAACGCATAACGCATAACGCATAACGTATAACTCATAACGCATAACGCATAAAGCATAACGCATAACGCATAACGCATAACGCATAACGCATTACGCATAACTTATAACTCATAACTCATAAGGAGTAACGCATATCGCATAAAGCATAACGCATAACGCATAACGCGTAACGCATAACGCATAACGCACAACGCATAACGCATAACGCATAACGTATAACTCATAACGCATAACGCATAAAGCATAACGCATAACGCATAACGCATAACGCATAACGCATAACGCATAACGCATAACGCAAACGCATAACGCATAACGCATACCGTATAACGCATAACGCATAACGCATAACGCAAACGTATAACGCACAACGCATAACGCATAACGCATAACGCATATCGCATAACGCATAACGCATAACGCATAACGCATAACGCATAACGCATAACGCATAACGCATAACGCATAACGCATAACGCATAAAGCATAACGCATAACGCATAACGCATAACGCATAACTTATAACTCATTACTCATAACGAATAACGATAACGCATAACGCATAACGGATAACGCATATCGCATAACGCATAACGCATAATGCATAACGCATAAAGCATAACGCATAACACATAACGCATAACCCCTAACGCATAACGCATAACGCATAACGCATAACGCATAACGCCTAACGCATAACGGATAACGCATAACCCCTAACGCATAACGCATAACGCATAACGCATAACGTGTAACTAATAACTCACAACGCATAAAGCATAACGCATAACGCATAACGCATATCGCATATCGCATAACGCATAACGCATAACGTATAACGCATAACGCATACCGTATAACGCATAACGCATAACGCAAACGTATAACGCACAACGCATAACGCATAACGAACAACGGATAACGCATAACGCATAACGCATAACGAATACCGCAAAACGTATATCGCCTAACACTTAACGGATCACGCATAACGCATAACGCATAACGCATAACGCATAACGCATAACACATAACGCATAACACATAATGCACAACGCATTACGAATACAGCAAAACGCATAACGCTTAACGCATAACGGATCACGCATAACGCATAACGCATAATGCATAACGCATAACGCATAACGCATAATGCATAACGCATAAAGCGTAACGCATAACGCATAACGCATAAAGCATAACACATAACGCATAACTCATAATGCACAACGCATAACGAATACAGCAAAACGCATAACGCTTAACGCATAACGCATAACGCATAACACATAATGCATAACGCATAACGCATAACGCATAACGCATAACGCATAACGCATAACGCATAACGTATAACGTATAACGCATACCGCATTACGCATAACTTTTAACCCATAACTTATAAGGAGTAACGCATAACGCATAAAGCATAACGCATAACGCATAACGCATAACGCATAACGCATAACGCATAACTTATAACTCATTACTCATAACGAATAACGCATAACGCATAACTTATAACTCATTACTCATAACGCATAACGCATAACGCATAAAGCATAACGCATAACGCATAAATCATAACGCATAACGCATAACGTTACCGCATAACCCATAACCCCTAACGCATAACGCATAACGCATAACGCATAACGCATAACGCCTAACGCATAACGGATAACGCATAACCCCTAACGCATAACGCATAACGCATAACGCATAACGTGTAACTAATAACTCACAACGCATAAAGCATAACGCATAACGCATAACGCATATCGCATATCGCATAACGCATAACGCATAACGTATAACGCATAACGCATACCGTATAACGCATAACGCATAACGCAAACGTATAACGCACAACGCATAACGCATAACGAACAACGGATAACGCATAACGCATAACGCATAACGAATACCGCAAAACGTATATCGCCTAACACATAACGGATCACGCATAACGCATAACGCATAACGCATAACGCATAACGCATAACACATAACGCATAACACATAATGCACAACGCATTACGAATACAGCAAAACGCATAACGCTTAACGCATAACGGATCACGCATAACGCATAACGCATAATGCATAACGCATAACGCATAACGCATAATGCATAACGCATAAAGCGTAACGCATAACGCATAACGCATAAAGCATAACACATAACGCATAACTCATAATGCACAACGCATAACGAATACAGCAAAACGCATAACGCTTAACGCATAACGCATAACGCATAACACATAATGCATAACGCAGAACGCATAACGCATAACGCATAACGCATAACGCATAACGTATAACGGATAACGCATAACTTTTAACTCATAACTCATAAGGAGTAACGCATAACGCATAACGCATAAAGCATAACACATAACGCATAAAGCATAACGCATAACGCATAACTTATAACTCATTACTCATAACGAATAACGCATAACGCATAACTTATAACTCATTACTCATAACGCATAACGCATAACGCATAAAGCATAACGCATAACGCATAAATCATAACGCATAACGCATAACGTTAACGCATAACGCATAACGCATAACTTATAACTCATTACCCATAACTCATAAGGAGTAACGCATAACGCATAAGCATAACGCATGACGCATAACGCATAAAGCATAACGCATAACGCATAACGCATAACGCATAACGCATAACGCATAACGCATAACGCATAACGCATAACGCATAACGCATAACGCATAACGCATAACGCATAACGCATAACGCATACCGTATAACGCATAGCTCATAACGCATAACGCATAACGCATAACGCATAACGCATAACGCATAACGCATAACGCATAACGCATGAAGCATAACGCATAACGCATAACTTATAACTCATTACTCATAACGAATAACGCATAACGCATAAGGCATAACGCATAACGCATAACGCATAACGCATAAAGCATAACGCATAACGCATAACGGATAAAGCATAATGCATAACGCATAACGCATAACGCATTAAACATAACTTATAACTCATAACTCATAACGAATAACGCATAACGCAAAATGCATAATGCATGTCGGATCACGCATAACGCATAACGCATAACGCTTAACGCATAACTCATATCGCATAACGCATAAATCATAACCCACAACGCACAACGCATAACGCATAATGCACAACGCATAACGAATACCGCAAAACGCATAACGCATAACGCATAACGCATAACGCATAACGCATAACGCATAACGCATAACGCATAACGCATAACGCATAAAGCATAAAGCATAAATCATAACGCATAACGAATACCGCAAAACGTATATCGCCTAACACATAACGGATCACGCATAACGCATAACGCATAACGTATAACGCATAACGCATAACGCATAACACATAACGCATAACGCATAATGCTCAACGCATAACGAATACAGCAAAACGCATAACGCTTAACGCATAACGCATCACGCATAACGCATAACTCATAATGCATAACGCATAACGCATAACGCATAATGCATAACGCATAAAGCGTAACGCATAACGCATAACGCATAACGCATAACGCATAACGCATAAAGCATAACGCATAACGCATAACGCATTACGCATAACTTATAACTCATAACTCATAAGGAGTAACGCATATCGCATAAAGCATAACGCATAACGCATAACGCGTAACGCATAACGCATAACGCACAACGCATAACGCATAACGCATAACGTATAACTCATAACGCATAACGCATAAAGCATAACGCATAACGCATAACGCATAACGCATAACGCATAACGCATAACGCAAACGCATAACGCATAACGCATACCGTATAACGCAAAACGCATAACGCATAACGCAAACGTATAACGCACAACGCATAACGCATAACGCATAACGCATAACGCATAACGCATAACGCATAACGCATAACGCATAACGCATAACGCATAATGCATAACGCATAACGTATAACTCATAACGCATAACGCATAAAGCATAACGCATAACGCATAACGCATAACGCATAACGCATAACGCATAACGCATAACGCATAACGCATAACGCATAACGGATCACGCATAACGCATAACGCATAACGCATAACGCATAACGCATAACGCATAAAGCATAACGCATAACGCATAACGGATTACGCATAACTTATAACTCATAACTCATAAGGAGTAACGCATAACGCATAAAGCATAACGCATAACGCATAACGCATAACGCATAACGCATAACGCATAACGCATAACGCATAACGCATAACGGATAAAGCATAATGCATAACGCATAACGCATAACGCATTACGCATAACTTATAACTCATAACTCATAACGAATAACGCAAAATGCATAATGCATGTCGGATCACGCATAACGCATAACGCATAACGCATAAAGCATAACGCATAACGCATAACGCATAACGCATTACGCATAACGCATAACTTATAACTCATTACTCATAACGAATAACGCATGACGCATAACGCATAACGCATAACGCATAACGCATAACGCATAACGCATAAAGCATAACGCATAACGCATAACGGATAAAGCATAATGCATAACGCATAACGCATAACGCATTACGCATAACTTATAACTCATAACTCATAACGAATAACGCATAACGCAAAATGCATAACGCATGTCGGATCACGCATAACGCATAACGCATAAAGCATAAATCATAACGCATAACGCATAACGTTAACGCATAACCCATAACGCATAAGGCTTGATGCATGACGCATATCGCATATCGCATAAGGCTTGATGCATGACGCATATCGCATAACGCATAACGCATAACGCATAACGCATAACGCATAACGCATAACGCATAACGCATAACGCATAACGCATAAAGCATAACGCATAACGCATAACGCATTACGCATAACTTATAACTCATAACTCATAAGGAGTAACGCATATCGCATAAAGCATAACGCATAACGCATAACGCGTAACGCATAACGCATAACGCACAACGCATAACGCATAACGCATAACGTATAACTCATAACGCATAACGCATAACGCATAACGCATAACGCATAACGCATAACGCATAACGCATAACGCATAACGCATAACGCATAACGCAAACGCATAACGCATAACGCATACCGTATAACGAAAAACGCATAACGCATAACGCAAACGTATAACGCACAACGCATAACGCATAACGCATAACGCATAACGCATAACGCATAACGCATAACGCATAACATATAACGCATAACGCATAACGCATAATGCATAACGCATAACGTATAACTCATAACGCATAACGCATAAAGCATAACGCATAACGCATAACGCATAACGCATAACGCATAACGCATAACGCATAACGCATAACGCATAACGCATAACGGATCACGCATAACGCATAACGCGTAACGCATAACGCATAACGCATAACGCATAAAGCATAACGCATAACGCATAACGGATTACGCATAACTTATAACTCATAACTCATAAGGCGTAACGCATAACGCATAAAGCATAACGCATAACGCATAACGCATAACGCATAACGCATAACGCATAACGCATAACGCATAACTTATAACTCATTACTCATAACGAATAACGCATAACGCATAACGCATAATGCATAATGCATAACGCATAACGTATAACGCATAACGCATAACGCATAACGAATAACGCATAAAGCATAACGCATAACGCATAACGCATAAAGCATAACGCATAACGCATAACGCATAACGCATTACGCATAACGCATAACGCATAACGCATAACGCATAACGCATAACGCATAAAGCATAACGCATAACGCATAACGGATAAAGCATAATGCATAACGCATAACGCATAACGCATTACGCATAACTTATAACTCATAAATCATAACGAATAACGCAAAATGCATAATGCATGTCGGATCACGCATAACGCATAACGCATAACGCATAAAGCATAACGCATAACGCATAACGCATAACGCATTACGCATAACGCATAACTTATAACTCATTACTCATAACGAATAACGCATAACGCATAACGCATAACGCATAACGCATAACGCATAACGCATAACGCATAACGCATAAAGCATAACGCATAACGCATAACGGATAAAGCATAATGCATAACGCATAACGCATAACGCATTACGCATAACTTATAACTCATAACTCATAACGAATAACGCATAACGCAAAATGCATAACGCATGTCGGATCACGAATAACGCATAACGCATAAAGCATAAATCATAACGCATAACGCATAACGTTAACGCATAACCCATAACGCATAAGGCTTGATGCATGACGCATATCGCATATCGCATAAAGCTTGATGCATGACGCATATCGCATAACGCATAACGCATAACGCATAACGCATAACGCATAACGCATAACGCATAACGCATAACGCATAACGCATAACGCATAACGCATAACGCATAACGCATAACGCATAACGCATAACGCATAACGCATAACGCATAACGCTTAACGCATAACTCATATCGCATAACGCATAAATCATAACCCATAACGCACAACGCATAACGCATAATGCACAACGCATAACGAATACCGCAAAACGCATAACGCATAACGCATAACGCATAACGCATAACGCATAACGCATAACTCATAACGCATAACGCATAACGCATAACGCATAAAGCATAAAGCATAAATCATAACGCATAACGAATACCGCAAAACGTATATCGCCTAACACATAACGGATCACGCAGAACGCATAACGCATAACGTATAACGCATAACGCATAACGCATAACACATAACGCATAACGCATAATGCTCAACGCATAACGAATACAGCAAAACGCATAACGCTTAACGCATAACGGATCACGCATAACGCATAACGCATAATGCATAACACATAACGCATAACGCATAATGCATAACGCATAAAGCGTAACGCATAACGCATAACGCATAACGCATAACGCATAACGCATAAAGCATAACGCATAACGCATTACGCATAACTTATAACTCATAACTCATAAGGAGTAACGCATATCGCATAAAGCATAACGCATAACGCATAACGCGTAACGCATAACGCATAACGCACAACGCATAACGCATAACGCATAACGTATAACTCATAACGCATAACGCATAAAGCATAACGCATAACGCATAACGCATAACGCATAACGCATAACGCATAACGCATAACGCATAACGCAAACGCATAACGCATAACGCATACCGTATAACGCATAACGCATAACGCCTAACGAAAACGTATAACGCACAACGCATAACGCATAACGCATAACGCATATCGCATAACGCATAACGCATAACGCATAACGCATAACGCATAACGCATAACGCATAACGCATAACGCATAACGCATAACGCATAACGCATAACGCATAACGCTTAACGCATAACTCATATCGCATAACGCATAAATCATAACCCATGACGCACAACGCATAACGCATAATGCACAACGCATAACGAATACCGCAAAACGCATAACGCATAACGCATAACGCATAACGCATAACTCATAACGCATAACTCATAACGCATAACGCATAACGCATAACGCATAAAGCATAAAGCATAAATCATAACGCATAACGCATAACGCATAACGCATAACGCATAACGCATAACGCATAACGCATAACGCATAACGCATAACGCATAACGCATAACGCATATCGCATAACGCATAACGCATAACGCATAACGCATAAAGCATAACGCATAACTCATAACGCAAACGTATAACGCACAATTCATAACGCATAACGCATAACGCAAAACGCATAACGCATAAAGCATAAATCATAACGCATAACGCATAACGCATAACGCATAACGCATAACGCATAACGCATAACGCATAACGCATAACGCATAACGCATAACGCATAACGCATAACGCATATCGCATAACGCATAACGCATAACGCATAAAGCATAACGCATAACTCATAACGCAAACGTATAACGCACAATTCATAACGCATAACGCATAACGCAAAACGCATAACGCATAACGCATAACGCATAACGCATAATGCACAACGCATAACGAATACCGCAAAACGCATAACGCATAACGCATAACGCATAACGCATAACGCATAACGCATAACTCATAACGCATAACGCATAACGCATAACGCATAAAGCATAAAGCATAAATCATAACGCATAACGAATACCGCAAAACGTATATCGCCTAACACATAACGGATCACGCAGAACGCATAACGCATAACGTATAACGCATAACGCATAACGCATAACACATAACGCATAACGCATAATGCTCAACGCATAACGAATACAGCAAAACGCATAACGCTTAACGCATAACGCATCACGCATAACGCATAACGCATAATGCATAACACATAACGCATAACGCATAATGCATAACGCATAAAGCGTAACGCATAACGCATAACGCATAACGCATAACGCATAACGCATAAAGCATAACGCATAACGCATTACGCATAACTTATAACTCATAACTCATAAGGAGTAACGCATATCGCATAAAGCATAACGCATAACGCATAACGCGTAACGCATAACGCATAACGCACAACGCATAACGCATAACGCATAACGTATAACTCATAACGCATAACGCATAAAGCATAACGCATAACGCATAACGCATAACGCATAACGCATAACGCATAACGCATAACGCATAACGCAAACGCATAACGCATAACGCATACCGTATAACGCATAACGCATAACGCCTAACGAAAACGTATAACGCACAACGCATAACGCATAACGCATAACGCATATCGCATAACGCATAACGCATAACGCATAACGCATAACGCATAACGCATAACGCATAACGCATAACGCATAACGCATAACGCATAACGCATAACGCTTAACGCATAACTCATATCGCATAACGCATAAATCATAACCCATGACGCACAACGCATAACGCATAATGCACAACGCATAACGAATACCGCAAAACGCATAACGCATAACGCATAACGCATAACGCATAACTCATAACGCATAACTCATAACGCATAACGCATAACGCATAACGCATAAAGCATAAAGCATAAATCATAACGCATAACGCATAACGCATAACGCATAACGCATAACGCATAACGCATAACGCATAACGCATAACGCATAACGCATAACGCATAACGCATATCGCATAACGCATAACGCATAACGCATAACGCATAAAGCATAACGCATAACTCATAACGCAAACGTATAACGCACAATTCATAACGCATAACGCATAACGCAAAACGCATAACGCATAACGCATAACGCATAACGCATAACGCATAACGCATAACGCATAACGCATAAAGCATAACGCATAACGCATAACGCATAACGCATAACTTATAACTCATTACTCATAACGAATAACGCATAACGCATAACGCATAACGGATAACGCATATCGCATAACGCATAACGCATAATGCATAACGCATAAAGCATAACGCATAACGCATAACGCATAACCCATAACGCATAACGCATAACGCATAACGCATAACGCATAACGCCTAACGCATAACGGATAACGCATAACCCCTAACGCATAACGCATAACGCATAACGCATAACGTGTAACTAATAACTCACAACGCATAAAGCATAACGCATAACGCATAACGCATATCGCATATCGCATAACGCATAACGCATAACGTATAACGCATAACGCATACCGTATAACGCATAACGCATAACGCAAACGTATAACGCACAACGCATAACGCATAACGAACAACGGATAACGCATAACGCATAACGCATAACGAATACCGCAAAACGTATATCGCCTAACACATAACGGATCACGCATAACGCATAACGCATAACGTATAACGCATAACGCATAACGCATAACACATAACGCATAACACATAATGCACAACGCATTACGAATACAGCAAAACGCATAACGCTTAACGCATAACGGATCACGCATAACGCATAACGCATAACGCATAACGCATATCGCATAACACATACGCATAACGCATAAGGCATAACGCATTACGCATAACTTATAACTCATAACTCATAACGAATAACGCATAACGCAAAATGAATAACGCATAAAGCATAACGCATAACCCATAACCCATAACGCACAACGCATAAGGCATAATGCACAACGCATAACGAATACCGCAAAATGCATAACGCATAACGCATAACGCAAACGTATAGCGCACAACGCATAATGCATAAACCATAACCCTTACTTCATAACGCATAACGCATAATGCACAACGCATAACGAACACCGGAAAACCCATAACGCCTAACGCATAACGGATCACGAATAACGCATAATGCATAACGCATAAAGCATAACGCATAACCCATAACGCACAACGCATAAGGCATAATGCACAACGCATAACGAATATCGCAAAACGCATAACGCATAACGCGTAACTCATAACGCATAACGCATAACGCATAACGCACACCGTATAACGCATAACGCATAACGCATAACGCACAAAGCATAACGCATAACGCATAACGCATAACACATAACGTATAACGCATAACGCATACCGTATAACGCATAACGCATAACGCATATCGCATAACACATACGCATAACGCATAACGCATAACGCATAAAGCATAACGCATAACCCATAACCCTTAACGCATAACGCATAACGCATAATGCACAACGCTTAACGAATACCGCAAATCGCATAACGCCTAACGCATAACGGATCACGCATGACGCATAAAGCATAACGCATAACGCATAACGCATAACGCATAACGCATAACGCATAACGCATATCGCATAAAGCATAACGCATAACGCATAACGCAAACGTATAACGCACAACGCATAACGCATAACGCATAACGCATAACGCATAACGCATAACGCATAACGTATAACGCATAACGCATAACGCATAACGCATAACACATAACGCATAACGCATAACGCATAACGCATAACCATAACGCATAACGCATAACCCATAACGCATAACGCATAACGCATAACGTATAACGCATAACGCATACCGTATAACGCATAATGCATAACGCATAAAGCATAACGCATAACGCATAACGCATAACGCATAACGCATAACGCATAACGTATAACGCATAACGCATACCGTATAACGCATAATGCATAACGCATAACGCATAACGCATAACGCATAACACATAACGTATAACGCATAACGCATACAGTATAACGCATAACGCATAACGCATATCGCATAACACATACGCATAACGCATAACGCATAACGCATAACGCATAAAACATAACGCATAACCCATAACCCTTAACGCATAACGCATAACGCATAATGCACAACGCTTAACGAATACCGCAAATCGCATAACGCCTAACGCATAACGGATCACGCATGACGCATAAAGCATAACGCATAACGCATAACGCATAACGCATAACGCATAACGCATAACGCATAACGCATAACGCATAACGCATAACGCATAACGCATAACGCATAACGCATAAAGCATAACGCATAACGCATAACGCAAACGTATAACGCACAACGCATAACGCATAACGCATAACGCATAACGCATAACGCATAACGTATAACGCATAACGCATAACGCATAACGCATAACACATAACGCATAACGCATAACGCATAACGCATAACCATAACGCATAACGCATAACCCATAATGCATAACGCATAACGCATAACGTATAACGCATAACGCATACCGTATAACGCATAATGCATAACGCATAAAGCATAACGCATAACGCATAACGCATAACGCATAACGCATAACGCATAACGCATAACGCATAACGCATAACGCATAACGCATAACGCCTAACACATAACGGATCACGCATAACGCATAACGCATAACGCATAACGCATAACGCATAACACATAACGCATAACACATAATGCACAACGCATTACGAATACAGCAAAACGCATAACGCTTAACGCATAACGGATCACGCATAACGCATAACGCATAATGCATAACGCATAACGCATAACGCATAATGCATAACGCATAAAGCGTAACGCATAACGCATAACGCATAAAGCATAACACATAACGCATAACTCATAATGCACAACGCATAACGAATACAGCAAAACGCATAACGCTTAACGCATAACGCATAACGCATAACACATAATGCATAACGCATAACGCATAACGCATAACGCATAACGCATAACGCATAACGTATAACGTATAACGCATACCGCATTACGCATAACTTTTAACTCATAACTCATAAGGAGTAACGCATAACGCATAAAGCATAACGCATAACGCATAACGCATAAAGCATAACGCATAACGCATAACTTATAACTCATTACTCATAACGAATAACGCATAACGCATAACTTATAACTCATTACTCATAACGCATAACGCATAACGCATAACGCATAACGCATAACGCATAAATCATAACGCATAACGCATAACGTTAACGCATAACCCATAACGCATAACTTATAACCCATAACTCATAAGGAGTAACGCATAACGCATAAAGCATAACGCATGACGCATAACGCATAAAGCATAACGCATAACGCATAACGCATAACGCATAACGCATAACGCATAACGCATAACGCATAACGCATAACGCATAACGCATAACGCATAACGCATAACGCATAACGCATAACGCATACCGTATAACGCATAGCGCATAACGCATAACGCATAACGCATAACGCATAACGCATAACGCATAACGCATAACGCATAACGCATAACGCATGAAGCATAACGCATAACGCATAACTTATAACTCATTACTCATAACGAATAACGCATAACGCATAAGGCATAACGCATAACGCATAACGCATAACGCATAAAGCATAACGCATAACGCATAACGGATAAAGCATAATGCATAACGCATAACGCATAACGCATTAAACATAACTTATAACTCATAACTCATAACGAATAACGCATAACGCAAAATGCATAATGCATGTCGGATCACGCATAACGCATAACACATAACGCTTAACGCATAACTCATATCGCATAACGCATAAATCATAACCCACAACGCACAACGCATAACGCATAATGCACAACGCATAACGAATACCGCAAAACGCATAACGCATAACGCATAACGCATAACGCATAACGCATAACTCATAACGCATAACGCATAACGCATAACGCATAAAGCATAAAGCATAAATCATAACGCATAACGAATACCACAAAACGTATATCGCCTAACACATAACGGATCACGCATAACGCATAACGCATAACGTATAACGCATAACGCATAACGCATAACACATAACGCATAACGCATAATGCTCAACGCATAACGAATACAGCAAAACGCATAACGCTTAACGCATAACGCATCACGCATAACGCATAACGCATAATGCATAACGCATAACGCATAACGCATAATGCATAACGCATAAAGCGTAACGCATAACGCATAACGCATAACGCATAACGCATAACGCATAAAGCATAACGCATAACGCATAACGCATTACGCATAACTTATAACTCATAACTCATAAGGAGTAACGCATATCGCATAAAGCATAACGCATAACGCATAACGCGTAACGCATAACGCATAACGCACAACGCATAACGCATAACGCATAACGTATAACTCATAACGCATAACGCATAAAGCATAACGCATAACGCATAACGCATAACGCATAACGCATAACGCATAAAGCATAACGCATAACGCATAACGCATAACGCATTACGCATAACGCATAACTTATAACTCATTACTCATAACGAATAACGCATAACGCATAACGCATAACGCATAACGCATAACGCATAACGCATAACGCATAACGCATAACGCATAAAGCATAACGCATAACGCATAACGGATAAAGCATAATGCATAACGCATAACGCATAACGCATTACGCATAACTTATAACTCATAACTCATAACGAATAACGCATAACGCAAAATGCATAACGCATGTCGGATCACGCATAACGCATAACGCATAAAGCATAAATCATAACGCATAACGCATAACGTTAACGCATAACCCATAACGCATAAGGCTTGATGCATGACGCATATCGCATATCGCATAAGGCTTGATGCATGACGCATATCGCATAACGCATAACGCATAACGCATAACGCATAACGCATAACGCATAACGCATAACGCATAACGCATAACGCATAACGCATAAAGCATAACGCATAACGCATAACGCATTACGCATAACTTATAACTCATAACTCATAAGGAGTAACGCATATCGCATAAAGCATAACGCATAACGCATAACGCGTAACGCATAACGCATAACGCACAACGCATAACGCATAACGCATAACGTATAACTCATAACGCATAACGCATAACGCATAACGCATAACGCATAACGCATAACGCATAACGCATAACGCATAACGCATAACGCAAACGCATAACGCATAACGCATACCGTATAACGAAAAACGCATAACGCATAACGCAAACGTATAACGCACAACGCATAACGCATAACGCATAACGCATAACGCATAACGCATAACGCATAACGCATAACATATAACGCATAACGCATAACGCATAATGCATAACGCATAACGTATAACTCATAACGCATAACGCATAAAGCATAACGCATAACGCATAACGCATAACGCATAACGCATAACGCATAACGCATAACGCATAACGCATAACGCATAACGCATAACGGATCACGCATAACGCATAACGCGTAACGCATAACGCATAACGCATAACGCATAACGCATAACGCATAACGCATAACGCATAACGCATAACGCATAACGCAAACGTATAACGCACAACGCATAACGCATAACGCATAACGCATAACGCATAACGCATAACGTATAACGCATAACGCATAACGCATAACGCATAACGCATAACGCATAACGCATAACGCATAACCATAACGCATAACGCATAACCCATAACGCATAACCCATAACGCATAAGGCTTGATGCATGACGCATATCGCATATCGCATAAGGCTTGATGCATGACGCATATCGCATAACGCATAACGCATAACGCATAACGCATAACGCATAACGCATAACGCATAACGCATAACGCATAACGCATAACGCATAACGCATAACGCATAACGCATAACGCATAACGCATAACGCATAACGCATAACGCTTAACGCATAACTCATATCGCATAACGCATAAATCATAACCCATAACGCACAACGCATAACGCAGAATGCACAACGCATAACGAATACCGCAAAACGCATAACGCATAACGCATAACGCATAACGCATAACGCATAACGCATAACTCATAACGCATAACGCATAACGCATAACGCATAAAGCATAAAGCATAAATCATAACGCATAACGAATACCGCAAAACGTATATCGCCTAACACATAACGGATCACGCAGAACGCATAACGCATAACGTATAACGCATAACGCATAACGCATAACGCATAACGCATAACGCATAACGCATAACGCATAACGCATAATGCATAACACATAACGCATAACGCATAATGCATAACGCATAAAGCGTAACGCATAACGCATAACGCATAACGCATAACGCATAACGCATAAAGCATAACGCATAACGCATTACGCATAACTTATAACTCATAACTCATAAGGAGTAACGCATATCGCATAAAGCATAACGCATAACGCATAACGCGTAACGCATAACGCATAACGCACAACGCATAACGCATAACGCATAACGTATAACTCATAACGCATAACGCATAAAGCATAACGCATAACGCATAACGCATAACGCATAACGCATAACGCATAACGCATAACGCATAACGCAAACGCATAACGCATAACGCATACCGTATAACGCATAACGCATAACGCCTAACGAAAACGTATAACGCACAACGCATAACGCATAACGCATAACGCATATCGCATAACGCATAACGCATAACGCATAACGCATAACGCATAACGCATAACGCATAACGCATAACGCATAACGCATAACGCTTAACGCATAACTCATATCGCATAACGCATAAATCATAACCCATGACGCACAACGCATAACGCATAATGCACAACGCATAACGAATACCGCAAAACGCATAACGCATAACGCATAACGCATAACGCATAACTCATAACGCATAACTCATAACGCATAACGCATAACGCATAACGCATAAAGCATAAAGCATAAATCATAACGCATAACGCATAACGCATAACGCATAACGCATAACGCATAACGCATAACGCATAACGCATAACGCATAACGCATAACGCATATCGCATAACGCATAACGCATAACGCATAACGCATAAAGCATAACGCATAACTCATAACGCAAACGTATAACGCACAATTCATAACGCATAACGCATAACGCAAAACGCATAACGCATAACGCATAACGCATAACGCATAACGCATAACGCATAACGCATAACGCATAACGCATAAAGCATAACGCATAACGCATAACGCATAACGCATAACTTATAACTCATTACTCATAACGAATAACGCATAACGCATAACGCATAACGGATAACGCATATCGCATAACGCATAACGCATAATGCATAACGCATAAAGCATAACGCATAACGCATAACGCATAACCCCTAACGAATAACGCATAACGCATAACGCATAACGCATAACGCCTAACGCATAACGGATAACGCATAACCCCTAACGCATAACGCATAACGCATAACGCATAACGTGTAACTAATAACTCACAACGCATAAAGCATAACGCATAACGCATAACGCATATCGCATATCGCATAACGCATAACGCATAACGTATAACGCATAACGCATACCGTATAACGCATAACGCATAACGCAAACGTATAACGCACAACGCATAACGCATAACGAACAACGGATAACGCATAACGCATAACGCATAACGAATACCGCAAAACGTATATCGCCTAACACATAACGGATCACGCATAACGCATAACGCATAACGTATAACGCATAACACATAACGCATAACACATAACGCATAACACATAATGCACAACGCATTACGAATACAGCAAAACGCATAACGCTTAACGCATAACGGATCACGCATAACGCATAACGCATAATGCATAACGCATAACGCATAACGCATAATGCATAACGCATAAAGCGTAACGCATAACGCATAACGCATAAAGCATAACACATAACGCATAACTCATAATGCACAACGCATAACGAATACAGCAAAACGCATAACGCTTAACGCATAACGCATAACGCATAACACATAATGCATAACGCATAACGCATAACGCATAACGCATAACGCATAACGTATAACGCATAACGCATACCGCATTACGCATAACTTTTAACTCATAACTCATAAGGAGTAACGCATAACGCATAAAGCATAACGCATAACGCATAACGCATAAAGCATAACGCATTACACATAACTTATAACTCATTACTCATAACGAATAACGCATAACGCATAACTTATAACTCATTACTCATAACGCATAACGCATAACGCATAAAGCATAACGCATAACGCATAAATCATAACGCATAACGCATAACGTTAACGCATAACCCATAACGCATAACTTATAACCCATAACTCATAAGGAGTAACGCATAACGCATAAAGCATAACGCATGACGCATAACGCATAAAGCATAACGCATAACGCATAACGCATAACGCATAACGCATAACGCATAACGCATAACGCATAAAGCATAAATCATAACGCATAACGCATAACGTTAACGCATAACCCATAACGCATAAGGCTTGATGCATGACGCATATCGCATATCGCATAAGGCTTGATGCATGACGCATATCGCATAACGCATAACGCATAACGCATAACGCATAACGCATAACGCATAACGCATAACGCATAACGCATAACGCATAAAGCATAACGCATAACGCATAACGCATTACGCATAACTTATAACTCATAACTCATAAGGAGTAACGCATATCGCATAAAGCATAACGCATAACGCATAACGCGTAACGCATAACGCATAACGCACAACGCATAACGCATAACGCATAACGTATAACTCATAACGCATAACGCATAAAGCATAACGCATAACGCATAACGCATAACGCATAACGCATAACGCATAACGCATAACGCAAACGCATAACGCATAACGCATACCGTATAACGAAAAACGCATAACGCATAACGCAAACGTATAACGCACAACGCATAACGCATAACGCATAACGCATAACGCATAACGCATAACGCATAACGCATAACATATAACGCATAACGCATAACGCATAATGCATAACGCATAACGTATAACTCATAACGCATAACGCATAAAGCATAACGCATAACGCATAACGCATAACGCATAACGCATAACGCATAACGCATAACGCATAACGCATAACGCATAACGCATAACGGATCACGCATAACGCATAACGCGTAACGCATAACGCATAACGCATAACGCATAACGCATAACGCATAACGCATAAAGCATAACGCATAACGCATAACGCAAACGTATAACGCACAACGCATAACGCATAACGCATAACGCATAACGCATAACGCATAACGCATAACGCATAACGCATAACGCATAACGCATAACACATAACGCATAACGCATAACGCATAACCATAACGCATAACGCATAACCCATAACGCATAACCCATAACGCATAAGGCTTGATGCATGACGCATATCGCATATCGCATAAAGCTTGATGCATGACGCATATCGCATAACGCATAACGCATAACGCATAACGCATAACGCATAACGCATAACGCATAACGCATAACGCATAACGCATAACGCATAACGCATAACGCATAACGCATAACGCATAACGCATAACGCTTAACGCATAACTCATATCGCATAACGCATAAATCATAACCCATAACGCACAACGCATAACGCAGAATGCACAACGCATAACGAATACCGCAAAACGCATAACGCATAACGCATAACGCATAACGCATAACGCATAACGCATAACTCATAACGCATAACGCATAACGCATAACGCATAAAGCATAAAGCATAAATCATAACGCATAACGAATACCGCAAAACGTATATCGCCTAACACATAACGGATCACGCAGAACGCATAACGCATAACGTATAACGCATAACGCATAACGCATAACGCATAACGCATAACGCATAACGCATAACGCATAACGCATAATGCATAACACATAACGCATAACGCATAATGCATAACGCATAAAGCGTAACGCATAACGCATAACGCATAACGCATAACGCATAACGCATAAAGCATAACGCATAACGCATTACGCATAACTTATAACTCATAACTCATAAGGAGTAACGCATATCGCATAAAGCATAACGCATAACGCATAACGCGTAACGCATAACGCATAACGCACAACGCATAACGCATAACGCATAACGTATAACTCATAACGCATAACGCATAAAGCATAACGCATAACGCATAACGCATAACGCATAACGCATAACGCATAACGCATAACGCATAACGCAAACGCATAACGCATAACGCATACCGTATAACGCATAACGCATAACGCCTAACGAAAACGTATAACGCACAACGCATAACGCATAACGCATAACGCATATCGCATAACGCATAACGCATAACGCATAACGCATAACGCATAACGCATAACGCATAACGCATAACGCATAACGCATAACGCTTAACGCATAACTCATATCGCATAACGCATAAATCATAACCCATGACGCACAACGCATAACGCATAATGCACAACGCATAACGAATACCGCAAAACGCATAACGCATAACGCATAACGCATAACGCATAACTCATAACGCATAACTCATAACGCATAACGCATAACGCATAACGCATAAAGCATAAAGCATAAATCATAACGCATAACGCATAACGCATAACGCATAACGCATAACGCATAACGCATAACGCATAACGCATAACGCATAACGCATAACGCATATCGCATAACGCATAACGCATAACGCATAACGCATAAAGCATAACGCATAACTCATAACGCAAACGTATAACGCACAATTCATAACGCATAACGCATAACGCATAACGCATAACGCATAACGCATAACGCATAACGCATAACGCATAACGCATAACGCATAACGCATAACGCATAAAGCATAACGCATAACGCATAACGCATAACGCATAACTTATAACTCATTACTCATAACGAATAACGCATAACGCATAACGCATAACGGATAACGCATATCGCATAACGCATAACGCATAATGCATAACGCATAAAGCATAACGCATAACGCATAACGCATAACCCCTAACGAATAACGCATAACGCATAACGCATAACGCATAACGCCTAACGCATAACGGATAACGCATAACCCCTAACGCATAACGCATAACGCATAACGCATAACGTGTAACTAATAACTCACAACGCATAAAGCATAACGCATAACGCATAACGCATATCGCATAACGCATAACGCATAACGCATAACGCATAACGCATAACGCATACCGTATAACGCATAACGCATAACGCAAACGTATAACGCACAACGCATAACGCATAACGAACAACGGATAACGCATAACGCATAACGCATAACGAATACCGCAAAACGTATATCGCCTAACACATAACGGATCACGCATAACGCATAACGCATAACGTATAACGCATAACGCATAACGCATAACACATAACGCATAACACATAATGCACAACGCATTACGAATACAGCAAAACGCATAACGCTTAACGCATAACGGATCACGCATAACGCATAACGCATAAAGCATAACGCATAACGCATAACGCATAAAGCATAACGCATAAAGCGTAACGCATAACGCATAACGCATAAAGCATAACACATAACGCATAACTCATAATGCACAACGCATAACGAATACAGCAAAACGCATAACGCTTAACGCATAACGCATAACGCATAACACATAATGCATAACGCATAACGCATAACGCATAACGCATAACGCATAACGTATAACGTATAACGCATACCGCATTACGCATAACTTTTAACTCATAACTCATAAGGAGTAACGCATAACGCATAAAGCATAACGCATAACGCATAACGCATAAAGCATAACGCATTACACATAACTTATAACTCATTACTCATAACGAATAACGCATAACGCATAACTTATAACTCATTACTCATAACGCATAACGCATAACGCATAAAGCATAACGCATAACGCATAAATCATAACGCATAACGCATAACGTTAACGCATAACCCATAACGCATAACTTATAACCCATAACTCATAAGGAGTAACGCATAACGCATAAAGCATAACGCATGACGCATAACGCATAAAGCATAACGCATAACGCATAACGCATAACGCATAACGCATAACGCATAACGCATAACGCATAACGCATAACGCATAACGCATAACGCATAACGCATACCGTATAACGCATAGCGCATAACGCATAACGCATAACGCATAACGCATAACGCATAACGCATGAAGCATAACGCATAACGCATAACTTATAACTCATTACTCATAACGAATAACGCATAACGCATAAGGCATAACGCATAACGCATAACGCATAACGCATAAAGCATAACGCATAACGCATAACGGATAAAGCATAACGCATAACGCATAACGCATAACGCATTAAACATAACTTATAACTCATAACTCATAACGAATAACGCATAACGCAAAATGCATAATGCATGTCGGATCACGCATAACGCATAACGCATAACGCTTAACGCATAACTCATATCGCATAACGCATAAATCATAACCCATAACGCACAACGCATAACGCATAATGCACAACGCATAACGAATACCGCAAAACGCATAACGCATAACGCATAACGCATAACGCATAACGCATAACTCATAACGCATAACGCATAACGCATAACGCATAAAGCATAAAGCATAAATCATAACGCATAACGAATACCGCAAAACGTATATCGCCTAACACATAACGGATCACGCATAACGCATAACGCATAACGTATAACGCATAACGCATAACGCATAACACATAACGCATAACGCATAATGCTCAACGCATAACGAATACAGCAAAACGCATAACGCTTAACGCATAACGCATCACGCATAACGCATAACGCATAATGCATAACGCATAACGCATAACGCATAATGCATAACGCATAAAGCGTAACGCATAACGCATAACGCATAACGCATAACGCATAACGCATAACGAATACCGCAAAACGTATATCGCCTAACACATAACGGATCACGCATAACGCATAACGCATAACGTATAACGCATAACGCATAACGCATAACACATAACGCATAACGCATAATGCTCAACGCATAACGAATACAGCAAAACGCATAACGCTTAACGCATAACGCATCACGCATAACGCATAACGCATAATGCATAACGCATAACGCATAACGCATAATGCATAACGCATAAAGCGTAACGCATAACGCATAACGCATAACGCATAACGCATAACGCATAACGCATAAAGCATAACGCATAACGCATAACGCATTACGCATAACTTATAACTCATAACTCATAAGGAGTAACGCATATCGCATAAAGCATAACGCATAACGCATAACGCGTAACGCATAACGCATAACGCACAACGCATAACGCATAACGCATAACGTATAACTCATAACGCATAACGCATAAAGCATAACGCATAACGCATAACGCATAACGCATAACGCATAACGCATAACGCATAACGCAAACGCATAACGCATAACGCATACCGTATAACGCAAAACGCATAACGCATAACGCAAACGTATAACGCACAACGCATAACGCATAACGCATAACGCATAACGCATAACGCATAACGCATAACGCATAACGCATAACGCATAACATATAACGCATAACGCATAACGCATAACGCATAATGCATAACGCATAACGCATAAAGCATAAAGCATAAATCATAACGCATAACGAATACCGCAAAACGTATATCGCCTAACACATAACGGATCACGCAGAACGCATAACGCATAACGTATAACGCATAACGCATAACGCATAACACATAACGCATAACGCATAATGCTCAACGCATAACGAATACAGCAAAACGCATAACGCTTAACGCATAACGCATCACGCATAACGCATAACGCATAATGCATAACACATAACGCATAACGCATAATGCATAACGCATAAAGCGTAACGCATAACGCATAACGCATAACGCATAACGCATAACGCATAAAGCATAACGCATAACGCATTACGCATAACTTATAACTCATAACTCATAAGGAGTAACGCATATCGCATAAAGCATAACGCATAACGCATAACGCGTAACGCATAACGCATAACGCACAACGCATAACGCATAACGCATAACGTATAACTCATAACGCATAACGCATAAAGCATAACGCATAACGCATAACGCATAACGCATAACGCATAACGCATAACGCATAACGCATAACGCATAACGCATAACGCAAACGCATAACGCATAACGCATACCGTATAACGCATAACGCATAACGCCTAACGAAAACGTATAACGCACAACGCATAACGCATAACGCATAACGCATATCGCATAACGCATAACGCATAACGCATAACGCATAACGCATAACGCATAACGCATAACGCATAACGCATAACGCATAACGCATAACGCATAACGCATAACGCATAACGCTTAACGCATAACTCATATCGCATAACGCATAAATCATAACCCATGACGCACAACGCATAACGCATAATGCACAACGCATAACGAATACCGCAAAACGCATAACGCATAACGCATAACGCATAACGCATAACTCATAACGCATAACTCATAACGCATAACGCATAACGCATAACGCATAAAGCATAAAGCATAAATCATAACGCATAACGCATAACGCATAACGCATAACGCATAACGCATAACGCATAACGCATAACGCATAACGCATAACGCATAACGCATAAAGCATATCGCATAACGCATAACGCATAACGCATAACGCATAAAGCATAACGCATAACTCATAACGCAAACGTATAACGCACAATTCATAACGCATAACGCATAACGCAAAACGCATAACGCATAACGCATAACGCATAACGCATAACGCATAACGCATAAAGCATAACGCATAACGCATAACGCATAACGCATAACTTATAACTCATTACTCATAACGAATAACGCATAACGCATAACGCATAACGGATAACGCATATCGCATAACGCATAACGCATAATGCATAACGCATAAAGCATAACGCATAACGCATAACGCATAACCCCTAACGCATAACGCATAACGCATAACGCATAACGCATAACGCCTAACGCATAACGGATAACGCATAACCCCTAACGCATAACGCATAACGCATAACGCATAACGTGTAACTAATAACTCACAACGCATAAAGCATAACGCATAACGCATAACGCATATCGCATATCGCATAACGCATAACGCATAACGTATAACGCATAACGCATAACGCATAACGCATAACGCATAACGCATAACGCATAACGCATAACGCATAACGCATAAAGCATATCGCATAACGCATAACGCATAACGCATAACGCATAAAGCATAACGCATAACTCATAACGCAAACGTATAACGCACAATTCATAACGCATAACGCATAACGCAAAACGCATAACGCATAACGCATAACGCATAACGCATAACGCATAACGCATAAAGCATAACGCATAACGCATAACGCATAACGCATAACTTATAACTCATTACTCATAACGAATAACGCATAACGCATAACGCATAACGGATAACGCATATCGCATAACGCATATCGCATAACGCATAACGCATAACGCATAACGCATAAAGCATAACGCATAACTCATAACGCAAACGTATAACGCACAATTCATAACGCATAACGCATAACGCAAAACGCATAACGCATAACGCATAACGCATAACGCATAACGCATAACGCATAAAGCATAACGCATAACGCATAACGCATAACGCATAACTTATAACTCATTACTCATAACGAATAACGCATAACGCATAACGCATAACGGATAACGCATATCGCATAACGCATAACGCATAATGCATAACGCATAAAGCATAACGCATAACGCATAACGCATAACCCCTAACGCATAACGCATAACGCATAACGCATAACGCATAACGCCTAACGCATAACGGATAACGCATAACCCCTAACGCATAACGCATAACGCATAACGCATAACGTGTAACTAATAACTCACAACGCATAAAGCATAACGCATAACGCATAACGCATATCGCATATCGCATAACGCATAACGCATAACGTATAACGCATAACGCATACCGTATAACGCATAACGCATAACGCAAACGTATAACGCACAACGCATAACGCATAACGAACAACGGATAACGCATAACGCATAACGCATAACGAATACCGCAAAACGTATATCGCCTAACACATAACGGATCACGCATAACGCATAACGCATAACGTATAACGCATAACGCATAACGCATAACACATAACGCATAACACATAATGCACAACGCATTACGAATACAGCAAAACGCATAACGCTTAACGCATAACGGATCACGCATAACGCATAACGCATAATGCATAACGCATAACGCATAACGCATAATGCATAACGCATAAAGCGTAACGCATAACGCATAACGCATAAATCATAACACATAACGCATAACTCATAATGCACAACGCATAACGAATACAGCAAAACGCATAACGCTTAACGCATAACGCATAACGCATAACACATAATGCATAACGCATAACGCATAACGCATAACGCATAACGCATAACGTATAACGTATAACGCATACCGCATTACGCATAACTTTTAACTCATAACTCATAAGGAGTAACGCATAACGCATAAAGCATAACGCATAACGCATAACGCATAAAGCATAACGCATAACGCATAACTTATAACTCATTACTCATAACGAATAACGCATAACGCATAACTTATAACTCATTACTCATAACGCATAACGCATAACGCATAAAGCATAACGCATAACGCATAAATCATAACGCATAACGCATAACGTTAACGCATAACCCATAACGCATAACTTATAACCCATAACTCATAAGGAGTAACGCATAACGCATAAAGCATAACGCATGACGCATAACGCATAAAGAATAACGCATAACGCATAACGCATAACGCATAACGCATAACGCATAACGCATAACGCATAACGCATAACGCATAACGCATAACGCATACCGTATAACGCATAGCGCATAACGCATAACGCATAACGCATAACGCATAACGCATAACGCATAACGCATAACGCATAACGCATAACGCATGAAGCATAACGCATAACGCATAACTTATAACTCATTACTCATAACGAATAACGCATAACGCATAACGCAAAATGCATAATGCATGTCGGATCACGCATAACGCATAACGCATAACGCTTAACGCATAACTCATATCGCATAACGCATAAATCATAACCCATAACGCACAACGCATAACGCATAATGCACAACGCATAACGAATACCGCAAAACGCATAACGCATAACGCATAACGCATAACGCATAACGCATAACTCATAACGCATAACGCATAACGCATAACGCATAAAGCATAAAGCATAAATCATAACGCATAACGAATACCGCAAAACGTATATCGCCTAACACATAACGGATCACGCATAACGCATAACGCATAACGTATAACGCATAACGCATAACGCATAACACATAACGCATAACGCATAATGCTCAACGCATAACGAATACAGCAAAACGCATAACGCTTAACGCATAACGCATCACGCATAACGCATAACGCATAATGCATAACGCATAACGCATAACGCATAATGCATAACGCATAAAGCGTAACGCATAACGCATAACGCATAACGCATAACGCATAACGCATAAAGCATAACGCATAACGCATAACGCATTACGCATAACTTATAACTCATAACTCATAAGGAGTAACGCATATCGCATAAAGCATAACGCATAACGCATAACGCGTAACGCATAACGCATAACGCACAACGCATAACGCATAACGCATAACGTATAACTCATAACGCATAACGCATAAAGCATAACGCATAACGCATAACGCATAAAGCATAACGCATAACGCATAACGCACAACGCATAACGCATAACGCATAACGTATAAAGCATAACGCATAACGCATAACGGATAAAGCATAATGCATAACGCATAACGCATAACGCATTAAACATAACTTATAACTCATAACTCATAACGAATAACGCATAACGCAAAATGCATAATGCATGTCGGATCACGCATAACGCATAACGCATAACGCTTAACGCATAACTCATATCGCATAACGCATAAATCATAACCCATAACGCACAACGCACAACGCATAACGCATAACGCATAACGTATAAAGCATAACGCATAACGCATAACGGATAAAGCATAATGCATAACGCATAACGCATAACGCATTAAACATAACTTATAACTCATAACTCATAACGAATAACGCATAACGCAAAATGCATAATGCATGTCGGATCACGCATAACGCATAACGCATAACGCTTAACGCATAACTCATATCGCATAACGCATAAATCATAACCCATAACGCACAACGCATAACGCATAATGCACAACGCATAACGAATACCGCAAAACGCATAACGCAAACGCATAACGCATAACGCATACCGTATAACGCAAAACGCATAACGCATAACGCATAACGCATAAAGCATAACGCATAACGCATAACGGATAAAGCATAATGCATAACGCATAACGCATAACGCATTAAACATAACTTATAACTCATAACTCATAACGAATAACGCATAACGCAAAATGCATAATGCATGTCGGATCACGCATAACGCATAACGCATAACGCTTAACGCATAACTCATATCGCATAACGCATAAATCATAACCCATAACGCACAACGCATAACGCATAATGCACAACGCATAACGAATACCGCAAAACGCATAACGCATAACGCATAACGCATAACGCATAACGCATAACTCATAACGCATAACGCATAACGCATAAAGCATAAAGCATAAATCATAACGCATAACGAATACCGCAAAACGTATATCGCCTAACACATAACGGATCACGCATAACGCATAACGCATAACGTATAACGCATAACGCATAACGCATAACACATAACGCATAACGCATAATGCTCAACGCATAACGAATACAGCAAAACGCATAACGCTTAACGCATAACGCATCACGCATAACGCATAACGCATAATGCATAACGCATAACGCATAACGCATAATGCATAACGCATAAAGCGTAACGCATAACGCATAACGCATAACGCATAACGCATAACGCATAAAGCATAACGCATAACGCATAACGCATTACGCATAACTTATAACTCATAACTCATAAGGAGTAACGCATATCGCATAAAGCATAACGCATAACGCATAACGCGTAACGCATAACGCATAACGCACAACGCATAACGCATAACGCATAACGTATAACTCATAACACATAATGCATAACGCATAACGCATAACGCATAACGCATAACGCATAACGTATAACGTATAACGCATACCGCATTACGCATAACTTTTAACTCATAACTCATAAGGAGTAACGCATAACGCATAAAGCATAACGCATAACGCATAACGCATAAAGCATAACGCATAACGCATAACTTATAACTCATTACTCATAACGAATAACGCATAACGCATAACTTATAACTCATTACTCATAACGCATAACGCATAACGCATAAAGCATAACGCATAACGCATAAATCATAACGCATAACGCATAACGTTAACGCATAACCCATAACGCATAACTTATAACCCATAACTCATAAGGAGTAACGCATAACGCATAAAGCATAACGCATGACGCATAACGCATAAAGAATAACGCATAACGCATAACGCATAACGCATAACGCATAACGCATAACGCATAACGCATAACGCATAACGCATAACGCATAACGCATACCGTATAACGCATAGCGCATAACGCATAACGCATAACGCATAACGCATAACGCATAACGCATAACGCATAACGCATAACGCATGAAGCATAACGCATAACGCATAACTTATAACTCATTACTCATAACGAATAACGCATAACGCATAACGCAAAATGCATAATGCATGTCGGATCACGCATAACGCATAACGCATAACGCTTAACGCATAACTCATATCGCATAACGCATAAATCATAACCCATAACGCACAACGCATAACGCATAATGCACAACGCATAACGAATACCGCAAAACGCATAACGCATAACGCATAACGCATAACGCATAACGCATAACTCATAACGCATAACGCATAACGCATAACGCATAAAGCATAAAGCATAAATCATAACGCATAACGAATACCGCAAAACGTATATCGCCTAACACATAACGGATCACGCATAACGCATAACGCATAACGTATAACGCATAACGCATAACGCATAACACATAACGCATAACGCATAATGCTCAACGCATAACGAATACAGCAAAACGCATAACGCTTAACGCATAACGCATCACGCATAACGCATAACGCATAATGCATAACGCATAACGCATAACGCATAATGCATAACGCATAAAGCGTAACGCATAACGCATAACGCATAACGCATAACGCATAACGCATAACGCATAACGCATTACGCATAACTTATAACTCATAACTCATAAGGAGTAACGCATATCGCATAAAGCATAACGCATAACGCATAACGCGTAACGCATAACGCATAACGCACAACGCATAACGCATAACGCATAACGTATAACTCATAACGCATAACGCATAAAGCATAACGCATAACGCATAACGCATAACGCATAACGCATAACGCATAACGCAAACGCATAACGCATAACGCATACCGTATAACGCAAAACGCATAACGCATAACGCATAACGCATAAAGCATAACGCATAACGCATAACGGATAAAGCATAATGCATAACGCATAACGCATAACGCATTAAACATAACTTATAACTCATAACTCATAACGAATAACGCATAACGCAAAATGCATAATGCATGTCGGATCACGCATAACGCATAACGCATAACGCTTAACGCATAACTCATATCGCATAACGCATAAATCATAACCCATAACGCACAACGCATAACGCATAATGCACAACGCATAACGAATACCGCAAAACGCATAACGCATAACGCATAACGCATAACGCATAACGCATAACTCATAACGCATAACGCATAACGCATAACGCATAAAGCATAAAGCATAAATCATAACGCATAACGAATACCGCAAAACGTATATCGCCTAACACATAACGGATCACGCATAACGCATAACGCATAACGTATAACGCATAACGCATAACGCATAACACATAACGCATAACGCATAATGCTCAACGCATAACGAATACAGCAAAACGCATAACGCTTAACGCATAACGCATCACGCATAACGCATAACGCATAATGCATAACGCATAACGCATAACGCATAATGCATAACGCATAAAGCGTAACGCATAACGCATAACGCATAACGCATAACGCATAACGCATAAAGCATAACGCATAACGCATAACGCATTACGCATAACTTATAACTCATAACTCATAAGGAGTAACGCATATCGCATAAAGCATAACGCATAACGCATAACGCGTAACGCATAACGCATAACGCACAACGCATAACGCATAACGCATAACGTATAACTCATAACGCATAACGCATAAAGCATAACGCATAACGCATAACGCATACCGCAAACGCATAACGCATAACGCATACCGTATAACGCAAAACGCATAACGCATAACGCATAACGCATAACGCATACCGTATAACGCATAGCGCATAACGCATAACGCATAACGCATAACGCATAACGCATAACGCATAACGCATAACGCATAACGCATGAAGCATAACGCATAACGCATAACTTATAACTCATTACTCATAACGAATAACGCATAACGCATAAGGCATAACGCATAACGCATAACGCATAACGCATAAAGCATAACGCATAACGCATAACGGATAAAGCATAATGCATAACGCATGAAGCATAACGCATAACGCATAACTTATAACTCATTACTCATAACGAATAACGCATAACGCATAAGGCATAACGCATAACGCATAACGCATAACGCATAAAGCATAACGCATAACGCATAACGGATAAAGCATAATGCATAACGCATAACGCATAACGCATTAAACATAACTTATAACTCATAACTCATAACGAATAACGCATAACGCAAAATGCATAATGCATGTCGGATCACGCATAACGCATAACGCATAACGCTTAACGCATAACTCATATCGCATAACGCATAAATCATAACCCATAACGCACAACGCATAACGCATAATGCACAACGCATAACGAATACCGCAAAACGCATAACGCATAACGCATAACGCATAACGCATAACGCATAACTCATAACGCATAACGCATAACGCATAACGCATAAAGCATAAAGCATAAATCATAACGCATAACGAATACCGCAAAACGTATATCGCCTAACACATAACGGATCACGCATAACGCATAACGCATAACGTATAACGCATAACGCATAACGCATAACACATAACGCATAACGCATAATGCTCAACGCATAACGAATACAGCAAAACGCATAACGCTTAACGCATAACGCATCACGCATAACGCATAACGCATAATGCATAACGCATAACGCATAACGCATAATGCATAACGCATAAAGCGTAACGCATAACGCATAACGCATAACGCATAACGCATAACGCATAAAGCATAACGCATAACGCATAACGCATTACGCATAACTTATAACTCATAACTCATAAGGAGTAACGCATATCGCATAAAGCATAACGCATAACGCATAACGCGTAACGCATAACGCATAACGCACAACGCATAACGCATAACGCATAACGTATAACTCATAACGCATAACGCATAAAGCATAACGCATAACGCATAACGCATAACGCAAACGCATAACGCATAACGCATACCGTATAACGCAAAACGCATAACGCATAACGCATAACGCATAACGCATACCGTATAACGCATAGCGCATAACGCATAACGCATAACGCATAACGCATAACGCATAACGCATAACGCATAACGCATAACGCATGAAGCATAACGCATAACGCATAACTTATAACTCATTACTCATAACGAATAACGCATAACGCATAAGGCATAACGCATAACGCATAACGCATAACGCATAAAGCATAACGCATAACGCATAACGGATAAAGCATAATGCATAACGCATAACGCATAACGCATTAAACATAACTTATAACTCATAACTCATAACGAATAACGCATAACGCAAAATGCATAATGCATGTCGGATCACGCATAACGCATAACGCATAACGCTTAACGCATAACTCATATCGCATAACGCATAAATCATAACCCATAACGCACAACGCATAACGCATAACGCATAACGTATAACGCATAACGCATACCGTATAACGCATAACGCATAACGCATAACGCAAACGTATAGCGCACAACGCATAATGCATAAACCATAACCCTTACTTCATAACGCATAACGCATAATGCACAACGCATAACGAACACCGGAAAACCCATAACGCCTAACGCATAACGGATCACGAATAACGCATAATGCATAACGCATAAAGCATAACGCATAACGCATAACGCATAACGCATAACGCATAACGCATAACGCATAACGCATAACACATAACGCATAACGCATAACGCATAACGCATAACGCATAACGCATGACGCATAACGCATAACGCATAACGCATAACGCATAACGCATAACGGATAACGCATTATGCATAACGCATAACGCATAACGCATAACGCATAACGCATAACGCATATCGCATAACGCATAACGCATAACGTATAGAGCATAACGCATAACGCATAACGCATAACGCATACCGTATAACGCATAACGCCTAACGGATCAGGCATAACGCATAACGCATAATGCATAACACATAACGCATAACGCATAACGCATAACGCATAACGCATAACGCATAACGCATAACGCATAACGCATAACGCATATCGCATAACTCATAAATCATAACCCATAACGCACAACGCATAAGGCATAATGCACAACGCATAACGAATACCGCAAAACGCATAACGCATAACGCATAACGCATAACTCATAACGCATAACGCACACCGTATAACGCATAACGCATAACGCATAACGCATAAAGCATAACGCATAACGCATACCGTATAACGCATAACGCATAACGCATAACGCAAACGTATAACGCACAACGCTTAACGCATAACGCATAACATATAACGCATAACGCATAACCCATAACGCATAACGCATAACGCATAAAGCATAACGCATAACGCATAACGCATAACGCATAACGCATAACGCATAACGCATAACGCATAACGCATAACGCATATCGCATAACACATACGCATAACGCATAAGGCATAACGCATAACGCATAACGCATAACGCATAACGCATAACGCAAAACGCATAACGTTAACGCACAACCCATAACGCATAAGGCTTGATGCATGACGCATATCGCATATCGCATAACGCATAAGGCTTGATGCATGACGCATATCGCATAACGCATAATACATAACGTATAACGCATTATGCAGAACGCATAACGCATAACGCATAACGCATAACGCATAACGCATAACGCATAACGCATATCGCAGAACACATACGCATAACGCATAAGGCATAACGCATTACGCATAACTTATAACTCATAACTCATAACGAATAACGCATAACGCAAAATGAATAACGCATAAAGCATAACGCATAACCCATAACCCATAACGCACAACGCATAAGGCATAATGCACAACGCATAACGAATACCGCAAAACGCATAACGCATAACGCGTAACTCATAACGCATAACGCATAACGCATAACGCACACCGTATAACGCATAACGCATAACGCATAACGCATAAAGCATAATGCATAACGCATAACGCATAATGCAAACGTATAACGCCCAACGCATAAAGCATAACGAACAACCCATAACGCATAATCCATAACGCATAACGCATAACGCATAACGCATAACGCATAACGCATACCGCATAACGCATAACGCATAACGCATAACGCATAACGCATAACGCATTACGCATAACGCATATCGCATAACACATACGCATAACGCATAAGGCATAACGCATTACGCATAACTTATAACTCATAACTCATAACGAATAACGCATAACGCAAAATGAATAACGCATAAAGCATAACGCATAACCCATAACCCATATCGCACAACGCATAAGGCATAATGCACAACGCATAACGAATACCGCAAAACGCATAACGCATAACGCATAACGCATAACGCAAACGTATAACGCACAACGCTTAACGCATAACGCATAACATATAACGCATAACGCATAACCCATAACGCATAACGCATAACGCATAAAGCATAACGCATAACGCATAACGCATAACGCATAACGCATAACGCATAACGCATAACGCATAACGCATAACGCATATCGCATAACACATACGCATAACGCATAAGGCATAACGCATAACGCATAACGCATAACGCATAACGCATAACGCAAAACGCATAACGTTAACGCACAACCCATAACGCATAAGGCTTGATGCATGACGCATATCGCATATCGCATAACGCATAAGGCTTGATGCATGACGCATATCGCATAACGCATAAGGCATAACGCATAATACATAACGTATAACGCATTATGCAGAACGCATAACGCATAACGCATAACGCATAACGCATATCGCAGAACACATACGCATAACGCATAAGGCATAACGCATTACGCATAACTTATAACTCATAACTCATAACGAATAACGCATAACGCAAAATGAATAACGCATAAAGCATAACGCATAACCCATAACCCATAACGCACAACGCATAAGGCATAATGCACAACGCATAACGAATACCGCAAAACGCATAACGCATAACGCGTAACTCATAACGCATAACGCATAACGCATAACGCACACCGTATAACGCATAACGCATAACGCATAACGCATAAAGCATAATGCATAACGCATAACGCATAATGCAAACGTATAATGCCCAACGCATAAAGCATAACGAACAACCCATAACGCATAATCCATAACGCATAACGCATAACGCATAACGCATAACGCATAACGCATACCGCATAACGCATAACGCATAACGCATAACGCATAACGCATAACACATAACGCATAACGCATATCGCATAACACATACGCATAACGCATAAGGCATAACGCATTACGCATAACTTATAACTCATAACTCATAACGAATAACGCATAACGCAAAATGAATAACGCATAAAGCATAACGCATAACCCATAACCCATATCGCACAACGCATAAGGCATAATGCACAACGCATAACGAATACCGCAAAACGCATAACGCATAACGCATAACGCATAACGCATAACGCATAACGTATAACGCATAATGCATACCGTATAACGCATAACGCATAACGCATAACGCATAACGCATAACGCATAACGCATAACGCATAACGCATAACGCATAACGCATAACGCATAACGCATAACGCTTAACCATAACGCATAACGCATAACCCATAACGCATAACGCATAACGCATAACGTATAACGCATAACGCATACCGTATAACGCATAATGCATAACGCATAACGCATAACGCATAACGCATAACGCATAACGCATAACGTATAACGCATAACGCATACCGTATAACGCATAACGCATAACGCATAACGCATAACGCATAACGCATAACGTATAACGCATAACGCATACCGTATAACGCATAACGCATAACGCATAACGCAAACGTATAGCGCACAACGCATAATGCATAAACCATAACCCTTACTTCATAACGCATAACGCATAATGCACAACGCATAACGAACACCGGAAAACCCATAACGCCTAACGCATAACGGATCACGCATAACGCATAAAGCATAACGCATAACGCATAACGCATAACGCATAACGCATAACGCATGACGCATAACCATAACGCATAACGCATAACCCATAACGCATAACGCATAACGCATAACGTATAACGCATAACGCATACCGTATAACGCATAATGCATAACGCATAACGCATAACGCATAACGCATAACGCATAACGTATAACGCATAACGCATACCGTATAACGCATAACGCATAACGCATAACGCAAACGTATAGCGCACAACGCATAATGCATAAACCATAACCCTTACTTCATAACGCATAACGCATAATGCACAACGCATAACGAACACCGGAAAACCCATAACGCCTAACGCATAACGGATCACGAATAACGCATAAAGCATAACGCATAACGCATAACGCATAACGCATAACGCATGACGCAAACGTATAGCGCATAACGCATAACGCATAACGCATAACGCATAACGCATAACGCAAAACGCATAACGTTAACGCATAACCCATAACGCATAAGGCTTGATGCATGACGCATATCGCATATCGCATAACGCATAAGGCTTGATGCATGACGCATATCGCATAACGCATAAGGCATAACGCATAATACATAACGTATAACGCATTATGCATAACGCATAACGCATAACGCATAACGCATAACGCATAACGCATAACGCATATCGCATAACACATACGCATAACGCATAACGCATAACGCATAAAGTATAACGCATAACCCATAACCCTTAACGCATAACGCATAACGCATAATGCACAACGCTTAACGAATACCGCAAATCGCATAACGCCTAACGCATAACGGATCACGCATGACGCATAAAGCATAACGCATAACGCATAACGCATAACGCATAACGCATAACGCATAACGCATATCGCATAACGCATAAATCATAACCCATAACGCACAACGCATAAGGCATAATGCACAACGCAAAACGAATACCGCAAAACGCATAACGCATAACGCATAACGCATAACGCATAACGCATAACGCATAACTCATAACGCATAACGCATAACGCACACCGTATAACGCATAACGCATAACGCATAACGCATAAAGCATAACGCATAACGCATACCGTATAACGCATAACGCATAACGCATAACGCAAACGTATAACGCACAACGCATAACGCATAACGCATAACATATAACGCATAACGCATAACGCATAACGCATAACGCATAACGCATAACGCATAAAGCATAACGCATAACGCATAACTTATAACTCATAACTCATAACGAATAACGCATAACGCAAAATGAATAACGCATAAAGCATAACGCATAACCCATAACCCATAACGCACAACGCATAAGGCATAATGCACAACGCATAACGAATACCGCAAAACGCATAACGCATAACGCGTAACTCATAACGCATAACGCATAACGCATAACGCACACCGTATAACGCATAACGCATAACGCATAACGCATAAAGCATAACGCATAACGCATAACGCATAATGCAAACGTATAACGCCCAACGCATAAAGCATAACGAACAACCCATAACGCATAATCCATAACGCATAACGCATAACGCATAACGCATAAAGTATAACGCATAACGCATAACGCATAACGCAAACTTATAACGCACAACGCATAGCGCATAACGCATAACGCATAACGCATAACGCATAACGCAAAACGCATAACGTTAACGCATAACCCATAACGCATAAGGCTTGATGCATGACGCATATCGCATATCGCATAACGCATAAGGCTTGATGCATGACGCATATCGCATAACGCATAAGGCATAACGCATAATACATAACGTATAACGCATTATGCATAACGCATAACGCATAACGCATAACGCATAACGCATAACGCATATCGCATAACACATACGCATAACGCATAACGCATAACGCTTAAGCATAGCGCATAACCCATAACCCTTAACGCATAACGCATAACGCATAATGCACAACGCTTAACGAATACCGCAAATCGCATAACGCCTAACGCATAACGGATCACGCATGACGCATAAAGCATAACGCATAACGCATAACGCATAACGCATAACGCATAACGCATAACGCATATCGCATAACTCATAAATCATAACCCATAACGCACAACGCATAAGGCATAATGCACAACGCATAACGAATACCGCAAAACGCATAACGCATAACGCATAACTCATAACGCATAACGCACACCGTATAACGCATAACGCATAACGCA
Organism: Lasioglossum morio; assembly: GCA_916610235.2. Taxonomy (NCBI): domain Eukaryota; kingdom Metazoa; phylum Arthropoda; class Insecta; order Hymenoptera; family Halictidae; genus Lasioglossum; species Lasioglossum morio. The sequence continues at coordinate 3,024,798 of CAKAJA020000423.1, forward strand.
TAACGCATAAAGCATAACGCATAACGCATACCGTATAACGCATAACGCATAACGCATAACGCAAACGTATAACGCACAACGCTTAACGCATAACGCATAACATATAACGCATAACGCATAACCCATAACGCATAACGCATAACGCATAAAGCATAACGCATAACGCATAACGCATAACGCATAACGCATATCGCATAACACATACGCATAACGCATAAGGCATAACGCATAACGCATAACGCATAACGCATAACGCAAAACGCATAACGTTAACGCACAACCCATAACGCATAAGGCTTGATGCATGACGCATATCGCATATCGCATAACGCATAAGGCTTGATGCATGACGCATATCGCATAACGCATAAGGCATAACGCATAATACATAACGTATAACGCATTATGCAGAACGCATAACGCATAACGCATAACGCATAACGCATAACGCATAACGCATATCGCAGAACACATACGCATAACGCATAAGGCATAACGCATTACGCATAACTTATAACTCATAACTCATAACGAATAACGCATAACGCAAAATGAATAACGCATAAAGCATAACGCATAACCCATAACCCATAACGCACAACGCATAAGGCATAATGCACAACGCATAACGAATACCGCAAAACGCATAACGCATAACGCGTAACTCATAACGCATAACGCATAACGCATAACGCATAACGCACACCGTATAACGCATAACGCATAACGCATAACGCATAAAGCATAATGCATAACGCATAACGCATAATGCAAACGTATAACGCACAACGCATAAAGCATAACGAACAACCCATAACGCATAATCCATAACGCATAACGCATAACGCATAACGCATAACGCATACCGCATAACGCATAACGCATAACGCATAACGCATAACGCATAACGCATAACGCATAACGCATATCGCATAACACATACGCATAACGCATAAGGCATAACGCATTACGCATAACTTATAACTCATAACTCATAACGAATAACGCATAACGCAAAATGAATAACGCATAAAGCATAACGCATAACCCATAACCCATATCGCACAACGCATAAGGCATAATGCACAACGCATAACGAATACCGCAAAACGCATAACGCATAACGCATAACGCATAACGCATAACGTATAACGCATAATGCATACCGTATAACGCATAACGCATAACGCATAACGCATAACGCATAACGCATAACGCATAACGCATAACGCATAACGCAAAACGCATAACGCATAACGCATAACGCATAACCATAACGCATAACGCATAACCCATAACGCATAACGCATAACGCATAACGTATAACGCATAACGCATACCGTATAACGCATAATGCATAACGCATAACGCATAACGCATAACGCATAACGCATAACGCATAACGTATAACGCATAACGCATACCGTATAACGCATAACGCATAACGCATAACGCATAACGCATAACGCATAACGTATAACGCATAACGCATACCGTATAACGCATAACGCATAACGCATAACGCATAACGCAGACGTATAGCGCACAACGCATAATGCATAAACCATAACCCTTACTTCATAACGCATAACGCATAATGCACAACGCATAACGAACACCGGAAAACCCATAACGCCTAACGCATAACGGATCACGAATAACGCATAAAGCATAACGCATAACGCATAACGCATAACGCATAACGCATGACGCATAACCATAACGCATAACGCATAACCCATAACGCATAACGCATAACGCATAACGTATAACGCATAACGCATACCGTATAACGCATAATGCATAACGCATAACGCATAACGCATAACGCATAACGCATAACGTATAACGCATAACGCATACCGTATAACGCATAACGCATAACGCATAACGCAAACGTATAGCGCACAACGCATAATGCATAAACCATAACCCTTACTTCATAACGCATAACGCATAATGCACAACGCATAACGAACACCGGAAAACCCATAACGCCTAACGCATAACGGATCACGAATAACGCATAAAGCATAACGCATAACGCATAACGCATAACGCATAACGCATGACGCAAACGTATAGCGCATAACGCATAACGCATAACGCATAACGCATAACGCATAACGCAAAACGCATAACGTTAACGCATAACCCATAACGCATAAGGCTTGATGCATGACGCATATCGCATATCGCATAACGCATAAGGCTTGATGCATGACGCATATCGCATAACGCATAAGGCATAACGCATAATACATAACGTATAACGCATTATGCATAACGCATAACGCATAACGCATAACGCATAACGCATAACGCATAACGCATATCGCATAACACATACGCATAACGCATAACGCATAACGCATAAAGCATAACGCATAACCCATAACCCTTAACGCATAACGCATAACGCATAATGCACAACGCTTAACGAATACCGCAAATCGCATAACGCCTAACGCATAACGTATCACGCATGACGCATAAAGCATAACGCATAACGCATAACGCATTACGCATAACGCATAACGCATAACGCATATCGCATAACGCATAAATCATAACCCATAACGCACAACGCATAAGGCATAATGCACAACGCAAAACGAATACCGCAAAACGCATAACGCATAACGCATAACGCATAACGCATAACGCATAACGCATAACTCATAACGCATAACGCATAACGCACACCGTATAACGCATAACGCATAACGCATAACGCATAAAGCATAACGCATAACGCATACCGTATAACGCATAACGCATAACGCATAACGCAAACGTATAACGCACAACGCATAACGCATAACGCATAACATATAACGCATAACGCATAACGCATAACGCATAACGCATAACGCATAACGCATAAAGCATAACGCATAACGCATAACTTATAACTCATAACTCATAACGAATAACGCATAACGCAAAATGAATAACGCATAAAGCATAACGCATAACCCATAACCCATAACGCACAACACATAAGGCATAATGCACAACGCATAACGAATACCGCAAAACGCATAACGCATAACGCGTAACTCATAACGCATAACGCATAACGCATAACGCACACCGTATAACGCATAACGCATAACGCATAACGCATAAAGCATAACGCATAACGCATAACGCATAACGTATAACGCATAACGCATACCGTATAACGCATAACGCATAACGCATAACGCATAACGCAGACGTATAGCGCACAACGCATAATGCATAAACCATAACCCTTACTTCATAACGCATAACGCATAATGCACAACGCATAACGAACACCGGAAAACCCATAACGCCTAACGCATAACGGATCACGAATAACGCATAAAGCATAACGCATAACGCATAACGCATAACGCATAACGCATAACGCATAACGCAAACGTATAACGCACAACGCATAACGCATAACGCATAACGCATAACATATAACGCATAACGCATAACGCATAACGCATAACGCATAACGCATAAAGCATAACGCATAACGCATAACGCATAACGCATAACGCATAACGCATAACGCATAACGCACCACGCATAACGCATAACTCATAACGCATAACGCATAAAGCATAACGCATAACGCATAACACATACGCATAACGCATAACGCATAACGCATAAAGCATAACGCATAACCCATAACCCTTAACGCATAACGCATAACGCATAATGCACAACGCTTAACGAATACCGCAAATCGCATAACGCCTAACGCATAACGGATCACGCATGACGCATAAAGCATAACGCATAACGCATAACGCATAACGCATAACGCATAACGCATAACGCATATCGCATAACGCATAAATCATAACCCATAACGCACAACGCATAAGGCATAATGCACAACGCATAACGCATAACGCATAACCCATAACGCATAACGCATAACGTATAACGCATAACGCATACCGTATAACGCATAATGCATAACGCATAAAGCATAACGCATAACGCATAACGCATAACGCATAACGCATAACGCATAACGTATAACGCATAACGCATACCGTATAACGCAAAACGCATAACGCATAACGCATAACGCACAACATATAACGCATATCGCATAACGCATAACGCATAACGCATAAAGCATAACGCATAACGCATAACGCATAACGCATAACGCATAACGCATAACGCATAAAGCATAACGCATAACGCATAACGCAAACGTATAACGCGCAACGCATAACGCATAACGCATAACGCATAACGCATAACGTATAACGCATAACGCATAACGCATAAAGCAAACGTATAACGCACAACGCATAATGCATAACGCATAACCATAACGCATAACGCATAACCCATAACGCATAACGCATAACGCATAACGCGTAACGCATAACGCATAACGCATAAAGCATAACGCATAACGCATAACGCATAAAGCAAAACGCATAACGCATAACGCATATCGCATAACGCATAACGCATAACGCATAACGCATAACGCATAACGCATAACGCAAAAGTATAACGCACAACGCATAACGCATAACGCATAACGAATAACATATAACGCATAACGCATAACGCATAACGCATAACGCATAACGCATAACGCATAACGCATAACGCATAACGTATAACGCATAACGCATACCGTATAACGCAAAACGCATAACGCAAACGTATAACGCACAACGCATAACGCATAACGCATAACGCATAACGCATAACATATAACGCATAACGCATAACGCATAACGCACAACATATAACGCATATCGCATAACGCATAACGCATAACGCATAAAGCATAACGCATAACGCATAACGCATAACGCATAACGCATAACGCATAACGCATAACGCATAACGCATAAAGCATAACGCATAACGCATAACGCAAACGTATAACGCGCAACGCATAACGCATAACGCATAACGCATAACGCATAACGTATAACGCATAACGCATAACGCATTACGCATAACGCATAACACATAACGCATAACGCATAACGCATAACGCATAACCATAACGCATAACGCATAACCCATAACGCATAACGCATAACGCATAACGTATAACGCATAACGCATACCGTATAACGCATAATGCATAACGCATAAAGCATAACGCATAACGCATAACGCATAACGCATAACGCATAACGCATAACGCATATCGCATAACGCATAACGCATAACGCATAACGCATAACGCATAACATATAACGCATAACGCATAACGCATAACGCATAACGCATAACGCATAACGCATAAAGCATAACGCATAACGCATAACGCATAACGCATAACGCATAACGCACAACGCATAACGCATAACTCATAACGCATAACGCATAAAGCATAACGCATAACGCATAACGCAAACGTATAACGCATAACGCATAACGCATAACGCATAACGCAGAAAGCATAACGCATAACGCATAACGCATAACGCATAACGCATAAAGCATAACGCATAACGCATAACGCAAACGTATAACGCGCAACGCATAACGCATAACGCATAACGCATAACGCATAACGTATAACGCATAACGCATAACGCATAAAGCAAACGTATAACGCATAACGCATAACGCATATCGTATAACGCATAACGCATACCGTATAACGCAAAACGCATAACGCAAACGTATAACGCACAACGCATAACGCATAACGCATAACGCATAACGCATAACGCATAACATATAACGCATAACGCATAACGCATAACGCACAACATATAACGCATATCGCATAACGCATAACGCATAACGCATAAAGCATAACGCATAACGCATAACGCATAACGCATAACGCATAACGCATAACGCATAACGCATAACGCATAACGCATAAAGCATAACGCATAACGCATAACGCAAACGTATAACGCGCAACGCATAACGCATAACGCATAACGCATAACGCATAACGTATAACGCATACCGCATAAAGCAAACGTATAACGCACAACGCATAATGCATAACGCATAACCATAACGCATAACGCATAACCCATAACGCATAACGCATAACGCATAACGCGTAACGCATAACGCATAACGCATAAAGCATAACGCATAACGCATAACGCATAAAGCAAAACGCATAACGCATAACGCATATCGCATAACGCATAACGCATAACGCATAACGCATAACGCATAACGCAAAAGTATAACGCACAACGCATAACGCATAACGAATAACATATAACGCATAACGCATAACGCATAACGCATAACGCATAACGCATAACGCATAACGCATAACGTATAACGCATAACGCATACCGTATAACGCAAAACGCATAACGCAAAAGTATAACGCACAACGCATAACGCATAACGCATAACGAATAACATATAACGCATAACGCATAACGCATAACGCATAACGCATAACATATAACGCATAACGCATAACGCATAACGCACAACATATAACGCATATCGCATAACGCATAACGCATAACGCATAAAGCATAACGCATAACGCATAACGCATAACGCATAACGCATAACGCATAAAGCATAACGCATAACGCATAACGCAAACGTATAACGCGCAACGCATAACGCATAACGCATAACGCATAACGCATAACGTATAAAGCATAACGCATAACGCATAAAGCAAACGTATAACGCACAACGCATAATGCATAACGCATAACCATAACGCATAACGCATAACCCATAACGCATAACGCATAACGCATAACGCGTAACGCGTAACGCATAACGCATAAAGCATAACGCATAACGCATAACGCATAAAGCAAAACGCATAACGCATAACGCATATCGCATAACGCATAACGCATAACGCATAACGCATAACGCATAACGCATAACGCATAACGCATAACGCATAACGCATAACGCAAAAGTATAACGCACAACGCATAACGCATAACGCATAACGAATAACATATAACGCATAACGCATAACGCATAACGCATAACGCATAACGCATAACGCATAACGCATAACGTATAACGCATAACGCATACCGTATAACGCAAAACGCATAACGCAAACGTATAACGCACAACGCATAACGCATAACGCATAACGCATAACGCATAACGCATAACGCATAACATATAACGCATAACGCATAACGCATAACGCACAACATATAACGCATATCGCATAACGCATAACGCATAACGCATAAAGCATAACGCATAACGCATAACGCATAACGCATAACGCATAACGCATAACGCATAACGCATAAAGCATAACGCATAACGCATAACGCAAACGTATAACGCGCAACGCATAACGCATAACGCATAACGCATAACGCATAACGTATAACGCATAACGCATAACGCATAACGCATAACACATAACGCATAACGCATAACGCATAACGCATAACCATAACGCATAACGCATAACCCGTAACGCATAACGCATAACGCATAACGTATAACGCATAACGCATACCGTATAACGCATAATGCATAACGCATAAAGCATAACGCATAACGCATAACGCATAACGCATAACGCATAACGCATATCGCATAACGCATAACGCATAACGCATAACGCATAACGCATAACGCATAAAGCAAACGTATAACGCACAACACATAACGCATAACGCATAACGCATAACGCATAACGCATAACGCATAATGCATAACGCATAAGGCATAACGCATTACGCATAACTTATAACTCATAACTCATAACGAATAACGCATAACGCAAAGTGAATAACGCATAAAGCATAACGCATAACCCATAAGCCTTAACGCATAACGCATAACGCATAATGCACAACGCTTAACGAATACCGCAAATCGCATAACGCCTAACGCATAACGGATCACGCATGACGCATAAAGCATAACGCATAACGCATAACGCATAACGCATAACGCATAACGCATAACGCATAACGCAATTCGCATAACGCATAAATCATAACCCATAACGCACAACGCATAACCCATAATGCACAAAGCATAACGAATACCGCAAGACGCATAACGCATAACGCATAACGCATAACTCATAACGCATAACGCATAACGCATAACGCACACCGTATAACGCATAACGCATAACGCATAACGCATAACGCATAACGCATAACGCATAACGCATAACGGATCACGCATAACGCATAACGCATAACACATAAAGCATAACGCATAACGCATAACGCATAACGCATAACGCATAACGCATAACGCATACCGTATAACGCATAACGCATAACGCATAACGCAAACGTATAACGCACAACGCATAACGCATAACGCATAACGCATAAATCATAACCCATAACGCACAACGCATAACGCATAATGCACAAAGCATAACGAATACCGCAAGACGCATAACGCATAACGCATAACGCATAACGCATAACGCATAACGCATAACACATAACGCATACCGTATAACGCATGACGCATAACGCATAACGCAAACGTATAACGCACAACGCATAACGTATAACGCATAACGCATAACATATAACGCATAACGCATAACGCATAACGCATAACGCATAACGCATAACGCATATCGCATAACGCATAACGCATAACGTATAACGTATAACGCATAACGCATAACGCATAACGCATAACGCATAACGCATAACGCATAACCATAACGCATAACGCATAACCCATAACGCATAACGCATAACGCATAACGTATAACGCATAACGCATACCGTATAACGCATAATGCATAACGCATAACGCATAACGCATAACGCATAACGCATTACGCATTACGCATAACGTATAACGCATAACGCATACCGTATAACGCATAACGCATAACGCATAACGCAAACGTATAGCGCACAACGCATAATGCATAAACCATAACCCTTACTTGATAACGCATAACGCATAATGCACAACGCGTAACGAACACCGGAAAACCCATAACGCCTAACGCATAACGGATCACGAATAACGCATAAAGCATAACGCATAACGCATAACACATAACGCATAACGCATAACGCATAACGCATAACGCATAACGCATAACGCATAACGCATAACGCAAAACGCATAACGTTAACGCATAACACATAACGCATAAGGCTTGATGCATGACGCATATCGCATATCGCATAACGCATAAGGCTTGATGCATGACGCATATCGCATAACGCATAAGGCATAACGCATAATACGTAACGTATAACGCATTATGCATAACGCATAACGCATAACGCATAACGCATAACGCATAACGCATCACGCATAACGCATAACGCATAACGCATATCGCATAACACATACGCATAACGCATAACGCATAACGCATAAAGCATAACGCATAACCCATAACCCTTAACGCATAACGCATAACGCATAATGCACAACGCTTAACGAATACCGCAAATCGCATAACGCCTAACGCATAACGCATAACGTACAACGCATAACGCATACCGTATAACGCATAACGCATAACCATAACGCATAACGCATAACCCATAACGCATAACGCATAACGCATAACGCATAACGTATAACGCATAACGCATACCGTATAACGCATAATGCATAACGCATAACGCATAACGCATAACGCATAACGCATAACGTATAACGCATAACGCATACCGTATAACGCATAACGCATAACGCATAACGCATAACGCATAACGCATAACGCATAACGCATAACGCATAAAGCATAACGCATAACGCATAACGCAAACGTATAACGCGCAACGCATAACGCATAACGCACAACATATAACGCATATCGCATAACGCATAACGCATAACGCATAAAACATAACGCATAACATATAACGCATAACGCATAACGCATAACGCACAACATATAACGCATATCGCATAACGCATAACGCATAACGCATAAAGCATAACGCATAACGCATAACGCATAACGCATAACGCATAACGCATAACGCATAAAGCATAACGCATAACGCATAACGCAAACGTATAACGCGCAACGCATAACGCATAACGCATAACGCATAACGCATAACGCATAACGCATAATGCATAACGCATAAGGCATAACGCATTACGCATAACTTATAACTCATAACTCATAACGAATAACGCATAACGCAAAGTGAATAACGCATAAAGCATAACGCATAACCCATAACCCTTAACGCATAACGCATAACGCATAATGCACAACGCTTAACGAATACCGCAAATCGCATAACGCCTAACGCATAACGGATCACGCATGACGCATAAAGCATAACGCATAACGCATATCGCATAACACATACGCATAACGCATAACGCATAACGCATAAAGCATAACGCATAACCCATAACCCTTAACGCATAACGCATAACGCATAATGCACAACGCTTAACGAATACCGCAAATCGCATAACGCCTAACGCATAACGCATAACGTACAACGCATAACGCATACCGTATAACGCATAACGCATAACCATAACGCATAACGCATAACCCATAACGCATAACGCATAACGCATAACGTATAACGCATAACGCATACCGTATAACGCATAATGCATAACGCATAACGCATAACGCATAACGCATAACGTATAACGCATAACGCATACCGTATAACGCATAACGCATAACGCATAACGCATAACGCATAACGCATAACGCATAACGCATAACGCATAAAGCATAACGCATAACGCATAACGCAAACGTATAACGCGCAACGCATAACGCATAACGCACAACATATAACGCATATCGCATAACGCATAACGCATAACGCATAAAGCATAACGCATAACATATAACGCATAACGCATAACGCATAACGCACAACATATAACGCATATCGCATAACGCATAACGCATAACGCATAAAGCATAACGCATAACGCATAACGCATAACGCATAACGCATAACGCATAACGCATAAAGCATAACGCATAACGCATAACGCAAACGTATAACGCGCAACGCATAACGCATAACGCATAACGCATAACGCATAACGCATAACGCATAATGCATAACGCATAAGGCATAACGCATTACGCATAACTTATAACTCATAACTCATAACGAATAACGCATAACGCAAAGTGAATAACGCATAAAGCATAACGCATAACCCATAACCCTTAACGCATAACGCATAACGCATAATGCACAACGCTTAACGAATACCGCAAATCGCATAACGCCTAACGCATAACGGATCACGCATGACGCATAAAGCATAACGCATAACGCATAACGCATAACGCATAACGCATAACGCATAACGCAATTCGCATAACGCATAAATCATAACCCATAACGCACAACGCATAACCCATAATGCACAAAGCATAACGAATACCGCAAGACGCATAACGCATAACGCATAACGCATAACTCATAACGCATAACGCATAACGCACACCGTATAACGCATAACGCATAACGCATAACGCATAACGCATAACGCATAACGCATAACGCGTAACGCATAACGGATCACGCATAACGCATAACGCATAACACATAAAGCATAACGCATAACGCATAACGCATAACGCATAACGCATAACGCATAACGCATAACGCATAACGCATACCGTATAACGCATAGCGCATAACGCATAACGCAAACGTATAACGCACAACGCATAACGCATAACGCATAACGCATAAATCATAACCCATAACGCACAACGCATAACGCATAATGCACAAAGCATAACGAATACCGCAAGACGCATAACGCATAACGCATAACGCATAACGCATAACGCATACCGTATAACGCATGACGCATAACGCATAACGCAAACGTATAACGCACAACGCATAACGTATAACGCATAACGCATAACATATAACGCATAACGCATAACGCATAACGCATAACGCATAACGCATATCGCATAACGCATAACGCATAACGTATAACGTATAACGCATAACGCATAACGCATAACGCATAACGCATAACGCATAACGCATAACCATAACGCATAACGCATAACCCATAACGCATAACGCATAACGCATAACGTATAACGCATAACGCATACCGTATAACGCATAATGCATAACGCAAAACGCATAACGCATAACGCATAACGCATTACGCATAACGTATAACGCATAACGCATACCGTATAACGCATAACGCATAACGCATAACGCAAACGTATAGCGCACAACGCATAATGCATAAACCATAACCCTTACTTGATAACGCATAACGCATAATGCACAACGCATAACGAACACCGGAAAACCCATAACGCCTAACGCATAACGGATCACGAATAACGCATAAAGCATAACGCATAACGCATAACGCATAACGCATAACGCATAACGCATAACGCATAACGCATAACGCATAACGCATAACGCATAACGCATAACGCATAACGCATAACGCATAACGCAAAACGCATAACGTTAACGCATAACACATAACGCATAAGGCTTGATGCATGACGCATATCGCATATCGCATAACGCATAAGGCTTGATGCATGACGCATATCGCATAACGCATAAGGCATAACGCATAATACGTAACGTATAACGCATTATGCATAACGCATAACGCATAACGCATAACGCGTAACTCATAACACATAACGCATAACGCATAACGCACACCGCATAACGCATGACGCATAACGCATAAAGCATAACGCATAACCCATAACCCTTAACGCATAACGCATAACGCATAATGCACAACGCTTAACGAATACCGCAAATCGCATAACGCCTAACGCATAACGCATAACGTATAACGCATAACGCATACCGTATAACGCATAACGCATAACCATAACGCATAACGCATAACCCATAACGCATAACGCATAACGCATAACGCATAACGTATAACGCATAACGCATACCGTATAACGCATAATGCATAACGCATAACGCATAACGCATAACGCATAACGCATAACGTATAACGCATAACGCATACCGTATAACGCATAACGCATAACGCATAACGCAAACGTATAGCGCACAACGCATAATGCATAAACCATAACCCTTACTTAATAACGCATAACGCATAATGCACAACGCATAACGAACACCGGAAAACCCATAACGCCTAACGCATAACGGATCACGAATAACGCATAAAGCATAACGCATAACGCATAACGCATAACGCATAACGCATAACGCATAACGCATAACGCATAACGCATAACGCATAACGCATAACGCATAACGCATAACGCATAACGCATAACGCATAACGCATAACGCATAACGCATAACGCATAACGCATAACGCATAACGCATAACGCATACCGTATAACGCATAACGCATAACGCATAACGCAAACGTATAACGCACAAAGCATAACGCATAACGCATAAATCATAACCCATAACGCACAACGCATAACGCATAATGCACAAAGCATAACGAATACCGCAAGACGCATAACGCATAACGCATAACGCATAACGCATAACGCATAACGCATAACGCATAACGCATAACGCACACCGTATAACGCATAACGCATAACGCATAACGCATAACGCATAACGCATAACGCATAACGCATAACGGATCACGCATAACGCATAACGCATAACACATAAAGCATAACGCATAACGCATAACGCATAACGCATAACGCATAACGCATAACGCATACCGTATAACGCATAACGCATAACGCATAACGCAAACGTATAACGCACAACGCATAACGCATAACGCATAACGCATAAATCATAACCCATAACGCACAACGCATAACGCATAATGCACAAAGCATAACGAATACCGCAAGACGCATAACGCATAACGCATAACGCATAACGCATAACGCATAACGCATAACACATAACGCATACCGTATAACGCATGACGCATAACGCATAACGCAAACGTATAACGCACAACGCATAACGTATAACGCATAACGCATAACATATAACGCATAACGCATAACGCATAACGCATAACGCATAACGCATAACGCATATCGCATAACGCATAACGCATAACGTATAACGTATAACGCATAACGCATAACGCATAACGCATAACGCATAACGCATAACGCATAACCATAACGCATAACGCATAACCCATAACGCATAACGCATAACGCATAACGTATAACGCATAACGCATACCGTATAACGCATAATGCATAACGCATAACGCATAACGCATAACGCATAACGCATTACGCATTACGCATAACGTATAACGCATAACGCATACCGTATAACGCATAACGCATAACGCATAACGCAAACGTATAGCGCACAACGCATAATGCATAAACCATAACCCTTACTTGATAACGCATAACGCATAATGCACAACGCGTAACGAACACCGGAAAACCCATAACGCCTAACGCATAACGGATCACGAATAACGCATAAAGCATAACGCATAACGCATAACACATAACGCATAACGCATAACGCATAACGCATAACGCATAACGCATAACGCATAACGCATAACGCATAACGCATAACGCAAAACGCATAACGTTAACGCATAACACATAACGCATAAGGCTTGATGCATGACGCATATCGCATATCGCATAACGCATAAGGCTTGATGCATGACGCATATCGCATAACGCATAAGGCATAACGCATAATACGTAACGTATAACGCATTATGCATAACGCATAACGCATAACGCATAACGCATAACGCATAACGCATAACGCATAACGCATAACGCATATCGCATAACACATACGCATAACGCATAACGCATAATGCATAAAGCATAACGCATAACCCATAACCCTTAACGCATAACGCATAACGCATAATGCACAACGCTTAACGAATACCGCAAATCGCATAACGCCTAACGCATAACGCATAACGTACAACGCATAACGCATACCGTATAACGCATAACGCATAACCATAACGCATAACGCATAACCCATAACGCATAACGCATAACGCATAACGTATAACGCATAACGCATACCGTATAACGCATAATGCATAACGCATAACGCATAACGCATAACGCATAACGCATAACGCATAACGTATAACGCATAACGCATACCGTATAACGCATAACGCATAACGCATAACGCATAACGCATAACGCATAACGCATAACGCATAACGCATAAAGCATAACGCATAACGCATAACGCAAACGTATAACGCGCAACGCATAACGCATAACGCACAACATATAACGCATATCGCATAACGCATAACGCATAACGCATAAAGCATAACGCATAACATATAACGCATAACGCATAACGCATAACGCACAACATATAACGCATATCGCATAACGCATAACGCATAACGCATAAAGCATAACGCATAACGCATAACGCATAACGCATAACGCATAACGCATAACGCATAAAGCATAACGCATAACGCATAACGCAAACGTATAACGCGCAACGCATAACGCATAACGCATAACGCATAACGCATAACGCATAACGCATAATGCATAACGCATAAGGCATAACGCATTACGCATAACTTATAACTCATAACTCATAACGAATAACGCATAACGCAAAGTGAATAACGCATAAAGCATAACGCATAACCCATAACCCTTAACGCATAACGCATAACGCATAATGCACAACGCTTAACGAATACCGCAAATCGCATAACGCCTAACGCATAACGGATCACGCATGACGCATAAAGCATAACGCATAACGCATATCGCATAACACATACGCATAACGCATAACGCATAACGCATAAAGCATAACGCATAACCCATAACCCTTAACGCATAACGCATAACGCATAATGCACAACGCTTAACGAATACCGCAAATCGCATAACGCCTAACGCATAACGCATAACGTACAACGCATAACGCATACCGTATAACGCATAACGCATAACCATAACGCATAACGCATAACCCATAACGCATAACGCATAACGCATAACGTATAACGCATAACGCATACCGTATAACGCATAATGCATAACGCATAACGCATAACGCATAACGCATAACGCATAACGTATAACGCATAACGCATACCGTATAACGCATAACGCATAACGCATAACGCATAACGCATAACGCATAACGCATAACGCATAAAGCATAACGCATAACGCATAACGCAAACGTATAACGCGCAACGCATAACGCATAACGCACAACATATAACGCATATCGCATAACGCATAACGCATAACGCATAAAGCATAACGCATAACATATAACGCATAACGCATAACGCATAACGCACAACATATAACGCATATCGCATAACGCATAACGCATAACGCATAAAGCATAACGCATAACGCATAACGCATAACGCATAACGCATAACGCATAACGCATAAAGCATAACGCATAACGCATAACGCAAACGTATAACGCGCAACGCATAACGCATAACGCATAACGCATAACGCATAACGCATAACGCATAACGCATAATGCATAACGCATAAGGCATAACGCATTACGCATAACTTATAACTCATAACTCATAACGAATAACGCATAACGCAAAGTGAATAACGCATAAAGCATAACGCATAACCCATAACCCTTAACGCATAACGCATAACGCATAATGCACAACGCTTAACGAATACCGCAAATCGCATAACGCCTAACGCATAACGGATCACGCATGACGCATAAAGCATAACGCATAACGCATAACGCATAACGCATAACGCATAACGCATAACGCAATTCGCATAACGCATAAATCATAACCCATAACGCACAACGCATAACCCATAATGCACAAAGCATAACGAATACCGCAAGACGCATAACGCATAACGCATAACGCATAACTCATAACGCATAACGCATAACGCACACCGTATAACGCATAACGCATAACGCATAACGCATAACGCATAACGCATAACGCATAACGCGTAACGCATAACGGATCACGCATAACGCATAACGCATAACACATAAAGCATAACGCATAACGCATAACGCATAACGCATAACGCATAACGCATAACGCATACCGCAAACGCATAGCGCATAACGCATAACGCAAACGTATAACGCACAACGCATAACGCATAACGCATAACGCATAAATCATAACCCATAACGCACAACGCATAACGCATAATGCACAAAGCATAACGAATACCGCAAGACGCATAACGCATAACGCATAACGCATAACGCATAACGCATAACGCATAACGCATACCGTATAACGCATGACGCATAACGCATAACGCAAACGTATAACGCACAACGCATAACGTATAACGCATAACGCATAACATATAACGCATAACGCATAACGCATAACGCATAACGCATAACGCATATCGCATAACGCATAACGCATAACGTATAACGTATAACGCATAACGCATAACGCATAACGCATAACGCATAACGCATAACGCATAACCATAACGCATAACGCATAACCCATAACGCATAACGCATAACGCATAACGTATAACGCATAACGCATACCGTATAACGCATAATGCATAACGCAAAACGCATAACGCATAACGCATAACGCATTACGCATAACGTATAACGCATAACGCATACCGTATAACGCATAACGCATAACGCATAACGCAAACGTATAGCGCACAACGCATAATGCATAAACCATAACCCTTACTTGATAACGCATAACGCATAATGCACAACGCATAACGAACACCGGAAAACCCATAACGCCTAACGCATAACGGATCACGAATAACGCATAAAGCATAACGCATAACGCATAACGCATAACGCATAACGCATAACGCATAACGCATAACGCATAACGCATAACGCATAACGCATAACGCATAACGCATAACGCATAACGCATAACGCAAAACGCATAACGTTAACGCATAACACATAACGCATAAGGCTTGATGCATGACGCATATCGCATATCGCATAACGCATAAGGCTTGATGCATGACGCATATCGCATAACGCATAAGGCATAACGCATAATACGTAACGTATAACGCATTATGCATAACGCATAACGCATAACGCATAACGCGTAACTCATAACACATAACGCATAACGCATAACGCATAACGTATAACGCATAACGCATACCGTATAACGCATAACGCATAACCATAACGCATAACGCATAACCCATAACGCATAACGCATAACGCATAACGCATAACGTATAACGCATAACGCATACCGTATAACGCATAATGCATAACGCATAACGCATAACGCATAACGCATAACGCATAACGTATAACGCATAACGCATACCGTATAACGCATAACGCATAACGCATAACGCAAACGTATAGCGCACAACGCATAATGCATAAACCATAACCCTTACTTAATAACGCATAACGCATAATGCACAACGCATAACGAACACCGGAAAACCCATAACGCCTAACGCATAACGGATCACGAATAACGCATAAAGCATAACGCATAACGCATAACGCATAACGCATAACGCATAACGCATAACGCATAACGCATAACGCATAACGCATAACGCATAACGCATAACGCATAACGCATAACGCATAACGCATAACGCATAACGCATAACGCATAACGCATACCGTATAACGCATAACGCATAACGCATAACGCAAACGTATAACGCACAAAGCATAACGCATAACGCATAAATCATAACCCATAACGCACAACGCATAACGCATAATGCACAAAGCATAACGAATACCGCAAGACGCATAACGCATAACGCATAACGCATAACGCATAACGCATAACGCATAACGCATAACGCATACCGTATAACGCATGACGCATAACGCATAACGCAAACGTATAACGCACAACGCATAACGTATAACGCATAACGCATAACATATAACGCATAACGCATAACGCATAACGCATAACGCATAACGCATATCGCATAACGCATAACGCATAACGTATAACGTATAACGCATAACGCATAACGCATAACGCATAACGCATAACGCATAACGCATAACGCATAACGCATAACGCATAACGCAAAACGCATAACGTTAACGCATAACACATAACGCATAAGGCTTGATGCATGACGCATATCGCATATCGCATAACGCATAAGGCTTGATGCATGACGCATATCGCATAACGCATAAGGCATAACGCATAATACGTAACGTATAACGCATTATGCATAACGCATAACGCATAACGCATAACGCATAACGCATAACGCATAACGCATAACGCATATCGCATAACACATACGCATAACGCATAACGCATAACGCATAAAGCATAACGCATAACCCATAACCCTTAACGCATAACGCATAACGCATAATGCACAACGCTTAACGAATACCGCAAATCGCATAACGCCTAACGCATAACGCATAACGTATAACGCATAACGCATACCGTATAACGCATAACGCATAACCATAACGCATAACGCATAACCCATAACGCATAACGCATAACGCATAACGTATAACGCATAACGCATACCGTATAACGCATAATGCATAACGCATAACGCATAACGCATAACGCATAACGCATAACGTATAACGCATAACGCATACCGTATAACGCATAACGCATAACGCATAACGCAAACGTATAGCGCACAACGCATAATGCATAAACCATAACCCTTACTTAATAACGCATAACGCATAATGCACAACGCATAACGAACACCGGAAAACCCATAACGCCTAACGCATAACGGATCACGAATAACGCATAAAGCATAACGCATAACGCATAGCGCATAACGCATAACGCATAACGCATAACGCATAACGCATAACGCATAACGCATAACGCATAACGCATAACGCATAACGCATAACGCATAACGCATAACGCATAACGCATAACGCATAACGCATAACGCAAAACGCATAACGTTAACGCATAACCCATAACGCATAAGGCTTGATGCATGACGCATATCGCATATCGCATAACGCATAAGGCTTGATGCATGACGCATATCGCATAACGCATAAGGCATAACGCATAATACATAACGTATAACGCATTATGCATAACGCATAACGCATAACGCATAACGCATAACGCAAACGTATAGCGCACAACGCATAATGCATAAACCATAACCCTTACTTAATAACGCATAACGCATAATGCACAACGCATAACGAACACCGGAAAACCCATAACGCCTAACGCATAACGGATCACGAATAACGCATAAAGCATAACGCATAACGCATAACGCATAACTCATAACGCATAACGCATAACCCATAACGCATAACGCATAACGCATAACGCATAACGCATAACGCATAACGCATAACGCATAACGCATAACGCATAACGCATAACGCATAACGCATAACGCAAAACGCATAACGTTAACGCATAACCCATAACGCATAAGGCTTGATGCATGACGCATATCGCATATCGCATAACGCATAAGGCTTGATGCATGACGCATATCGCATAACGCATAAGGCATAACTCATAATACATAACGTATAACGCATTATGCATAACGCATAACGCATAACGCATAACGCATAACGCATATCGCATAACACATACGCATAACGCATAACGCATAACGCCTAACGCATAACGGATCACGAATAACGCATAAAGCATAACGCATAACGCATAACGCATAACGCATAACGCATAACGCATAACGCATAACGCATAACGCATAACGCATAACGCATAACGCATAACGCATAACGCATAACGCATAACGCATAACGCATAACGCATAACGCATAACGCATAACGCAAAACGCATAACGTTAACGCATAACACATAACGCATAAGGCTTGATGCATGACGCATATCGCATATCGCATAACGCATAAGGCTTGATGCATGACGCATATCGCATAACGCATAAGGCATAACGCATAATACGTAACGTATAACGCATTATGCATAACGCATAACGCATAACGCATAACGCATAACGCAAACGTATAGCGCACAACGCATAATGCATAAACCATAACCCTTACTTAATAACGCATAACGCATAATGCACAACGCATAACGAACACCGGAAAACCCATAACGCCTAACGCATAACGGATCACGAATAACGCATAAAGCATAACGCATAACGCATAACGCATAACTCATAACGCATAACGCATAACCCATAACGCATAACGCATAACGCATAACGCATAACGCATAACGCATAACGCATAACGCATAACGCATAACGCATAACGCAAAACGCATAACGTTAACGCATAACCCATAACGCATAAGGCTTGATGCATGACGCATATCGCATATCGCATAACGCATAAGGCTTGATGCATGACGCATATCGCATAACGCATAAGGCATAACTCATAATTCATAACGTATAACGCATTATGCATAACGCATAACGCATAACGCATAACGCATAACGCATATCGCATAACACATACGCATAACGCATAACGCATAACGCCTAACGCATAACGGATCACGAATAACGCATAAAGCATAACGCATAACGCATAACGCATAACGCATAACGCATAACGCATAACGCATAACGCATAACGCATAACGCATAACGCATAACGCATAACGCATAACGCATAACGCGTAACGCATAACGCATAACGCATAACGCATAACGCATAACGCAAAACGCATAACGTTAACGCATAACACATAACGCATAAGGCTTGATGCATGACGCATATCGCATATCGCATAACGCATAAGGCTTGATGCATGACGCATATCGCATAACGCATAAGGCATAACGCATAATACGTAACGTATAACGCATTATGCATAACGCATAACGCATAACGCATAACGCGTAACTCATAACACATAACGCATAACGCATAACGCACACCGCATAACGCATAACGCATAACGCATAAAGCATAACGCATAACCCATAACCCTTAACGCATAACGCATAACGCATAATGCACAACGCTTAACGAATACCGCAAATCGCATAACGCCTAACGCATAACGCATAACGTATAACGCATAACGCATACCGTATAACGCATAACGCATAACCATAACGCATAACGCATAACCCATAACGCATAACGCATAACGCATAACGTATAACGCATAACGCATACCGTATAACGCATAAAGCATAACGCATAACGCATAGCGCATAACGCATAACGCATAACGCATAACGCATAACGCATAACGCATAACGCATAACGCATAACGCATAACGCATAACGCATAACGCATAACGCATAACGCATAACGCATAACGCATAACGCATAACGCATAACGCAAAACGCATAACGTTAACGCATAACCCATAACGCATAAGGCTTGATGCATGACGCATATCGCATATCGCATAACGCATAAGGCTTGATGCATGACGCATATCGCATAACGCATAAGGCATAACGCATAATACATAACGTATAACGCATTATGCATAACGCATAACGCATAACGCATAACGCATAACGCAAACGTATAGCGCACAACGCATAATGCATAAACCATAACCCTTACTTAATAACGCATAACGCATAATGCACAACGCATAACGAACACCGGAAAACCCATAACGCCTAACGCATAACGGATCACGAATAACGCATAAAGCATAACGCATAACGCATAACGCATAACTCATAACGCATAACGCATAACCCATAACGCATAACGCATAACGCATAACGCATAACGCATAACGCATAACGCATAACGCATAACGCATAACGCATAACGCATAACGCATAACGCATAACGCAAAACGCATAACGTTAACGCATAACCCATAACGCATAAGGCTTGATGCATGACGCATATCGCATATCGCATAACGCATAAGGCTTGATGCATGACGCATATCGCATAACGCATAAGGCATAACTCATAATACATAACGTATAACGCATTATGCATAACGCATAACGCATAACGCATAACGCATAACGCATATCGCATAACACATACGCATAACGCATAACGCATAACGCCTAACGCATAACGGATCACGAATAACGCATAAAGCATAACGCATAACGCATAACGCATAACGCATAACGCATAACGCATAACGCATAACGCATAACGCATAACGCATAACGCATAACGCATAACGCATAACGCATAACGCATAACGCATAACGCATAACGCATAACGCAAAACGCATAACGTTAACGCATAACACATAACGCATAAGGCTTGATGCATGACGCATATCGCATATCGCATAACGCATAAGGCTTGATGCATGACGCATATCGCATAACGCATAAGGCATAACGCATAATACGTAACGTATAACGCATTATGCATAACGCATAACGCATAACGCATAACGCATAACGCAAACGTATAGCGCACAACGCATAATGCATAAACCATAACCCTTACTTAATAACGCATAACGCATAATGCACAACGCATAACGAACACCGGAAAACCCATAACGCCTAACGCATAACGGATCACGAATAACGCATAAAGCATAACGCATAACGCATAACGCATAACTCATAACGCATAACGCATAACCCATAACGCATAACGCATAACGCATAACGCATAACGCATAACGCATAACGCATAACGCATAACGCATAACGCATAACGCATAACGCAAAACGCATAACGTTAACGCATAACCCATAACGCATAAGGCTTGATGCATGACGCATATCGCATATCGCATAACGCATAAGGCTTGATGCATGACGCATATCGCATAACGCATAAGGCATAACTCATAATTCATAACGTATAACGCATTATGCATAACGCATAACGCATAACGCATAACGCATAACGCATATCGCATAACACATACGCATAACGCATAACGCATAACGCCTAACGCATAACGGATCACGAATAACGCATAAAGCATAACGCATAACGCATAACGCATAACGCATAACGCATAACGCATAACGCATAACGCATAACGCATAACGCATAACGCATAACGCATAACGCATAACGCGTAACGCATAACGCATAACGCATAACGCATAACGCATAACGCAAAACGCATAACGTTAACGCATAACACATAACGCATAAGGCTTGATGCATGACGCATATCGCATATCGCATAACGCATAAGGCTTGATGCATGACGCATATCGCATAACGCATAAGGCATAACGCATAATACGTAACGTATAACGCATTATGCATAACGCATAACGCATAACGCATAACGCGTAACTCATAACACATAACGCATAACGCATAACGCACACCGCATAACGCATAACGCATAACGCATAAAGCATAACGCATAACCCATAACCCTTAACGCATAACGCATAACGCATAATGCACAACGCTTAACGAATACCGCAAATCGCATAACGCCTAACGCATAACGCATAACGTATAACGCATAACGCATACCGTATAACGCATAACGCATAACCATAACGCATAACGCATAACCCATAACGCATAACGCATAACGCATAACGTATAACGCATAACGCATACCGTATAACGCATAATGCATAACGCATAACGCATAACGCATAACGCATAACGCATAACGTATAACGCATAACGCATACCGTATAACGCATAACGCATAACGCATAACGCAAACGTATAGCGCACAACGCATAATGCATAAACCATAACCCTTACTTAATAACGCATAACGCATAATGCACAACGCATAACGAACACCGGAAAACCCATAACGCCTAACGCATAACGGATCACGAATAACGTATAAAGCATAACGCATAACGCATAATGCATAACGCATAACGCATAACGCATAACGCATAACGCATAACGCATAACGCATAACGCATAACGCATAACGCATAACGCATAACGCATAACGCATAACGCATAACGCATAACGCATAACGCATAACGCATAACGCATAACGCATACCGTATAACGCATAACGCATAACGCATAACGCAAACGTATAACGCACAAAGCATAACGCATAACGCATAAATCATAACCCATAACGCACAACGCATAACGCATAATGCACAAAGCATAACGAATACCGCAAGACGCATAACGCATAACGCATAACGCATAACGCATAACGCATAACGCATAACGCATAACGCATACCGTATAACGCATGACGCATAACGCATAACGCAAACGTATAACGCACAACGCATAACGTATAACGCATAACGCATAACATATAACGCATAACGCATAACGCATAACGCATAACGCATAACGCATATCGCATAACGCATAACGCATAACGTATAACGTATAACGCATAACGCATAACGCATAACGCATAACGCATAACGCATAACGCATAACGCATAACGCATAACGCATAACGCAAAACGCATAACGTTAACGCATAACACATAACGCATAAGGCTTGATGCATGACGCATATCGCATATCGCATAACGCATAAGGCTTGATGCATGACGCATATCGCATAACGCATAAGGCATAACGCATAATACGAAACGTATAACGCATTATGCATAACGCATAACGCATAACGCATAACGCATAACGCATAACGCATAACGCATAACGCATAACGCATATCGCATAACACATACGCATAACGCATAACGCATAACGCATAAAGCATAACGCATAACCCATAACCCTTAACGCATAACGCATAACGCATAATGCACAACGCTTAACGAATACCGCAAATCGCATAACGCCTAACGCATAACGCATAACGTATAACGCATAACGCATACCGTATAACGCATAACGCATAACCATAACGCATAACGCATAACCCATAACGCATAACGCATAACGCATAACGTATAACGCATAACGCATACCGTATAACGCATAATGCATAACGCATAACGCATAACGCATAACGCATAACGCATAACGTATAACGCATAACGCATACCGTATAACGCATAACGCATAACGCATAACGCAAACGTATTGCGCACAACGCATAATGCATAAACCATAACCCTTACTTAATAACGCATAACGCATAATGCACAACGCATAACGAACACCGGAAAACCCATAACGCCTAACGCATAACGGATCACGAATAACGCATAAAGCATAACGCATAACGCATAGCGCATAACGCATAACGCATAACGCATAACGCATAACGCATAACGCATAACGCATAACGCATAACGCATAACGCATAACGCATAACGCATAACGCATAACGCATAACGCATAACGCATAACGCATAACGCAAAACGCATAACGTTAACGCATAACCCATAACGCATAAGGCTTGATGCATGACGCATATCGCATATCGCATAACGCATAAGGCTTGATGCATGACGCATATCGCATAACGCATAAGGCATAACGCATAATACATAACGTATAACGCATTATGCATAACGCATAACGCATAACGCATAACGCATAACGCAAACGTATAGCGCACAACGCATAATGCATAAACCATAACCCTTACTTAATAACGCATAACGCATAGCGCATAACGCATAACGCATAACGCATAACGCATAACGCATAACGCATAACGCATAACGCATAACGCATAACGCATAACGCATAACGCATAACGCATAACGCATAACGCATAACGCATAACGCAAAACGCATAACGTTAACGCATAACCCATAACGCATAAGGCTTGATGCATGACGCATATCGCATATCGCATAACGCATAAGGCTTGATGCATGACGCATATCGCATAACGCATAAGGCATAACGCATAACCCATAACGCATAACGCATAACGCATAACGCATAACGCATAACGCATAACGCATAACGCATAACGCATAACGCATAACGCAAAACGCATAACGTTAACGCATAACCCATAACGCATAAGGCTTGATGCATGACGCATATCGCATATCGCATAACGCATAAGGCTTGATGCATGACGCATATCGCATAACGCATAAGGCATAACTCATAATACATAACGTATAACGCATTATGCATAACGCATAACGCATAACGCATAACGCATAACGCATATCGCATAACACATACGCATAACGCATAACGCATAACGCATAACCATAACGCATAACCCATAACGCATAACGCATAACGCATAACGTATAACGCATAGCGCATATCGCATAACACATACGCATATCGCATAAGGCATAACGCATTACGCATAACTTATAACTCATAACTCATAACGAATAACGCATAACGCAAAATGAATAACGCATAAAGCATAACGCATAACCCATAACCCATAACGCACAACGCATAAGGCATAATGCACAACGCATAACGAATACCGCAAAACGCATAACGCATAACGCGTAACTCATAACACATAACGCATAACGCATAACGCACACCGTATAACGCATAACGCATAACGCATAAAGCATAACGCATAACGCATGACGCATAACGCATAATGCAAACGTATAACGCCCAACGCATAAAGCATAACGAACAACCCATAACGCATAATCCATAACGCATAACGCATAACGCATAAAGTATAACGCATAACGCATAACGCATAACGCAAACTTATAACGCACAACGCCTAGCGCATAACGCATAACGCATAACGCATAACGCATAACGCATAACGCAAACGTATAGCGCACAACGCATAATGCATAAACCATAACCCTTACTTAATAACGCATAACGCATAATGCACAACGCATAACGAACACCGGAAAACCCATAACGCCAAACGCATAACGGATCACGAATAACGCATAAAGCATAACGCATAACGCATAACGCATAACGCATAACGCATAACGCATAACGCATAACGCATAACGCATAACGCAAAACGCATAACGTTAACGCATAACCCATAACGCATAAGGCTTGATGCATGACGCATATCGCATATCGCATAACGCATAAGGCTTGATGCATGACGCATATCGCATAACGCATAAGGCATAACGCATAATACATAACGTATAACGCATTATGCATAACGCATAACGCATAACGCATAACGCAAACGTATAGCGCACAACGCATAATGCATAAACCATAACCCTTACTTAATAACGCATAACGCATAATGCACAACGCATAACGAACACCGGAAAACCCATAACGCCTAACGCATAACGGATCACGAATAACGCATAAAGCATAACGCATAACGCATAACGCATAACTCATAACGCATAACGCATAACCCATAACGCATAACGCATAACGCATAACGCATAACGCATAACGCATAACGCATAACGCATAACGCATAACGCAAAACGCATAACGTTAACGCATAACCCATAACGCATAAGGCTTGATGCATGACGCATATCGCATATCGCATAACGCATAAGGCTTGATGCATGACGCATATCGCATAACGCATAAGGCATAACGCATAATACATAACGTATAACGCATTATGCATAACGCATAACGCATAACGCATAACGCATAACGCATATCGCATAACACATACGCATAACGCATAACGCATAACGCATAACGCATAACGCATAACGCATAACGCATAACGCATAACGCATAACGCATAACCATAACGCATAACGCATAACCCATAACGCATAACGCATAACGCATAACGTATAACGCATAACGCATATCGCATAACACATACGCATATGGCATAAGGCATAACGCATTACGCATAACTTATAACTCATAACTCATAACGAATAACGCATAACGCAAAATGAATAACGCATAAAGCATAACGCATAACCCATAACCCATAACGCACAACGCATAAGGCATAATGCACAACGCATAACGAATACCGCAAAACGCATAACGCATAACGCGTAACTCATAACACATAACGCATAACGCATAACGCACACCGTATAACGCATATCGCATAACGCATAACGCATAAAGCATAACGCATAACGCATAACGCATAACGCATAATGCAAACGTATAACGCCCAACGAATAAAGCATAACGAACAACCCATAACGCATAATCCATAACGCATAACGCATAACGCATAAAGTATAACGCATAACGCATAACGCAAACTTATAACGCACAACGCCTAGCGCATAACGCATAACGCATAACGCATAACGCATAACGCATAACGCATAACGCATAACGCATAACGCATAACGCATAACGGATCACGCATAACGCACAACGCATAGCGCATAACGCATAACGCATAACGCATAACGCATAACGCATAACGCATAACGCATAACGCATAACGCATAACGCATAACGCATATCGCATAACGCATAAGGCTTGATGCATAACGCATATCGCATAACACATACGCATAACGCATAAGATATAACCCATTACGCATAACTTATAACTCATAACTCATAACGAATAACGCATAACGCAAAATGAATAACGCATAAAGCATAACGCATAACCCATAACCCATAATGCACAACGCATAATTCATAATGCACAACGCATAACGAATACCGCAAAACGCATAACGCATAACGCATAACGCATAACGCGTAACTCATAACGCATAACGCATAACGCATAACGCACACCGTATAATGCATAACGCATAACGCATAACGCAAACGTATAGCGCACAACGCATAACGCATAACGCATAACGCATAACGCATAACGCATAACGCATAACGCAAAACGCATAACGTTAACGCATAACCCATAACGCATAAGGCTTGATGCATGACGCATATCGCATATCGCATAACGCATAAGGCTTGATGCATGACGCATATCGCATAACGCATAAGGCATAACGCATAATACATAACGTATAACGCATTATGCATAACGCATAACGCATAACGCATATCGCATAACACATACGCATAACGCATAACGCATAACGCATAACGCATAACGCATAACGCATAACCATAACGCATAACGCATAACCCATAACGCATAACGCATAACGCATAACGCACATCGCATAACACATACGCATATCGCATAAGGCATAACGCATTACGCATAACTTATAACTCATAACTCATAACGAATAACGCATAACGCAAAATGAATAACGCATAAAGCATAACGCATAACCCATAACCCATAACGCACAACGCATAAGGCATAATGCACAACGCATAACGAATACCGCAAAACGCATAACGCATAACGCGTAACTCATAACACATAACGCATAACGCATAACGCACACCGTATAACGCATAACGCATAACGCATAACGCATAAAGCATAACGCATAACGCATAACGCATAACGCATAATGCAAACGTATAACGCCCAACGCATAAAGCATAACGAACAACCCATAACGCATAATCCATAACGCATAACGCATAACGCATAAAGTATAACGCATAACGCATAACGCATAACGCAAACTTATAACGCACAACGCCTAGCGCATAACGCATAACGCATAACGCATAACGCATAACGCATAACGCATATCGCATAACGCATAAGGCTTGATGCATGACGCATATCGCATAACGCATAAGGCATAACGCATAATACATAACGTATAACGCATTATGCATAACGCATAACGCATAACGCATAACGCATATCGCATAACACATACGCATAACGCATAACGCATAACGCATAACGCATAACGCATAACCATAACGCATAACGCATAACCCATAACGCATAACGCATAACGCATAACGTATAACGCATAACGCATACCGTATAACGCATAATGCATAACGCATAAAACATAACGCATAACGCATAACGCATAACGCATAACGCATAACGCATAACGCATAACGCATAACGCATAACGAATAACGCATAACGCATAACGCATAACGCATTACGCATAACGCATAACGCATAACGCATAACGCATAACGCATAACGCATAACGCATAACGCATAACGCATAACGCATATCGCATAACACATACGCATAACGCATAACGCATAACGCATAACGCATAATGCAAACGTATAACGCCCAACGCATAAAGCATAACGAACAACCCATAACGCATAATCCATAACGCATAACGCATAACGCATAAAGTATAACGCATAACGCATAACGCATAACGCAAACTTATAACGCACAACGCCTAGCGCATAACGCATAACGCATAACGCATAACGCATAACGCATAACGCATAACGCATAACGCATAACGCATAACGCATAACGCATAACGGATCACGCATAACGCACAACGCATAGCGCATAACGCATAACGCATAACGCATAACGCATAACGCATAACGCATAACGCATAACGCATAACGCATATCGCATAACGCATAAGGCTTGATGCATGACGCATATCGCATAACGCATAAGGCATAACGCATAATACATAACGTATAACGCATTATGCATAACGCATAACGCATAACGCATAACGCATAACGCATATCGCATAACACATACGCATAACGCATAACGCATAACGCATAACGCATAACGCATAACGCATAACCATAACGCATAACGCATAACCCATAACGCATAACGCATAACGCATAACGTATAACGCATAACGCATACCGTATAACGCATAATGCATAACGCATAAAGCATAACGCATAACGCATAACGCATAACGCATAACGCATAACGCATAACGCATAACGAATAACGCATAACGCATAACGCATAACGCATAACGCATAACGCATAACGCATAACGCATAACGCATAACGCATAACGCATAACGCATAACGCATAACGCATAACGCATAACGCATAACGCATATCGCATAACACATACGCATAACGCATAAGATATAACCCATTACGCATAACTTATAACTCATAACTCATAACGAATAACGCATAACGCAAAATGAATAACGCATAAAGCATAACGCATAACCCATAACCCATAACGCACAACGCATAAGGCATAATGCACAACGCATAACGAATACCGCAAAACGCATAACGCATAACGCATAACGCGTAACTCATAACGCATAACGCATAACGCATAACGCACACCGTATAATGCATAACGCATAACGCATAACGCAAACGTATAGCGCACAACGCATAACGCATAACGCATAACGCATAACGCATAACGCAAAACGCATAACGTTAACGCATAACCCATAACGCATAAGGCTTGATGCATGACGCATATCGCATATCGCATAACGCATAAGGCTTGATGCATGACGCATATCGCATAACGCATAAGGCATAACGCATAATACATAACGTATAACGCATTATGCATAACGCATAACGCATAACGCATATCGCATAACACATACGCATAACGCATAACGCATAACGCATAACGCATAACGCATAACGCATAACCATAACGCATAACCCATAACGCATAACGCATAACGCATAACGTATAACGCATAACGCATATCGCATAACACATACGCATATCGCATAAGGCATAACGCATTACGCATAACTTATAACTCATAACTCATAACGAATAACGCATAACGCAAAATGAATAACGCATAAAGCATAACGCATAACCCATAACCCATAACGCACAACGCATAAGGCATAATGCACAACGCATATCGAATACCGCAAAACGCATAACGCATAACGCGTAACTCATAACACATAACGCATAACGCATAACGCACACCGTATAACGCATAACGCATAACGCATAACGCATAAAGCATAACGCATAACGCATAACGCATAATGCAAACGTATAACGCCCATCGCATAAAGCATAACGAACAACCCATAACGCATAATCCATAACGCATAACGCATAACGCATAACGCATAAAGTATAACGCATAACGCATAACGCATAACGCATAACGCAAACTTATAACGCACAACGCATAGCGCACAACGCATAGCGCATAACGCATAACGCATAACGCATAACGCATAACGCATAACGCAAACGCATAACGGATCACGCATAACGCACAACGCATAGCGCATAACGCATAACGCATAACGCATAACGCATAACGCATAACGCATAACGCATAACGCATAACGCATAACGCATAACGCATAACGCATAACGCATAACGCATAACGCATAACGCATAACGCATAACGCATAACGCATAACGCATAACGCATAACGCATAACGCATAACGCATAACGCATATCGCATAACACATACGCATAACGCATAAGGCATAACGCATTACGCATAACTTATAACTCATAACTCATAACGAATAACGCATAACGCAAAATGAATAACGCATAAAGCATAACGCACAACCCATAACCCATAACGCACAACGCATAAGGCATAATGCACAACGCATAACGAATACCGCAAAACGCATAACGCATAACGCATAACGCATAACGCGTAACTCATAACGCATAACGCATAACGCATAACGCACACCGTATAACGCATAACGCATAACGCATAACGCATAACGCATACCGTATAACGCATAACACATAACGCATAACGCATAACGCATAACGCATAACGCCAAACGCATAACGTTAACGCACAACCCATAACGCATAAGGCTTGATGCATGACGCATATCGCATATCGCATAACGCATAAGGCTTGATGCATGACGCATATCGCATAACGCATAAGGCATAACGCAAAATACATAACGTATAACGCATTATGCAGAACGCATAACGCATAACGCATAACGCATAACGCATATCGCATAACACATACGCATAACGCATAAGGCATAACGCATAATGCAAACGTATAACGCCCAACGCATAAAGCATAACGAACAACCCATAACGCATAATCCATAACGCATATCGCATAACACATACGCATATCGCATAAGGCATAACGCATTACGCATAACTTATAACTCATAACTCATAACGAATAACGCATAACGCAAAATGAATAACGCATAAAGCATAACGCATAACCCATAACCCATAACGCACAACGCATAAGGCATAATGCACAACGCATAACGAATACCGCAAAACGCATAACGCATAACGCGTAACTCATAACACATAACGCATAACGCATAACGCACACCGTATAACGCATAACGCATAACGCATAACGCATAAAGCATAACGCATAACGCATAACGCATAATGCAAACGTATAACGCCCATCGCATAAAGCATAACGAACAACCCATAACGCATAATCCATAACGCATAACGCATAACGCATAACGCATAAAGTATAACGCATAACGCATAACGCAAACTTATAACGCACAACGCATAGCGCACAACGCATAGCGCATAACGCATAACGCATAACGCATAACGCATAACGCATAACGCATAACGCATAACGGATCACGCATAACGCACAACGCATAGCGCATAACGCATAACGCATAACGCATAACGCATAACGCATAACGCATAATGCATAACGCATAACGCATAACGCAGAACGCATAACGCATAACGCATAACGCATAACGCATAACGCATAACGCATAACGCATAACGCATAACGCATAACGCATAACGCATAACGCATATCGCATAACACATACGCATAACGCATAAGGCATAACGCATTACGCATAACTTATAACTCATAACTCATAACGAATAACGCATAACGCAAAATGAATAACGCATAAAGCATAACGCACAACCCATAACCCATAACGCACAACGCATAAGGCATAATGCACAACGCATAACGAATACCGCAAAACGCATAACGCATAACGCATAACGCATAACGCGTAACTCATAACGCATAACGCATAACGCACACCGTATAACGCATAACGCATAACGCATAACGCATAACGCATACCGTATAACGCATAACGCATAACGCATAACGCATAACGCATAACGCATAACGCATAACGCCAAACGCATAACGTTAACGCACAACCCATAACGCATAAGGCTTGATGCATGACGCATATCGCATATCGCATAACGCATAAGGCTTGATGCATGACGCATATCGCATAACGCATAAGGCATAACGCAAAATACATAACGTATAACGCATTATGCAGAACGCATAACGCATAACGCATAACGCATAACGCATATCGCATAACACATACGCATAACGCATAAGGCATAACGCATAATGCAAACGTATAACGCCCAACGCATAAAGCATAACGAACAACCCATAACGCATAATCCATAACGCATATCGCATAACACATACGCATATCGCATAAGGCATAACGCATTACGCATAACTTATAACTCATAACTCATAACGAATAACGCATAACGCAAAATGAATAACGCATAAAGCATAACGCATAACCCATAACCCATAACGCACAACGCATAAGGCATAATGCACAACGCATAACGAATACCGCAATACGCATAACGCATAACGCGTAACTCATAACACATAACGCATAACGCATAACGCACACCGTATAACGCATAACGCATAACGCATAACGCATAAAGCATAACGCATAACGCATAACGCATAATGCAAACGTATAACGCCCATCGCATAAAGCATAACGAACAACCCATAACGCATAATCCATAACGCATAACGCATAACGCATAAAGTATAACGCATAACGCATAACGCATAACGCAAACTTATAACGCACAACGCATAGCGCACAACGCATAGCGCATAACGCATAACGCATAACGCATAACGCATAACGCATAACGCATAACGCATAACGCATAACGCATAACGCATAACGCATAACGCATAACGGATCACGCATAACGCACAACGCATAGCGCATAACGCATAACGCATAACGCATAACGCATAACGCATAACGCATAACGCATAACGCATAATGCATAACGCATAACGCATAACGCATAACGCATAACGCATAACGCATAACGCATAACGCATAACGCATAACGCATAACGCATAACGCATATCGCATAACACATACGCATAACGCATAAGGCATAACGCATTACGCATAACTTATAACTCATAACTCATAACGAATAACGCATAACGCAAAATGAATAACGCATAAAGCATAACGCAGAACCCATAACCCATAACGCACAACGCATAAGGCATAATGCACAACGCATAACGAATACCGCAAAACGCATAACGCATAACGCATAACGCATAACGCATAACGCGTAACTCATAACGCATAACGCATAACGCATAACGCACACCGTATAACGCATAACGCATAACGCATAACGCATAACGCATACCGTATAACGCATAACGCATAACGCATAACGCATAACGCATAACGCATAACGCATAACGCCAAACGCATAACGTTAACGCACAACCCATAACGCATAAGGCTTGATGCATGACGCATATCGCATATCGCATAACGCATAAGGCTTGATGCATGACGCATATCGCATAACGCATAAGGCATAACGCAAAATACATAACGTATAACGCATTATGCAGAACGCATAATTCATAACGCATAACGCATATCGCATAACACATACGCATAACGCATAAGGCATAACGCATAATGCAAACGTATAACGCCCAACGCATAAAGCATAACGAACAACCCATAACGCATAATCCATAACGCATAACGCATAACGCATAACGCATAACGCATAAAGTATAACGCATAACGCATAACGCATAACGCAAACTTATAACGCACAACGCATAGCGCATAACGCATAACGCATAACCCATAACGCATAACGCATAACGCATAACGCATAACGCATAACGCATAACGCATAACGCATAACGCATAACGGATCACGCATAACGCACAATGCATAGCGCATAACGCATAACGCATAACGCATAACGCATAACGCATAACGCATGACGCATAACGCATAACGCATAACGCATAACGCATAACGCATAACGCATAACGCATAACGCATAACGCATAATGCATAACGCATAACGCATAACGCATAACACATACGCATAACGCATAAGGCATAACGCATTACGCATAACTTATAACTAATTACTCATAACGAATAACGCATAACGCAAAATGAATATCGCATAAAGCATAACGCATAACGCATAACGCATAACGCATAACGCATAACGCATAACGCATAACGCATAACGCATAACGCATAACGCATAACGCATAACGCATAACGCATAACGCATAACGGATCACGCATAACGCACAACGCATTGCGCATAACGCATAACGCATAACGCATAACGCATAACGCATAACGCATAACGCATAACGCATAACGCATAACGCATAACGCATAACGCATAACGCATAACGCATAACGCATAACGCATAACGCATAACGCATAACGCATAACGCATAACGCATATCGCATAACACATACGCATAACGCATAAGGCATAACGCATTACGCATAACTTATAACTCATAACTCATAACGAATAACGCATAACGCAAAATGAATAACGCATAAAGCATAACGCATAACCCATAACCCATAACGCACAACGCATAAGGCATAATGCACAACGCATAACGAATACCGCAAAATGCATAACGCATAACGCGTAACTCATAACACATAACGCATAACGCATAACGCACACCGTATAACGCATAACGCATAACGCATAACGCATAAAGCATAACGCATAACGCATAACGCATAACGCATAATGCAAACGTATAACGCCCAACGCATAAAGCATAACGAACAACCCATAACGCATAATCCATAACGCATAACGCATAACGCATAACGCATAAAGTATAACGCATAACGCATAACGCATAACGCATACTTATAACGCACAACGCCTAGCGCATAACGCATAACGCATAACGCATAACGCATAACGCATAACGCATAACGCATAACGCATAACGCATAACGAATAACGGATCACGCATAACGCACAACGCATAGCGCATAACGCATAACGCATAACGCATAACGCATAACGCATAACGCATAACGCATAACGCATAACGCATAACGCATAACGCATAACGCATAACGCATAACGCATAACGCATAACGCATAACGCATAACGCATAACGCATATCGCATAACACATACGCATAACGCATAAGGCATAACGCATTACGCATAACTTATAACTCATAACTCATAACGAATAACGCATAACGCAAAATGAATAACGCATAAAGCATAACGCACAACCCATAACCCATAACGCACAACGCATAAGGCATAATGCACAACGCATAACGAATACCGCAAAACGCATAACGCATAACGCATAACGCATAACGTATAACGCATAACGCATACCGTATAACGCATAACGCATAACCATAACGCATAACGCATAACCCATAACGCATAACGCATAACGCATAACGTATAACGCATAACGCATACCGTATAACGCATAATGCATAACGCATAACGCATAACGCATAACGCATAAAGCATAACGTATAACGCATAACGCATACCGTATAACGCATAACGCATAACGCATAACGCAAACGTATAGCGCACAACGCATAATGCATAAACCATAACCCTTACTTAATAACGCATAACGCATAATGCACAACGCATAACGAACACCGGAAAACCCATAACGCCTAACGCATAACGGATCACGAATAACGCATAAAGCATAACGCATAACGCATAACGCATAACGCATAACGCATAACGCATAACGCATAACGCATAACGCATAACGCATAACGCATAACGCATAACGCATAACGCATAACGCATAACGCATAACGCAAAACGCATAACGTTAACGCATAACCCATAACGCATAAGGCTTGATGCATGACGCATATCGCATATCGCATAACGCATAAGGCTTGATGCATGACGCATATCGCATAACGCATAAGGCATAACGCATAATACATAACGTATAATGCATTATGCATAACGCATAACGCATAACGCATAACGCATAACGCATAACGCATATCGCATAACACATACGCATAACGCATAACGCATAACGCATAACGCATAACGCATAACGCATAACGCATAACGCATAACGCATAACGCATAACGCATAACGCATAACGCATAACGCATAACGCATAACGCATATCGCATAACACATACGCATAACGCATAAGGCATAACGCATTACGCATAACTTATAACTCATAACTCATAACGAATAACGCATAACGCAAAATGAATAACGCATAAATCATAACGCACAACCCATAACCCATAACGCACAACGCATAAGGCATAATGCACAACGCATAACGAATACCGCAAAACGCATAACGCATAACGCATAACGAATAACGGATCACGCATAACGCACAACGCATAGCGCATAACGCATAACGCATAACGCATAACGCATAACGCATAACGCATAACGCATAACGCATAACGCATAACGCATA
This sequence comes from Lasioglossum morio, assembly GCA_916610235.2. NCBI lineage: Eukaryota > Metazoa > Arthropoda > Insecta > Hymenoptera > Halictidae > Lasioglossum > Lasioglossum morio. The sequence goes on from CAKAJA020000423.1 coordinate 3,063,925, forward strand.
ACGCATAACGCATAACGCATAACGCATAACGCATAACGCATAACGCATAACGCATAACGCATAACGCATAACGCATAACGCATATCGCATAACACATACGCATAACGCATAAGGCATAACGCATTACGCATAACTTATAACTCATAACTCATAACGAATAACGCATAACGCAAAATGAATAACGCATAAAGCATAACGCACAACCCATAACCCATAACGCACAACGCATAAGGCATAATGCACAACGCATAACGAATACCGCAAAACGCATAACGCATAACGCATAACGCATAACGTATAACGCATAACGCATACCGTATAACGCATAATGCATAACGCATAACGCATAACGCATAACGCATAAAGCATAACGTATAACGCATAACGCATACCGTATAACGCATAACGCATAACGCATAACGCAAACGTATAGCGCACAACGCATAATGCATAAACCATAACCCTTACTTAATAACGCATAACGCATAATGCACAACGCATAACGAACACCGGAAAACCCATAACGCCTAACGCATAACGGATCACGAATAACGCATAAAGCATAACGCATAACGCATAACGCATAACGCATAACGCATAACGCATAACGCATAACGCATAACGCATAACGCATAACGCATAACGCATAACGCATAACGCATAACGCATAACGCATAACGCATAACGCATAACGCAAAACGCATAACGTTAACGCATAACGCATATCGCATAACGCATAACGCATAACGCATAACGCATAACGCATAACGCATAACGCATAACGGATCACGAATAACGCATAAAGCATAACGCATAACGCATAACGCATAACGCATAACGCATAACGCATAACGCATAACGCATAACGCATAACGCATAACGCATAACGCATAACGCATAACGCATAACGCATAACGCATAACGCATAACGCATAACGCATAACGCATAACGCATAACGCATAACGCATAACGCATAACGCATATCGCATAACATATACGCATAACGCATAAGGCATAACCCATTACGCATAACTTATAACTCATAACTCATAACGAATAACGCATAACGCAAAATGAATAACGCATAAAGCATAACGCATAACCCATAACCCATAACGCACAACGCATAAGGCATAATGCACAACGCATAACGAATACCGCAAAACGCATAACGCATAACGCATAACGCATAACGCGTAACTCATACCGCATAACGCATAACGCATAACGCACACCGTATAACGCATAACGCATACCGTATAACGCATAATGCATAACGCATAAAGCATAACGCATAACGCATAACGCATAACGCATAACGCATAACGCATAACGCATAACGCATAACGCATAACGCATAACGCATAACGCATAACGCATAACGCATAACGCATAACGCATAACGCATAACGCATAACGCATAACGCATAACGCATAACGCATAACGCATAACGCATAACGCATAACGCATAACGCATAACGCATAACGCATAACGCATAACGCATAACGCATAACGCATAACGCATATCGCATAACACATACGCATAACGCATAAGGCATAACCCATTACGCATAACTTATAACTCATAACTCATAACGAATAACGCATAACGCAAAATGAATAACGCATAAAGCATAACGCATAACCCATAACCCATAACGCACAACGCATAAGGCATAATGCACAACGCATAACGAATACCGCAAAACGCATAACGCATAACGCATAACGCATAACGCGTAACTCATACCGCATAACGCATAACGCATAACGCACACCGTATAATGCATAACGCATAACGCATAACGCAAACGTATAGCGCACAACGCATAATGCATAAACCATAACCCTTACTTCATAACACATAACGCATAATGCACAACGCATAACGAACACCGGAAAACCCATAACGCCTAACGCATAACGGATCACGAATAACGCATAATGCATAACGCATAAAGCATAACGCATAACGCATAACGCATAACGCATAACGCATAACGCATAACGCATAACGCATAACGCATAACGCATAACGCATAACGCATAACGCATAACGCATAACGCATAACGCATAACGCATAACGCATAACGCATAACGCATAACGCATAACGCATAACGCACAACGCATAAGGCATAATGCACAACGCATAACGAATACCGCAAAACGCATAACGCATAACGCATAACGCATAACGCGTAACTCATAACGCATAACGCATAACGCATAACGCACACCGTATAACGCATAACGCATAACGCATAACGCATACCGTATAACGCATAACGCATAACGCATAACGCAAACGTATAGCGCACAACGCATAATGCATAAACCATAACCCTTACTTAATAACGCATAACGCATAATGCACAACGCATAACGAACACCGGAAAACCCATAACGCCTAACGCATAACGGATCACGAATAACGCATAAAGCATAACGCATAACGCATAACGCATAACGCATAACGCATAACGCATAACGCATAACGCATAACGCATAACGCATAACGCATAACGCATAACGCATAACGCATAACGCAAAACGCATAACGCAAAACGCATAACGTTAACGCATAACCCATAACGCATAAGGCTTGATGCATGACGCATATCGCATATCGCATAACTCATAAGGCTTGATGCATGACGCATATCGCATAACGCATAAGGCATAACGCATAATACATAACGTATAACGCATTATGCATAACGCATAACGCATAACGCATATCGCATAACACATACGCATAACGCATAACGCATAACGCATAACGCATAACGCATAACCATAACGCATAACGCATAACCCATAACGCATAACGCATAACGCATAACGTATAACGCATAACGCATATCGCATAACGCATAACGCATAACGCATATCGCATAACACATACGCATAACGCATAACGCATAACGCATAACGCATAACGCATAACGCATAACGCATAACGCATAACGCATAACGCATAACGCATAACGCATAACGCATAACGCATAACGCATAACGCATATCGCATAACACATACGCATAACGCATAAGGCATAACGCATTACGCATAACTTATAACTCATAACTCATAACGAATAACGCATAACGCAAAATGAATAACGCATAAAGCATAACGCACAACCCATAACCCATAACGCACAACGCATAAGGCATAATGCACAACGCATAACGAATACCGCAAAACGCATAACGCATAACGCATAACGAATAACGGATCACGCATAACGCACAACGCATAGCGCATAACGCATAACGCATAACGCATAACGCATAACGCATAACGCATAACGCATAACGCATAACGCATAACGCATAACGCATAACGCATAACGCATAACGCATAACGCATAACGCATAACGCATAACGCATAACGCATAACGCATAACGCATAACGCATAACGCATAACGCATAACGCATAACGCATAACGCATAACGCATAACGCATATCGCATAACACATACGCATAACGCATAAGGCATAACGCATTACGCATAACTTATAACTCATAACTCATAACGAATAACGCATAACGCAAAATGAATAACGCATAAAGCATAACGCACAACCCATAACCCATAACGCACAACGCATAAGGCATAATGCACAACGCATAACGAATACCGCAAAACGCATAACGCATAACGCATAACGCATAACGTATAACGCATAACGCATACCGTATAACGCATAATGCATAACGCATAACGCATAACGCATAACGCATAAAGCATAACGTATAACGCATAACGCATACCGTATAACGCATAACGCATAACGCAAACGTATAGCGCACAACGCATAATGCATAAACCATAACCCTTACTTAATAACGCATAACGCATAATGCACAACGCATAACGAACACCGGAAAACCCATAACGCCTAACGCATAACGGATCACGAATAACGCATAAAGCATAACGCATAACGCATAACGCATAACGCATAACGCATAACGCATAACGCATAACGCATAACGCATAACGCATAACGCATAACGCATAACGCATAACGCATAACGCATAACGCATAACGCATAACGCATAACGCAAAACGCATAACGTTAACGCATAACCCATAACGCATAAGGCTTGATGCATGACGCATATCGCATATCGCATAACGCATAAGGCTTGATGCATGACGCATATCGCATAACGCATAAGGCATAACGCATAATACATAACGTATAATGCATTATGCATAACGCATAACGCATAACGCATAACGCATAACGCATAACGCATATCGCATAACACATACGCATAACGCATAACGCATAACGCATAACGCATAACGCATAACCATAACGCATAACGCATAACCCATAACGCATAACGCATAACGCATAACGCATAACGCATAACGCATAACGCATAACGCATAACGCATAACGCATAACGCATAACGCATAACGCATAACGCATAACGCATAACGCATAACGCATAACGCATAACGCATAACGCATAACGCATAACGCATAACGCATAACGCATAACGCATAACGCATAACGCATAACGCATAACGCATAACGCATAACGCATAACGCATAACGCATAACGCATAACGCATAACGCATAACGCATAACGCATAACGCATAACGCATAACGCATAACGCATAACGCATAACGCATAACGCATAACGCATAACGCATAACGCATAACGCATAACGCATAACGCATAACGCATATCGCATAACATATACGCATAACGCATAAGGCATAACCCATTACGCATAACTTATAACTCATAACTCATAACGAATAACGCATAACGCAAAATGAATAACGCATAAAGCATAACGCATAACCCATAACCCATAACGCACAACGCATAAGGCATAATGCACAACGCATAACGAATACCGCAAAACGCATAACGCATAACGCATAACGCATAACGCGTAACTCATACCGCATAACGCATAACGCATAACGCACACCGTATAACGCATAACGCATACCGTATAACGCATAATGCATAACGCATAAAGCATAACGCATAACGCATAACGCATAACGCATAACGCATAACGCATAACGCATAACGCATAACGCATAACGCATAACGCATAACGCATAACGCATAACGCATAACGCATAACGCATAACGCATAACGCATAACGCATAACGCATAACGCATAACGCATAACGCATAACGCATAACGCATAACGCATAACGCATAACGCATAACGCATAACGCATAACGCATAACGCATAACGCATAACGCATAACGCATAACGCATAACGCATATCGCATAACATATACGCATAACGCATAAGGCATAACCCATTACGCATAACTTATAACTCATAACTCATAACGAATAACGCATAACGCAAAATGAATAACGCATAAAGCATAACGCATAACCCATAACCCATAACGCACAACGCATAAGGCATAATGCACAACGCATAACGAATACCGCAAAACGCATAACGCATAACGCATAACGCATAACGCGTAACGCATAACGCATAACGCATAACGCATAACGCACACCGTATAATGCATAACGCATAACGCATAACGCAAACGTATAGCGCACAACGCATAATGCATAAACCATAACCCTTACTTCATAACGCATAACGCATAATGCACAACGCATAACGAACACCGGAAAACCCATAACGCCTAACGCATAACGGATCACGAATAACGCATAAAGCATAACGCATACCGTATAACGCATAACGCATAACGCATAACGCAAACGTATAGCGCACAACGCATAATGCATAAACCATAACCCTTACTTAATAACGCATAACGCATAATGCACAACGCATAACGAACACCGGAAAACCCATAACGCCTAACGCATAACGGATCACGAATAACGCATAAAGCATAACGCATAACGCATAACGCATAACGCATAAAGCATAACGCATAACGCATAACGCATAACGCATAACGCATAACGCATAACGCATAACGCATAACGCATAACGCATAACGCATATCGCATAACACATACGCATAAAGCATAAGGCATAACGCATTACGCATAACTTATAACTCATAACTCATAACGAATAACGCATAACGCAAAATGAATAACGCATAAAGCATAACGCATAACCCATAACCCATAACGCACAACGCATAAGGCATAATGCACAACGCATAACGAATACCGCAAAACGCATAACGCATAACGCATAACGCATAACGCGTAACTCATAACGCATAACGCATAACGCATAACGCACACCGAATAACGCATAACGCATAACGCATAACGCATACCGCATAACGCATAACGCATAACGCATAACGCAAACGTATAGCGCACAACGCATAATGCATAAACCATAACCCTTACTTAATAACGCATAACGCATAATGCACAACGCATAACGAACACCGGAAAACCCATAACGCCTAACGCATAACGGATCACGAATAACGCATAAAGCATAACGCATAACGCATAACGCATAACGCATAACGTATAACGCATAACGCATAACGCATAACGCATAACGCATAACGCATAACGCATAACGCATAACGCAAAACGCATAACGTTAACGCATAACCCATAACGCATAAGGCTTGATGCATGACGCATATCGCATATCGCATATCGCATAACGCATAAGGCTTGATGCATGACGCATATCGCATAACGCATAAGGCATAACGCATAATACATAACGTATAACGCATTATGCATAACGCATAACGCATAACGCATATCGCATAACACATACGCATAACGCATAACGCATAACGCATAACGCATAACGCATAACCATAACGCATAACGCATAACCCATAACGCATAACGCATAACGCATAACGTATAACGCATAACGCATATCGCATAACACATACGCATATCGCATAAGGCATAACGCATTACGCATAACTTATAACTCATAACTCATAACGAATAACGCATAACGCAAAATGAATAACGCATAAAGCATAACGCATAACGCATAACGCATAATGCAAACGTATAACGCCCAACGCATAAAGCATAACGAACAACCCATAACGCATAATCCATAACGCATAACGCATAACGCATAACGCATAAAGTATAACGCATAACGCATAACGCATAACGCAAACTTATAACGCACAACGCATAGCGCACAACGCATAGCGCATAACGCATAACGCATAACGCATAACGCATAGCGCATAACGCATAACGCATAACGCATAACGCATAACGCATAACGCATAACGCATAACGCATAACGCATAACGCATAACGCATATCGCATAACACATACGCATAACGCATATGTCATAACGCATAATGTAAACGTATAACGCCCAACGCATAAAGCATAACGAACAACCCATAACGCATAATCCATAACGCATAACGCATAACGCATAACGCATAACGCATAAAGTATAACGCATAACGCATAACGCATAACGCAAACTTATAACGCACAACGCATAGCGCATAACGCATAACGCATAACGCATAACGCATAACGCATAACGCATAACGCATAACGCATAACGCATAACGCATAACGAATACCGCATAAGGCATAACCCATTACGCATAACTTATAACTCATAACTCATAACGAATAACGCATAACGCAAAATGAATAACGCATAAAGCATAACGCATAACCCATAACCCATAACGCACAACGCATAAGGCATAATGCACAACGCATAACGAATACCGCAAAACGCATAACGCATAACGCATAACGCATAACGCGTAACTCATACCGCATAACGCATAACGCATAACGCACACCGTATAATGCATAACGCATAACGCATAACGCAAACGTATAGCGCACAACGCATAATGCATAAACCATAACCCTTACTTCATAACACATAACGCATAATGCACAACGCATAACGAACACCGGAAAACCCATAACGCCTAACGCATAACGGATCACGAATAACGCATAAAGCATAACGCATACCGTATAACGCATAACGCATAACGCATAACGCAAACGTATAGCGCACAACGCATAATGCATAAACCATAACCCTTACTTAATAACGCATAACGCATAATGCACAACGCATAACGAACACCGGAAAACCCATAACGCCTAACGCATAACGGATCACGAATAACGCATAAAGCATAACGCATAACGCATAACGCATAACGCATAAAGCATAACGCATAACGCATAACGCATAACGCATAACGCATAACGCATAACGCATAACGCATAACGCATAACGCATAACGCATATCGCATAACACATACGCATAAAGCATAAGGCATAACGCATTACGCATAACTTATAACTCATAACTCATAACGAATAACGCATAACGCAAAATGAATAACGCATAAAGCATAACGCATAACCCATAACCCATAACGCACAACGCATAAGGCATAATGCACAACGCATAACGAATACCGCAAAACGCATAACGCATAACGCATAACGCATAACGCGTAACTCATAACGCATAACGCATAACGCATAACGCACACCGTATAACGCATAACGCATAACGCATAACGCATACCGTATAACGCATAACGCATAACGCATAACGCAAACGTATAGCGCACAACGCATAATGCATAAACCATAACCCTTACTTAATAACGCATAACGCATAATGCACAACGCATAACGAACACCGGAAAACCCATAACGCCTAACGCATAACGGATCACGAATAACGCATAACGCATAACGCATAACGCATAACGCATAACGCATAACGTATAACGCATAACGCATAACGCATAACGCATAACGCATAACGCATAACGCATAACGCATAACGCAAAACGCATAACGTTAACGCATAACCCATAACGCATAAGGCTTGATGCATGACGCATATCGCATATCGCATATCGCATAACGCATAAGGCTTGATGCATGACGCATATCGCATAACGCATAAGGCATAACGCATAATACATAACGTATAACGCATTATGCATAACGCATAACGCATAACGCATATCGCATAACACATACGCATAACGCATAACGCATAACGCATAACGCATAACGCATAACCATAACGCATAACGCATAACCCATAACGCATAACGCATAACGCATAACGTATAACGCATAACGCATATCGCATAACACATACGCATATCGCATAAGGCATAACGCATTACGCATAACTTATAACTCATAACTCATAACGAATAACGCATAACGCAAAATGAATAACGCATAAAGCATAACGCATAACGCATAACGCATAATGCAAACGTATAACGCCCAACGCATAAAGCATAACGAACAACCCATAACGCATAATCCATAACGCATAACGCATAACGCATAACGCATAAAGTATAACGCATAACGCATAACGCATAACGCAAACTTATAACGCACAACGCATAGCGCACAACGCATAGCGCATAACGCATAACGCATAACGCATAACGCATAACGCATAACGCATAACGCATAACGCATAACGCATAACGCATAACGCATAACGCATAACGCATAACGCATAACGCATAACGCATATCGCATAACACATACGCATAACGCATATGTCATAACGCATAATGTAAACGTATAACGCCCAACGCATAAAGCATAACGAACAACCCATAACGCATAATCCATAACGCATAACGCATAACGCATAACGCATAACGCATAAAGTATAACGCATAACGCATAACGCATAACGCAAACTTATAACGCACAACGCATAGCGCATAACGCATAACGCATAACGCATAACGCATAACGCATAACGCATAACGCATAACGCATAACGCATAACGCATAACGAATACCGCAAAACGCATAACGCATAACGCATAACGCATAACGCGTAACTCATAACGCATAACGCATAACGCATAACGCACACCGTATAACGCATAACGCATAACGCATAACGCATACCGTATAACGCATAACGCATAACGCATAACGCAAACGTATAGCGCACAACGCATAATGCATAAACCATAACCCTTACTTAATAACGCATAACGCATAATGCACAACGCATAACGAACACCGGAAAACCCATAACGCCTAACGCATAACGGATCACGAATAACGCATAAAGCATAACGCATAACGCATAACGCATAACGCATAAAGCATAACGCATAACGCATAACGCATAACGCATAACGCATAACGCATAACGCATAACGCATAACGCATAACGCATATCGCATAACACATACGCATAAAGCATAAGGCATAACGCATTACGCATAACTTATAACTCATAACTCATAACGAATAACGCATAACGCAAAATGAATAACGCATAAAGCATAACGCATAACCCATAACCCATAACGCACAACGCATAAGGCATAATGCACAACGCATAACGAATACCGCAAAACGCATAACGCATAACGCATAACGCATAACGCGTAACTCATAACGCATAACGCATAACGCATAACGCACAACGTATAACGCATAACGCATAACGCATAACGCATACCGTATAACGCATAACGCATAACGCATAACGCAAACGTATAGCGCACAACGCATAATGCATAAACCATAACCCTTACTTAATAACGCATAACGCATAATGCACAACGCATAACGAACACCGGAAAACCCATAACGCCTAACGCATAACGGATCACGAATAACGCATAAAGCATAACGCATAACGCATAACGCATAACGCATAACGTATAACGCATAACGCATAACGCATAACGCATAACGCATAACGCATAACGCATAACGCATAACGCAAAACGCATAACGTTAACGCATAACCCATAACGCATAAGGCTTGATGCATGACGCATATCGCATATCGCATATCGCATAACGCATAAGGCTTGATGCATGACGCATATCGCATAACGCATAAGGCATAACGCATAATACATAACGTATAACGCATTATGCATAACGCATAACGCATAACGCATATCGCATAACACATACGCATAACGCATAACGCATAACGCATAACGCAAAACGCATAACCATAACGCATAACGCATAACCCATAACGCATAACGCATAACGCATAACGTATAACGCATAACGCATATCGCATAACACATACGCATATCGCATAAGGCATAACGCATTACGCATAACTTATAACTCATAACTCATAACGAATAACGCATAACGCAAAATGAATAACGCATAAAGCATAACGCATAACGCATAACGCATAATGCAAACGTATAACGCCCAACGCATAAAGCATAACGAACAACCCATAACGCATAATCCATAACGCATAACGCATAACGCATAACGCATAAAGTATAACGCATAACGCATAACGCATAACGCAAACTTATAACGCACAACGCATAGCGCACAACGCATAGCGCATAACGCATAACGCATAACGCATAACGCATAGCGCATAACGCATAACGCATAACGCATAACGCATAACGCATAACGCATAACGCATAACGCATAACGCATAACGCATAACGCATAACGCATATCGCATAACACATACGCATAACGCATATGTCATAACGCATAATGTAAACGTATAACGCCCAACGCATAAAGCATAACGAACAACCCATAACGCATAACGCATAACGCATAACGCATAACGCATAACGCATAACGCATAACGCATAACGCATAACGCATAACGCATAACGCATAACGCATAACGCATAACGCATAACGCATAACGCATAACGCATAACGCATAACGCATAACGCATAACGCATAACGCATAACGCATAACGCATAACGCATAACGCATAACGCATAACGCATATCGCATAACATATACGCATAACGCATAAGGCATAACCCATTACGCATAACTTATAACTCATAACTCATAACGAATAACGCATAACGCAAAATGAATAACGCATAAAGCATAACGCATAACCCATAACCCATAACGCACAACGCATAAGGCATAATGCACAACGCATAACGAATACCGCAAAACGCATAACGCATAACGCATAACGCATAACGCGTAACTCATACCGCATAACGCATAACGCATAACGCACACCGTATAATGCATAACGCATAACGCATAACGCAAACGTATAGCGCACAACGCATAATGCATAAACCATAACCCTTACTTCATAACACATAACGCATAATGCACAACGCATAACGAACACCGGAAAACCCATAACGCCTAACGCATAACGGATCACGAATAACGCATAAAGCATAACGCATACCGTATAACGCATAACGCATAACGCATAACGCATACCGTATAACGCATAACGCATAACGCAAACGTATAACGCACAACGCATAACGAATACAGCAAAACGCATAATGCTTAACGCATAACGGATCACGCATAACGCATAACGCATAACGCATAACGCATAACGCATATCGAATAACGCATAACGTGTAACTCATAACGTATAACGCATAAAGCATAATGCATAACGCATAATGCATAACGCATAACGCATAACGCATAACGCATAACGCATAACGCATAACGCATAACGCATAACGCATAACGCATAACGCATATCGCATAACACATACGCATAAAGCATAAGGCATAACGCATTACGCATAACTTATAACTCATAACTCATAACGAATAACGCATAACGCAAAATGAATAACGCATAAAGCATAACGCATAACCCATAACCCATAACGCACAACGCATAAGGCATAATGCACAACGCATAACGAATACCGCAAAACGCATAACGCATAACGCATAACGCATAACGCGTAACTCATAACGCATAACGCATAACGCATAACGCACACCGTATAACGCATAACGCATAACGCATAACGCATACCGTATAACGCATAACGCATAACGCATAACGCAAACGTATAGCGCACAACGCATAATGCATAAACCATAACCCTTACTTAATAACGCATAACGCATAATGCACAACGCATAACGAACACCGGAAAACCCATAACGCCTAACGCATAACGGATCACGAATAACGCATAAAGCATAACGCATAACGCATAACGCATAACGCATAACGTATAACGCATAACGCATAACGCATAACGCATAACGCATAACGCATAACGCATAACGCATAACGCAAAACGCATAACGTTAACGCATAACCCATAACGCATAAGGCTTGATGCATGACGCATATCGCATATCGCATATCGCATAACGCATAAGGCTTGATGCATGACGCATATCGCATAACGCATAAGGCATAACGCATAATACATAACGTATAACGCATTATGCATAACGCATAACGCATAACGCATATCGCATAACACATACGCATAACGCATAACGCATAACGCATAACGCATAACGCATAACGCATAACCATAACGCATAACGCATAACCCATAACGCATAACGCATAACGCATAACGTATAACGCATAACGCATATCGCATAACACATACGCATATCGCATAAGGCATAACGCATTACGCATAACTTATAACTCATAACTCATAACGAATAACGCATAACGCAAAATGAATAACGCATAAAGCATAACGCATAACGCATAACGCATAATGCAAACGTATAACGCCCAACGCATAAAGCATAACGAACAACCCATAACGCATAATCCATAACGCATAACGCATAACGCATAACGCATAAAGTATAACGCATAACGCATAACGCATAACGCAAACTTATAACGCACAACGCATAGCGCACAACGCATAGCGCATAACGCATAACGCATAACGCATAACGCATAACGCATAACGCATAACGCATAACGCATAACGCATAACGCATAACGCATAACGCATAACGCATAACGCATAACGCATAACGCATATCGCATAACACATACGCATAACGCATATGTCATAACGCATAATGTAAACGTATAACGCCCAACGCATAAAGCATAACGAACAACCCATAACGCATAATCCATAACGCATAACGCATAACGCATAACGCATAACGCATAAAGTATAACGCATAACGCATAACGCATAACGCAAACTTATAACGCACAACGCATAGCGCATAACGCATAACGCATAACGCATAACGCATAACGCATAACGCATAACGCATAACGCATAACGCATAACGCATAACGCATAACGAATACCGCAAAACGCATAACGCATAACGCATAACGCATAACGCGTAACTCATAACGCATAACGCATAACGCATAACGCACACCGTATAACGCATAACGCATAACGCATAACGCATACCGTATAACGCATAACGCATAACGCATAACGCAAACGTATAGCGCACAACGCATAATGCATAAACCATAACCCTTACTTAATAACGCATAACGCATAATGCACAACGCATAACGAACACCGGAAAACCCATAATGCCTAACGCATAACGGATCACGAATAACGCATAAAGCATAACGCATAACGCATAACGCATAACGCATAAAGCATAACGCATAACGCATAACGCATAACGCATAACGCATAACGCATAACGCATAACGCATAACGCATATCGCATAACACATACGCATAAAGCATAAGGCATAACGCATTACGCATAACTTATAACTCATAACTCATAACGAATAACGCATAACGCAAAATGAATAACGCATAAAGCATAACGCATAACCCATAACCCATAACGCACAACGCATAAGGCATAATGTACAACGCATAACGAATACCGCAAAACGCATAACGCATAACGCATAACGCATAACGCGTAACTCATAACGCATAACGCATAACGCATAACGCACACCGTATAACGCATAACGCATAACGCATAACGCATACCGTATAACGCATAACGCATAACGCATAACGCAAACGTATAGCGCACAACGCATAATGCATAAACCATAACCCTTACTTAATAACGCATAACGCATAATGCACAACGCATAACGAACACCGGAAAACCCATAACGCCTAACGCATAACGGATCACGAATAACGCATAAAGCATAACGCATAACGCATAACGCATAACGCATAACGTATAACGCATAACGCATAACGCATAACGCATAACGCATAACGCATAACGCATAACGCAAAACGCATAACGTTAACGCATAACCCATAACGCATAAGGCTTGATGCATGACGCATATCGCATATCGCATATCGCATAACGCATAAGGCTTGATGCATGACGCATATCGCATAACGCATAAGGCATAACGCATAATACATAACGTATAACGCATTATGCATAACGCATAACGCATAACGCATATCGCATAACACATACGCATAACGCATAACGCATAACGCATAACGCATAACGCATAACCATAACGCATAACGCATAACCCATAACGCATAACGCATAACGCATAACGTATAACGCATAACGCATATCGCATAACACATCCGCATATCGCATAAGGCATAACGCATTACGCATAACTTATAACTCATAACTCATAACGAATAACGCATAACGCAAAATGAATAACGCATAAAGCATAACGCATAACGCATAACGCATAATGCAAACGTATAACGCCCAACGCATAAAGCATAACGAACAACCCATAACGCATAATCCATAACGCATAACGCATAACGCATAACGCATAAAGTATAACGCATAACGCATAACGCATAACGCAAACTTATAACGCACAACGCATAGCGCACAACGCATAGCGCATAACGCATAACGCATAACGCATAACGCATAGCGCATAACGCATAACGCATAACGCATAACGCATAACGCATAACGCATAACGCATAACGCATAACGCATAACGCATAACGCATATCGCATAACACATACGCATAACGCATATGTCATAACGCATAATGTAAACGTATAACGCCCAACGCATAAAGCATAACGAACAACCCATAACGCATAATCCATAACGCATAACGCATAACGCATAACGCATAAAGTATAACGCATAACGCATAACGCATAACGCAAACTTATAACGCACAACGCATAGCGCATAACGCATAACGCATAACGCATAACGCATAACGCATAACGCATAACGCATAACGCATAACGCATAACGCATAACGCATAACGCATAACGCATAACGCATAACGCATAACGCATAACGCATAACGCATAACGCATAACGCATAACGCATAACGCATAACGCATAACGCATAACGCACAACGCATAGCGCACAACGCATAGCGCATAACGCATAACGCATAACGCATAACGCATAACGCATAACGCATAACGCATAACGCATAACGCATAACGCATAACGCATAACGCATAACGCATAACGCATAACGCATAACGCATAACGCATAACGCATAACGCATAACGCATAACGCATAACGCATAACGCATAACGCATAACGCATAACGCATAACGCATAACGCATAACGCATAACGCATAACGGATCACGCATAACGCACAACGCATAGCGCATAACGCATAACGCATAACGCATAACGCATAACGCATAACGCATAACGCATAACGCATAACGCATAACGCATAATGCATAACGCATAACGCATAACGCATAACGCATAACGCATAACGCATAACGCATAACGCATAACGCATAACGCATAACGCATAACGCATATCGCATAACACATACGCATAACGCATAAGGCATAACGCATTACGCATAACTTATAACTCATAACTCATAACGAATAACGCATAACGCAAAATGAATAACGCATAAAGCATAACGCATAACCCATAACCCATAACGCACAACGCATAAGGCATAATGCACAACGCATAACGAATACCGCAAAACGCATAACGCATAACGCGTAACTCATACGCATAAAGCATAAGGCATAACGCATTACGCATAACTTATAACTCATAACTCATAACGAATAACGCATAACGCAAAATGGATAACGCATAAAGCATAACGCATAACCCATAACCCATAACGCACAACGCATAAGGCATAATGCACAACGCATAACGAATACCGCAAAACGCATAACGCATAACGCATAACGCATAACGCGTAACTCATAACGCATAACGCATAACGCATAACGCACACCGTATAACGCATAACGCATAACGCATAACGCATACCGTATAACGCATAACGCATAACGCATAACGCAAACGTATAGCGCACAACGCATAATGCATAAACCATAACCCTTACTTAATAACGCATAACGCATAATGCACAACGCATAACGAACACCGGAAAACCCATAACGCCTAACGCATAACGGATCACGAATAACGCATAAAGCATAACGCATAACGCATAACGCATTACGCATAACGCATAACGCATAACGCATAACGCAAAACGCATAACGTTAACGCATAACCCATAACGCATAAGGCTTGATGCATGACGCATATCGCATATCGCATATCGCATAACGCATAAGGCTTGATGCATGACGCATATCGCATAACGCATAAGGCATAACGCATAATACATAACGTATAACGCATTATGCATAACGCATAACGCATAACGCATATCGCATAACACATACGCATAACGCATAACGCATAACGCATAACGCATAACGCATAACGCATAACCATAACGCATAACGCATAACCCATAACGCATAACGCATAACGCATAACGTATAACGCATAACGCATATCGCATAACACATACGCATATCGCATAAGGCATAACGCATTACGCATAACTTATAACTCATAACTCATAACGAATAACGCATAACGCAAAATGAATAACGCATAAAGCATAACGCATAACCCATAACCCATAACACACAACGCATAAGGCATAATGCACAACGCATAACGAATACCGCAAAACGCATAACGCATAACGCGTAACTCATAACACATAACGCATAACGCATAACGCACACCGTATAACGCATAACGCATAACGCATAACGCATAAAGCATAACGCATAACGCATAACGCATAACGCATAATGCAAACGTATAACGCCCAACGCATAAAGCATAACGAACAACCCATAACGCATAATCCATAACGCATAACGCATAACGCATAACGCATAAAGTATAACGCATAACGCATAACGCATAACGCAAACTTATAACGCACAACGCATAGCGCACAACGCATAGCGCATAACGCATAACGCATAACGCATAACGCATAACGCATAACGCATAACGCATAACGCATAACGCATAACGGATCACGCATAACGCACAACGCATAGCGCATAACGCATAACGCATAACGCATAACGCATAACGCATAACGCATAACGCATAACGCATAACGCATAACGC
Source organism: Lasioglossum morio (assembly GCA_916610235.2). Taxonomy (NCBI): domain Eukaryota; kingdom Metazoa; phylum Arthropoda; class Insecta; order Hymenoptera; family Halictidae; genus Lasioglossum; species Lasioglossum morio. The sequence continues at coordinate 3,082,115 of CAKAJA020000423.1, forward strand.
ATAACGCATAACGCATAACGCATAACGCATAACGCATAACGCATAACGCATAACGTATAACGCATAACGCATATCGCATAACACATAAAGTATAACGCATAACGCATAACGCATATCGCATAACACATACGCATAACGCATAAGGCATAACGCATTACGCATAACTTATAACTCATAACTCATAACGAATAACGCATAACGCAAAATGAATAACGCATAAAGCATAACGCATAACCCATAACCCATAACACACAACGCATAAGGCATAATGCACAACGCATAACGAATACCGCAAAACGCATAACGCATAACGCGTAACTCATAACACATAACGCATAACGCATAACGCACACCGTATAACGCATAACGCATAACGCATAACGCATAACGCATAAAGCATAACGCATAACGCATAAAGCATAACGCATAATGCAAACGTATAACGCCCAACGCATAAAGCATAACGAACAACCCATAACGCATAATCCATAACGCATAACGCATAACGCATAACGCATAAAGTATAACGCATAACGCATAACGCATAACGCAAACTTATAACGCACAACGCATAGCGCACAACGCATAGCGCATAACGCATAACGCATAACGCATAACGCATAACGCATAACGCATAACGCATAACGCATAACGCATAACGGATCACGCATAACGCACAACGCATAGCGCATAACGCATAACGCATAACGCATAACGCATAACGCATAACGCATAACGCATAACGCATAACGCAAAATGAATAACGCATAAAGCATAACGCATAACCCATAACCCATAACGCACAACGCATAAGGCATAATGCACAACGCATAACGAATACCGCAAAACGCATAACGCATAACGCGTAACTCATACGCATAAAGCATAAGGCATAACGCATTACGCATAACTTATAACTCATAACTCATAACGAATAACGCATAACGCAAAATGGATAACGCATAAAGCATAACGCATAACCCATAACCCATAACGCACAACGCATAAGGCATAATGCACAACGCATAACGAATACCGCAAAACGCATAACGCATAACGCATAACGCATAACGCGTAACTCATAACGCATAACGCATAACGCATAACGCACACCGTATAACGCATAACGCATAACGCATAACGCATACCGTATAACGCATAACGCATAACGCATAACGCAAACGTATAGCGCACAACGCATAATGCATAAACCATAACCCTTACTTAATAACGCATAACGCATAATGCACAACGCATAACGAACACCGGAAAACCCATAACGCATAACGCATAACGCATAACGCATAACGCATAACGCATAACGCATAACGCATAACGCATAACGCATAACGCATAACGCATAACGCATAACGCATAACGCATAACGCATAACGCATAACGCATAACGCATAACGCATATCGCATAACACATACGCATAACGCATAAGGCATAACGCATTACGCATAACTTATAACTCATAACTCATAACGAATAACGCATAACGCAAAATGAATAACGCATAAAGCATAACGCATAACCCATAACCCATAACACACAACGCATAAGGCATAATGCACAACGCATAACGAATACCGCAAAACGCATAACGCATAACGCGTAACTCATAACACATAACGCATAACGCATAACGCACACCGTATAACGCATAACGCATAACGCATAACGCATAACGCATAAAGCATAACGCATAACGCATAACGCATAACGCATAATGCAAACGTATAACGCCCAACGCATAAAGCATAACGAACAACCCATAACGCATAATCCATAACGCATAACGCATAACGCATAACGCATAAAGTATAACGCATAACGCATAACGCATAACGCAAACTTATAACGCACAACGCATAGCGCACAACGCATAGCGCATAACGCATAACGCATAACGCATAACGCATAACGCATAACGCATAACGCATAACGCATAACGCATAACGGATCACGCATAACGCACAACGCATAGCGCATAACGCATAACGCATAACGCATAACGCATAACGCATAACGCATAACGCATAACGCATAACGCATAACGCATAACACATAACGCATAACGCATAACGCATAACGCATAACGCATAACGCATAACGCATAACGCATAACGCATAACGCATAACGCATAACGCATAACGCATAACGCATATCGCATAACACATACGCATAACGCATAAGGCATAACGCATTACGCATAACTTATAACTCATAACTCATAACGAATAACGCATAACGCAAAATGAATAACGCATAAAGCATAACGCATAACCCATAACCCATAACACACAACGCATAAGGCATAATGCACAACGCATAACGAATACCGCAAAACGCATAACGCATAACGCGTAACTCATAACACATAACGCATAACGCATAACGCACACCGTATAACGCATAACGCATAACGCATAACGCATAACGCATAAAGCATAACGCATAACGCATAACGCATAACGCATAATGCAAACGTATAACGCCCAACGCATAAAGCATAACGAACAACCTATAACGCATAATCCATAACGCATAACGCATAACGCATAACGCATAAAGTATAACGCATAACGCATAACGCATAACGCAAACTTATAACGCACAACGCATAGCGCACAACGCATAGCGCATAACGCATAACGCATAACGCATAACGCATAACGCATAACGCATAACGCATAACGGATCACGCATAACGCACAACGCATAGCGCATAACGCATAACGCATAACGCATAACGCATAACGCATAACGCATAACGCATAACGCATAACGCATAACGCATAACGCATAACGCATAACGCATAACGCATAACGCATAACGCATAACGCATAACGCATAACGCATAACGCATAACGCATAACGCATAACGCATAACGCATAACGCATAACCATAACGCATAACGCATAACCCATAACGCATAACGCATAACGCATAACGTATAACGCATAACGCATATCGCATAACACATACGCATATCGCATAAGGCATAACGCATTACGCATAACTTATAACTCATAACTCATAACGAATAACGCATAACGCAAAATGAATAACGCATAAAGCATAACGCATAACCCATAACCCATAACACACAACGCATAAGGCATAATGCACAACGCATAACGAATACCGCAAAACGCATAACGCATAACGCGTAACTCATAACACATAACGCATAACGCATAACGCACACCGTATAACGCATAACGCATAACGCATAACGCATAAAGCATAACGCATAACGCATAACGCATAACGCATAATGCAAACGTATAACGCCCAACGCATAAAGCATAACGAACAACCCATAACGCATAATCCATAACGCATAACGCATAACGCATAACGCATAAAGTATAACGCATAACGCATAACGCATAACGCAAACTTATAACGCACAACGCATAGCGCACAACGCATAGCGCATAACGCATAACGCATAACGCATAACGCATAACGCATAACGCATAACGCATAACGCATAACGGATCACGCATAACGCACAACGCATAGCGCATAACGCATAACGCATAACGCATAACGCATAACGCATAACGCATAACGCATAACGCATAACGCATAACGCATAACGCATAACGCATAACGCATAACGCATAACGCATAACGCATAACGCATATCGCATAACACATACGCATAACGCATAACGCATAACGCATAACGCATAACGCATAACGCATAACGCATAACGCATAACGCATAACGCATAACGCATAACGCATAACGCATAACGCATAACGCATAACGCATAACGCATAACGCATAACGCATAACGCATAACGCATAACGCATAACGCATAACGCATAACGCATAACGCATAACGCATAACCATAACGCATAACGCATAACCCATAACGCATAACGCATAACGCATAACGTATAACGCATAACGCATATCGCATAACACATACGCATATCGCATAAGGCATAACGCATTACGCATAACTTATAACTCATAACTCATAACGAATAACGCATAACGCAAAATGAATAACGCATAAAGCATAACGCATAACCCATAACCCATAACACACAACGCATAAGGCATAATGCACAACGCATAACGAATACCGCAAAACGCATAACGCATAACGCGTAACTCATAACACATAACGCATAACGCATAACGCACACCGTATAACGCATAACGCATAACGCATAACGCATAAAGCATAACGCATAACGCATAACGCATAACGCATAATGCAAACGTATAACGCCCAACGCATAAAGCATAACGAACAACCCATAACGCATAATCCATAACGCATAACGCATAACGCATAACGCATAAAGTATAACGCATAACGCATAACGCATAACGCAAACTTATAACGCACAACGCATAGCGCACAACGCATAGCGCATAACGCATAACGCATAACGCATAACGCATAACGCATAACGCATAACGCATAACGCATAACGCATAACGGATCACGCATAACGCACAACGCATAGCGCATAACGCATAACGCATAACGCATAACGCATAACGCATAACGCATAACGCATAACGCATAACGCATAACGCATAACGCATAACGCATAACGCATAACGCATAACGCATAACGCATAACGCATAACGCATAACGCATAACGCATAACGCATAACGCATAACGCATATCGCATAACACATACGCATAACGCATAAGGCATAACGCATTACGCATAACTTATAACTCATAACTCATAACGAATAACGCATAACGCAAAATGAATATCGCATAACGCATAACGCATAACGCATAACGCATAACGCATAACGCATAACGCATAACGCATAACGCATAACGCATAACGCATAACGGATCACGCATAACGCACAACGCATAGCGCATAACGCATAACGCATAACGCATAACGCATAACGCATAACGCATAACGCATAACGCATAACGCATAACGCATAACGCATAACGCATAACGCATAACGCATAACTCATAACGCATAACGCATAACGCATAACGCATAACGCATAACGCATAACGCATATCGCATAACACATACGCATAACGCATAACGCATAACGCATAACGCATAACGCATAACGCATATCGCATAACACATACGCATAACGCATAAGGCATAACGCATTACGCATAACTTATAACTCATAACTCATAACGAATAACGCATAACGCAAAATGAATATCGCATAAAGCATAACGCATAACGCATAACGCATAACGCATAACGCATAACGCATAACGCATAACGCATAACGGATCACGCATAACGCACAACGCATAGCGCATAACGCATAACGCATAACGCATAACGCATAACGCATAACGCATAACGCATAACGCATAACGCATAACGCATAACGCATAACGCATAACGCATAACGCATAACGCATAACGCATAACGCATAACGCATAACGCATAACGCATAACGCATATCGCATAACACATACGCATAACGCATAAGGCATAACGCATTACGCATAACTTATAACTCATAACTCATAACGAATAACGCATAACGCAAAATGAATAACGCATAAAGCATAACGCATAACCCATAACCCATAACGCACAACGCATAAGGCATAATGCACAACGCATAACGAATACCGCAAAACGCATAACGCATAACGCGTAACTCATAACACATAACGCATAACGCATAACGCACACCGTATAACGCATAACGCATAACGCATAACGCATAAAGCATAACGCATAACGCATAACGCATAACGCATAACGCATAATGCAAACGTATAACGCCCAACGCATATAGCATAACGAACAACCCATAACGCATAATCCATAACGCATAACGCATAACGCATAACGCATAAAGTATAACGCATAACGCATAACGCATAACGCATACTTATAACGCACAACGCCTAGCGCATAACGCATAACGCATAACGCATAACGCATAACGCATAACGCATATCGCATAACACATACGCATAACGCATAAGTCATAACGCATTACGCATAACTTATAACTCATAACTCATAACGAATAACGCATAACGCAAAATGAATAACGCATAAAGCATAACGCACAACCCATAACCCATAACGCACAACGCATAAGGCATAATGCACAACGCATAACGAATACCGCAAAACGCATAACGCATAACGCATAACGCATAACGTATAACGCATAACGCATACCGCATAACGCATAACGCATAACGTATAACGCATAACGCATACCGTATAACGCATAACGCATAACCATAACGCATAACGCATAACCCATAACGCATAACGCATAACGCATAACGTATAACGCATAACGCATACCGTATAACGCATAATGCATAACGCATAACGCATAACGCATAACGCATAAAGCATAACGTATAACGCATAACGCATACCGTATAACGCATAACGCATAACGCATAACGCAAACGTATAGCGCACAACGCATAATGCATAAACCATAACCCTTACTTAATAACGCATAACGCATAATGCACAACGCATAACGAACACCGGAAAACCCATAACGCCTAACGCATAACGGATCACGAATAACGCATAAAGCATAACGCTTAACGCATAACGCAAAACGCATAACGCATAACGCATAACGCATAACGCATAACGCATAACGCAAAACGCATAACGTTAACGCATAACCCATAACGCATAAGGCTTGATGCATGACGCATATCGCATATCGCTTAACGCATAAGGCTTGATGCATGACGCATATCGCATAACGCATAAGGCATAACGCATAATACATAACGTATAACGCATTATGCATAACGCATAACACATAACGCATAACGCATATCGCATAACACATACGCATAACGCATAACGCATAGCGCATAACGCATAACGCATAACCATAACGCATAACGCATAACCCATAACGCATAACGCATAACGCATAACGTATAACGCATAACGCATACCGTATAACGCATATCGCATAACACATACGCATAACGCATAAGGCATAACGCATTACGCATAACTTATAACTCATAACTCATAACGAATAACGCATAACGCAAAATGAATAACGCATAAAGCATAACGCATAACCCATAACCCATAACGCACAACGCATAAGGCATAATGCACAACGCATAACGAATACCGCAAAACGCATAACGCATACCGCATAACGCATAACGCATAACGTATAACGCATAACGCATACCGTATAACGCATAACGCATAACCATAACGCATAACGCATAACCCATAACGCATAACGCATAACGCATAACGCATAACGTATAACGCATAACGCATACCGTATAACGCATAATGCATAACGCATAACGCATAACGCATAACGCATAAAGCATAACGTATAACGCATAACGCATACCGTATAACGCATAACGCATAACGCATAACGCAAACGTATAGCGCACAACGCATAATGCATAAACCATAACCCTTACTTAATAACGCATAACGCATAATGCACAACGCATAACGAACACCGGAAAACCCATAACGCCTAACGCATAACGGATCACGAATAACGCATAAAGCATAACGCTTAACGCATAACGCATAACGCATAACGCATAACGCATAACGCATAACGCATAACGCATAACGCATAACGCATAACGCAAAACGCATAACGTTAACGCATAACCCATAACGCATAAGGCTTGATGCATGACGCATATCGCATATCGCATAACGCATAAGGCTTGATGCATGACGCATATCGCATAACGCATAAGGCATAACGCATAATACATAACGTATAACGCATTATGCATAACGCATAACACATAACGCATAACGCATATCGCATAACACATACGCATAACGCATAACGCATAGCGCATAACGCATAACGCATAACCATAACGCATAACGCATAACCCATAACGCATAACGCATAACGCATAACGTATAACGCATAACGCATACCGTATAACGCATAACGCATAACGCATAACGGATCACGCATAACGCACAACGCATAACGCATAACGTATAACGCATAACGCATACCGTATAACGCATAACGCATAACGCATAACGGATCACGCATAACGCACAACGCATAGCGCATAACGCATAACGCATAACACATAACGCATAACGCATAACGCATAACGCATAACGCATAACGCATAACGCATAACGCATAACGCATAACGCATAACGCATAACGCATAACGCATAACGCATAACGCATAACGCAAACTTATAACGCACAACGCATAGCGCATAACGCATAACGCATAACGCATAACGCATAACGCATAACGCATAACGCATAACGCATAACGCATAACGCATAACGCATAACGCATAACGCATATCGCATAACACATACGCATAACGCATAAGGCATAACGCATAACGCATAACGCATAACGCATAACGCATAACGCATAACGCATAACGCATAACGCATAACGCATAACGCATAACGCATAACGCATAACGCATAACGCAAAACGCATAACGTTAACGCATAACCCATAACGCATAAGGCTTGATGCATGACGCATATCGCATATCGCATAACGCATAAGTCTTGATGCATGACGCATATCGCATGACGCATAAGGCATAACGCATAATACATAACGTATAACGCATTATGCATAACGCATAACGCATAACGCATAACGCATAACGCATAACGCATATCGCATAACACATACGCATAACGCATAACGCATAACGCATAACGCATAACGCATAACGCATAACCATAACGCATAACGCATAACGCATAACCCATAACGCATAACGCATAACGCATAACGCATAACGCATAACGCATAACGCATAACGCATAACGCATAACGCATAACGCATAACGCATAACGCATAACGCATAACGCAAAACGCATTACGTTAACGCATAACCCATAACGCATAACGCATAACCCATAACGCATAACGCATAACGCATAACGTATAACGCATAACGCATACCGTATAACGCATAACGCATAACGCATAACGGATCACGCATAACGCACAACGCATAGCGCATAACGCATAACGCATAACACATAACGCATAACGCATAACGCATAACGCATAACGCATAACGCATAACGCATAACGCATAACGCATAACGCATAACGCAAACTTATAACGCACAACGCATAGCGCATAACGCATAACGCATAACGCATAACGCATAACGCATAACGCATAACGCATAACGCAAAACGCATAACGTTAACGCATAACCCATAACGCATAAGGCTTGATGCATGACGCATATCGCATATCGCATAACGCATAAGGCTTGATGCATGACGCATATTGCATGACGCATAAGGCATAACGCATAATACATAACGTATAACGCATTATGCATAACGCATAACGCATAACGCATAACGCATAACGTATAACGCATATCGCATAACACATACGCATAACGCATAACGCATAACGCATAACGCATAACCATAACGCATAACGCATAACGCATAACCCATAACGCATAACGCATAACGCATAACGCATAACGTATAACGCATAACGCATACCGTATAACGCATAATGCATAACGCATAAAGCATAACGCATAACGCATAACGCATAACGCATAACGCATAACGCATAACGCATAACGCATAACGCATAACGCATAACGCATAACGCATAACGCATAACGCATAACGCATAACGCATAACGCATAACGCATAACGCATAACGCAAAACGCATAACGTTAACGCATAACCCATAACGCATAAGGCTTGATGCATGACGCATATCGCATATCGCTTAACGCATAAGGCTTGATGCATGACGCATATCGCATAACGCATAAGGCATAACGCATAATACATAACGTATAACGCATTATGCATAACGCATAACACATAACGCATAACGCATATCGCATAACACATACAAATAACGCATAACGCATAGCGCATAACGCATAACGCATAACCATAACGCATAACGCATAACCCATAACGCATAACGCATAACGCATAACGTATAACGCATAACGCATACCGTATAACGCATATCGCATAACACATACGCATAACGCATAAGGCATAACGCATTACGCATAACTTATAACTCATAACTCATAACGAATAACGCATAACGCAAAATGAATAACGCATAAAGCATAACGCATAACCCATAACCCATAACGCACAACGCATAAGGCATAATGCACAACGCATAACGAATACCGCAAAACGCATAACGCATACCGCATAACGCATAACGCATAACGTATAACGCATAACGCATACCGTATAACGCATAACGCATAACCATAACGCATAACGCATAACCCATAACGCATAACGCATAACGCATAACGCATAACGTATAACGCATAACGCATACCGTATAACGCATAATGCATAACGCATAACGCATAACGCATAACGCATAAAGCATAACGTATAACGCATAACGCATACCGTATAACGCATAACGCATAACGCATAACGCAAATGTATAGCGCACAACGCATAATGCATAAACCATAACCCTTACTTAATAACGCATAACGCATAATGCACAACGCATAACGAACACCGGAAAACCCATAACGCCTAACGCATAACGGATCACGAATAACGCATAAAGCATAACGCTTAACGCATAACGCATAACGCATAACGCATAACGCATAACGCATAACGCATAACGCATAACGCATAACGCATAACGCAAAACGCATAACGTTAACGCATAACCCATAACGCATAAGGCTTGATGCATGACGCATATCGCATATCGCATAACGCATAAGGCTTGATGCATGACGCATATCGCATAACGCATAAGGCATAACGCATAATACATAACGTATAACGCATTATGCATAACGCATAACACATAACGCATAACGCATATCGCATAACACATACGCATAACGCATAACGCATAGCGCATAACGCATAACGCATAACCATAACGCATAACGCATAACCCATAACGCATAACGCATAACGCATAACGTATAACGCATAACGCATACCGTATAACGCATAACGCATAACGCATAACGGATCACGCATAACGCACAACGCATAACGCATAACGTATAACGCATAACGCATACCGTATAACGCATAACGCATAACGCATAACGGATCACGCATAACGCACAACGCATAGCGCATAACGCATAACGCATAACACATAACGCATAACGCATAACGCATAACGCATAACGCATAACGCATAACGCATAACGCATAACGCATAACGCATAACGCATAACTCATAACGCATAACGCATAACGCATAACGCATAACGCAAACTTATAACGCACAACGCATAGCGCATAACGCATAACGCATAACGCATAACGCATAACGCATAACGCATAACGCATAACGCATAACGCATAACGCATAACGCATAACGCATAACGCATAACGCATAACGCATATCGCATAACACATACGCATAACGCATAAGGCATAACGCATAACGCATAACGCATAACGCATAACGCATAATGCATAACGCATAACGCATAACGCATAACGCATAACGCATAACGCATAACGCATAACGCATAACGCAAAACGCATAACGTTAACGCATAACCCATAACGCATAAGGCTTGATGCATGACGCATATCGCATATCGCATAACGCATAAGGCTTGATGCATGACGCATATCGCATGACGCATAAGGCATAACGCATAATACATAACGTATAACGCATTATGCATAACGCATAACGCATAACGCATAACGCATAACGCATAACGCATATCGCATAACACATACGCATAACGCATAACGCATAACGCATAACGCATAACGCATAACGCATAACCATAACGCATAACGCATAACGCATAACCCATAACGCATAACGCATAACGCATAACGCATAACGCATAACGCATAACGCATAACGCATAACGCATAACGCATAACGCATAACGCATAACGCATAACGCATAACGCAAAACGCATAACGTTAACGCATAACCCATAACGCATAACGCATAACCCATAACGCATAACGCATAACGCATAACGTATAACGCATAACGCATACCGTATAACGCATAACGCATAACGCATAACGGATCACGCATAACGCACAACGCATAGCGCATAACGCATAACGCATAACACATAACGCATAACGCATAACGCATAACGCATAACGCATAACGCATAACGCATAACGCATAACGCATAACGCATAACGCATAACGCATAACGCATAACGCAAACTTATAACGCACAACGCATAGCGCATAACGCATAACGCATAACGCATAACGCATAACGCATAACGCATAACGCATAACGCATAACGCATAACGCAAAACGCATAACGTTAACGCATAACCCATAACGCATAAGGCTTGATGCATGACGCATATCGCATATCGCATAACGCATAAGGCTTGATGCATGACGCATATTGCATGACGCATAAGGCATAACGCATAATACATAACGTATAACGCATTATGCATAACGCATAACGCATAACGCATAACGCATAACGTATAACGCATATCGCATAACACATACGCATAACGCATAACGCATAACGCATAACGCATAACCATAACGCATAACGCATAACGCATAACGCATAACGCATAACGCATAAAGCATAACGCATAACGTATAACGCATAACGCATACCGTATAACGCATAATGCATAACGCATAAAGCATAACGCATAACGCACAACGCATAACGCATAACGCATAACGCATAACGCATAACGCATAACGCATAACGCATAACGCATAACGCATAACGCATAACGCATAACGCATAACGCATAACGCATAACGCATAACGCATAACGCATAACGCATAACGCATAACGCATAACGCATAACGCATAACCATAACGCATAACGCATAACCCATAACGCATAACGCATAACGCATAACGCATACCGTATAACGCATAATGCATAACGCATAACGCATAACGCATAACGCATAACGTATAACGCATAACGCATAACGCATAACGCATAACGCATAACGCATAACGCATAACGTATAACGCATAACGCATAACCATAACGCATAACGCATAACCCATAACGCATAACGCATAACGCATAACGTATAACGCATAACGCATACCGTATAACGCATAATGCATAACGCATAAAGCAAAACGCATAACGCAAACGTATAACGCACAACGCATAACGTATAACGCATAACGCATAACGCATAACGCATAACGCATAACGCATAACGCATAACGCATAACGCATAACGCATAACGCATAACGCATAACGCATAACGCATAACGCATAACGCATAACGCATAACCATAACGCATAACGCATAACCCATAACGCATAACGCATAACGCATAACGCATAACGCATAACGCATAACGCATAACGTATAACGCATAAAACATACCGTATAACGCATAATGCATAACGCATAACGCATAACGCATAACGCATAACGTATAACGCATAACGCATACCGTATAACGCATAACGCATAACGCATAACGCAAACGTATAGCGCACAACGCATAATTCATAAACCATAACCCTTACTTCATAACGCATAACGCATAATGCACAACGCATAACGAACACCGGAAAACCCATACCGCCTAACGCATAACGAATCGCGAATAACGCATAATCAATAACGAATAAAGCATAACGCATAACGCATAACGCATAACGCATAACCATAACGCATAACGCATAACGCATAACGCATAACGCATAACGCATAACGCATAACGCATAACGCATATCGCATAACACATACGCATAACGCATAACGCATAACGCATAACGCATAACGCATAACCATAACGCATAACGCATAACCCATAACGCATAACTCATAACGCATAACGTATAACGCATAACGCATACCGTATAACGCATAATGCATAACGCATAAAGCATAACGCATAACGCATAACGCATAACGCATATCGCATAACACATACGCATAACGCATAAGGCATAACCCATTACGCATAACTTATAACTCATAACTCATAACGAATAACGCATAACGCAAAATGAATAACGCATAAAGCATAACGCATAACCCATAACCCATAACGCACAACGCATATGGCATAATGCACAACGCATAACGAATACCGCAAAACGCATAACGCATAACGCATAACGCATAACGCGTAACTCATACCGCATAACGCATAACGCATAACGCACACCGTATAATGCATAACGCATAACGCATAACGCATAAGGCATAACGCATAATACATAACGTATAACGCATTATGCATAACGCATAACACATAACGCATAACGCATATCGCATAACACATACGCATAACGCATAACGCATAGCGCATAACGCATATCGCATATCGCATACGCATAACGCATAACGCATAACGCATAACGCATAACCCATAACGCATAACGCATAACGCATAACGTATAACGCATAACGCATACCGTATAACGCATAACGCATAACGCATAACGGATCACGCATAACGCACAACGCATAGCGCATAACGCATAACGCATAACACATAACGCATAACGCATAACGCATAACGCATAACGCATAACGCATAACGCATAACGCATAACGCATAACGCATAACGCAAACTTATAACGCACAACGCATAGCGCATAACGCATAACGCATAACGCATAACGCATAACGCATAACGCATAACGCATAACGCAAAACGCATAACGTTAACGCATAACCCATAACGCATAAGGCTTGATGCATGACGCATATCGCATATCGCATAACGCATAAGGCTTGATGCATGACGCATATTGCATGACGCATAAGGCATAACGCATAATACATAACGTATAACGCATTATGCATAACGCATAACGCATAACGCATAACGCATAACGTATAACGCATATCGCATAACACATACGCATAACGCATAACGCATAACGCATAACGCATAACCATAACGCATAACGCATAACGCATAACCCATAACGCATAACGCATAACGCATAACGCATAACGTATAACGCATAACGCATACCGTATAACGCATAATGCATAACGCATAAAGCATAACGCATAACGCATAACGCATAACGCATAACGCATAACGCATAACGCATAACGCATAACGCATAACGCATAACGCATAACGCATAACGCATAACGCATAACGCATAACGCATAACGCATAACGCATAACGCATAACGCAAAACGCATAACGTTAACGCATAACCCATAACGCATAAGGCTTGATGCATGACGCATATCGCATATCGCTTAACGCATAAGGCTTGATGCATGACGCATATCGCATAACGCATAAGGCATAACGCATAATACATAACGTATAACGCATTATGCATAACGCATAACACATAACGCATAACGCATATCGCATAACACATACAAATAACGCATAACGCATAGCGCATAACGCATAACGCATAACCATAACGCATAACGCATAACCCATAACGCATAACGCATAACGCATAACGTATAACGCATAACGCATACCGTATAACGCATATCGCATAACACATACGCATAACGCATAAGGCATAACGCATTACGCATAACTTATAACTCATAACTCATAACGAATAACGCATAACGCAAAATGAATAACGCATAAAGCATAACGCATAACCCATAACCCATAACGCACAACGCATAAGGCATAATGCACAACGCATAACGAATACCGCAAAACGCATAACGCATACCGCATAACGCATAACGCATAACGTATAACGCATAACGCATACCGTATAACGCATAACGCATAACCATAACGCATAACGCATAACCCATAACGCATAACGCATAACGCATAACGCATAACGTATAACGCATAACGCATACCGTATAACGCATAATGCATAACGCATAACGCATAACGCATAACGCATAAAGCATAACGTATAACGCATAACGCATACCGTATAACGCATAACGCATAACGCATAACGCAAATGTATAGCGCACAACGCATAATGCATAAACCATAACCCTTACTTAATAACGCATAACGCATAATGCACAACGCATAACGAACACCGGAAAACCCATAACGCCTAACGCATAACGGATCACGAATAACGCATAAAGCATAACGCTTAACGCATAACGCATAACGCATAACGCATAACGCATAACGCATAACGCATAACGCATAACGCATAACGCATAACGCAAAACGCATAACGTTAACGCATAACCCATAACGCATAAGGCTTGATGCATGACGCATATCGCATATCGCATAACGCATAAGGCTTGATGCATGACGCATATCGCATAACGCATAAGGCATAACGCATAATACATAACGTATAACGCATTATGCATAACGCATAACACATAACGCATAACGCATATCGCATAACACATACGCATAACGCATAACGCATAGCGCATAACGCATAACGCATAACCATAACGCATAACGCATAACCCATAACGCATAACGCATAACGCATAACGTATAACGCATAACGCATACCGTATAACGCATAACGCATAACGCATAACGGATCACGCATAACGCACAACGCATAACGCATAACGTATAACGCATAACGCATACCGTATAACGCATAACGCATAACGCATAACGGATCACGCATAACGCACAACGCATAGCGCATAACGCATAACGCATAACACATAACGCATAACGCATAACGCATAACGCATAACGCATAACGCATAACGCATAACGCATAACGCATAACGCATAACGCATAACTCATAACGCATAACGCATAACGCATAACGCATAACGCAAACTTATAACGCACAACGCATAGCGCATAACGCATAACGCATAACGCATAACGCATAACGCATAACGCATAACGCATAACGCATAACGCATAACGCATAACGCATAACGCATAACGCATAACGCATAACGCATATCGCATAACACATACGCATAACGCATAAGGCATAACGCATAACGCATAACGCATAACGCATAACGCATAATGCATAACGCATAACGCATAACGCATAACGCATAACGCATAACGCATAACGCATAACGCATAACGCAAAACGCATAACGTTAACGCATAACCCATAACGCATAAGGCTTGATGCATGACGCATATCGCATATCGCATAACGCATAAGGCTTGATGCATGACGCATATCGCATGACGCATAAGGCATAACGCATAATACATAACGTATAACGCATTATGCATAACGCATAACGCATAACGCATAACGCATAACGCATAACGCATATCGCATAACACATACGCATAACGCATAACGCATAACGCATAACGCATAACGCATAACGCATAACCATAACGCATAACGCATAACGCATAACCCATAACGCATAACGCATAACGCATAACGCATAACGCATAACGCATAACGCATAACGCATAACGCATAACGCATAACGCATAACGCATAACGCATAACGCATAACGCAAAACGCATTACGTTAACGCATAACCCATAACGCATAACGCATAACCCATAACGCATAACGCATAACGCATAACGTATAACGCATAACGCATACCGTATAACGCATAACGCATAACGCATAACGGATCACGCATAACGCACAACGCATAGCGCATAACGCATAACGCATAACACATAACGCATAACGCATAACGCATAACGCATAACGCATAACGCATAACGCATAACGCATAACGCATAACGCATAACGCATAACGCATAACGCATAACGCAAACTTATAACGCACAACGCATAGCGCATAACGCATAACGCATAACGCATAACGCATAACGCATAACGCATAACGCATAACGCATAACGCATAACGCAAAACGCATAACGTTAACGCATAACCCATAACGCATAAGGCTTGATGCATGACGCATATCGCATATCGCATAACGCATAAGGCTTGATGCATGACGCATATTGCATGACGCATAAGGCATAACGCATAATACATAACGTATAACGCATTATGCATAACGCATAACGCATAACGCATAACGCATAACGTATAACGCATATCGCATAACACATACGCATAACGCATAACGCATAACGCATAACGCATAACCATAACGCATAACGCATAACGCATAACCCATAACGCATAACGCATAAAGCATAACGCATAACGTATAACGCATAACGCATACCGTATAACGCATAATGCATAACGCATAAAGCATAACGCATAACGCACAACGCATAACGCATAACGCATAACGCATAACGCATAACGCATAACGCATAACGCATAACGCATAACGCATAACGCATAACGCATAACGCATAACGCATAACGCATAACGCATAACGCATAACGCATAACGCATAACGCATAACGCATAACGCATAACGCATAACCATAACGCATAACGCATAACCCATAACGCATAACGCATAACGCATAACGCATACCGTATAACGCATAATGCATAACGCATAACGCATAACGCATAACGCATAACGAATAACGCATAACGCATAACGCATAACGCATAACGCATAACACATAACGCATAACGTATAACGCATAACGCATAACCATAACGCATAACGCATAACCCATAACGCATAACGCATAACGCATAACGTATAACGCATAACGCATACCGTATAACGCATAATGCATAACGCATAAAGCAAAACGCATAACGCAAACGTATAACGCACAACGCATAACGTATAACGCATAACGCATAACGCATAACGCATAACGCATAACGCATAACGCATAACGCATAACGCATAACGCATAACGCATAACGCATAACGCATAACGCATAACGCATAACGCATAACCATAACGCATAACGCATAACCCATAACGCATAACGCATAACGCATAACGCATAACGCATAACGCATAACGCATAACGTATAACGCATAAAACATACCGTATAACGCATAATGCATAACGCATAACGCATAACGCATAACGCATAACGTATAACGCATAACGCATACCGTATAACGCATAACGCATAACGCATAACGCAAACGTATAGCGCACAACGCATAATTCATAAACCATAACCCTTACTTCATAACGCATAACGCATAATGCACAACGCATAACGAACACCGGAAAACCCATACCGCCTAACGCATAACGAATCGCGAATAACGCATAATCAATAACGAATAAAGCATAACGCATAACGCATAACGCATAACGCATAACCATAACGCATAACGCATAACGCATAACGCATAACGCATAACGCATAACGCATAACGCATAACGCATATCGCATAACACATACGCATAACGCATAACGCATAACGCATAACGCATAACGCATAACCATAACGCATAACGCATAACCCATAACGCATAACTCATAACGCATAACGTATAACGCATAACGCATACCGTATAACGCATAATGCATAACGCATAAAGCATAACGCATAACGCATAACGCATAACGCATATCGCATAACACATACGCATAACGCATAAGGCATAACCCATTACGCATAACTTATAACTCATAACTCATAACGAATAACGCATAACGCAAAATGAATAACGCATAAAGCATAACGCATAACCCATAACCCATAACGCACAACGCATATGGCATAATGCACAACGCATAACGAATACCGCAAAACGCATAACGCATAACGCATAACGCATAACGCGTAACTCATACCGCATAACGCATAACGCATAACGCACACCGTATAATGCATAACGCATAACGCATAACGCATAACGCATAACGCATAATACATAACGTATAACGCATTATGCATAACGCATAACACATAACGCATAACGCATATCGCATAACACATACGCATAACGCATAACGCATAGCGCATAACGCATATCGCATATCGCATACGCATAACGCATAACCCATAACGCATAACGCATAACGCATAACGTATAACGCATAACGCATACCGTATAACGCATAACGCATAACGCATAACGGATCACGCATAACGCACAACGCATAGCACATAACGCATAACGCATAACACATAACGCATAACGCATAACGCATAACGCATAACGCATAACGCATAACGCATAACGCATAACGCATAACGCATAACGCATAACGCATAACGCATAACGCATAACGCATAACGCATAACGCAAACTTATAACGCACAACGCATAGCGCATAACGCATAACGCATAACGCATAACGCATAACGCATGACGCATAAGGCATAACGCATAATACATAACGTATAACGCATTATGCATAACGCATAACGCATAACGCATAACGCATAACGCATAACGCATATCGCACAACACAGACGCATAACGCATAACGCATAACGCATAACGCATAACGCATAACCATAACGCATAACGCATAACGCATAACCCATAGCGCATAACGCATAACGCATAACGCATAACGCATAACGCATAACGCATAACGCATAACGCATAACGCATAACGCATAACGCATAACGCATAACGCATAACGCATAACGCATAACGCATAACGCATAACGCATAACGCATAACGCATATCGCATAACACATACGCATAACGCCTAACGCATAACGGATCACGAATAACGCATAAAGCATAACGCTTACTTCATAACACATAACGCATAATGCACAACGCATAACGAACACCGGAAAACCCATAACGCCTAACGCATAACGGATCACGAATAACGCATAATGCATAACGCATAAAGCATAACGCATAACGCATAACGCATAACGCATAACGCGTAACGCATAACGCATAACGCATAACGCATAACGCATAACGCATAACGCATAACGCATAACGCAAAACGCATAACGTTAACGCATAACCCATAACGCATAAGGCTTGATGCATGACGCATATCGCATATCGCATAACGCATAAGGCTTGATGCATGACGCATATCGCATGACGCATAAGGCATAACGCATAATACATAACGTATAACGCATTATGCATAACGCATAACGCATAACGCATAACGCATAACGCATAACGCATATCGCATAACACATACGCATAACGCATAACGCATAACGCATAACGCATAACGCATAACGCATAACGCATAACCATAACGCATAACGCATAACGCATAACCCATAACGCATAACGCATAACGCATAACGCATAACGCATAACGCATAACGCATAACGCATAACGCATAACGCATAACGCATAACGCATAACGCATAACGCATAACGCAAAACGCATTACGTTAACGCATAACCCATAACGCATAACGCATAACCCATAACGCATAACGCATAACGCATAACGTATAACGCATAACGCATACCGTATAACGCATAACGCATAACGCATAACGGATCACGCATAACGCACAACGCACAACGCATAGCGCATAACGCATAACGCATAACACATAACGCATAACGCATAACGCATAACGCATAACGCATAACGCATAACGCATAACGCATAACGCATAACGCATAACGCATAACGCATAACGCAAACTTATAACGCACAACGCATAGCGCATAACGCATAACGCATAACGCATAACGCATAACGCATAACGCATAACGCATAACGCATAACGCATAACGCAAAACGCATAACGTTAACGCATAACCCATAACGCATAAGGCTTGATGCATGACGCATATCGCATATCGCATAACGCATAAGGCTTGATGCATGACGCATATTGCATGACGCATAAGGCATAACGCATAATACATAACGTATAACGCATTATGCATAACGCATAACGCATAACGCATAACGCATAACGTATAACGCATATCGCATAACACATACGCATAACGCATAACGCATAACGCATAACGCATAACCATAACGCATAACGCATAACGCATAACCCATAACGCATAACGCATAACGCATAACGCATAACGTATAACGCATAACGCATACCGTATAACGCATAATGCATAACGCATAAAGCATAACGCATAACGCACAACGCATAACGCATAACGCATAACGCATAACGCATAACGCATAACGCATAACGCATAACGCATAACGCATAACGCATAACGCATAACGCATAACGCATAACGCATAACGCATAACGCATAACGCATAACGCATAACGCATAACGCATAACGCATAACGCATAACCATAACGCATAACGCATAACCCATAACGCATAACGCATAACGCATAACGCATACCGTATAACGCATAATGCATAACGCATAACGCATAACGCATAACGCATAACGTATAACGCATAACGCATAACGCATAACGCATAACGCATAACACATAACGCATAACGTATAACGCATAACGCATAACCATAACGCATAACGCATAACCCATAACGCATAACGCATAACGCATAACGTATAACGCATAACGCATACCGTATAACGCATAATGCATAACGCATAAAGCAAAACGCATAACGCAAACGTATAACGCACAACGCATAACGTATAACGCATAACGCATAACGCATAACGCATAACGCATAACGCATAACGCATAACGCATAACGCATAACGCATAACGCATAACGCATAACGCATAACGCATAACGCATAACCATAACGCATAACGCATAACCCATAACGCATAACGCATAACGCATAACGCATAACGCATAACGCATAACGCATAACGTATAACGCATAAAACATACCGTATAACGCATAATGCATAACGCATAACGCATAACGCATAACGCATAACGTATAACGCATAACGCATACCGTATAACGCATAACGCATAACGCATAACGCAAACGTATAGCGCACAACGCATAATTCATAAACCATAACCCTTACTTCATAACGCATAACGCATAATGCACAACGCATAACGAACACCGGAAAACCCATACCGCCTAACGCATAACGAATCGCGAATAACGCATAATCAATAACGAATAAAGCATAACGCATAACGCATAACGCATAACGCATAACCATAACGCATAACGCATAACGCATAACGCATGACGCATAACGCATAACGCATAACGCATAACGCATATCGCATAACACATACGCATAACGCATAACGCATAACGCATAACGCATAACGCATAACCATAACGCATAACGCATAACCCATAACGCATAACTCATAACGCATAACGTATAACGCATAACGCATACCGTATAACGCATAATGCATAACGCATAAAGCATAACGCATAACGCATAACGCATAACGCATATCGCATAACACATACGCATAACGCATAAGGCATAACCCATTACGCATAACTTATAACTCATAACTCATAACGAATAACGCATAACGCAAAATGAATAACGCATAAAGCATAACGCATAACCCATAACCCATAACGCACAACGCATATGGCATAATGCACAACGCATAACGAATACCGCAAAACGCATAACGCATAACGCATAACGCATAACGCGTAACTCATACCGCATAACGCATAACGCATAACGCACACCGTATAATGCATAACGCATAACGCATAACGCATAAGGCATAACGCATAATACATAACGTATAACGCATTATGCATAACGCATAACACATAACGCATAACGCATATCGCATAACACATACGCATAACGCATAACGCATAACGCATAACCATAACGCATAACGCATAACGCATAACCCATAGCGCATAACGCATAACGCATAACGCATAACGCATAACGCATAACGCATAACGCATAACGCATAACGCATAACGCATAACGCATAACGCATAACGCATAACGCATAACGCATAACGCATAACGCATAACGCATAACGCATAACGCATATCGCATAACACATACGCATAACGCCTAACGCATAACGGATCACGAATAACGCATAAAGCATAACGCTTACTTCATAACACATAACGCATAATGCACAACGCATAACGAACACCGGAAAACCCATAACGCCTAACGCATAACGGATCACGAATAACGCATAATGCATAACGCATAAAGCATAACGCATAACGCATAACGCATAACGCATAACGCGTAACGCATAACGCATAACGCATAACGCATAACGCATAACGCATAACGCATAACGCATAACGCATAACGCAAAACGCATAACGTTAACGCATAACCCATAACGCATAAGGCTTGATGCATGACGCATATCGCATATCGCATAACGCATAAGGCTTGATGCATGACGCATATCGCATAACGCATAAGGCATAACGCATAATACATAACGTATAACGCATTATGCATAACGCATAACACATAACGCATAACGCATATCGCATAACACATACGCATAACGCATAACGCATAGCGCATAACGCATATCGCATAACACATACGCATAACGCATAACCCATAACGCATAACGCATAACGCATAACGTATAACGCATAACGCATACCGTATAACGCATAACGCATAACGCATAACGGATCACGCATAACGCACAACGCATAGCACATAACGCATAACGCATAACACATAACGCATAACGCATAACGCATAACGCATAACGCATAACGCATAACGCATAACGCATAACGCATAACGCATAACGCATAACGCATAACGCATAACGCAAACTTATAACGCACAACGCATAGCGCATAACGCATAACGCATAACGCATAACGCATAACGCATGACGCATAAGGCATAACGCATAATACATAACGTATAACGCATTATGCATAACGCATAACGCATAACGCATAACGCATAACGCATAACGCATATCGCACAACACATACGCATAACGCATAACGCATAACGCATAACGCATAACGCATAACCATAACGCATAACGCATAACGCATAACCCATAGCGCATAACGCATAACGCATAACGCATAACGCATAACGCATAACGCATAACGCATAACGCATAACGCATAACGCATAACGCATAACGCATAACGCATAACGCATAACGCATAACGCATAACGCATAACGCATAACGCATAACGCATAACGCATAACGCATAACGCATAACCATAACGCATAACGCATAACCCATAACGCATAACGCATAACGCATAACGCATACCGTATAACGCATAATGCATAACGCATAACGCATAACGCATAACGCATAACGTATAACGCATAACGCATAACGCATAACGCATAACGCATAACACATAACGCATAACGTATAACGCATAACGCATAACCATAACGCATAACGCATAACCCATAACGCATAACGCATAACGCATAACGTATAACGCATAACGCATACCGTATAACGCATAATGCATAACGCATAAAGCAAAACGCATAACGCAAACGTATAACGCACAACGCATAACGTATAACGCATAACGCATAACGCATAACGCATAACGCATAACGCATAACGCATAACGCATAACGCATAACGCATAACGCATAACCATAACGCATAACGCATAACCCATAACGCATAACGCATAACGCATAACGCATAACGCATAACGCATAACGTATAACGCATACCGCATACCGTATAACGCATAATGCATAACGCATAACGCATAACGCATAACGCATAACGTATAACGCATAACGCATACCGTATAACGCATAACGCATAACGCAAACGTATAGCGCACAACGCATAATGCATAAACCATAACCCTTACTTCATAACGCATAACGCATAATGCACAACGCATAACGAACACCGGAAAACCCATACCGCCTAACGCATAACGGATCGCGAATAACGCATAATCAATAACGAATAAAGCATAACGCATAACGCATAACGCATAACGCATAACCATAACGCATAACGCATAACCCATAACGCATAACGCATAACGCATAACGCATAACGCATAACGAATACCGTATAACGCATAATGCATAACGCATAACGCATAACGCATAACGCATGACGCATAACGCATAACGCATAACGCATAACGCATATCGCATAACACATACGCATAACGGATAACGCATAACGCATAACGCATAACGCATAACCATAACGCATAACGCATAACCCATAACGCATAACTCATAACGCATAACGTATAACGCATAACGCATACCGTATAACGCATAATGCATAACGCATAAAGCATAACGCATAACGCATAACGCATAACGCATAACGCATATCGCATAACACATACGCATAACGCATAAGGCATAACCCATTACGCATAACTTATAACTCATAACTCATAACGAATAACGCATAACGCAAAATGAATAACGCATAAAGCATAACGCATAACCCATAACCCATAACGCACAACGCATAAGGCATAATGCACAACGCATAACGAATACCGCAAAACGCATAACGCATAACGCATAACGCATAACGCGTAACTCATACCGCATAACGCATAACGCATAACGCACACCGTATAATGCATAACGCATAACGCATAACGCAAACGTATAGCGCACAACGCATAATGCATAAACCATAACCCTTACTTCATAACGCATAACGCATAATGCACAACGCATAACGAACACCGGAAAACCCATAACGCCTAACGCATAACGCATAACGCATAACGCATAACGCATAACGCATAACGCATATCGCATAACACATACGCATAACGCATAAGGCATAACGCATAACGCATAACGCATAACGCATAACGCATAACGCATAACGCATAACGCATAACGCATAACGCATAACGCATAACGCATAACGCAAAACGCATAACGTTAACGCATAACCCATAACGCATAAGGCTTGATGCATGACGCATATCGCATATCGCATAACGCATAAGGCTTGATGCATGACGCATATCGCATAACGCATAAGGCATAACGCATAATACATAACGTATAACGCATTATGCATAACGCATAACGCATAACGCATAACGCATAACGCATAACGCATATCGCATAACACATACGCATAACGCATAACGCATAACGCATAACCATAACGCATAACGCATAACGCATAACCCATAACGCATAACGCATAACGCATAACGCATAACGCATAACGTATAACGCATAACGCATACCGTATAACGCATAATGCATAACGCATAAAGCATAACGCATAACGCATAACGCATAACGCATAACGCATAACGCATAACGCATAACGCATAACGCATAACGCATAACGCATAACGCATAACGCATAACGCATAACGCATAACGCATAACGCATAACGCATAACGCATAACGCATAACGCATATCGCGTAACACATACGCATAACGCATAAGGCATTACGCATTACGCATAACTTATAACTCATAACTCATAACGAATAACGCATAACGCAAAATGAATAACGCATAAAGCATAACGCATAACCCATAACCCATAACGCACAACGCATAAGGCATAATGCACAACGCATAACGAATACCGCAAAACGCATAACGCATAACGCATATCGCATAACGCATAACGCATAACGCATAACGCATAACGCATAACGCAAAACGCATAACGTTAACGCATAACCCATAACGCATAAGGCTTGATGCATGACGCATATCGCATATCGCATAACGCATAAGGCTTGATGCATGACGCATATCGCGTAACGCATAAGGCATAACGCATAATACATAACGTATAACGCATTATGCATAACGCATAACACATAACGCATAACGCATATCGCATAACACATACGCATAACGCATAACGCATAGCGCATAACGCATAACGCATAACGCATAACGCATAACGTATAACGCATAACGCATACCGTATAACGCATAACGCATAACGCATAACGGATCACGCATAACGCACAACGCATAGCGCATAACGCATAACGCATAACACATAACGCATAACGCATAACGCATAACGCATAACGCATAACGCATAACTTATAACTCATAACTCATAACGAATAACGCATAACGCAAAATGAATAACGCATAAAGCATAACGCATAACCCATAACCCATAACGCACAACGCATAAGGCATAATGCACAACGCATAACGAATACCGCAAAACGCATAACGCATAACGCATATCGCATAACGCGTAACTCATAACGCATAACGCATAACGCATAACGCATAACGCATAACGCATAACGCATAACGCATATCGCGTAACACATACGCATAACGCATAACGCATAACGCATAACGCATAACGCATAACGCATAACGCATATCGCATAACGCATAACGCATAACGCATAACGCATAACGCATAACGCAAAACGCATAACGTTAACGCATAACCCATAACGCATAAGGCTTGATGCATGACGCATATCGCATATCGCATAACGCATAAGGCTTGATGCATGACGCATATCGCGTAACGCATAAGGCATAACGCATAATACATAACGTATAACGCATTATGCATAACGCATAACACATAACGCATAACGCATATCGCATAACACATACGCATAACGCATAACGCATAGCGCATAACGCATAACGCATAACGCATAACGCATAACGTATAACGCATAACGCATACCGTATAACGCATAACGCATAACGCATAACGGATCACGCATAACGCACAACGCATAGCGCATAACGCATAACGCATAACACATAACGCATAACGCATAACGCATAACGCATAACGCATAACGCATAACGCATAACGCATAACGCATAACGCATAACGCATAACGCATAACGCATAACGCAAACTTATAACGCACAACGCATAGCGCATAACGCATAACGCATAACGCATAACGCATAACGCATAACGCATAACGCATAACGCATAACGCATAACGCATAACGCATAACGCATAACGCATAACGCATAACGCATATCGCATAACACATACGCATAACCATAACGCATAACGCATAACCCATAACGCATAACGCATAACGCATAACGTATAACGCATAACGCATACCGTATAACGCATAATGCATAACGCATAAAGCATAACGCATAACGCATAACGCATAACGCATAACGCATAACGCAAACGTATAGCGCACAACGCATAATGCATAAACCATAACCCTTACTTCATAACGCATAACGCATAATGCACAACGCATAACGAACACCGGAAAACCCATAACGCCTAACGCATAACGGATCACGAATAACGCATAATGCATAACGCATAAAGCATAACGCATAACGCATAACGCATAACGCATAACGCATAACGCATAACGCATAACGCATAACGCAACGTATAACGCACAACGCATAACGCATAACGCATAACGCATAACGCATAACGCATAACGCATAACGCATAACGCATAACGCATAACGCATAACGCATAACGCATAACGCATAACGCATAACGCATAACGCATAACGCATAACGCATAACGCATAACGCATAACGCATAACGCATAACGCATAACGCATAACGCATAACGCATAACTCATAACCATAACGCATAACGCATAACCCATAACGCATAACGCATAACGCATAACGCATACCGTATAACGCATAATGCATAACGCATAACGCATAACGCATAACGCATAACGTATAACGCATAACGCATAACGCATAACGCATAACGCATAACACATAACGCATAACGTATAACGCATAACGCATAACCATAACGCATAACGCATAACCCATAACGCATAACGCATAACGCATAACGTATAACGCATAACGCATACCGTATAACGCATAATGCATAACGCATAAAGCAAAACGCATAACGCAAACGTATAACGCACAACGCATAACGTATAACGCATAACGCATAACGCATAACGCATAACGCATAACGCATAACGCATAACGCATAACGCATAACGCATAACGCATAACGCATAACGCATAACGCATAACGCATAACCATAACGCATAACGCATAACCCATAACGCATAACGCATAACGCATAACGCATAACGCATAACGTATAACGCATAACGCATACCGTATAACGCATAATGCATAACGCATAACGCATAACGCATAACGCATAACGTATAACGCATAACGCATACCGTATAACGCATAACGCATAACGCATAACGCAAACGTATAGCGCACAACGCATAATGCATAAACCATAACCCTTACTTCATAACGCATAACGCATAATGCACAACGCATAACGAACACCGGAAAACCCATACCGCCTAACGCATAACGGATCGCGAATAACGCATAATCAATAACGAATAAAGCATAACGCATAACGCATAACGCATAACGCATAACCATAACGCATAACGCATAACCCATAACGCATAACGCATAACGCATAACGCATAAGGCATAACCCATTACGCATAACTTATAACTCATAACTCATAACGAATAACGCATAACGCAAAATGAATAACGCATAAAGCATAACGCATAACCCATAACGCATAACGCACAACGCATAAGGCATAATGCACAACGCATAACGAATACCGCAAAACGCATAACGCATAACGCATAACGCGTAACTCATACCGCATAACGCATAACGCATAACGCACACCGTATAATGCATAACGCATAACGCATAACGCAAACGTATAGCGCACAACGCATAATGCATAAACCATAACCCTTACTTCATAACGCATAACGCATAATGCACAACGCATAACGAACACCGGAAAACCCATAACGCCTAACGCATAACGGATCACGAATAACGCATAATGCATAACGCATAAAGCATACCGCATAACGCATAACGCATAACGCGTAACTCATAACACATAACGCATAACGCATAACGCACACCGTATAACGCATAACGCATAACGCATAACGCATAAAGCATAACGCATAACGCATAACGCATAACGCATAATGCAAACGTATAACGCCCAACTCATAAAGCATAACGAACAACCCATAACGCATAATCCATAACGCATAACGCATAACGCATAACGCATAACGCATAACGCATAACGCATAACGCATAACGCATATCGCATAACACATACGCATAAAGCATAAGGCATAACGCATTACGCATAATTTATAACTCATAACTCATAACGAATAACGCATAACGCAAAATGAATAACGCATAAAGTATAACGCATAACCCATAACCCATAACGCACAACGCATAAGGCATAATGCACAACGCATAACGAATACCGCAAAACGCATAACGCATAACGCATAACGCATTACGCGTAACTCATAACGCATAACGCATAACGCACACCGTATAACGCATAACGCATAACGCATAACGCATACCGTATAACGCATAACGCATAACGCATAACGCAAACGTATAGCGCACAACGCATAATGCATAAACCATAACCCTTACTTAATAACGCATAACGCATAATGCACAACGCATAACGAACACCGGAAAACCCATAACGCCTAACGCATAACGGATCACGAATAACGCATAAAGCATAACGCATAACGCATAACGCATAACATATAACGCATAACGCATAACGCATAACGCATAACGCATAACGCATAACGCATAACGCATAACGCATAACGCATAACGCATAACGCACAACGCATAAGGCATAATGCACAACGCATAACGAATACCGCAAAACGCATAACGCATAACGCATAACGCATTACGCGTAACTCATAACGCATAACGCATAACGCATAACGCACACCGTATAAGGCATAACGCATAACGCATAACGCATACCGTATAACGCATAACGCATAACGCATAACGCAAACGTATAGCGCACAACGCATAATGCATAAACCATAACCCTTACTTAATAACGCATAACGCATAATGCACAACGCATAACGAACACCGGAAAACCCATAACGCCTAACGCGTAACGGATCACGAATAACGCATAAAGCATAACGCATAACGCATAACGCATAACGCATAACGCATAACGCATAACGCATAACGCATAACGCATAACGCATAACGCATAACGCATAACGCATAACGCATAACGCATAACGCATAACGCAAACGTATAGCGCACAACGCATAATGCATAAACCATAACCCTTACTTCATAACGCATAACGCATAATGCACAACGCATAACGAACACCGGAAAACCCATAACGCCTAACGCATAACGGATCACGAATAACGCATAAAGCATAACGCATAACGCATAACGCATAACGCATAACGCATAACGCATAACGCATAACGCATAACGCATAACGCATAACGCATAACGCATAACGCATAACGCATAACGCATAACGCAACGTATAACGCACAACGCATAACGCATAACGCATAACGCATAACGCATAACGCATAACGCATAACGCATAACGCATAACGCATAACGCATAACGCATAACGCATAACGCATAACGCATAACGCATAACGCATAACGCATAACGCATAACGCATAACGCATAACGCATAACGCATAACGCATAACGCATAACGCATAACCATAACGCATAACGCATAACCCATAACGCATAACGCATAACGGATAACGCATACCGTATAACGCATAATGCATAACGCATAACGCATAACGCATAACGCATAACGTATAACGCATAACGCATAACGCATAACGCATAACGCATAACACATAACGCATAACGTATAACGCATAACGCATAACCATAACGCATAACGCATAACCCATAACGCATAACGCATAACGCATAACGTATAACGCATAACGCATACCGTATAACGCATAATGCATAACGCATAAAGCAAAACGCATAACGCAAACGTATAACGCACAACGCATAACGTATAACGCATAACGCATAACGCATAACGCATAACGCATAACGCATAACGCATAACGCATAACGCATAACGCATAACGCATAACGCATAACGCATAACGCATAACCATAACGCATAACGCATAACCCATAACGCATAACGCATAACGCATAACGCATAACGCATAACGTATAACGCATAACGCATACCGTATAACGCATAATGCATAACGCATAACGCATAACGCATAACGCATAACGTATAACGCATAACGCATACCGTATAACGCATAACGCATAACGCATAACGCAAACGTATAGCGCACAACGCATAATGCATAAACCATAACCCTTACTTCATACCGCATAACGCATAATGCACAACGCATAACGAACACCGGAAAACCCATACCGCCTAACGCATAACGGATCGCGAATAACGCATAATCAATAACGAATAAAGCATAACGCATAACGCATAACGCATAACGCATAACCATAACGCATAACGCATAACCCATAACGCATAACGCATAACGCATAACGCATAAGGCATAACCCATTACGCATAACTTATAACTCATAACTCATAACGAATAACGCATAACGCAAAATGAATAACGCATAAAGCATAACGCATAACCCATAACCCATAACGCACAACGCATAAGGCATAATGCACAACGCATAACGAATACCGCAAAACGCATAACGCATAACGCATAACGCGTAACTCATACCGCATAACGCATAACGCATAACGCACACCGTATAATGCATAACGCATAACGCATAACGCAAACGTATAGCGCACAACGCATAATGCATAAACCATAACCCTTACTTCATAACGCATAACGCATAATGCACAACGCATAACGAACACCGGAAAACCCATAACGCCTAACGCATAACGGATCACGAATAACGCATAATGCATAACGCATAAAGCATACCGCATAACGCATAAAGCATAACGCATAACGCATAACGCATAATGCAAACGTATAACGCCCAACTCATAAAGCATAACGAACAACCCATAACGCATAATCCATAACGCATAACGCATAACGCATAACGCATAACGCATAACGCATAACGCATAACGCATAACGCATAACGCATAACGCATACCGTATAACGCATAACGCATAACGCATAACGCAAACGTATAGCGCACAACGCATAATGCATAAACCATAACCCTTACTTAATAACGCATAACGCATAATGCACAACGCATAACGAACACCGGAAAACCCATAACGCATAACGCATAACGCATAACGCATAACGCAAAACGCATAACGTTAACGCATAACCCATAACGCATAAGGCTTGATGCATGACGCATATCGCATATCGCATAACGCATAAGGCTTGATGCATGACGCATATCGCATAACGCATAAGGCATAACGCATAATACATAACGTATAACGCATTATGCATAACGCATAACGCATAACGCATAACGCATATCGCATAACACATACGCATAACGCATAACGCATAGCGCATAACGCATAACGCATAACCATAACGCATAACGCATAACCCATAACGCAAACGTATAGCGCACAACGCATAATGCATAAACCATAACCCTTACTTAATAACGCATAACGCATAATGCACAACGCATAACGAACACCGGAAAACCCAAAACGCCTAACGCATAACGGATCACGAATAACGCATAAAGCATAACGCATAACGCATAACGCATAACGCATAACGCATAACGCATAACGCATAACGCATAACGCATAACGCATAACGCATAACGCATAACGCATAACGCATAACGCATAACGCATAACGCAAAACGCATAACGTTAACGCATAACCCATAACGCATAAGGCTTGATGCATGACGCATATCGCATATCGCATAACGCATAAGGCTTGATGCATGACGCATATCGCATAACGCATAAGGCATAACGCATAATACATAACGTATAACGCATTATGCATAACGCATAACGCAAACGTATAGCGCACAACGCATAATGCATAAACCATAACCCTTACTTCATAACGCATAACGCATAATGCACAACGCATAACGAACACCGGAAAACCCATAACGCCTAACGCATAACGGATCACGAATAACGCATAATGCATAACGCATAAAGCATACCGCATAACGCATAAAGCATAACGCATAACGCATAACGCATAATGCAAACGTATAACGCCCAACTCATAAAGCATAACGAACAACCCATAACGCATAATCCATAACGCATAACGCATAACGCATAACGCATAACGCATAACGCATAACGCATAACGCATAACGCATAACGCATAACGCATACCGTATAACGCATAACGCATAACGCATAACGCAAACGTATAGCGCACAACGCATAATGCATAAACCATAACCCTTACTTAATAACGCATAACGCATAATGCACAACGCATAACGAACACCGGAAAACCCATAACGCCTAACGCATAACGGATCACGAATAACGCATAAAGCATAACGCATAACGCATAACGCATAACGCATAACGCATAACGCATAACGCATAACGCATAACGCATAACGCATAACGCATAACGCATAACGCATAACGCAAAACGCATAACGTTAACGCATAACCCATAACGCATAAGGCTTGATGCATGACGCATATCGCATATCGCATAACGCATAAGGCTTGATGCATGACGCATATCGCATAACGCATAAGGCATAACGCATAATACATAACGTATAACGCATTATGCATAACGCATAACGCATAACGCATAACGCATATCGCATAACACATACGCATAACGCATAACGCATAGCGCATAACGCATAACGCATAACCATAACGCATAACGCATAACCCATAACGCATAACGCATAACGCATAACGCATAACGTATAACGCATAACGCATACCGTATAACGCATAACGCATAACGCATAACGGATCACGCATAACGCACAACGCATAGCGCATAACGCATAACGCATAACACATAACGCATAACGCATAACGCATAACGCATAACGCATAACGCATAACGCATAACGCATAACGCATAACGCATAACGCATAACGCATAACGCATAACGCATAACGCATAACGCATAACGCATAACGCAAACTTATAACGCACAACGCATAGCGCATAACGCATAACGCATAACGCATAACGCATAACGCATAACGCATAACGCATAACGCATAACGCATAACGCATAACGCATAACGCATAACGCATATCGCATAACACATACGCATAACGCATAAGGCATAACGCATAACGCATAACGCATAACGCATAACGCATAACGCATAACGCATAACGCATAACGCATAACGCATAACGCATAACGCATAACGCATAACGCATAACGCATAACGCATAACGCATAACGCATAACCCATAACGCATAAGGCTTGATGCATGACGCATATCGCATATCGCATAACGCATAAGGCTTGATGCATGACGCATATCGCATAACGCATAACGCATAACGCGTAACTCATAACACATAACGCATAACGCATAACGCACACCGTATAACGCATAACGCATAACGCATAACGCATAAAGCATAACGCATAACGCATAATGCATAACGCATAATGCAAACGTATAACGCCCAACGCATAAAGCATAACGAACAACCCATAACGCATAATCCATAACGCATAACGCATAACGCATAACGCATAACGCATAACGCATAACGCATAACGCATAACGTATAACGCATATCGCATAACACATACGCATAAAGCATAAGGAATAACGCATTACGCATAACTTATAACTCATAACTCATAACGAATAACGCATAACGCAAAATGAATAACGCATAAAGCATAACGCATAACCCATAACCCATAACGCACAACGCATAAGGCATAATGCACAACGCATAACGAATACCGCAAAACGCATAACGCATAACGCATAACGCATAACGCGTAACTCATAACGCATAACGCATAACGCATAACGCACACCGTATAACGCATAACGCATAACGCATAACGCATACCGTATAACGCATAACGCATAACGCATAACGCAAACGTATAGCGCACAACGCATAATGCATAAACCATAACCCTTACTTAATAACGCATAACGCATAATGCACAACGCATAACGAACACCGGAAAACCCATAACGCCTAACGCAGAACGGATCACGAATAACGCATAAAGCATAACGCATAACGCATAACGCATAACGCATAACGCATAACGCATAACGCATAACGCATAACGCATAACGCATAACGCATAACGCATAATGCATAACGCATAACGCATAACGCATAACGCATAACGCATAACGCATAACGCAAAACGCATAACGTTAACGCATAACCCATAACGCATAAGGCTTGATGCATGACGCATATCGCATATCGCATAACGCATAAGGCTTGATGCATGACGCATATCGCATAACGCATAAGGCATAACGCATAATACATAACGTATAACGCATTATGCATAACGCATAACGCATAACGCATAACGCATATCGCATAACACATACGCATAACGCATAACGCATAACGCATAACGCATAACGCATAACCATAACGCATAACGCATAACCCATAACGCATAACGCATAACGCATAACGCATAACGCATAACGTATAACGCATAACGCATACCGTATAACGCATAATGCATAACGCATAACGCATAACGCATAACGCATAAAGCATAACGTATAACGCATAACGCATACCGTATAACGCATAACGCATAACGCATAACGCAAACGTATAGCGCACAACGCATAATGCATAAACCATAACCCTTACTTAATAACGCATAACGCATTATGCACAACGCATAACGAACACCGGAAAACCCATAACGCCTAACGCATAACGGATCACGAATAACGCATAAAGCATAACGCATAACGCATAACGCATAACGCATAACGCATAACGCATAACGCATAACGCATAACGCATAATGCATAACGCATAACGCAAAACGCATAACGTTAACGCATAACCCATAACGCATAAGGCTTGATGCATGACGCATATCGCATATCGCATAACGCATAAGGCTTGATGCATGACGCATATCGCATAACGCATAAGGCATAACGCATAATACATAACGTATAACGCATTATGCATAACGCATAGCGCATAACGCATAACGCATATCGCATAACACATAAGCATAACGCATAACGCATAACGCATAGCGCATAACGCATAACGCATAACCATAACGCATAACGCATAACCCATAACGCATAACGCATAACGCATAACGCATAACGTATAACGCATAACGCATACCGTATAACGCATAACGCATAACGCATAACGGATCACGCATAACGCACAACGCATAGCGCATAACGCATAACGCATAACACATAACGCATAACGCATAACGCATAACGCATAACGCATAACGCATAACGCATAACGCATAACGCATAACGCATAACGCATAACGCAAACTTATAACGCACAACGCATAGCGCACAACGCATAACGCATAACGCATAACGCATAACGCATAACGCATAACGTATAACGCATAACGCATAACGCATATCGCATAACACATACGCATAACGCATAAGGCATAACGCATAACGCATAACGCATAACGCATAACGCATAACGCATAACGCATAACGCATAACGCATAACGCATAACGCATAACGCATAACGCATAACGCAAAACGCATAACGTTAACGCATAACCCATAACGCATAAGGCTTGATGCATGACGCATATCGCATATCGCATAACGCATAAGGCTTGATGCATGACGCATATCGCATAACGCATAAGGCATAACGCACAATACATAACGTATAACGCATTATGCATAACGCATAACGCATAACGCATAACGCATAACGCATAACGCATATCGCATAACACACACGCATAACGCATAACGCATAACGCATAACGCATAACGCATAACGCATAACCATAACGCATAACGCATAACGCATAACCCATAACGCATAACGCATAACGCATAACGCACAACGCATAGCGCATAACGCATAACGCATAACGCATAACGCATAACGCATAACGCATAACGCATAACGAATAACGCATAACGCATAACGCATAACGCATAACGCATATCGCATAACACATACGCATAACGCATAAGGCATAACGCATAACGCATAACGCATAACGCATAACGCATAACGCATAACGCATAACGCATAACGCATAACGCATAACGCATAACGCATAACGCATAACGCATAACCCATAACGCATAAGGCTTGATGCATGACGCATATCGCATATCGCATAACGCATAAGGCTTGATGCATGACGCATATCGCATAACGCATAACGCATAACGCGTAACTCATAACGCATAACGCATAACGCATAACGCACACCGTATAACGCATAACGCATAACGCATAACGCATAAAGCATAACGCATAACGCATAATGCATAACGCATAATGCAAACGTATAACGCCCAACGCATAAAGCATAACGAACAACCCATAACGCATAATCCATAACGCATAACGCATAACGCATAACGCATAACGCATAACGCATAACGCATAACGCATAACGTATAACGCATATCGCATAACACATACGCATAAAGCATAAGGAATAACGCATTACGCATAACTTATAACTCATAACTCATAACGAATAACGCATAACGCAAAATGAATAACGCATAAAGCATAACGCATAACCCATAACCCATAACGCACAACGCATAAGGCATAATGCACAACGCATAACGAATACCGCAAAACGCATAACGCATAACGCATAACGCATAACGCGTAACTCATAACGCATAACGCATAACGCATAACGCACACCGTATAACGCATAACGCATAACGCATAACGCATACCGTATAACGCATAACGCATAACGCATAACGCAAACGTATAGCGCACAACGCATAATGCATAAACCATAACCCTTACTTAATAACGCATAACGCATAATGCACAACGCATAACGAACACCGGAAAACCCATAACGCCTAACGCATAACGGATCACGAATAACGCATAAAGCATAACGCATAACGCATAACGCATAACGCATAACGCATAACGCATAACGCATAACGCATAACGCATAACGCATAACGCATAACGCATAATGCATAACGCATAACGCATAACGCATAACGCATAACGCATAACGCATAACGCAAAACGCATAACGTTAACGCATAACCCATAACGCATAAGGCTTGATGCATGACGCATATCGCATATCGCATAACGCATAAGGCTTGATGCATGACGCATATCGCATAACGCATAAGGCATAACGCATAATACATAACGTATAACGCATTATGCATAACGCATAACGCATAACGCATAACGCATATCGCATAACACATACGCATAACGCATAACGCATAACGCATAACGCATAACGCATAACCATAACGCATAACGCATAACCCATAACGCATAACGCATAACGCATAACGCATAACGCATAACGTATAACGCATAACGCATACCGTATAACGCATAATGCATAACGCATAACGCATAACGCATAACGCATAAAGCATAACGTATAACGCATAACGCATACCGTATAACGCATACCGCATAACGCATAACGCAAACGTATAGCGCACAACGCATAATGCATAAACCATAACCCTTACTTAATAACGCATAACGCATTATGCACAACGCATAACGAACACCGGAAAACCCATAACGCCTAACGCATAACGGATCACGAATAACGCATAAAGCATAACGCATAACGCATAACGCATAACGCATAACGCATAACGCATAACGCATAACGCATAACGCATAACGCATAACGCATAATGCATAACGCATAACGCAAAACGCATAACGTTAACGCATAACCCATAACGCATAAGGCTTGATGCATGACGCATATCGCATATCGCATAACGCATAAGGCTTGATGCATGACGCATATCGCATAACGCATAAGGCATAACGCATAATACATAACGTATAACGCATTATGCATAACGCATAGCGCATAACGCATAACGCATATCGCATAACACATAAGCATAACGCATAACGCATAACGCATAGCGCATAACGCATAACGCATAACCATAACGCATAACGCATAACCCATAACGCATAACGCATAACGCATAACGCATAACGTATAACGCATAACGCATACCGTATAACGCATAACGCATAACGCATAACGGATCACGCATAACGCACAACGCATAGCGCATAACGCATAACGCATAACACATAACGCATAACGCATAACGCATAACGCATAACGCATAACGCATAACGCATAACGCATAACGCATAACGCAAACTTATAACGCACAACGCATAGCGCACAACGCATAACGCATAACGCATAACGCATAACGCATAACGCATAACGTATAACGCATAACGCATAACGCATATCGCATAACACATACGCATAACGCATAAGGCATAACGCATAACGCATAACGCATAACGCATAACGCATAACGCATAACGCATAACGCATAACGCATAACGCATAACGCATAACGCATAACGCATAACGCAAAACGCATAACGTTAACGCATAACCCATAACGCATAAGGCTTGATGCATGACGCATATCGCATATCGCATAACGCATAAGGCTTGATGCATGACGCATATCGCATAACGCATAAGGCATAACGCACAATACATAACGTATAACGCATTATGCATAACGCATAACGCATAACGCATAACGCATAACGCATAACGCATAACGCATATCGCATAACACACACGCATAACGCATAACGCATAACGCATAACGCATAACGCATAACGCATAACCATAACGCATAACGCATAACGCATAACCCATAACGCATAACGCATAACGCATAACGCATAACGTATAACGCATAACGCATACCGTATAACGCATAATGCATAACGCATAAAGCATAACGCATAACGCATAACGCATAACGCATAACGCATAACGCATAACGCATAACGCATAACGCATAACGCATAACGCATAACGCATAACGCATAACGCATAACGCATAACGCATAACGCATAACGCATAACGCATAACGCATAACGCATAACGCATAACGCATCACGCATAACGCATAACGCATAACGCATAACGCATAACGCATAACGCATAACGCATAACGCATAACGCATAACGCATATCGTGTAACACATACGCATAACGCATAAGGCATTACGCATTACGCATAACTTATAACTCATAACTCATAACGAATAACGCATAACGCAAAATGAATAACGCATAAAGCATAACGCATAACCCATAACCCATAACGCACAACGCATAAGGCATAATGCACAACACATAACGAATACCGCAAAACGCATAACGCATAACGCATAACGCACACTGTATAACGCATAACGCATAACGCATAACGCAAACGTATAGCGCACAACGCATAATGCATAAACCATAACCCTTACTTCATAACGCATTACGCATAATGCACAACGCATAACGAACACCGGAAAACCCATAACGCCTAACGCATAACGGATCACGAATAACGCATAATGCATAACGCATAACGCATAACGCATAACGCATAACGCATAACGCATAACGCATAACGCATAACGCATAACGCATAACGCATAACGCATAACGCATAACGCATAACGCATAACGCATATCGCATAACGCATAACGCATAACGCATAACGCATAACGCATAACGCATAACGCATAACGCATAACGCATAACGCATAACGCATAACGCATAACGCATAACGCATAACGCATAACGCAAAACGCATAACGTTAACGCATAACCCATAACGCATAAGGCTTGATGCATGACGCATATCGCATATCGCATAACGCATAAGGCTTGATGCATGACGCATATCGCATAACGCATAAGGATAACGCATAATACATAACGTATAACGCATTATGCATAACGCATAACGCATAACGCATAACGCATAACGCATAACGCATAACGCATATCGCATAACGCATAACGCATAACGCATAACGCATAACGCATAACGCATAACGCATAACGCATAACGCATAACGCATAACGCATAACGCATAACGCATAACGCATAACGCATAACGCATAACGCATAACGCATAACGCATAACGCATAACGCATAACGCATAACGCATAACCATAACGCATAACGCATAACCCATAACGCATAACGCATAACGCATAACGCATAACGCATACCGTATAACGCATAATGCATAACGCATAACGCATAACGCATAACGCATAACGTATAACGCATAACGCATAACGCATAACGCATAACGCATAACGCATAACACATAACGCATAACGTATAACGCATAACGCATAACCATAACGCATAACGCATAACCCATAACGCATAACGCATAACGCATAACGTATAACGCATAACGCATACCGTATAACGCATAATGCATAACGCATAAAGCAAAACGCATAACGCAAACGTATAACGCACAACGCATAACGTATAACGCATAACGCATAACGCATAACGCATAACGCATAACGCATAACGCACAACGCATAACGTATAACGCATAACGCATAACGCATAACGCATAACGCATAACGCATAACGCATAACGCATAACGCATAACGCATAACGCATAACGCATAACGCATAACGCATAACGCATAACCATAACGCATAACGCATAACCCATAACGCATAACGCATAACGCATAACGCATAACGCATATCGCATAACACATACGCATAACGCATAACGCATAACGCATAACGCATAACGCATAACCATAACGCATAACGCATAACGCATAACCCATAACGCATAACGCATAACGCATAACGCATAACGTATAACGCATAACGCATACCGTATAACGCATAATGCATAACGCATAAAGCATAACGCATAACGCATAACGCATAACGCATAACGCATAACGCATAACGCATAACGCATAACGCATAACGCATAACGCATAACGCATAACGCATAACGCATAACGCATAACGCATAACGCATAACGCATAACGCATAACGCATAACGCATAACGCATAACGCATAACGCATAACGCATAACGCATAACGCATAACGCATAACGCATAACGCATAACGCATAACGCATAACGCATATCGTGTAACACATACGCATAACGCATAAGGCATTACGCATTACGCATAACTTATAACTCATAACTCATAACGAATAACGCATAACGCAAAATGAATAACGCATAAAGCATAACGCATAACCCATAACTCATAACGCACAACGCATAAGGCATAATGCACAACACATAACGAATACCGCAAAACGCATAACGCATAACGCATATCGCATAACGCGTAACTCATAACGCATAACGCATAACGCATAACGCACACCGTATGACGCATAACGCATAACGCATAACGCAAACGTATAGCGCACAACGCATAATGCATAAACCATAACCCTTACTTCATAACGCATTACGCATAATGCACAACGCATAACGAACACCGGAAAACCCATAACGCCTAACGCATAACGGATCACGAATAACGCATAATGCATAACGCATAACGCATAACGCATAACGCATAACGCATAACGCATAACGCATAACGCATAACGCATAACGCATAACGCATAACGCATAACGCATAACGCATAACGCATAACGCATAACGCATAACGCATAACGCATAACGCATAACGCATATCGCATAACGCATAACGCATAACGCATAACGCATAACGCATAACGCATAACGCATAACGCATAACGCATAACGCATAACGCATAACGCATAACGCATAACGCATAA
Organism: Lasioglossum morio; assembly: GCA_916610235.2. Classification (NCBI taxonomy): domain Eukaryota; kingdom Metazoa; phylum Arthropoda; class Insecta; order Hymenoptera; family Halictidae; genus Lasioglossum; species Lasioglossum morio. Next base: position 3,126,490 of record CAKAJA020000423.1, read on the forward strand.
CGCATAACGCATAACGCATAACGCATAACGCATAACGCATAACGCATAACGCATAACGCATAACGCATAACGCATAACGCATAACGCATAACGCATAACGCATAACCATAACGCATAACGCATAACCCATAACGCATAACGCATAACGCATAACGCATAACGCATACCGTATAACGCATAATGCATAACGCATAACGCATAACGCATAACGCATAACGTATAACGCATAACGCATAACGCATAACGCATAACGCATAACGCATAACACATAACGCATAACGTATAACGCATAACGCATAACCATAACGCATAACGCATAACCCATAACGCATAACGCATAACGCATAACGTATAACGCATAACGCATACCGTATAACGCATAATGCATAACGCATAAAGCAAAACGCATAACGCAAACGTATAACGCACAACGCATAACGTATAACGCATAACGCATAACGCATAACGCATAACGCATAACGCATAACGCATAACGCATAACGCATAACGCATAACGCATAACGCATAACGCATAACCATAACGCATAACGCATAACCCATAACGCATAACGCATAACGCATAACGCATAACGCATAACGTATAACGCATAACGCATACCGTATAACGCATAATGCATAACGCATAACGCATAACGCATAACGCATAACGTATAACGCATAACGCATACCGTATAACGCATAACGCATAACGCATAACGCATAACGCATAACGTATAACGCATAACGCATACCGTATAACGCATAATGCATAACGCATAAAGCATAACGCATAACGCATAACGCATAACGCATAACGCATAACGCAAACGTATAGCGCACAACGCATAATGCATAAACCATAACCCTTGCTTCATAACGCATAACGCATAATGCACAACGCATAACGAACACCGGAAAACCCATAACGCCTAACGCATAACGGATCACGAATAACGCATAATGCATAACGCATAAAGCATAACGCATAACGCATAACGCATAACGCATAACGCATAACGCATAACGCATAACGCATAACGCATAACGCATAACGCATAACGCATAACGCATAACGCATAACGCATAACGCATAACGCAACGTATAACGCACAACGCATAACGCATAACGTATAACGCACAACGCATAACGTATAACGCATAACGCATAACGCATAACGCATAACGCATAACGCATAACGCATAACGCATAACGCATAACGCATAACGCATAACGCATAACGCATAACGCATAACGCATAACGCATAACGCATAACCATAACGCATAACGCATAACCCATAACGCATAACGCATAACGCATAACGCATAACGTATAACGCATAACGCATAACGCATAACGCATAACGCATATCGCATAACACATACGCATAACGCATAACGCATAACGCATAACGCATAACCATAACGCATAACGCATAACGCATAACCCATAACGCATAACGCATAACGCATAACGCATAACGCATAACGCATAACGTATAACGCATAACGCATACCGTATAACGCATAATGCATAACGCATAAAGCATAACGTATAACGCATAACGCATAACGCATAACGCATAACGCATAACGCATAACGCATAACGCATAACGCATAACGCATAACGCATAACGCATAACGCATAACGCATAACGCATAACGCATAACGCATAACGCATAACGCATAACGCATAACGCATAACGCATAACGCATAACGCATATCGCATAACGCATAACGCATAACGCATAACGCATAACGCATAACGCATAACGCATAACGCATAACGCATAACGCATAACGCATAACGCATAACGCATATCGTGTAACACATACGCATAACGCATAAGGCATTACGCATTACGCATAACTTATAACTCATAACTCATAACGAATAACGCATAACGCAAAATGAATAACGCATAAAGCATAACGCATAACCCATAACCCATAACGCACAACGCATAAGGCATAATGCACAACACATAACGAATACCGCAAAACGCATAACGCATAACGCATATCGCATAACGCGTAACTCATAACGCATAACGCATAACGCATAACGCACACCGTATAACGCATAACGCATAACGCATAACGCAAACGTATGCGTTACGCATAATGCATAAACCATAACCCTTACTTCATAACGCATAACGCATAATGCACAACGCATAACGAACACCGGAAAACCCATAACGCCTAACGCATAACGGATCACGAATAACGCATAATGCATAACGCATAAAGCATAACGCATAAGGCATAACGCATAACGCATAACGCATAACGCATAACGCATAACGCATAACGCATAACGCATAACGCAACATATAACGCACAACGCATAACGCATAACGCATAACGCATAACGCATAACGCATAACGCATAACGCATAACGCATAACGCATAACGCATAACGCATAACGCATAACGCATAACGCATAACGCATAACGCATAACGCATAACGCATAACGCATAACGCATAACGCATAACGCATAACGCATAACGCATAACGCATAACGCATAACGCATAACGCATAACGCATAACGCATAACGCATAACCATAACGCATAACGCATAACCCATAACGCATAACGCATAACGCATAACGCATAACGCATACCGTATAACGCATAATGCATAACGCATAACGCATAACGCATAACGCATAACGTATAACGCATAACGCATAACGCATAACGCATAACGCATATCGCATAACGCGTAACTCATAACGCATAACGCATAACGCATAACGCACACCGTATAACGCATAACGCATAACGCATAACGCAAACGTATAGCGCACAACGCATAATGCATAAACCATAACCCTTACTTCATAACGCATAACGCATAATGCACAACGCATAACGAACACCGGAAAACCCATAACGCCTAACGCATAACGGATCACGAATAACGCATAATGCATAACGCATAACGCATAACGCATAACGCATAACGCATAACGCATAACGCATAACGCATAACGCATAACGCATAACGCATAACGCATAACGCATAACGCATAACGCATAACGCATAACGCATAACGCATAACGCATAACGCATAACGCATAACGCATATCGCATAACGCATAACGCATAACGCATAACGCATAACGCATAACGCATAACGCATAACGCATAACGCATAACGCATAACGCATAACGCATAACGCATAACGCATAACGCATAACGCATAACGCAAAACGCATAACGTTAACGCATAACCCATAACGCATAAGGCTTGATGCATGACGCATATCGCATATCGCATAACGCATAAGGCTTGATGCATGACGCATATCGCATAACGCATAAGGATAACGCATAATACATAACGTATAACGCATTATGCATAACGCATAACGCATAACGCATAACGCATAACGCATAACGCATAACGCATAACGCATAACGCATATCGCATAACACATACGCATAACGCATAACGCATAACGCATAACGCATACCGCATAACGCATAACGCATAACCATAACGCATAACGCATAACCCATAACGCATAACGCATAACGCATAACGTATAACGCATAACGCATACCGTATAACGCATAATGCATAACGCATAAAGCATAACGCATAACGCATAACGCATAACGCATAACGCATAACGCAAACGTATAGCGCACAACGCATAATGCATAAACCATAACCCTTACTTCATAACGCATAACGCATAATGCACAACGCATAACGAACACCGGAAAACCCATAACGCCTAACGCATAACGGATCACGAATAACGCATAATGCATAACGCATAAAGCATAACGCATAACGCATAACGCATAACGCATAACGCATACCGTATAACGCATAACGCATAACGCAAACGTATAGCGCACAACGCATAATGCATAAACCATAACCCTTACTTAATAACGCATAACGCATAATGCACAACGCATAACGAACACCGGAAAACCCATAACGCCTAACGCATAACGGATCACGAATAACGCATAAAGCATAACGCATAACGCATAACGCATAACGCATAACGCATAACGCATAACGCATAACGCATAACGCATAACGCATAATGCATAACGCATAACGCATAACGCATAACGCATAACGCATAACGCATAACGCATAACGCATAACGCAAAACGCATAACGTTAACGCATAACCCATAACGCATAAGACTTGATGCATGACGCATATCGCATATCGCATAACGCATAAGGCTTGATGCATGACGCATATCGCATAACGCATAAGGCATAACGCATAATACATAACGTATAACGCATTATGCATAACGCATAACGCATAACGCATAACGCATAACGCATAACGCATAACGCATATCGCATAACACATACGCATAACGCATAACGCATAACGCATAACGCATAACGCATAACCATAACGCATAACGCATAACCCATAACGCATAACGCATAACGCATAACGCATAACGTATAACGCATAACGCATACCGTATAACGCATAATGCATAACGCATAAAGCATAACGCATAACGCATAACGCATAACGCATAACGCATAACGCATAACGCATAACGCATAACGCATAACGCATAACGCATAACGCATAACGCATAACGCATAACGCATAACGCATAACGCATAACGCATAACGCATAACGCATAACGCATAACGCATAACGCATAACGCATAACGCATAACGCATATCGCATAACACATACGCATAACGCATAAGGCATAACGCATTACGCATAACTTATAACTCATAACTCATAACGAATAACGCATAACGCAAAATGAATAACGCATAAAGCATAACGCATAACCCATAACCCATAACGCACAACGCATAAGGCATAATGCACAACGCATAACGAATACCGCAAAACGCATAACGCATAACGCATATCGCATAACGCGTAACTCATAACGCATAACGCATAACGCATAACGCACACCGTATAACGCATAACGCATAACGCATAACGCAAACGTATAGCGCACAACGCATAATGCATAAACCATAACCCTTACTTCATAACGCATAACGCATAATGCACAACGCATAACGAACACCGGAAAACCCATAACGCCTAACGCATAACGGATCACGAATAACGCATAATGCATAACGCATAACGCATAACGCATAACGCATAACGCATAACGCATAACGCATAACGCATAACGCATAACGCATAACGCATAACGCATAACGCATAACGCAAAACGCATAACCCATAACGCATAAGGCTTGATGCATGACGCATATCGCATATCGCATAACGCATAAGGCTTGATGCATGACGCATATCGCATAACGCATAACTCATAACGCATAATACATAACGTATAACGCATTATGCATAACGCATAACGCATAACGCATAACGCACAACGCATATCGCATAACGCATAACGCATAACGCATGGCGCATAACTGAAAATGCATAACGCATAACGCATAACGCATAACGCATAACGCATAACGCAAACGTATAACGCACAACGCATAACGAATACAGCAAAACGCATAATGCTTAACGCATAACGCACAACGCATATCGCATAACGCATAACGCATAACGCATAACGCATAACGCATAACGCATAACGCATAACGCATAACGCATAACGCATAACGCATAACGCATAACGCATAACGCATAACGCATAACGCATAACGCATAACGCATAACGCATAACGCATATCGCATAACGCATAACGCATAACGCATAACGTATAACGCATTATGCATAACGCATAACGCATAACGCATAACGCACAACGCATATCGCATAACGCATAACGCATAACGCATGGCGCATAACTGAAAATGCATAACGCATAACGCATAACGCATAACGCATAACGCATAACGCATAACGCATAACGCATAACGCATAACGCATAACGCATAACGCATAACGCATAACGCATAACGCATAACGCATAACGCATAACGCATAACGCATAACGCATAACGCATAACGCATAACGCATAACGCATAACGCATAACGCATATCGCATAACGCATAACGCATAACGCATAACGCATAACGCATAACGCATAACGCATAACGCATAACGCATAACGCATAACGCATAACGCATATCGTGTAACACATACGCATAACGCATAAGGCATTACGCATTACGCATAACTTATAACTCATAACTCATAACGAATAACGCATAACGCAAAATGAATAACGCATAAAGCATAACGCATAACCCATAACCCATAACGCACAACGCATAAGGCATAATGCACAACACATAACGAATACCGCAAAACGCATAACGCATAACGCATATCGCATAACGCGTAACTCATAACGCATAACGCATAACGCATAACGCACACCGTATAACGCATAACGCATAACGCATAACGCAAACGTATAGCGCACAACGCATAATGCATAAACCATAACCCTTACTTCATAACGCATAACGCATAATGCACAACGCATAACGAACACCGGAAAACCCATAACGCCTAACGCATAACGGATCACGAATAACGCATAATGCATAACGCATAAAGCATAACGCATAACGCATAACGCATAACGCATAACGCATAACGCATAACGCATAACGCATAACGCATAACGCATAACGCATAACGCAACGTATAACGCACAACGCATAACGCATAACGCATAACGCATAACGCATAACGCATAACGCATAACGCATAACGCATAACGCATAACGCATAACGCATAACGCATAACGCATAACGCATAACGCATAACGCATAACGCATAACGCATAACGCAAAACGCATAACGTTAACGCATAACCCATAACGCATAAGGCTTGATGCATGACGCATATCGCATATCGCATAACGCATAAGGCTTGATGCATGACGCATATCGCATAACGCATAAGGATAACGCATAATACATAACGTATAACGCATTATGCATAACGCATAACGCATAACGCATAACGCATAACGCATAACGCATAACGCATAACGCATAACGCATATCGCATAACACATACGCATAACGCATAACGCATAACGCATAACGCATACCGCATAACGCATAACGCATAACCATAACGCATAACGCATAACCCATAACGCATAACGCATAACGCATACCGTATAACGCATAATGCATAACGCATAAAGCATAACGCATAACGCATAACGCATAACGCATAACGCATAACGCAAACGTATAGCGCACAACGCATAATGCATAAACCATAACCCTTACTTCATAACGCATAACGCATAATGCACAACGCATAACGAACACCGGAAAACCCATAACGCCTAACGCATAACGGATCACGAATAACGCATAATGCATAACGCATAAAGCATAACGCATAACGCATAACGCATAACGCATAACGCATACCGTATAACGCATAACGCATAACGCAAACGTATAGCGCACAACGCATAATGCATAAACCATAACCCTTACTTAATAACGCATAACGCATAATGCACAACGCATAACGAACACCGGAAAACCCATAACGCCTAACGCATAACGGATCACGAATAACGCATAAAGCATAACGCATAACGCATAACGCATAACGCATAACGCATAACGCATAACGCATAACGCATAACGCATAACGCATAACGCATAACGCATAATGCATAACGCATAACGCATAACGCATAACGCATAACGCATAACGCATAACGCATAACGCATAACGCAAAACGCATAACGTTAACGCATAACCCATAACGCATAAGGCTTGATGCATGACGCATATCGCATATCGCATAACGCATAAGGCTTGATGCATGACGCATATCGCATAACGCATAAGGCATAACGCATAATACATAACGTATAACGCATTATGCATAACGCATAACGCATAACGCATAACGCATAACGCATAACGCATAACGCATATCGCATAACACATACGCATAACGCATAACGCATAACGCATAACGCATAACGCATAACCATAACGCATAACGCATAACCCATAACGCATAACGCATAACGCATAACGCATAACGTATAACGCATAACGCATACCGTATAACGCATAATGCATAACGCATAAAGCATAACGCATAACGCATAACGCATAACGCATAACGCATAACGCATAACGCATAACGCATAACGCATAACGCATAACGCATAACGCATAACGCATAACGCATAACGCATAACGCATAACGCATAACGCATAACGCATAACGCATAACGCATAACGCATAACGCATAACGCATAACGCATATCGCATAACACATACGCATAACGCATAAGGCATAACGCATTACGCATAACTTATAACTCATAACTCATAACGAATAACGCATAACGCAAAATGAATAACGCATAAAGCATAACGCATAACCCATAACCCATAACGCACAACGCATAAGGCATAATGCACAACGCATAACGAATACCGCAAAACGCATAACGCATAACGCATATCGCATAACGCGTAACTCATAACGCATAACGCATAACGCATAACGCACACCGTATAACGCATAACGCATAACGCATAACGCAAACGTATAGCGCACAACGCATAATGCATAAACCATAACCCTTACTTCATAACGCATAACGCATAATGCACAACGCATAACGAACACCGGAAAACCCATAACGCCTAACGCATAACGGATCACGAATAACGCATAATGCATAACGCATAACGCATAACGCATAACGCATAACGCATAACGCATAACGCATAACGCATAACGCATAACGCATAACGCATAACGCATAACGCATAACGCAAAACGCATAACCCATAACGCATAAGGCTTGATGCATGACGCATATCGCATATCGCATAACGCATAAGGCTTGATGCATGACGCATATCGCATAACGCATAACTCATAACGCATAATACATAACGTATAACGCATTATGCATAACGCATAACGCATAACGCATAACGCACAACGCATATCGCATAACGCATAACGCATAACGCATGGCGCATAACTGAAAATGCATAACGCATAACGCATAACGCATAACGCATAACGCATAACGCAAACGTATAACGCACAACGCATAACGAATACAGCAAAACGCATAATGCTTAACGCATAACGCACAACGCATATCGCATAACGCATAACGCATAACGCATAACGCATAACGCATAACGCATAACGCATAACGCATAACGCGTACCGCATAACGCATAACGCATAACGCATAACGCATAACGCATAACGCACAACGCATATCGCATAACGCATAACGCATAACGCATAACGCATAACGCATAACGCATAACGCATAACGCATAACCATAACGCATAACGCATAACCCATAACGCATAACGCATAACGCATAACGTATAACGCATAACGCATACCGTATAACGCATAATGCATAACACATAACGCATAACGCATAACGCATAACGCATAACGTATAACGCATAACGCATACCGTATAACGCATAACGCATAACGCATAACGCAAACGTATAGCGCACAACGCATAATGCATAAACCATAACCCTTACTTCATAACGCATAACGCATAATGCACAACGCATAACGAACACCGGAAAACCCATACCGCCTAACGCATAACGGATCGCGAATAACGCATAATCAATAACGAATAAAGCATAACGCATAACGCATAACGCATAACGCGTAACTCATAACACATAACGCATAACGCATAACGCACACCGTATAACGCATAACGCATAACGCATAACGCATAACGCATAAAGCATAACGCATAACGCATAACGCATAACGCATAACGCATAATGCAAACGTATAACGCCCAACGCATAAAGCATAACGAACAACCCATAACGCATAATCCATAACGCCCAACGCATAAAGCATAACGAACAACCCATAACGCATAATCCATAACGCATAACGCATAACGCATAACGCATAACGCATAACGCATAACGCATAACGCATTACGCATAACGCATAACGCATATCGCATAACACATACGCATAACGCATAAGGCATAACGCATTACGCATAACTTATAACTCATAACTCATAACGAATAACGCATAACGCAAAATGAATAACGCATAAAGCATAACGCACAACCCATAACCCATAACGCACAACGCATAAGGCATAATGAACAACGCATAACGAATACCGCAAAACGCATAACGCATAACGCATAACGCATAACGTATAACGCATAACGCATACCGTATAACGCATAATGCATAACGCATAACGCATAACGCATAACGCATAAAGCATAACGTATAACGCATAACGCATACCGTATAACGCATAACGCATAACGCATAACGCAAACGTATAGCGCACAACGCATAATGCATAAACCATAACCCTTACTTAATAACGCATAACGCATAATGCACAACGCATAACGAACACCGGAAAACCCATAACGCCTAACGCATAACGGATCACGAATAACGCATAAAGCATAACGCATAACGCATAACGCATAACGCATAACGCATAACGCATAACGCATAACGCATAACGCATAACGCATAACGCATAACGCATAACGCATAACGCATAACGCATAACGCATAACGCAAAACGCATAACGTTAACGCATAACCCATAACGCATAAGGCTTGATGCATGACGCATATCGCATATCGCATAACGCATAAGGCTTGATGCATGACGCATATCGCATAACGCATAAGGCATAACGCATAATACATAACGTATAATGCATTATGCATAACGCATAACGCATAACGCATAACGCATAACGCATAACGCATATCGCATAACACATACGCATAACGCATAACGCATAACGCATAACGCATAACGCATAACCATAACGCATAACGCATAACCCATAACGCATAACGCATAACGCATAACGTATAACACATAACGCATACCGTATAACGCATAATGCATAACGCATAAAGCATAACGCATAACGCATAACGCATAACGCATAACGCATAACGCATAAAGCATAACGTATAACGCATAACGCATACCGTATAACGCATAACGCATAACGCATAACGCAAACGTATAGCGCACAACGCATAATGCATAAACCATAACCCTTACTTAATAACGCATAACGCATAATGCACAACGCATAACGAACACCGGAAAACCCATAACGCCTAACGCATAACGGATCACGAATAACGCATAAAGCATAACGCATAACGCATAACGCATAACGCATAACGCATAACGCATAACGCATAACGCATAACGCATAACGCATAACGCATAACGCATAACGCATAACGCATAACGCATAACGCATAACGCATAACGCAAAACGCATAACGTTAACGCATAACCCATAACGCATAAGGCTTGATGCATGACGCATATCGCATATCGCATAACGCATAAGGCTTGATGCATGACGCATATCGCATAACGCATAAGGCATAACGCATAATACATAACGTATAATGCATTATGCATAACGCATAACGCATAACGCATAACGCATAACGCATAACGCATAACGCATATCGCATAACACATACGCATAACGCATAACGCATAACGCATAACGCATAACGCATAACCATAACGCATAACGCATAACCCATAACGCATAACGCATAACGCATAACGTATAACACATAACGCATACCGTATAACGCATAATGCATAACGCATAAAGCATAACGCATAACGCATAACGCATAACGCATAACGCATAACGCATAACGCATAACGCATAACGCATAACGCATAACGCATAACGCATAACGCATAACGCATAACGCATAACGCATAACGCATAACGCATAACGCATAACGCATAACGCATAACGCATAACGCATAACGCATAACGCATAACGCATAACGCATAACGCATAACGCATAACGCATAACGCATAACGCATATCGCATAAGGCATAACCCATTACGCATAACTTATAACTCATAACTCATAACGAATAACGCATAACGCAAAATGAATAACGCATAAAGCATAACGCATAACCCATAACCCATAACGCACAACGCATAAGGCATAATGCACAACGCATAACGAATACCGCAAAACGCATAACGCATAACGCATAACGCATAACGCGTAACTCATACCGCATAACGCATAACGCATAACGCACACCGTGTAACGCATAACGCATACCGTATAACGCATAATGCATAACGCATAAAGCATAACGCATAACGCATAACGCATAACGCATAACGCATAACGCATAACGCATAACGCATAACGCATAACGCATAACGCATAACGCATAACGCATAACGCATAACGCATAACGCATAACGCATAACGCATAACGCATAACGCATAACGCATAACGCATAACGCATAACGCATAACGCATAACGCATAACGCATAACGCATATCGCATAACATATACGCATAACGCATAAGGCATAACCCATTACGCATAACTTATAACTCATAACTCATAACGAATAACGCATAACGCAAAATGAATAACGCATAAAGCATAACGCACAACCCATAACCCATAACGCACAACGCATAAGGCATAATGCACAACGCATAACGAATACCGCAAAACGCATAACGCATAACGCATAACGCATAACGCGTAACTCATACCGCATAACGCATAACGCATAACGCACACCGTATAATGCATAACGCATAACGCATAACGCAAACGTATAGCGCACAACGCATAATGCATAAACCATAACCCTTACTTCATAACACATAACGCATAATGCACAACGCATAACGAACACCGGAAAACCCATAACGCCTAACGCATAACGGATCACGAATAACGCATAATGCATAACGCATAAAGCATAACGCATAACGCATAACGCATAACGCATAACGCATAACGCATAACGCATAACGCATAACGCATAACGCATAACGCATAACGCATAACGCATAACGCATAACGAATAACGCATAACGCATAACGCATAACGCATAACGCATAACGCATAACGCATAACGCATAACGCATAACGCACAACGCATAAGGCATAATGCACAACGCATAACGAATACCGCAAAACGCATAACGCATAACGCATAACGCGTAACTCATAACGCAAAACGCATAACGCATAACGCACACCGTATAACGCATAACGCATAACGCATAACGCATACCGTATAACGCATAACGCATAACGCATAACGCAAACGTATAGCGCACAACGCATAATGCATAAACCATAACCCTTACTTAATAACGCATAACGCATAATGCACAACGCATAACGAACACCGGAAAACCCATAACGCCTAACGCATAACGGATCACGAATAACGCATAAAGCATAACGCATAACGCATAACGCATAACGCATAACGCATAACGCATAACGCATAACGCATAACGCATAACGCATAACGCATAACGCATAAAGCAAAACGCATAACGCAAAACGCATAACGTTAACGCATAACCCATAACGCATAAGGCTTGATGCATGACGCATATCGCATATCGCATAACTCATAAGGCTTGATGCATGACGCATATCGCATAACGCATAAGGCATAACGCATAATACATAACGTATAACGCATTATGCATAACGCATAACGCATAACGCATATCGCATAACACATACGCATAACGCATAACGCATAACGCATAACGCATAACGCATAACCATAACGCATAACGCATAACCCATAACGCATAACGCATAACGCATAACGTATAACGCATAACGCATATCGCATAACGCATAACGCATAACGCATATCGCATAACACATACGCATAACGCATAACGCATAACGCATAACGCATAACGCACAACGCATAACGCATAACGCATAACGCATAACGCATAACGCATAACTCATAACGAATAACGCATAACGCAAAATGAATAACGCATAAAGCATAACGCACAACCCATAACCCATAACGCACAACGCATAAGGCATAATGCACAACGCATAACGAATACCGCAAAACGCATAACGCATAACGCATAACGAATAACGGATCACGCATAACGCAAAATGAATAACGCATAAAGCATAACGCATAACCCATAACCCATAACGCACAACGCATAAGGCATAATGCACAACGCATAACGAATACCGCAAAACGCATAACGCATAACGCATAACGCATAACGCGTAACTCATACCGCATAACGCATAACGCATAACGCACACCGTATAACGCATAACGCATACCGTATAACGCATAATGCATAACGCATAAAGCATAACGCATAACGCATAACGCATAACGCATAACGCATAACGCATAACGCATAACGCATAACGCATAACGCATAACGCATAACGCATAACGCATAACGCATAACGCATAACGCATAACGCATAACGCATAACGCATAACGCATAACGCATAACGCATAACGCATAACGCATAACGCATAACGCATAACGCATAACGCATAACGCATAACGCATAACGCATAACGCATAACGCATAACGCATAACGCATAACGCATAACGCATAACGCATAACGCATAACGCATAACGCATAACGCATAACGCATATCGCATAACATATACGCATAACGCATAAGGCATAACCCATTACGCATAACTTATAACTCATAACTCATAACGAATAACGCATAACGCAAAATGAATAACGCATAAAGCATAACGCATAACCCATAACCCATAAAACACAACGCATAAGGCATAATGCACAACGCATAACGAATACCGCAAAACGCATAACGCATAACGCATAACGCATAACGCGTAACTCATACCGCATAACGCATAACGCATAACGCACACCGTATAATGCATAACGCATAACGCATAACGCAAACGTATAGCGCACAACGCATAATGCATAAACCATAACCCTTACTTCATAACACATAACGCATAATGCACAACGCATAACGAACACCGGAAAACCCATAACGCCTAACGCATAACGGATCACGAATAACGCATAATGCATAACGCATAAACCATAACGCATAACGCATAACGCATAACGCATAACGCATAACGCATAACGCATAACGCATAACGCATAACGCATAACGCATAACGCATAACGCATAACGAATAACGCATAACGCATAACGCATAACGCATAACGCATAACGCATAACGCATAACGCATAACGCACAACGCATAAGGCATAATGCACAACGCATAACGAATACCGCAAAACGCATAACGCATAACGCATAACGCATAACGCGTAACTCATAACGCATAACGCATAACGCATAACGCACACCGTATAACGCATAACGCATAACGCATAACGCATACCGTATAACGCATAACGCATAACGCATAACGCAAACGTATAGCGCACAACGCATAATGCATAAACCATAACCCTTACTTAATAACGCATAACGCATAATGCACAACGCATAACGAACACCGGAAAACCCATAACGCCTAACGCATAACGGATCACGAATAACGCATAAAGCATAACGCATAACGCATAACGCATAACGCATAACGCATAACGCATAACGCATATCGCATAACACATACGCATAACGCATAAGGCATAACGCATTACGCATAACTTATAACTCATAACTCATAACGAATAACGCATAACGCAAAATGAATAACGCATAAAGCATAACGCACAACCCATAACCCATAACGCACAACGCATAAGGCATAATGCACAACGCATAACGAATACCGCAAAACGCATAACGCATAACGCATAACGCATAACGCGTAACTCATAACGCATAACGCATAACGCATAACGCACACAGTATAACGCATAACGCATAACGCATAACGCATAACGCATACCGTATAACGCATAACGTATAACGCATAACGCAAACGTATAGCGCACAACGCATAATGCATAAACCATAACCCTTACTTAATAACGCATAACGCATAATGCACAACGCATAACGAACACCGGAAAACCCATAACGCCTAACGCATAACGGATCACGAATAACGCATAAAGCATAACGCATAACGCATAACGCATTACGCATAACTTATAACTCATAACTCATAACGAATAACGCATAACGCAAAATGAATAACGCATAAAGCATAACGCACAACCCATAACCCATAACGCACAACGCATAAGGCATAATGCACAACGCATAACGAATACCGCAAAACGCATAACGCATAACGCATAACGCATAACGCGTAACTCATAACGCATAACGCATAATGCATAACGCACACCGTATAACGCATAACGCATAACGCATAACGCATAACGCATACCGTATAACGCATAACGTATAACGCATAACGCAAACGTATAGCGCACAACGCATAATGCATAAACCATAACCCTTACTTAATAACGCATAACGCATAACGCATAACGCATAACGCATAACGCATAACGCATAACGCATAACGCATAACGCATAACGCATAACGCATAACGCCAAACGCATAACGTTAACGCACAACCCATAACGCATAAGGCTTGATGCATGACGCATATCGCATATCGCATAACGCATAAGGCTTGATGCATGACGCATATCGCATAACGCATAAGGCATAACGCATAATACATAACGTATAACGCATTATGCATAACGCATAACGCATAACGCATAACGCATAACGCATAACGCATATCGCATAACACATACGCATAACGCATATGTCATAACGCATAATGTAAACGTATAACGCCCAACGCATAAAGCATAACGAACAACCCATAACGCATAATCCATAACGCATAACGCATAACGCATAACGCATAACGCATAAAGTATAACGCATAACGCATAACGCATAACGCAAACTTATAACGCACAACGCATAGCGCATAACGCATAACGCATAACGCATAACGCATAACGCATAACGCATAACGCATAACGCATAACGCATAACGCATAACGCATAACGCATAACGCATAACGCATAACGCATAACGCATAACGCATAACGGATCACGCATAACGCACAACGCATAGCGCATAACGCATAACGCATAACGCATAACGCATAACGCATAACGCATAACGCATAACGCATAACGCATAACGCATAACGCATAACGCATAACGCATAACGCATAACGCATAACGCATAACGCATATCGCATAACACATACGCATAAAGCATAAGGCATAACGCATTACGCATAACTTATAACTCATAACTCATAACGAATAACGCATAACGCAAAATGAATAACGCATAAAGCATAACGCATAACCCATAACCCATAACGCACAACGCATAAGGCATAATGCACAACGCATAACGAATACCGCAAAACGCATAACGCATAACGCATAACGCATAACGCGTAACTCATAACGCATAACGCATAACGCATAACGCACACCGTATAACGCATAACGCATAACGCATAACGCATACCGTATAACGCATAACGCATAACGCATAACGCAAACGTATAGCGCACAACGCATAATGCATAAACCATAACCCTTACTTAATAACGCATAACGCATAATGCACAACGCATAACGAACACCGGAAAACCCATAACGCCTAACGCATAACGGATCACGAATAACGCATAAAGCATAACGCATAACGCATAACGCATAACGCATAAAGCATAACGCATAACGCATAACGCATAACGCATAACGCATAACGCATAACGCATAACGCATAACGCATAACGCATATCGCATAACACATACGCATAAAGCATAAGGCATAACGCATTACGCATAACTTATAACTCATAACTCATAACGAATAACGCATAACGCAAAATGAATAACGCATAAAGCATAACGCATAACCCATAACCCATAACGCACAACGCATAAGGCATAATGCACAACGCATAACGAATACCGCAAAACGCATAACGCATAACGCATAACGCATAACGCGTAACTCATAACGCATAACGCATAACGCATAACGCACACCGTATAACGCATAACGCATAAGGCATAACGCATACCGTATAACGCATAACGCATAACGCATAACGCAAACGTATAGCGCACAACGCATAATGCATAAACCATAACCCTTACTTAATAACGCATAACGCATAATGCACAACGCATAACGAACACCGGAAAACCCATAACGCCTAACGCATAACGGATCACGAATAACGCATAAAGCATAACGCATAACGCATAACGCATAACGCATAACGTATAACGCATAACGCATAACGCATAACGCATAACGCATAACGCATAACGCATAACGCATAACGCAAAACGCATAACGTTAACGCATAACCCATAACGCATAAGGCTTGATGCATGACGCATATCGCATATCGCATATCGCATAACGCATAAGGCTTGATGCATGACGCATATCGCATAACGCATAAGGCATAACGCATAATACATAACGTATAACGCATTATGCATAACGCATAACGCATAACGCATATCGCATAACACATACGCATAACGCATAACGCATAACGCATAACGCATAACGCATAACCATAACGCATAACGCATAACCCATAACGCATAACGCATAACGCATAACGTATAACGCATAACGCATATCGCATAACACATACGCATATCGCATAAGGCATAACGCATTACGCATAACTTATAACTCATAACTCATAACGAATAACGCATAACGCAAAATGAATAACGCATAAAGCATAACGCATAACGCATAACGCATAATGCAAACGTATAACGCCCAACGCATAAAGCATAACGAACAACCCATAACGCATAATCCATAACGCATAACGCATAACGCATAACGCATAAAGTATAACGCATAACGCATAACGCATAACGCAAACTTATAACGCACAACGCATAGCGCACAACGCATAGCGCATAACGCATAACGCATAACGCATAACGCATAGCGCATAACGCATAACGCATAACGCATAACGCATAACGCATAACGCATAACGCATAACGCATAACGCATAACGCATAACGCATAACGCATAACGCATATCGCATAACACATACGCATAACGCATATGTCATAACGCATAATGCAAACGTATAACGCCCAACGCATAAAGCATAACGAACAACCCATAACGCATAATCCATAACGCATAACGCATAACGCATAACGCATAAAGTATAACGCATAACGCATAACGCATAACGCAAACTTATAACGCACAACGCATAGCGCACAACGCATAGCGCATAACGCATAACGCATAACGCATAACGCATAGCGCATAACGCATAACGCATAACGCATAACGCATAACGCATAACGCATAACGCATAACGCATAACGCATAACGCATAACGCATAACGCATAACGCATAACGCATAACGCATAACGCATAACGCATAACGCATAACGCACAACGCATAGCGCACAACGCATAGCGCATAACGCATAACGCATAACGCATAACGCATAGCGCATAACGCATAACGCATAACGCATAACGCATAACGCATAACGCATAACGCATAACGCATAACGCATAACGCATAACGCATAACGCATAACGCATAACGCATAACGCATAACGCATAACGCATAACTTATAACTCATAACTCATAACGAATAACGCATAACGCAAAATGAATAACGCATAAAGCATAACGCATAACCCATAACCCATAACGCACAACGCATAAGGCATAATGCACAACGCATAACGAATACCGCAAAACGCATAACGCATAACGCGTAACTCATACGCATAAAGCATAAGGCATAACGCATTACGCATAACTTATAACTCATAACTCATAACGAATAACGCATAACGCAAAATGGATAACGCATAAAGCATAACGCATAACCCATAACCCATAACGCACAACGCATAAGGCATAATGCACAACGCATAACGAATACCGCAAAACGCATAACGCATAACGCATAACGCATAACGCGAAACTCATAACGCATAACGCATAACGCATAACGCACACCGTATAACGCATAACGCATAACGCATAACGCATACCGTATAACGCATAACGCATAACGCATAACGCAAACGTATAGCGCACAACGCATAATGCATAAACCATAACCCTTACTTAATAACGCATAACGCATAATGCACAACGCATAACGAAAACCGGAAAACCCATAACGCCTAACGCATAACGGATCACGAATAACGCATAAAGCATAACGCATAACGCATAACGCATTACGCATAACGCATAACGCATAACGCATAACGCAAAACGCATAACGTTAACGCATAACCCATAACGCATAAGGCTTGATGCATGACGCATATCGCATATCGCATATCGCATAACGCATAAGGCTTGATGCATGACGCATATCGCATAACGCATAAGGCATAACGCATAATACATAACGTATAACGCATTATGCATAACGCATAACGCATAACGCATATCGCATAACACATACGCATAACGCATAACGCATAACGCATAACGCATAACGCATAACCATAACGCATAACGCATAACCCATAACGCATAACGCATAACGCATAACGTATAACGCATAACGCATATCGCATAACACATACGCATATCGCATAAGGCATAACGCATTACGCATAACTTATAACTCATAACTCATAACGAATACGGCATAACACAAAATGAATAACGCATAAAGCATAACGCATAACCCATAACCCATAACACACAACGCATAAGGCATAATGCACAACGCATAACGAATACCGCAAAACGCATAACGCATAACGCGTAACTCATAACACATAACGCATAACGCATAACGCACACCGTATAACGCATAACGCATAACGCATAACGCATAAAGCATAACGCATAACGCATAACGCATAACGCATAATGCAAACGTATAACGCCCAACGCATAAAGCATAACGAACAACCCATAACGCATAATCCATAACGCATAACGCATAACGCATAACGCATAAAGTATAACGCATAACGCATAACGCATAACGCAAACTTATAACGCACAACGCATAGCGCACAACGCATAGCGCATAACGCATAACGCATAACGCATAACGCATAACGCATAACGCATAACGCATAACGCATAACGCATAACGCATAACGGATCACGCATAACGCACAACGCATAGCGCATAACGCATAACGCATAACGCATAACGCATAACGCATAACGCATAACGCATAACGCATAACGCATAACGCATAACGCATAACGCATAACGCATAACGCATAACGCATAACGCATAACGCATAACGCATAACGCATAACGCATAACGCATAACGCATAACGCATAACGCATAACGCATAACGCATATCGCATAACACATACGCATAACGCATAAGGCATAACGCATTACGCATAACTTATAACTCATAACTCATAACGAATAACGCATAACGCAAAATGAATATCGCATAAAGCATAACGCATAACGCATAACGCATAACGCATAACGCATAACGCATAACGCATAACGCATAACGCATAACGCATAACGGATCACGCATAACGCACAACGCATAGCGCATAACGCATAACGCATAACGCATAACGCATAACGCATAACGCATAACGCATAACGCATAACGCATAACGCATAACGCATAACGCATAACGCATAACGCATAACGCATAACGCATAACGCATAACGCATAACGCATAACGCATAACGCATAACGCATATCGCATAACACATACGCATAACGCATAAGGCATAACGCATTACGCTCAACTTATAACTCATAACTCATAACGAATAACGCATAACGCAAAATGAATATCGCATAAAGCATAACGCATAACGCATAACGCATAACGCATAACGCATAACGCATAACGCATAACGCATAACGCATAACGCATAACGCATAACGCATAACGGATCACGCATAACGCATAACGCATAACGCATAACGCATAACGCATAACGCATAACGCATAACGCATAACGCATATCGCATAACACATACGCATAACGCATAAGGCATAACGCATTACGCATAACTTATAACTCATAACTCATAACGAATAACGCATAACGCAAAATGAATAACGCATAAAGCATAACGCATAACCCATAACCCATAACGCACAACGCATAAGGCATAATGCACAACGCATAACGAATACCGCAAAACGCATAACGCATAACGCGTAACTCATAACACATAACGCATAACGCATAACGCACACCGTATAACGCATAACGCATAACGCATAACGCATAAAGCATAACGCATAACGCATAACGCATAACGCATAATGCAAACGTATAACGCCCAACGCATATAGCATAACGAACAACCCATAACGCATAATCCATAACGCATAACGCATAACGCATAACGCATAAAGTATAACGCATAACGCATAACGCATAACGCATACTTATAACGCACAACGCCTAGCGCATAACGCATAACGCATAACGCATAACGCATAACGCATAACGCATATCGCATAACACATACGCATAACGCATAAGTCATAACGCATTACGCATAACTTATAACTCATAACTCATAACGAATAACGCATAACGCAAAATGAATAACGCATAAAGCATAACGCACAACCCATAACCCATAACGCACAACGCATAAGGCATAATGCACAACGCATAACGAATACCGCAAAACGCATAACGCATAACGCATAACGCATAACGTATAACGCATAACGCATAACGCATAACGCATAACGCATAACGTATAACGCATAACGCATACCGTATAACGCATAACGCATAACCATAACGCATAACGCATAACCCATAACGCATAACGCATAACGCATAACGCATAACGTATAACGCATAACGCATACCGTATAACGCATAATGCATAACGCATAACGCATAACGCATAACGCATAAAGCATAACGTATAACGCATAACGCATACCGTATAACGCATAACGCATAACGCATAACGCAAACGTATAGCGCACAACGCATAATGCATAAACCATAACCCTTACTTAATAACGCATAACGCATAATGCACAACGCATAACGAACACCGGAAATCCCATAACGCCTAACGCATAACGGATCACGCATAACGCACAACGCATAGCGCATAACGCATAACGCATAACGCATAACGCATAACGCATAACGCATAACGCATAACGCATAACGCATAACGCATAACGCATAACGCATAACGCATAACGCATAACGCATAACGCATAACGCATAACGCATAACGCATAACGCATAACGCATAACGCATAACGCATAACGCATAACGCATATCGCATAACACATACGCATAACGCATAAGGCATAACGCATTACGCATAACTTATAACTCATAACTCATAACGAATAACGCATAACGCAAAATGAATATCGCATGAAGCATAACGCATAACGCATAACGCATAACGCATAACGCATAACGCATAACGCATAACGCATAACGCATAACGCATAACGGATCACGCATAACGCACAACGCATAGCGCATAACGCATAACGCATAACGCATAACGCATAACGCATAACGCATAACGCATAACGCATAACGCATAACGCATAACGCATAACGCATAACGCATAACGCATAACGCATAACGCATAACGCATAACGCATATCGCATAACACATACGCATAACGCATAAGGCATAACGCATTACGCATAACTTATAACTCATAACTCATAACGAATAACGCATAACGCAAAATGAATAACGCATAAAGCATAACGCATAACCCATAACCCATAACGCACAACGCATAAGGCATAATGCACAACGCATAACGAATACCGCAAAACGCATAACGCATAACGCGTAACTCATAACGCATAACGCATAACGCATAACGCACACCGTATAACGCATAACGCATAACGCATAACGCATAAAGCATAACGCATAACGCATAACGCATAACGCATAATGCAAACGTATAACGCCCAACGCATATAGCATAACGAACAACCCATAACGCATAATCCATAACGCATAACGCATAACGCATAACGCATAAAGTATAACGCATAACGCATAACGCATAACGCATACTTATAACGCACAACGCCTAGCGCATAACGCATAACGCATAACGCATAACGCATAACGCATAACGCATATCGCATAACACATACGCATAACGCATAAGTCATAACGCATTACGCATAACTTATAACTCATAACTCATAACGAATAACGCATAACGCAAAATGAATAACGCATAAAGCATAACGCACAACCCATAACCCATAACGCACAACGCATAAGGCATAATGCACAACGCATAACGAATACCGCAAAACGCATAACGCATAACGCATAACGCATAACGTATAACGCATAACGCATAACGCATAACGCATAACGCATAACGTATAACGCATAACGCATACCGTATAACGCATAACGCATAACCATAACGCATAACGCATAACCCATAACGCATAACGCATAACGCATAACGCATAACGTATAACGCATAACGCATACCGTATAACGCATAATGCATAACGCATAACGCATAACGCATAACGCATAAAGCATAACGTATAACGCATAACGCATACCGTATAACGCATAACGCATAACGCATAACGCAAACGTATAGCGCACAACGCATAATGCATAAACCATAACCCTTACTTAATAACGCATAACGCATAATGCACAACGCATAACGAACACCGGAAAACCCATAACGCCTAACGCATAACGGATCACGAATAACGCATAAAGCATAACGCTTAACGCATAACGCATAACGCATAACGCATAACGCATAACGCATAACGCATAACGCATAACGCATAACGCATAACGCAAAACGCATAACGTTAACGCATAACCCATAACGCATAAGGCTTGATGCATGACGCATATCGCATATCGCTTAACGCATAAGGCTTGATGCATGACGCATATCGCATAACGCATAAGGCATAACGCATAATACATAACGTATAACGCATTATGCATAACGCATAACACATAACGCATAACGCATATCGCATAACACATACGCATAACGCATAACGCATAGCGCATAACGCATAACGCATAACCATAACGCATAACGCATAACCCATAACGCATAACGCATAACGCATAACGTATAACGCATAACGCATACCGTATAACGCATATCGCATAACACATACGCATAACGCATAAGGCATAACGCATTACGCATAACTTATAACTCATAACTCATAACGAATAACGCATAACGCAAAATGAATAACGCATAAAGCATAACGCATAACGCATAACGCATAACGCATAACGCATAACGCATAACGCATAACGCATAACGCATAACGCATAACGCATAACGGATCACGCATAACGCACAACGCATAGCGCATAACGCATAACGCATAACGCATAACGCATAACGCATAACGCATAACGCATAACGCATAACGCATAACGCATAACGCATAACGCATAACGCATAACGCATAACGCATAACGCATAACGCATAACGCATAACGCATAACGCATAACGCATAACGCATATCGCATAACACATACGCATAACGCATAAGGCATAACGCATTACGCATAACTTATAACTCATAACTCATAACGAATAACGCATAACGCAAAATGAATAACGCATAAAGCATAACGCATAACCCATAACCCATAACGCACAACGCATAAGGCATAATGCACAACGCATAACGAATACCGCAAAACGCATAACGCATACCGCATAACGCATAACGCATAACGTATAACGCATAACGCATACCGTATAACGCATAACGCATAACCATAACGCATAACGCATAACCCATAACGCATAACGCATAACGCATAACGCATAACGTATAACGCATAACGCATACCGTATAACGCATAATGCATAACGCATAACGCATAACGCATAACGCATAACGCATAAAGCATAACGTATAACGCATAACGCATACCGTATAACGCATAACGCATAACGCATAACGCAAACGTATAGCGCACAACGCATAATGCATAAACCATAACCCTTACTTAATAACGCATAACGCATAATGCACAACGCATAACGAACACCGGAAAACCCATAACGCCTAACGCATAACGGATCACGAATAACGCATAAAGCATAACGCTTAACGCATAACGCATAACGCATAACGCATAACGCATAACGCATAACGCATAACGCATAACGCATAACGCATAACGCAAAACGCATAACGTTAACGCATAACCCATAACGCATAAGGCTTGATGCATGACGCATATCGCATATCGCATAACGCATAAGGCTTGATGCATGACGCATATCGCATAACGCATAAGGCATAACGCATAAGACATAACGTATAACGCATTATGCATAACGCATAACACATAACGCATAACGCATATCGCATAACACATACGCATAACGCATAACGCATAGCGCATAACGCATAACGCATAACCATAACGCATAACGCATAACCCATAACGCATAACGCATAACGCATAACGCATAACGCATATCGCATAACACATACGCATAACGCATAAGGCATAACGCATTACGCATAACTTATAACTCATAACTCATAACGAATAACGCATAACGCAAAATGAATAATGCATAAAGCATAACGCATAACCCATAACCCATAACGCACAACGCATAAGGCATAATGCACAACGCATAACGAATACCGCAAAACGCATAACGCATACCGCATAACGCATAACGCATAACGTATAACGCATAACGCATACCGTATAACGCATAACGCATAACCATAACGCATAACGCATAACCCATAACGCATAACGCATAACGCATAACGCATAACGTATAACGCATAACGCATACCGTATAACGCATAATGCATAACGCATAACGCATAACGCATAACGCATAACGCATAAAGCATAACGTATAACGCATAACGCATACCGTATAACGCATAACGCATAACGCATAACGCAAACGTATAGCGCACAACGCATAATGCATAAACCATAACCCTTACTTAATAACGCATAACGCATAATGCACAACGCATAACGAACACCGGAAAACCCATAACGCCTAACGCATAACGGATCACGAATAACGCATAAAGCATAACGCTTAACGCATAACGCATAACGCATAACGCATAACGCATAACGCATAACGCATAACGCATAACGCATAACGCATAACGCAAAACGCATAACGTTAACGCATAACCCATAACGCATAAGGCTTGATGCATGACGCATATCGCATATCGCATAACGCATAAGGCTTGATGCATGACGCATATCGCATAACGCATAAGGCATAACGCATAATACATAACGTATAACGCATTATGCATAACGCATAACACATAACGCATAACGCATATCGCATAACACATACGCATAACGCATAACGCATAGCGCATAACGCATAACGCATAACCATAACGCATAACGCATAACCCATAACGCATAACGCATAACGCATAACGTATAACGCATAACGCATACCGTATAACGCATAACGCATAACGCATAACGGATCACGCATAACGCACAACGCATAACGCATAACGTATAACGCATAACGCATACCGTATAACGCATAACGCATAACGCATAACGGATCACGCATAACGCACAACGCATAGCGCATAACGCATAACGCATAACACATAACGCATAACGCATAACGCATAACGCATAACGCATAACGCATAACGCATAACGCATAACGCATAACGCATAACGCATAACGCATAACGCATAACGCATAACGCATAACGCAAACTTATAACGCACAACGCATAGCGCATAACGCATAACGCATAACGCATAACGCATAACGCATAACGCATAACGCATAACGCATAACGCATAACGCATAACGCATAACGCATAACGCATAACGCATAACGCATAACGCATAACGCATATCGCATAACACATACGCATAACGCATAAGGCATAACGCATAACGCATAACGCATAACGCATAACGCATAACGCATAACGCATAACGCATAACGCATAACGCATAACGCATAACGCATAACGCAAAACGCATAACGTTAACGCATAACCCATAACGCATAAGGCTTGATGCATGACGCATATCGCATATCGCATAACGCATAAGGCTTGATGCATGACGCATATCGCATGACGCATAAGGCATAACGCATAATACATAACGTATAACGCATTATGCATAACGCATAACGCATAACGCATAACGCATAACGCATAACGCATAACGCATATCGCATAACACATACGCATAACGCATAACGCATAACGCATAACGCATAACGCATAACGCATAACCATAACGCATAACGCATAACGCATAACCCATAACGCATAACGCATAACGCATAACGCATAACGCATAACGCATAACGCATAACGCATAACGCATAACGCATAACGCATAACGCATAACGCATAACGCATAACGCATAACGCATAACGCATAACGCATATCGCATAACACATACGCATAACGCCTAACGCATAACGGATCACGAATAACGCATAAAGCATAACGCTTAACGCATAACGCATAACGCATAACGCATAACGCATAACGCATAACGCATAACGCCTAACGCATAACGGATCACGAATAACGCATAAAGCATAACGCTTAACGCATAACGCATAACGCATAACGCATAACGCATAACGCATAACGCATAACGCATAACGCATAACGCAAAACGCATTACGTTAACGCATAACCCATAACGCATAACTCTTGATGCATGACGCATATCGCATATCGCATAACGCATAAGGCTTGATGCATGACGCATATCGCATAACGCATAAGGCATAACGCATAATACATTACGTATAACGCATTATGCATAACGCATAACACATAACGCATAACGCATATCGCATAACACATACGCATAACGCATAACGCATAACGCATAACGCATAACGCATAACGCATAACGCATAACGCACAACGCATAGCGCACAACGCATAGCGCATAACGCATAACGCATAACGCATAACGCATAGCGCATAACGCATAACGCATAACGCATAACGCATAACGCATAACGCATAACGCATAACGCATAACGCATAACGCATAACGCATAACGCATAACGCATAACGCATAACGCATAACGCATAACGCATAACGCATAACGCATAACGCATAACGCATAACGCATAACGCATAACGCATAACGCATAACGCATAACGGATCACGCATAACGCACAACGCATAGCGCATAACGCATAACGCATAACGCATAACGCATAACGCATAACGCATAACGCATAACGCATAACGCATAACGCATAACGCATAACGCATAACGCATAACGCATAACGCATAACGCATAACGCATATCGCATAACACATACGCATAACGCATAAGGCATAACGCATTACGCATAACTTATAACTCATAACTCATAACGAATAACGCATAACGCAAAATGAATAACGCATAAAGCATAACGCATAACCCATAACCCATAACACACAACGCATAAGGCATAATGCACAACGCATAACGAATACCGCAAAACGCATAACGCATAACGCGTAACTCATAACACATAACGCATAACGCATAACGCACACCGTATAACGCATAACGCATAACGCATAACGCATAAAGCATAACGCATA
Source organism: Lasioglossum morio (assembly GCA_916610235.2). Classification (NCBI taxonomy): domain Eukaryota; kingdom Metazoa; phylum Arthropoda; class Insecta; order Hymenoptera; family Halictidae; genus Lasioglossum; species Lasioglossum morio. The sequence continues at coordinate 3,155,976 of CAKAJA020000423.1, forward strand.
ACGCATAACGCATAACGCATAATGCAAACGTATAACGCCCAACGCATAAAGCATAACGAACAACCCATAACGCATAATCCATAACGCATAACGCATAACGCATAACGCATTAAGTATAACGCATAACGCATAACGCATAACGCAAACTTATAACGCACAACGCATAGCGCACAACGCATAGCGCATAACGCATAACGCATAACGCATAACGCATAACGCATAACGCATAACGCATAACGCATAACGCATAACGGATCACGCATAACGCACAACGCATAGCGCATAACGCATAACGCATAACGCATAACGCATAACGCATAACGCATAACGCATAACCCATAACGCATAACGCATAACGCATAACGCATAACGTATAACGCATAACGCATACCGTATAACGCATAATGCATAACGCATAAAGCATAACGCATAACGCATAACGCATAACGCATAACGCATAACGCATAACGCATAACGCATAACGCATAACGCATAACGCATAACGCATAACGCATAACGCATAACGCATAACGCATAAAGCATAACGCATAACGCATAACGCATAACGCATAACGCATAACGCATAACGCATAACGCATAACGCATAACGCATAACGCATAACGCATAACGCATAACGCATAACGCATATCGCGTAACACATACGCATAACGCATAAGGCATTACGCATTACGCATAACTTATAACTCATAACTCATAACGAATAACGCATAACGCAAAATGAATAACGCATAAAGCATAACGCATAACCCATAACCCATAACGCACAACGCATAAGGCATAATGCACAACGCATAACGAATACCGCAAAACGCATAACGCATAACGCATATCGCATAACGCGTAACTCATAACGCATAACGCATAACGCATAACGCACACCGTATAACGCATAACGCATAACGCATAACGCAAACGTATAGCGCACAACGCATAATGCATAAACCATATCCCTTACTTCATAACGCATAACGCATAATGCACAACGCATAACGAACACCGGAAAACCCATAACGCCTAACGCATAACGGATCACGAATAACGCATAATGCATAACGCATAACGCATAACGCATAACGCATAACGCATAACGCATAACGCATAACGCATAACGCATAACGCATAACGCATAACGCATAACGCATAACGCATAACGCATAACGCATAACGCATAACGCATAACGCATAACGCATAACGCATAACGCATAACGCATAACGCATATCGCATAACGCATAACGCATAACGCATAACGCATAACGCATAACGCATAACGCATAACGCATAACGCATAACGCATAACGCATAACCCATAACGCATAACGCATAACGCATAACGCATAACGCATAACGCATAACGCATAACGCATAACGCATAACGCATAACGCATAACGCATAACGCATAACGCATAACGCATAACGCATAACGCATAACGCATAACGCATAACGCATAACCCATAACGCATAACGCATAACGCATAACGCATATCGCATAACGCATAACGCATAACGCATAACGCATAACGCATATCGCATATCGCATAACGCATAAGGCTTGATGCATGACGCATATCGCATAACGCATAAGGATAACGCATAATACATAACGTATAACGCATTATGCATAACGCATAACGCATAACGCATAACGCATAACGCATATCGCATAACACATACGCATAACGCATAACGCATAACGCATAACGCATAACGCATAACCATAACGCATAACGCATAACCCATAACGCATAACGCATAACGCATAACGTATAACGCATAACGCATACCGTATAACGCATAATGCATAACGCATAAAGCATAACGCATAACGCATAACGCATAACGCATAACGCATAACGCAAACGTATAGCGCACAACGCATAATGCAGAAACCATAACCCTTACTTCATAACGCATAACGCATAATGCACAACGCATAACGAACACCGGAAAACCCATAACGCCTAACGCATAACGGATCACGAATAACGCATAATGCATAACGCATAAAGCATAACGCATAACGCATAACGCATAACGCAAACGTATAGCGCACAACGCATAATGCATAAACCATAACCCTTACTTCATAACGCATAACGCATAATGCACAACGCATAACGAACACCGGAAAACCCATAACGCCTAACGCATAACGGATCACGAATAACGCATAATGCATAACGCATAAAGCATAACGCATAACGCATAACGCATAACGCATAACGCATAACGCATAACGCATAACGCATAACGCATAACGCATAACGCAACGTATAACGCATAACGCATAACGCATAACGCATAACGCATAACGCATAACGCATAACGCATAACGCATAACGCATAACGCATAACCATAACGCATAACGCATAACCCATAACGCATAACGCATAACGCATAACGCATACCGTATAACGCATAATGCATAACGCATAACGCATAACGCATAACGCATAACGTATAACGCATAACGCATAACGCATAACGCATAACGCATAACACATAACGCATAACGTATAACGCATAACGCATAACCATAACGCATAACGCATAACCCATAACGCATAACGCATAACGCATAACGTATAACGCATAACGCATACCGTATAACGCATAATGCATAACGCATAAAGCAAAACGCATAACGCAAACGTATAACGCATAACGCATAACGCATAACGCATAACGCATAACGCATAACGCATAACGCATAACGCATAACGCATAACGCATAACGCATAACGCATAACGCATAACGCATAACGCATAACGCATAACGCATAACGCATAACGCATAACGCATAACGCATAACGCATAACGCATAACGCATAACGCATAACGCATAACGCATAACGCATAACGCATATCGCATAACGCATAACGCATAACGCATAACGCATAACGCATAACGCATAACGCATAACGCATAACGCATAACGCATAACGCATAACGCATAACGCATAACGCATAACGCATAACGCATAACGCAAAATGCATAACGTTAACGCATAACCCATAACGCATAAGGCTTGATGCATGACGCATATCGCATATCGCATAACGCATAAGGCTTGATGCATGACGCATATCGCATAACGCATAAGGATAACGCATAATACATAACGTATAACGCATTATGCATAACGCATAACGCATAACGCATAACGCATAACGCATAACGCATATCGCATAACACATACGCATAACGCATAACGCATAACGCATAACGCATAACGCATAACCATAACGCATAACGCATAACCCATAACGCATAACGCATAACGCATAACGTATAACGCATAACGCATACCGTATAACGCATAATGCATAACGCATAAAGCATAACGCATAACGCATAACGCATAACGCATAACGCATAACGCAAACGTATAGCGCACAACGCATAATGCATAAACCATAACCCTTACTTCATAACGCATAACGCATAATGCACAACGCATAACGAACACCGGAAAACCCATAACGCCTAACGCATAACGGATCACGAATAACGCATAATGCATAACGCATAAAGCATAACGCATAACGCATAACGCATAACGCATAACGCATAACGCATAACGCATAACGCATAACGTATAACGCATAACGCATAACGCGACGTATAACGCACAACGCATAACGCATAACGCATAACGCATAACGCATAACGCATAACGCATAACGCATAACGCATAACGCATAACGCATAACGCATAACGCATAACGCATAACGCATAACGCATAACGCATAACGCATAACGCATAACGCATAACGCATAACGCATAACGCATAACGCATAACGCATAACCCATAACGCATAACGCATAACGCATAACGCATACCGTATAACGCATAATGCATAACGCATAACGCATAACGCATAACGCATAACGTATAACGCATAACGCATGACGCATAACGCATAACGCATAACACATAACGCATAACGTATAACGCATAACGCATAACCATAACGCATAACGCATAACCCATAACGCATAACGCATAACGCATAACGTATAACGCATAACGCATACCGTATAACGCATAATGCATAACGCATAAAGCAAAACGCATAACGCAAACGTATAACGCACAACGCATAACGTATAACGCATAACGCATAACGCATAACGCATAACGCATAACGCATAACGCATAACGCATAACGCATAACGCATAACGCATAACGCATAACGCATAACGCATAACCATAACGCATAACGCATAACCCATAACGCATAACGCATAACGCATAACGCATAACGCATATCGCATAACACATACGCATAACGCATAACGCATAACGCATAACGCATAACGCATAACGCATAACCATAACGCATAACGCATAACCCATAACGCATAACGCATAACGCATAACGTATAACGCATAACGCATACCGTATAACGCATAATGCATAACGCATAAAGCATAACGCATAACGCATAACGCATAACGCATAACGCAAACGTATAGCGCACAACGCATAATGCATAAACCATAACCCTTACTTCATAACGCATAACGCATAATGCACAACGCATAACGAACACCGGAAAACCCATAACGCCTAACGCATAACGGATCACGAATAACGCATAATGCATAACGCATAAAGCATAACGCATAACGCATAACGCATAACGCATAACGCATAACGTATAACGCATAACGCATAACGCGACGTATAACGCACAACGCATAACGCATAACGCATAACGCATAACGCATAACGCATAACGCATAACGCATAACGCATAACGCATAACGCATAACGCATAACGCATAACGCATAACGCATAACGCATAACGCATAACGCATAACGCATAACGCATAACGCATAACGCATAACCATAACGCATAACGCATAACCCATAACGCATAACGCATAACGCATAACGCATACCGTATAACGCATAATGCATAACGCATAACGCATAACGCATAACGCATAACGTATAACGCATAACGCATAACGCATAACGCATAACGCATAACGCATAACACATAACGCATAACGTATAACGCATAACGCATAACCATAACGCATAACGCATAACCCATAACGCATAACGCATAACGCATAACGTATAACGCATAACGCATACCGTATAACGCATAATGCATAACGCATAAAGCAAAACGCATAACGCAAACGTATAACGCACAACGCATAACGTATAACGCATAACGCATAACGCATAACGCATAACGCATAACGCATAACGCATAACGCATAACGCATAACGCATAACGCATAACCATAACGCATAACGCATAACCCATAACGCATAACGCATAACGCATAACGCATAACGCATAACGCATAACGTATAACGCATAAAACATACCGTATAACGCATAATGCATAACGCATAACGCATAACGCATAACGCATAACGTATAACGCATAACGCATACCGTATAACGCATAACGCATAACGCATAACGCAAACGTATAGCGCACAACGCATAATTCATAAACCATAACCCTTACTTCATAACGCATAACGCATAATGCACAACGCATAACGAACACCGGAAAACCCATACCGCCTAACGCATAACGGATCGCGAATAACGCATAATCAATAACGAATAAAGCATAACGCATAACGCATAACGCATAACGCATAACCATAACGCATAACGCATAACCCATAACGCATAACGCATAACGCATAACGCATAACGCATAACGCATACCGTATAACGCATAATGCATAACGCATAACGCATAACGCATAACGCATGACGCATAACGCATAACGCATAACGCATAACGCATATCGCATAACACATACGCATAACGCATAACGCATAACGCATAACGCATAACGCATAACCATAACGCATAACGCATAACCCATAACGCATAACTCATAACGCATAACGTATAACGCATAACGCATACCGTATAACGCATAATGCATAACGCATAAAGCATAACGCATAACGCATAACGCATAACGCATAACGCATATCGCATAACACATACGCATAACGCATAAGGCATAACCCATTACGCATAACTTATAACTCATAACTCATAACGAATAACGCATAACGCAAAATGAATAACGCATAAAGCATAACGCATAACCCATAACCCATAACGCACAACGCATAAGGCATAATGCACAACGCATAACGAATACCGCAAAACGCATAACGCATAACGCATAACGCATAACGCGTAACTCATACCGCATAACGCATAACGCATAACGCACACCGTATAATGCATAACGCATAACGCATAACGCAAACGTATAGCGCACAACGCATAATGCATAAACCATAACACTTACTTCATAACACATAACGCATAATGCACAACGCATAACGAACACCGGAAAACCCATAACGCCTAACGCATAACGGATCACGAATAACGCATAATGCATAACGCATAAAGCATAACGCATAACGCATAACGCATAACGCATAACGCGTAACGCATAACGCATAACGCATAACGCATAACGCATAACGCATAACGCATAACGCATAACGCAAAACGCATAACGTTAACGCATAACCCATAACGCATAAGGCTTGATGCATGACGCATATCGCATATCGCATAACGCATAAGGCTTGATGCATGACGCATATCGCATAACGCATAAGGATAACGCATAATACATAACGTATAACGCATTATGCATAACGCATAACGCATAACGCATAACGCATAACGCATAACGCATATCGCATAACACATACGCATAACGCATAACGCATAACGCATAACGCATAACGCATAACCATAACGCATAACGCATAACCCATAACGCATAACGCATAACGCATAACGTATAACGCATAACGCATACCGTATAACGCATAATGCATAACGCATAAAGCATAACGCATAACGCATAACGCATAACGCATAACGCATAACGCAAACGTATAGCGCACAACGCATAATGCATAAACCATAACCCTTACTTCATAACGCATAACGCATAATGCACAACGCATAACGAACACCGGAAAACCCATAACGCCTAACGCATAACGGATCACGAATAACGCATAATGCATAACGCATAAAGCATAACGCATAACGCATAACGCATAACGCATAACGCATAACGCATAACGCATAACGCATAACGTATAACGCATAACGCATAACGCGACGTATAACGCACAACGCATAACGCATAACGCATAACGCATAACGCATAACGCATAACGCATAACGCATAACGCATAACGCATAACGCATAACGCATAACGCATAACGCATAACGCATAACGCATAACGCATAACGCATAACGCATAACGCATAACGCATAACGCATAACGCATAACGCATAACGCATAACCATAACGCATAACGCATAACCCATAACGCATAACGCATAACGCATAACGCATACCGTATAACGCATAATGCATAACGCATAACGCATAACGCATAACGCATAACGTATAACGCATAACGCATAACGCATAACGCATAACGCATAACACATAACGCATAACGTATAACGCATAACGCATAACCATAACGCATAACGCATAACCCATAACGCATAACGCATAACGCATAACGTATAACGCATAACGCATACCGTATAACGCATAATGCATAACGCATAAAGCAAAACGCATAACGCAAACGTATAACGCACAACGCATAACGTATAACGCATAACGCATAACGCATAACGCATAACGCATAACGCATAACGCATAACGCATAACGCATAACGCATAACGCATAACGCATAACGCATAACCATAACGCATAACGCATAACCCATAACGCATAACGCATAACGCATAACGCATAACGCATATCGCATAACACATACGCATAACGCATAACGCATAACGCATAACGCATAACGCATAACGCATAACCATAACGCATAACGCATAACCCATAACGCATAACGCATAACGCATAACGTATAACGCATAACGCATACCGTATAACGCATAATGCATAACGCATAAAGCATAACGCATAACGCATAACGCATAACGCATAACGCATAACGCAAACGTATAGCGCACAACGCATAATGCATAAACCATAACCCTTACTTCATAACGCATAACGCATAATGCACAACGCATAACGAACACCGGAAAACCCATAACGCCTAACGCATAACGGATCACGAATAACGCATAATGCATAACGCATAAAGCATAACGCATAACGCATAACGCATAACGCATAACGCATAACGTATAACGCATAACGCATAACGCGACGTATAACGCACAACGCATAACGCATAACGCATAACGCATAACGCATAACGCATAACGCATAACGCATAACGCATAACGCATAACGCATAACGCATAACGCATAACGCATAACGCATAACGCATAACGCATAACGCATAACGCATAACGCATAACCATAACGCATAACGCATAACCCATAACGCATAACGCATAACGCATAACGCATACCGTATAACGCATAATGCATAACGCATAACGCATAACGCATAACGCATAACGTATAACGCATAACGCATAACGCATAACGCATAACGCATAACACATAACGCATAACGTATAACGCATAACGCATAACCATAACGCATAACGCATAACCCATAACGCATAACGCATAACGCATAACGTATAACGCATAACGCATACCGTATAACGCATAATGCATAACGCATAAAGCAAAACGCATAACGCAAACGTATAACGCACAACGCATAACGTATAACGCATAACGCATAACGCATAACGCATAACGCATAACGCATAACGCATAACGCATAACGCATAACGCATAACGCATAACGCATAACGCATAACCATAACGCATAACGCATAACCCATAACGCATAACGCATAACGCATAACGCATAACGCATAACGTATAACGCATAAAACATACCGTATAACGCATAATGCATAACGCATAACGCATAACGCATAACGCATAACGTATAACGCATAACGCATACCGTATAACGCATACCGTATAACGCATAATGCATAACGCATAAAGCATAACGCATAACGCATAACGCATAACGCATAACGCATATCGCATAACACATATGCATAACGCATAAGGCATAACCCATTACGCATAACTTATAACTCATAACTCATAACGAATAACGCATAACGCAAAATGAATAACGCATAAAGCATAACGCATAACCCATAACCCATAACGCACAACGCATAAGGCATAATGCACAACGCATAACGAATACCGCAAAACGCATAACGCATAACGCATAACGCATAACGCGTAACTCATACCGCATAACGCATAACGCATAACGCACACCGTATAATGCATAACGCATAACGCATAACGCAAACGTATAGCGCACAACGCATAATGCATAAACCATAACACTTACTTCATAACACATAACGCATAATGCACAACGCATAACGAACACCGGAAAACCCATAACGCCTAACGCATAACGGATCACGAATAACGCATAATGCATAACGCATAAAGCATAACGCATAACGCATAACGCATAACGCATAACGCGTAACGCATAACGCATAACGCATAACGCATAACGCATAACGCATAACGCATAACGCATAACGCAAAACGCATAACGTTAACGCATAACCCATAACGCATAAGGCTTGATGCATGACGCATATCGCATATCGCATAACGCATAAGGCTTGATGCATGACGCATATCGCATAACGCATAAGGCATAACGCATAATACATAACGTATAACGCATTATGCATAACGCATAACACATAACGCATAACGCATATCGCATAACACATACGCATAACGCATAACGCATAGCGCATAACGCATATCGCATAACACATACGCATAACGCATAACCCATAACGCATAACGCATAACGCATAACGTATAACGCATAACGCATAACGCATAACGCATAACGCATATCGCATAACACATACGCATAACGCATAAGGCATAACCCATTACGCATAACTTATAACTCATAACTCATAACGAATAACGCATAACGCAAAATGAATAACGCATAAAGCATAACGCATAACCCATAACCCATAACGCACAACGCATAAGGCATAATGCACAACGCATAACGAATACCGCAAAACGCATAACGCATAACGCATAACGCGTAACTCATACCGCATAACGCATAACGCATAACGCACACCGTATAATGCATAACGCATAACGCATAACGCAAACGTATAGCGCACAACGCATAATGCATAAACCATAACCCTTACTTCATAACGCATAACGCATAATGCACAACGCATAACGAACACCGGAAAACCCATAACGCCTAACGCATAACGCATAACGCATAACGCATAACGCATAACGCATAACGCATAACGCATAACGCATATCGCATAACACATACGCATAACGCATAAGGCATAACGCATAACGCATAACGCATAACGCATAACGCATAACGCATAACGCATAACGCATAACGCATAACGCATAACGCAAAACGCATAACGTTAACGCATAACCCATAACGCATAAGGCTTGATGCATGACGCATATCGCATATCGCATAACGCATAAGGCTTGATGCATGACGCATATCGCATAACGCATAAGGCATAACGCATAATACATAACGTATAACGCATTATGCATAACGCATAACGCATAACGCATAACGCATAACGCATAACGCATATCGCATAACACATACGCATAACGCATAACGCATAACGCATAACGCATAACCATAACGCATAACGCATAACGCATAACCCATAACGCATAACGCATAACGCATAACGCATAACGTATAACGCATAACGCATACCGTATAACGCATAATGCATAACGCATAAAGCATAACGCATAACGCATAACGCATAACGCATAACGCATAACGCATAACGCATAACGCATAACGCATAACGCATAACGCATAACGCATAACGCATAACGCATAACGCATAACGCATAACGCATAACGCATAACGCATAACGCATAACGCATAACGCATAACGCATAACGCATAACGCATAACGCATAACGCATAACGCATATCGCGTAACACATACGCATAACGCATAAGGCATTACGCATTACGCATAACTTATAACTCATAACTCATAACGAATAACGCATAACGCAAAATGAATAACGCATAAAGCATAACGCATAACCCATAACCCATAACGCACAACGCATAAGGCATAATGCACAACGCATAACGAATACCGCAAAACGCATAACGCATAACGCATATCGCATAACGCGTAACTCATAACGCATAACGCATAACGCACACCGTATAACGCATAACGCATAACGCATAACGCAAACGTATAGCGCACAACGCATAATGCATAAACCATATCCCTTACTTCATAACGCATAACGCATAATGCACAACGCATAACGAACACCGGAAAACCCATAACGCCTAACGCATAACGGATCACGAATAACGCATAATGCATAACGCATAACGCATAACGCATAACGCATAACGCATAACGCATAACGCATAACGCATAACGCATAACGCATAACGCATAACGCATAACGCATAACGCATAACGCATAACGCATAACGCATAACGCATAACGCATAACGCATAACGCATAACGCATAACGCATAACGCATAACGCATAACGCATATCGCATAACGCATAACGCATAACGCATAACGCATAACGCAAAACGCATAACGTTAACGCATAACCCATAACGCATAAGGCTTGATGCATGACGCATATCGCATATCGCATAACGCATAAGGCTTGATGCATGACGCATATCGCGTAACGCATAAGGCATAACGCATAATACATAACGTATAACGCATTATGCATAACGCATAACACATAACGCATAACGCATATCGCATAACACATACGCATAACGCATAACGCATAGCGCATAACGCATACCGCATAACGCATAACGCATAACGTATAACGCATAACGCATACCGTATAACGCATAACGCATAACGCATAACGGATCACGCATAACGCACAACGCATAGCGCATAACGCATAACGCATAACACATAACGCATAACGCATAACGCATAACGCATAACGCATAACGCATAACGCATAACGCATAACGCATAACGCATAACGCATAACGCATAACGCATAACGCAAACTTATAACGCACAACGCATAGCGCATAACGCATAACGCATAACGCATAACGCATAACGCATAACGCATAACGCATAACGCATAACGCATAACGCATAACGCATAACGCATAACGCATAACGCATAACGCATAACGCATAACGCATAACGCATAACGCATAACGCATATCGCATAACACATACGCATAACCATAACGCATAACGCATAACCCATAACGCATAACGCATAACGCATAACGTATAACGCATAACGCATACCGTATAACGCATAATGCATAACGCATAAAGCATAACGCATAACGCATAACGCATAACGCATAACGCATAACGCAAACGTATAGCGCACAACGCATAATGCATAAACCATAACCCTTACTTCATAACGCATAACGCATAATGCACAACGCATAACGAACACCGGAAAACCCATAACGCCTAACGCATAACGGATCACGAATAACGCATAATGCATAACGCATAAAGCATAACGCATAACGCATAACGCATAACGCATAACGCATAACGCATAACGCATAACGCATAACGCAACGTATAACGCACAACGCATAACGCATAACGCATAACGCATAACGCATAACGCATAACGCATAACGCATAACGCATAACGCATACCGCATAACGCATAACGCATAACGCATAACGCATAACGCATAACGCATAACGCATAACGCATAACGCATAACGCATAACGCATAACGCATAACGCATAACCATAACGCATAACGCATAACCCATAACGCATAACGCATAACGCATAACGCATACCGTATAACGCATAATGCATAACGCATAACGCATAACGCATAACGCATAACGTATAACGCATAACGCATAACGCATAACGCATAACGCATAACACATAACGCATAACGTATAACGCATAACGCATAACCATAACGCATAACGCATAACCCATAACGCATAACGCATAACGCATAACGTATAACGCATAACGCATACCGTATAACGCATAATGCATAACGCATAAAGCAAAACGCATAACGCAAACGTATAACGCACAACGCATAACGTATAACGCATAACGCATAACGCATAACGCATAACGCATAACGCATAACGCATAACGCATAACGCATAACGCATAACGCATAACGCATAACGCATAAAGCATAACGCATAACGCATAAAGCATAACGCATAACGCATAACGCATAACGCATAACGCATAACGTATAACGCATAACGCATACCGTATAACGCATAATGCATAACGCATAACGCATAACGCATAACGCATAACGCATAACGTATAACGCATAACGCATACCGTATAACGCATAACGCATAACGCATAACGCAAACGTATAGCGCACAACGCATAATGCATAAACCATAACCCTTACTTCATAACGCATAACGCATAATGCACAACGCATAACGAACACCGGAAAACCCATACCGCCTAACGCATAACGGATCGCGAATAACGCATAATCAATAACGAATAAAGCATAACGCATAACGCATAACGCATAACGCATAACGCATAACCATAACGCATAACGCATAACCCATAACGCATAACGCATAACGCATAACGCATAAGGCATAACCCATTACGCATAACTTATAACTCATAACTCATAACGAATAACGCATAACGCAAAATGAATAACGCATAAAGCATAACGCATAACCCATAACCCATAACGCACAACGCATAAGGCATAATGCACAACGCATAACGAATACCGCAAAACGCATAACGCATAACGCATAACGCATAACGCGTAACTCATACCGCATAACGCATAACGCATAACGAACAACCCATAACGCATAATCCATAACGCATAACGCATAACGCTTAACGCATAACGCATAACGCATAACGCATAACGCATAACGCATAACGCATATCGCATAACACATACGCATAAAGCATAAGGCATAACGCATTACGCATAATTTATAACTCATAACGAATAACGCATAACGCAAAATGAATAACGCATAAAGCATAACGCATAACCCATAACCCATAACGCACAACGCATAAGGCATAATGCACAACGCATAACGAATACCGCAAAACGCATAACGCATAACGCATAACGCATTACGCGTAACTCATAACGCATAACGCATAACGCACACCGTATAACGCATAACGCATAACGCATAACGCATACCGTATAACGCATAACGCATAACGCATAACGCAAACGTATAGCGCACAACGCATAATGCATAAACCATAACCCTTACTTAATAACGCATAACGCATAATGCACAACGCATAACGAACACCGGAAAACCCATAACGCCTAACGCATAACGGATCACGAATAACGCATAAAGCATAACGCATAACGCATAACGCATAACGCATAACGCATAACGCATAACGCATAACGCATAACGCATAACGCATAACGCATAACGCATAACGCATAACGCATAACGCATAACGCATAACGCACAACGCATAAGGCATAATGCACAACGCATAACGAATACCGCAAAACGCATAACGCATAACGCATAACGCATTACGCGTAACTCATAACGCATAACGCATAACGCATAACGCACACCGTATAACGCATAACGCATAACGCATAACGCATACCGTATAACGCATAACGCATAACGCATAACGCAAACGTATAGCGCACAACGCATAATGCATAAACCATAACCCTTACTTAATAACGCATAACGCATAATGCACAACGCATAACGAACACCGGAAAACCCATAACGCCTAACGCATAACGGATCACGAATAACGCATAAAGCATAACGCATAACGCATAACGCATAACGCATAACGCATAACGCATAACGCATAACGCATAACGCATAACGCATAACGCATAACGCATAACGCATAACGCAAACGTATAGCGCACAACGCATAATGCATAAACCATAACCCTTACTTCATAACGCATAACGCATAATGCACAACGCATAACGAACACCGGAAAACCCATAACGCCTAACGCATAACGGATCACGAATAACGCATAAAGCATAACGCATAAAGCATAACGCATAACGCATAACGCATAACGCATAACGCATAACGCATAACGCATAACGCATAACGCATAACGCAACGTATAACGCACAACGCATAACGCATAACGCATAACGCATAACGCATAACGCATAACGCATAACGCATAACGCATAACGCATAACGCATAACGCATAACGCATAACGCATAACGCATAACGCATAACGCATAACGCATAACGCATAACGCATAACGCATAACGCATAACGCATAACGCATAACGCATAACGCATAACGCATAACCATAACGCATAACGCATAACCCATAACGCATAACGCATAACGCATAACGCATAACGCATACCGTATAACGCATAATGCATAACGCATAACGCATAACGCATAACGCATAACGTATAACGCATAACGCATAACGCATAACGCATAACGCATAACACATAACGCATAACGTATAACGCATAACGCATAACCATAACGCATAACGCATAACCCATAACGCATAACGCATAACGCATACCGTATAACGCATAACGCATACCGTATAACGCATAATGCATAACGCATAAAGCAAAACGCATAACGCAAACGTATAACGCACAACGCATAACGTATAACGCATAACGCATAACGCATAACGCATAACGCATAACGCATAACGCATAACGCATAACGCATAACGCATAACGCATAACGCATAACCATAACGCATAACGCATAACCCATAACGCATAACGCATAACGCATAACGCATAACGCATAACGTATAACGCATAACGCATACCGTATAACGCATAATGCATAACGCATAACGCATAACGCATAACGCATAACGTATAACGCATAACGCATACCGTATAACGCATAACGCATAACGCATAACGCAAACGTATAGCGCACAACGCATAATGCATAAACCATAACCCTTACTTCATAACGCATAACGCATAATGCACAACGCATAACGAACACCGGAAAACCCATACCGCCTAACGCATAACGGATCGCGAATAACGCATAATCAATAACGAATAAAGCATAACGCATAACGCATAACGCATAACGCATAACCATAACGCATAACGCATAACCCATAACGCATAACGCATAACGCATAACGCATAAGGCATAACCCATTACGCATAACTTATAACTCATAACTCATAACGAATATCGCATAACGCAAAATGAATAACGCATAAAGCATAACGCATAACCCATAACCCATAACGCACAACGCATAAGGCATAATGCACAACGCATAACGAATACCGCAAAACGCATAACGCATAACGCATAACGCATAACGCGTAACTCATACCGCATAACGCATAACGCATAACGCACACCGTATAATGCATAACGCATAACGCATAACGCAAACGTATAGCGCACAACGCATAATGCATAAACCATAACCCTTACTTCATAACCCATAACGCATAATGCACAACGCATAACGAACACCGGAAAACCCATAACGCCTAACGCATAACGGATCACGAATAACGCATAATGCATAACGCATAAAGCATACCGCATAACGCATAACGCATATCGCGTAACTCATAACACATAACGCATAACGCATAACGCACACCGTATAACGCATAACGCATAACGCATAACGCCTAAAGCATAACGCATAACGCATAACGCATAACGCATAATGCAAACGTATAACGCCCAACTCATAAAGCATAACGAACAACCCATAACGCATAATCCATAACGCATAACGCATAACGCATAACGCATAACGCATAACGCATAACGCATAACGCATAACGCATAACGCATAACGCATATCGCATAACACATACGCATAAAGCATAAGGCATAACGCATTACGCATAATTTATAACTCATAACTCATAACGAATAACGCATAACGCAAAATGAATAACGCATAAAGCATAACGCATAACCCATAACCCATAACGCACAACGCATAAGGCATAATGCACAACGCATAACGAATACCGCAAAACGCATAACGCATAACGCATAACGCATTACGCGTAACTCATAACGCATAACGCATAACGCATAACGCACACCGTATAACGCATAACGCATAACGCATAACGCATACCGTATAACGCATAACGCATAACGCATAACGCAAACGTATAGCGCACAACGCATAATGCATAAACCATAATCCTTACTTAATAACGCATAACGCATAATGCACAGCGCATAACGAACACCGGAAAACCCATAACGCCTAACGCATAACGGATCACGAATAACGCATAAAGCATAACGCATAACGCATAACGCATAACGCATAACGCATAACGCATAACGCATAACGCATAACGCATAACGCATAACGCATAACGCATAACGCATAACGCATAACGCATAACGCAAAACGCATAACGTTAACGCATAACCCATAACGCATAAGGCTTGATGCATGACGCATATCGCATATCGCATAACGCATAAGGCTTGATGCATGACGCATATCGCATAACGCATAAGGCATAACGCATAATACATAACGTATAACGCATTATGCATAACGCATAACGCATAACGCATAACGCATATCGCATAACACATACGCATAACGCATAACGCATAACGCATAACGCATAACGCATAAAGCATAACGTATAACGCATAACGCATACCGTATAACGCATAACGCATAACGCATAACGCAAACGTATAGCGCACAACGCATAATGCATAAACCATAACCTTACTTAATAACGCATAACGCATAATGCACAACGCATAACGAACACCGGAAAACCCATAACGCCTAACGCATAACGGATCACGAGTAACGCATAAAGCATAACGCATAACGCATAACGCATAACGCATAACGCATAACGCATAACGCATAACGCATAATGCATAACGCATAACGCAAAACGCATAACGTTAACGCATAACCCATAACGCATAAGGCTTGATGCATGACGCATATCGCATATCGCATAACGCATAAGGCTTGATGCATGACGCATATCGCATAACGCATAAGGCATAACGCATAATACATAACGTATAACGCATTATGCATAACGCATAGCGCATAACGCATAACGCATATCGCATAACACATACGCATAACGCATAACGCATAACGCATAGCGCATAACGCATAACGCATAACCATAACGCATAACGCATAACCCATAACGCATAACGCATAACGCATAACGCATAACGTATAACGGATAACGCATACCGTATAACGCATAACGCATAACGCATAACGGATCACGCATAACGCACAACGCATAGCGCATAACGCATAACGCATAACACATAACGCATAACGCATAACGCATAACGCATAACGCATAACGCATAACGCATAACGCATAACGCATAACGCATAACGCATAACGCAAACTTATAACGCACAACGCATAGCGCATAACGCATAACGCATAACGCATAACGCATAACGCATAACGCATAACGCATAACGCATAACGCATAACGCATAACGCATAACGCATAACGCATAACGTATAACGCATAACGCATAACGCATATCGCATAACACATACGCATAACGCATAAGGCATAACGCATAACGCATAACGCATAACGCATAACGCATAACGCATAACGCATAACGCATAACGCATAACGCATAACGCATAACGCAAAACGCATAACGTTAACGCATAACCCATAACGCATAAGGCTTGATGCATGACGCATATCGCATATCGCATAACGCATAAGGCTTGATGCATGACGCATATCGCATATCGCATAACGCATAAGGCATAACGCATAATACATAACGTATAACGCATTATGCATAACGCATAACGCATAACGCATAACGCATATCGCATAACACATACGCATAACGCATAACGCATAACGCATAACGCATAAAGCATAACGTATAACGCATAACGCATACCGTATAACGCATAACGCATAACGCATAACGCAAACGTATAGCGCACAACGCATAATGCATAAACCATAACCTTACTTAATAACGCATAACGCATAATGCACAACGCATAACGAACACCGGAAAACCCATAACGCCTAACGCATAACGGATCACGAGTAACGCATAAAGCATAACGCATAACGCATAACGCATAACGCATAACGCATAACGCATAACGCATAACGCATAATGCATAACGCATAACGCAAAACGCATAACGTTAACGCATAACCCATAACGCATAAGGCTTGATGCATGACGCATATCGCATATCGCATAACGCATAAGGCTTGATGCATGACGCATATCGCATAACGCATAAGGCATAACGCATAATACATAACGTATAACGCATTATGCATAACGCATAGCGCATAACGCATAACGCATATCGCATAACACATACGCATAACGCATAACGCATAACGCATAGCGCATAACGCATAACGCATAACCATAACGCATAACGCATAACCCATAACGCATAACGCATAACGCATAACGCATAACGTATAACGGATAACGCATACCGTATAACGCATAACGCATAACGCATAACGGATCACGCATAACGCACAACGCATAGCGCATAACGCATAACGCATAACACATAACGCATAACGCATAACGCATAACGCATAACGCATAACGCATAACGCATAACGCATAACGCATAACGCATAACGCATAACGCAAACTTATAACGCACAACGCATAGCGCATAACGCATAACGCATAACGCATAACGCATAACGCATAACGCATAACGCATAACGCATAACGCATAACGCATAACGCATAACGCATAACGTATAACGCATAACGCATAACGCATATCGCATAACACATACGCATAACGCATAAGGCATAACGCATAACGCATAACGCATAACGCATAACGCATAACGCATAACGCATAACGCATAACGCATAACGCATAACGCATAACGCATAACGCATAACGCATAACGCATAACGCATAACGCAAAACGCATAACGTTAACGCATAACCCATAACGCATAAGGCTTGATGCATGACGCATATCGCATATCGCATAACGCATAAGGCTTGATGCATGACGCATATCGCATAACGCATAAGGCATAACGCACAATACATAACGTATAACGCATTATGCATAACGCATAACGCATAACGCATAACGCATAACGCATAACGCATATCGCATAACACATACGCATAACGCATAACGCATAACGCATAACGCATAACGCATAACCATAACGCATAACGCATAACGCATAACCCATAACGCATAACGCATAACGCATAACGCATAACGTATAACGCATAACGCATACCGTATAACGCATAATGCATAACGCATAAAGCATAACGCATAACGCATAACGCATAACGCATAACGCATAACGCATAACGCATAACGCATAACGCATAACGCATAACGCATAACGCATAACGCATAACGCATAACGCATAACGCATAACGCATAACGCATAACGCATAACGCATAACGCATAACGCATAACGCATAACGCATAACGCATAACGCATAACGCATAACGCATATCGTGTAACACATACGCATAACGCATAAGGCATTACGCATTACGCATAACTTATAACTCATAACTCATAACGAATAACGCATAACGCAAAATGAATAACGCATAAAGCATAACGCATAACCCATAACCCATAACGCACAACGCATAAGGCATAATGCACAACACATAACGAATACCGCAAAACGCATAACGCATAACGCATATCGCATAACGCGTAACTCATAACGCATAACGCATAACGCATAACGCACACCGTATAACGCATAACGCATAACGCATAACGCAAACGTATAGCGCACAACGCATAATGCATAAACCATAACCCTTACTTCATAACGCATTACGCATAATGCACAACGCATAACGAACACCGGAAAACCCATAACGCCTAACGCATAACGGATCACGAATAACGCATAATGCATAACGCATAACGCATAACGCATAACGCATAACGCATAACGCATAACGCATAACGCATAACGCATAACGCATAACGCATAACGCATAACGCATAACGCATAACGCATAACGCATAACGCACAACGCATAACGCATAACGCATAACGCATAACGCATAACGCATATCGCATAACGCATAACGCATAACGCATAACGCATAACGCATAACGCATAACGCATAACGCATAACGCATAACGCA
Organism: Lasioglossum morio; assembly: GCA_916610235.2. Classification (NCBI taxonomy): domain Eukaryota; kingdom Metazoa; phylum Arthropoda; class Insecta; order Hymenoptera; family Halictidae; genus Lasioglossum; species Lasioglossum morio. The sequence continues at coordinate 3,177,319 of CAKAJA020000423.1, forward strand.
TAACGCATAACGCATAACGCATAACGCATAACGCATAACGCATAACGCATAACGCATAACGCAAAACGCATAACGTTAACGCATAACCCATAACGCATAAGGCTTGATGCATGACGCATATCGCATATCGCATAACGCATAAGGCTTGATGCATGACGCATATCGCATAACGCATAAGGATAACGCATAATACATAACGTATAACGCATTATGCATAACGCATAACGCATAACGCATAACGCATAACGCATAACGCATAACGCATATCGCATAACGCATAACGCATAACGCATAACGCATAACGCATAACGCATAACGCATAACGCATAACGCATAACGCATAACGCATAACGCATAACGCATAACGCATAACGCATAACGCATAACGCATAACGCATAACGCATAACGCATAACGCATAACGCATAACGCATAACGCATAACCATAACGCATAACGCATAACCCATAACGCATAACGCATAACGCATAACGCATAACGCATACCGTATAACGCATAATGCATAACGCATAACGCATAACGCATAACGCATAACGTATAACGCATAACGCATAACGCATAACGCATAACGCATAACGCATAACACATAACGCATAACGTATAACGCATAACGCATAACCATAACGCATAACGCATAACCCATAACGCATAACGCATAACGCATAACGTATAACGCATAACGCATACCGTATAACGCATAATGCATAACGCATAAAGCAAAACGCATAACGCAAACGTATAACGCACAACGCATAACGTATAACGCATAACGCATAACGCATAACGCATAACGCATAACGCATAACGCATAACGCATAACGCAGAACGCATAACCATAACGCATAACGCATAACCCATAACGCATAACGCATAACGCATAACGCATAACGCATAACGCATAACGCATAACGCATAACGCATAACGCATAACGCATAACGCATAACGCATAACGCATAACGCATAACGCACAACGCATAACGCATAACGCATAACGCATAACGCATAACGCATATCGCATAACGCATAACGCATAACGCATAACGCATAACGCATAACGCACAACGCATAACGAACACCGGAAAACCCATAACGCCTAACGCATAACGGATCACGAATAACGCATAATGCATAACGCATAACGCATAACGCATAACGCATAACGCATAACGCATAACGCATAACGCATAACGCATAACGCATAACGCATAACGCACAACGCATAACGCATAACGCATAACGCATAACGCAAACGTATAGCGCACAACGCATAATGCATAAACCATAACCCTTACTTCATAACGCATTACGCATAATGCACAACGCATAACGAACACCGGAAAACCCATAACGCCTAACGCATAACGGATCACGAATAACGCATAATGCATAACGCATAACGCATAACGCATAACGCATAACGCATAACGCATAACGCATAACGCATAACGCATAACGCATAACGCATAACGCATAACGCATAACGCATAACGCATAACGCATAACGCATAACGCACAACGCATAACGCATAACGCATAACGCATAACGCATAACGCATATCGCATAACGCATAACGCATAACGCATAACGCATAACGCATAACGCATAACGCATAACGCATAACGCATAACGCATAACGCATAACGCATAACGCATAACGCATAACGCATAACGCATAACGCATAACGCATAACGCAAAACGCATAACGTTAACGCATAACCCATAACGCATAAGGCTTGATGCATGACGCATATCGCATATCGCATAACGCATAAGGCTTGATGCATGACGCATATCGCATAACGCATAAGGATAACGCATAATACATAACGTATAACGCATTATGCATAACGCATAACGCATAACGCATAACGCATAACGCATAACGCATAACGCATATCGCATAACGCATAACGCATAACGCATAACGCATAACGCATAACGCATAACGCATAACGCATAACGCATAACGCATAACGCATAACGCATAACGCATAACGCATAACGCATAACGCATAACGCATAACGCATAACGCATAACGCATAACGCATAACGCATAACGCATAACCATAACGCATAACGCATAACCCATAACGCATAACGCATAACGCATAACGCATAACGCATACCGTATAACGCATAATGCATAACGCATAACGCATAACGCATAACGCATAACGTATAACGCATAACGCATAACGCATAACGCATAACGCATAACGCATAACACATAACGCATAACGTATAACGCATAACGCATAACCATAACGCATAACGCATAACCCATAACGCATAACGCATAACGCATAACGTATAACGCATAACGCATACCGTATAACGCATAATGCATAACGCATAAAGCAAAACGCATAACGCAAACGTATAACGCACAACGCATAACGTATAACGCATAACGCATAACGCATAACGCATAACGCATAACGCATAACGCATAACGCATAACGCAGAACGCATAACCATAACGCATAACGCATAACCCATAACGCATAACGCATAACGCATAACGCATAACGCATAACGTATAACGCATAACGCATACCGTATAACGCATAATGCATAACGCATAACGCATAACGTATAACGCATAACGCATAACGCATAACGCATAACGCATAACGCATAACACATAACGCATAACGTATAACGCATAACGCATAACCATAACGCATAACGCATAACCCATAACGCATAACGCATAACGCATAACGTATAACGCATAACGCATAACGTATAACGCATAACGCATACCGTATAACGCATAATGCATAACGCATAAAGCATAACGCATAACGCATAACGCATAACGCATAACGCATAACGCAAACGTATAGCGCACAACGCATAATGCATAAACCATAACCCTTACTTCATAACGCATAACGCATAATGCACAACGCATAACGAACACCGGAAAACCCATAACGCCTAACGCATAACGGATCACGAATAACGCATAATGCATAACGCATAAAGCATAACGCATAACGCATAACGCATAACGCATAACGCATAACGCATAACGCATAACGCATAACGCATAACGCATAACGCATAACGCATAACGCAACGTATAACGCACAACGCATAACGCATAACGCATAACGCATAACGCATAACGCATAACGCATAACGCATAACGCATAACGCATAACGCATAACGCATAACGCATAACGCATAACGCATAACGCATAACGCATAACGCATAACGCATAACGCATAACGCATAACGCATAACGCATAACGCATAACGCATAACGCATAACGCATAACGCATAACGCATAACGCATAACGCATAACCATAACGCATAACGCATAACCCATAACGCATAACGCATAACGCATAACGCATAACGCATACCGTATAACGCATAATGCATAACGCATAACGCATAACGCATAACGCATAACGCATAACGTATAACGCATAACGCATAACGCATAACGCATAACGCATAACACATAACGCATAACGTATAACGCATAACGCATAACCATAACGCATAACGCATAACCCATAACGCATAACGCATAACGCATAACGTATAACGCATAACGCATACCGTATAACGCATAATGCATAACGCATAAAGCAAAACGCATAACGCAAACGTATAACGCACAACGCATAACGTATAACGCATAACGCATAACGCATAACGCATAACGCATAACGCATAACGCATAACGCATAACGCATAACGCATAACGCATAACGCATAACGCATAACGCATAACGCATAACGCATAACGCATAACGTATAACGCATAACGCATACCGTATAACGCATAATGCATAACGCATAAAGCATAACGTATAACGCATAACGCATAACGCATAACGCATAACGCATAACGCATAACGCATAACGCATAACGCATAACGCATAACGCATAACGCATAACGCATAACGCATAACGCATAACGCATAACGCATAACGCATAACGCATAACGCATAACGCATAACGCATAACGCATAACGCATATCGCATAACGCATAACGCATAACGCATAACGCATAACGCATAACGCATAACGCATAACGCATAACGCATAACGCATAACGCATAACGCATATCGTGTAACACATACGCATAACGCATAAGGCATTACGCATTACGCATAACTTATAACTCATAACTCATAACGAATAACGCATAACGCAAAATGAATAACGCATAAAGCATAACGCATAACCCATAACCCATAACGCACAACGCATAAGGCATAATGCACAACACATAACGAATACCGCAAAACGCATAACGCATAACGCATATCGCATAACGCGTAACTCATAACGCATAACGCATAACGCATAACGCACACCGTATAACTCATAACGCATAACGCATAACGCAAACGTATAGCGCACAACGCATAATGCATAAACCATAACCCTTACTTCATAACGCATAACGCATAATGCACAACGCATAACGAACACCGGAAAACCCATAACGCCTAACGCATAACGGATCACGAATAACGCATAATGCATAACGCATAACGCATAACGCATAACGCATAACGCATAACGCATAACGCATAACGCATAACGCATAACGCATAACGCATAACGCATAACGCATAACGCATAACGCATAACGCATAACGCATAACGCATAACGTATAACGCATAACGCATAACGCATAACGCATAACGCATAACGCATATCGCATAACGCATAACGCATAACGCATAACGCATAACGCATAACGCATAACGCATAACGCATAACGCATAACGCATAACGCATAACGCATAACGCATAACGCATAACGCATAACGCATAACGCATAACGCAAAACGCATAACGTTAACGCATAACCCATAACGCATAAGGCTTGATGCATGACGCATATCGCATATCGCATAACGCATAAGGCTTGATGCATGACGCATATCGCATAACGCATAAGGATAACGCATAATACATAACGTATAACGCATTATGCATAACGCATAACGCATAACGCATAACGCATAACGCATAACGCATAACGCATAACGCATATCGCATAACACATACGCATAACGCATAACGCATAACGCATAACGCATAACGCATAACGCATAACGCATAACGCATAACCATAACGCATAACGCATAACCCATAACGCATAACGCATAACGCATAACGTATAACGCATAACGCATACCGTATAACGCATAATGCATAACGCATAAAGCATAACGCATAACGCATAACGCATAACGCATAACGCATAACGCAAACGTATAGCGCACAACGCATAATGCATAAACCATAACCCTTACTTCATAACGCATAACGCATAATGCACAACGCATAACGAACACCGGAAAACCCATAACGCCTAACGCATAACGGATCACGAATAACGCATAATGCATAACGCATAAAGCATAACGCATAACGCATAACGCATAACGCATAACGCATAACGCATAACGCATAACGCATAACGCATAACGCATAACGCATAACGCATAACGCAACGTATAACGCACAACGCATAACGCATAACGCATAACGCATAACGCATAACGCATAACGCATAACGCATAACGCATAACGCATAACGCATAACGCATAACGCATAACGCATAACGCATAACGCATAACGCATAACGCATAACGCATAACGCATAACGCATAACGCATAACGCATAACGCATAACCATAACGCATAACGCATAACCCATAACGCATAACGCATAACGCATAACGCATAACGCATACCGTATAACGCATAATGCATAACGCATAACGCATAACGCATAACGCATAACGCATAACGTATAACGCATAACGCATAACGCATAACGCATAACGCATAACACATAACGCATAACGTATAACGCATAACGCATAACCATAACGCATAACGCATAACCCATAACGCATAACGCATAACGCATAACGTATAACGCATAACGCATACCGTATAACGCATAATGCATAACGCATAAAGCAAAACGCATAACGCAAACGTATAACGCACAACGCATAACGTATAACGCATAACGCATAACGCATAACGCATAACGCATAACGCATAACGCATAACGCATAACGCATAACGCATAACGCATAACGCATAACGCATAACGCATAACCATAACGCATAACGCATAACCCATAACGCATAACGCATAACGCATAACGCATAACGCATAACGTATAACGCATAACGCATACCGTATAACGCATAATGCATAACGCATAACGCATAACGCATAACCATAACGCATAACGCATAACCCATAACGCATAACGCATAACGCATAACGCATAACGCATACCGTATAACGCATAATGCATAACGCATAACGCATACCGTATAACGCATAATGCATAACGCATAAAGCATAACGCATAACGCATAACGCATAACGCATAACACATAACGCATAACGTATAACGCATAACGCATAACCATAACGCATAACGCATAACCCATAACGCATAACGCATAACGCATAACGTATAACGCATAACGCATACCGTATAACGCATAATGCATAACGCATAAAGCAAAACGCATAACGCAAACGTATAACGCACAACGCATAACGTATAACGCATAACGCATAACGCATAACGCATAACGCATAACGCATAACGCATAACGCATAACGCATAACGCATAACCATAACGCATAACGCATAACCCATAACGCATAACGCATAACGCATAACGCATAACGCATAACGTATAACGCATAACGCATACCGTATAACGCATAATGCATAACACATAACGCATAACGCATAACGCATAACGCATAACGTATAACGCATAACGCATAACGCGTAACTCATAACACATAACGCATAACGCATAACGCACACCGTATAACGCATAACGCATAACGCATAACGCATAACGCATAAAGCATAACGCATAACGCATAACGCATAACGCATAACGCAAACGTATAGCGCACAACGCATAATGCATAAACCATAACCCTTACTTCATAACGCATAACGCATAATGCACAACGCATAACGAACACCGGAAAACCCATACCGCCTAACGCATAACGGATCGCGAATAACGCATAATCAATAACGAATAAAGCATAACGCATAACGCATAACGCATAACGCGTAACTCATAACACATAACGCATAACGCATAACGCACACCGTATAACGCATAACGCATAACGCATAACGCATAACGCATAAAGCATAACGCATAACGCATAACGCATAACGCATAATGCAAACGTATAACGCCCAACGCATAAAGCATAACGAACAACCCATAACGCATAATCCATAACGCCCAACGCATAAAGCATAACGAACAACCCATAACGCATAATCCATAACGCATAACGCATAACGCATAACGCATAACGCATAACGCATAACGCATAACGCATAACGCATAACGCATAACGCATATCGCATAACACATACGCATAAAGCATAAGGCATAACGCATTACGCATAATTTATAACTCATAACTCATAACGAATAACGCATAACGCATAACGCATAACGCATAACGCATAACGCATAACGCATAACGCATAACGCGTAACTCATAACGCATAACGCATAACGCATAACGCACACCGTATAACGCATAACGCATAACGCATAACGCATAACGCATACCGTATAACGCATAACGCATAACGCAAACGTATAGCGCACAACGCATAATGCATAAACCATAACCCTTACTTAATAACGCATAACGCATAATGCACAACGCATAACGAACACCGGAAAACCCATAACGCCTAACGCATAACGGATCACGAATAACGCATAAAGCATAACGCATAACGCATAACGCATAACGCATAACGCATAACGCATAACGCATAACGCATAACGCATAATGCATAACGCATAACGCATAACGCATAACGCATAACGCATAACGCATAACGCATAACGCAAAACGCATAACGTTAACGCATAACCCATAACGCATAAGGCTTGATGCATGACGCATATCGCATATCGCATAACGCATAAGGCTTGATGCATGACGCATATCGCATAACGCATAAGGCATAACGCATAATACATAACGTATAACGCATTATGCATAACGCATAACGCATAACGCATAACGCATAACGCATAACGCATAACGCATATCGCATAACACATACGCATAACGCATAACGCATAACGCATAACGCATAACGCATAACCATAACGCATAACGCATAACCCATAACGCATAACGCATAACGCATAACGCATAACGTATAACGCATAACGCATACCGTATAACGCATAATGCATAACGCATAAAGCATAACGCATAACGCATAACGCATAACGCATAACGCATAACGCATAACGCATAACGCATAACGCATAACGCATAACGCATAACGCATAACGCATAACGCATAACGCATAACGCATAACGCATAACGCATTACGCATAACTTATAACTCATAACTCATAACGCATAACGCATAACGCATAACGCATATCGCATAAAGCATAACGCATAACCCATAACCCATAACGCACAACGCATAAGGCATAATGCACAACGCATAACGAATACCGCAAAACGCATAACGCATAACGCATATCGCATAACGCGTAACTCATAACGCATAACGCATAACGCATAACGCACACCGTATAACGCATAACGCATAACGCATAACGCAAACGTATAGCGCACAACGCATAATGCATAAACCATAACCCTTACTTCATAACGCATAACGCATAATGCACAACGCATAACGAACACCGGAAAACCCATAACGCCTAACGCATAACGGATCACGAATAACGCATAATGCATAACGCATAACGCATAACGCATAACGCATAACGCATAACGCATAACGCATAACGCATAACGCATAACGCATAACGCATAACGCATAACGCATAACGCGTACCGCATAACGCATAACGCATAACGCATAACGCATAACGCATAACGCACAACGCATATCGCATAACGCATAACGCATAACGCATAACGCATAACGCATAACGCATAACGCATAACGCATAACGCATAACGCATAACGCATAACGCATATCGCATAACACATACGCATAACGCATAAGGCATAACGCATTACGCATAACTTATAACTCATAACTCATAACGAATAACGCATAACGCAAAATGAATAACGCATAAAGCATAACGCATAACCCATAACCCATAACGCACAACGCATAAGGCATAATGCACAACGCATAACGAATACCGCAAAACGCATAACGCCTAACGCATAACGCATAACGCATAACGCATAACGCATAACGCATAACGCATAACGCATAACGCGTAACTCATAACGCATAACGCATAACGCACAACGCATATCGCATAACGCATAACGCATAACGCATAACGCATAACGCATAACGCATGGCGCATAACTCAAAATGCATAACGCATAACGCTTAACGCATAACGCATAACGCATAACTCATATCGCATAACGCATAAATCATAACCCATAACGCACAACGCATAACGCATAATGCACAACGCATAACGAATACCGCAAAACGCATAACGCATAACGCATAACGCATAACTCATAACGCATAACGCATAACGCATAACGCACACCGTATAAGGCATAACGCATAACGCATAACGCATAAAGCATAACGCATAACGCATAACGCATAACGCATAACGGATCACACATAACGCATAACGCATAACGCATAACGCATAACGCATAACGCATAACGCATAACGCATAACGCATAACGCATAACGCATAATGCATAAAGCATAACGCATTACGCATAACTTATAACTCACAACTCATAAGGAGTAACGCATAACGCATAAAGCATAACGCATAACGCATAACGCATAACGCATAACGCATAACGCATAACGCATAACGCATAACGCATAACGCATAACGCATAACGGATCACGCATAACGCATAACGCATAACGCATAACGCATAACGCATAACGCATAAAGCATAACGCATAACGCGTAACGCATTACGCATAACTTATAACTCATAACTCATAAGGAGTAACGCATAACGCATAAAGCATAACGCATAACGCATAACGCATAACGTATAACGCATAACGCATAACGCATAACGCATAACGCATAATGCATAAAGCATAACGCATAACGCATAACTTATAACTCATTACTCATAACGAATAACGCATAACGCATAACGCATAACGCATAACGCATAATGCATAACGCATAACGCATAACGCATAACGCATAACGCATAACGCATAACGCATAACGCATACCGTATAACGCATAACGCCTAACGGATCAGGCATAACGCATAACGCATAATGCATAACACATAACGCATAACGCATAACGCATAACGCATAACGCATAACGCATAACGCATAACGCCTTACGGATCAGGCATAACGCATAACGCATAATGCATAACACATAACGCATACCGCATAACGCATAACGCATAACGCATAACGCATAACGCATAACACATAACGCATAACGCATAACGCATAACGCATAACGCATAACGCATAACGCATAACGCATAACGCATGTCGGATCACTCATAACGCATAACGCATAACGCATAAAGCATAAAGCATAACGTATAACGCATAACGCATATCGCATAACGCATAACGCATAACCCATAACGCATAACGCATAACGCATAACGCATAACGCATAACGCATAACGCATAACGCATAACGCATAACGCATAACGCATAACGCATAACGCATAACACATAACGCATAACGCATAACGCATAACGCACAACGCATATCGCATAACGCATAACGCATAACGCATAACGCATAACGCATAACGCATAACGCATAACGCATAACACATAACGCATAACGCATAACGCATAACGCATAACGCATAACGCATAACGCATAACGCATAACGCATGTCGGATCACTCATAACGCATAACGCATAACGCATAAAGCATAAAGCATAACGTATAACGCATAACGCATATCGCATAACGCATAACCCATAACGTATAACGCATAACGCATAACGCATAACGCATAACGCATAACGCATAACGCATAACGCATAACGCATAACGCATATCGCATAACGCATAACGCATAACGCATAACGCATAACGCAAAACGCATGGCGCATAACTCAAAATGCATAACGCATAACGCATAACGCATAACGCATAACGCATAACGCATGGCGCATAACTCAAAATGCATAACGCATAACGCATAACGCATAACGCATAACGCATAACGCATAACGCAGAACGCATAACGCATAACGCACAACGCATATCGCATAACGCATAACGCACAACGCATATCGCATAACGCATAACGCATAACGCATGGCGCATACCTCAAAATGCATAACGCATAACGCATAACGCATAACGCATAACGCATAACGCATAACGCTTATCGCATAACGCATAACGCATGACGTATAACGCATAACGCATACCGCATAACGCATAACGCATAATGCATAACGCATAACGCATGACGTATAACGCATAACGCATACCGCATAACGCATAACGCATAATGCATAACGCAAACGTATAACGCACAACGCATAACGCATAACGAACAACGGATAACGCATAACGCATAACGCATAACGAATACCGCTAAACGTATATCGCCTAACACATAACGGATCACGCATAACGCATAACGCATAACGTATAGAGCATAACGCATAACGCATAACGCATAACGCATACCGTATAACGCATAACGCATAACGCATAACGCATAACGCATAACGCATAACGCATAACGCATAACGCATAACGCATAACGCATAACGCATGACGCATAACGCACAACGCATAACGCATAACGCATAACGCATAACGCATAACGCACAACGCATATCGTATAACGCATAACGCATAACGCATAACGCATGGCGCATAACTCAAAATGCATAACGCATAACGCATAACGCATAACGCAAACGTATAACGCACAACGCATAACGAATACAGCAAAACGCATAATGCTTAACGCATAACGGATCACGCATAACGCATAACGCACAACGCATATCGCATAACGCATAACGCATAACGCATAACGCATGGCGCATAACTCAAAATGCATAACGCATAACGCATAACGCATAACGCATAACGCATAACGCATAACGCATAACGCATAACGCATAACGCATAACGCACAACGCATATCGCATAACGCATAACGCATGGCGCATAACTCAAAATGCATAACGCATAACGCATAACGCATAACGCATAACGCAAACGTATAACGCACAACGCATAACGAATACAACAAAACGCATAATGCTTAACGCATAACGCATAACGCATAACGCATAACGCATAACGCATATCGAATAACGCATAACGTGTAACTCATAACGCATAACGCATAAAGCATAATGCTTAACGCATAACGCATAACGCTTATCGCATAACGCATAACGCATAACGTATAACGCATAACGCATACCGTATAACGCATAACGCATAATGCATAACGCAAACGTATAACGCACAACGCATAACGAACAACGGATAACGCATAACGCATAACGCATAACGAATACCGCAAAACGTATATCGCCTAACACATAACGGATCACGCATAACGCATAACGCATAACGTATAGAGCATAACGCATAACGCATAACGCATAACGCATACCGTATGACGCATAACGCATAACGCATAACGCATAATGCATAACGAATAACGCATAACGCATATCGCATAAAACATAACGCATAACGCATAACGTACAACGTATAACGCATAACGCATAACGCATAACGCATAACGCATAACGCATAACGCATAACGCATAACGCATAACGCATAACGCATAACGCATAACGCATAACGCATGACGCATAACGCATAACGCATATCGCATAACACATAACGCATAACCCATAACGCATAACGCATAACGCATAACGCATAACGCATAACGCATAACGCATAACGCATAACGCATAACGCATAACGCAAAACGCATAACGCACAACGCATATCGCATAACGCATAACGCATAACGCATAACGCATAACGCATAACGCATAACGCATAACGCACAACGCATATCGCATAACGCATAACGCATAACGCATAACGCACAACGCATATCGCATAACGCATAACGCATAACGCATAACGCATAACGCATATCGAATAACGCATAACGTGTGACTCATAACGCATAACGCATAAAGCATAATGCATAACGCATAACGCATAACGCATAACGCATAACGCATAACGCATAACGCATAACGCATAACGCACAACGCATAACGCATAACGCATAACGCATAACGCATAACGCATAACGCACAACGCATAACGCATAACGCATAACGCATAACGCATAACGCATGGCGCATAACTCAAAATCCATAACGCATAACGCATAACGCATGGCGCATTACTCAAAATGCATAACGCATAACGCATAACGCATAACGCATAACGCATAACGCATAACGCATAACGCATAACGCACAACGCATATCGCATAACGCATAACGCATAACGCATAACGCATGGCGCATAACTGAAAATGCATAACGCATAACGCATAACGCATAACGCAAACGTATAACGCACAACGCATAACGAATACAGCAAAACGCATAATGCTTAACGCATAACGGATCACGCATAACGCATAACGCACAACGCATATCGCATAACGCATAACGCATAACGCATAACGCATGGCGCATAACTCAAAATACATAACGCATAACGCATAACGCATAACGCAAACGTATAACGCACAACGCATAACGAATACAGCAAAACGCATAATGCTTAACGCATAACGGATCACGCATAACGCATAACGCACAACGCATATCGCATAACGCATAACGCATAACGCATGGCGCATAACTCAAAATGCATAACGCATAACGCATAACGCATAACGCATAACGCATAACGCATAACGCATAACGCATAACGCATAACGCATAACGCATAACGCATAACGCACAACGCATATCGCATAACGCATAACGCCTAACTCAAAATGCATAACGCATAACGCATAACGCATAACGCATAACGCATAACGCAAACGTATAACGCACAACGCATAACGAATACAGCAAAACGCATAATGCTTAACGCATAACGGGTCACGCATAACGCATAACGCATAACGCATAACGCATAACGCATATCGAATAACGCATAACGTGTAACTCATAACGCATAACGCATAAAGCATAATGCTTAACGCATAACGCATAATGCTTATCGCATAACGCATAACGCATAACGTATAACCCATAACGCATACCGTATAACGCATAACGCATAATGCATAACGCAAACGTATAACGCACAACGCATAACGCATAACGAACAACGGATAACGCATAACGCATAACGCATAACGAATACCGCAAAACGTATATCGCCTAACACATAACGGATCACGCATAACGCATAACGCATAACGTATAGAGCATAACCCATAACGCATAACGCATAACGCATAACGCATACCGTATAACGCATAACGCATACCGTATAACGCATAACGCATAACGCATAACGCATAATGCATAACGAATAACGCATAACGCATATCGCATAAAACATAACGCATAACGCATAACGTACAACGTATAACGCATAACGCATAACGCATAACGCATAACGCATAACGCATAACGCATAACGCATAACGCATAACGCATAACGCATAACGCATGACGCATAACGCATAACGCATATCGCATAACACATAACGCATAACCCATAACGCATAACGCATAACGCATAACGCATAACGCATAACGCATAACGCAAAACGCATAATGCACAACGCATATCGCATAACGCATAACGCATAACGCATAACGCATAACGCATAAAGCATAACGCATAACACATAACGCATAACGCATAACGCATAACGCACAACGCATATCGCATAACGCATAACGCATAACGCATAACGCATAACGCATAACACATAACGCATAACGCATAACGCATAACGCACAACGCATATCGCATAACGCATAACGCATAACGCATAACGCATAACGCATAACGCACAACGCATATCGCATAACGCATAACGCATAACGCATAACGCATAACGCATAACGCATAACGCATATCTTATAACGCATAACGTGTGACTCATAACGCATAACGCTTAAAGCATAATGCATAACGCATAACGCATAACGCATAAAGCATAATGCTTAACGCATAACGCATAATGCTTATCGCATAACGCATAACGCATAACGTATAACCCATAACACATACCGTATAACGCATAACGCATAATGCATAACGCAAACGTATAACGCACAACGCATAACGCATAACGAACAACGGATAACGCATAACGCATAACGCATAACGAATACCGCAAAACGTATATCGCCTAACACATAACGGATCACGCATAACGCATAACGCATAACGTATAGAGCATAACGCATAACGCATAACGCATAACGCATAACGCATACCGTATAACGCATAACGCATAACGCATAACGCATAATGCATAACGAATAACGCATAACGCATATCGCATAAAACATAACGCATAACGCATAACGTACAACGTATAACGCATAACGCATAACGCATAACGCATAACGCATAACGCATAACGCATAACGCATAACGCATGACGCATAACGCATAACGCATATCGCATAACACATAACGCATAACCCATAACGCATAACGCATAACGCATAACGCATAACGCATAACGCATAACGCAAAACGCATAACGCACAACGCATATCGCATAACGCATAACGCATAACGCATAACGCATAACGCATAACGCATAACACATAACGCATAACGCATAACGCATAACGCACAACGCATATCGCATAACGCATAACGCATAACGCATAACGCATAACGCATAACGCACAACGCATATCGCATAACGCATAACGCATAACGCATAACGCATAACGCATAACGCATATCTTATAACGCATAACGTGTGACTCATAACGCATAACGCTTAAAGCATAATGCATAACGCATAACGCATAACGCATAACGCATAATGCATAACGCATTACGCATAACGCACAACGCATATCGCATAACGCATAACGCATAACGCATAACGCATGGCGCATAACTCAAAATGCATAACGCATAACGCATAACGCATATCGCATAACGCATAACGCATAACGCATAACGCACAACGCATATCGCATAACGCATAACGCATAACGCACAACGCATATCGCATAACACATAACGCATAACGCATAACGCATAACGCATAACGCATAACGCATAACGCATAACGCATAACGCATAACGCACAACGCATATCGCATAACGCATAACGCATAACGCATAACGCATAACGCATAACGCATAATGCATAAAGCATAACGCATAACGCATAACTTATAACTCATTACTCATAACGAATAACGCATAACGCATAACGCATAACGCATAACGCATAACGCATAATGCATAACGCATAACGCATAACGCATAACGCATAACGCATAACGCATAACGCATAACGCATAACGCATAACGCATAACGCATATCGCATAACGCATAACGCATAACGCATAACGCATAACGCATAACGCATAAAGCATAACGCATAACGCATAACGCAAACGTATAACGCACAACGCATAACGCATAACGCATAACGCAAAACGCATAACGCATAACGCATAACGCATAACGCATAACGCATAACGCATAAAGCATAACGCATAACGCATAACTTATAACTCATTACTCATAACGAATAACGCATAACGCATAACGCATAACGGATAACGCATATCGCATAACGCGTAACGCATAATGCATAACGCATAAAGCATAACGCATAACGCATAACGCATAACCCCTAACGCATAACGCATAACGTATAACTCATAACGCATAACGCATAACACATAACGCATAACACATAATGCACAACGCATTACGAATACAGCAAAACGCATAACGCTTAACGCATAACGGATCACGCATAACGCATAACGCATTATGCATAACGCATAACGCATAACGCATAATGCATAACGCATAAAGCGTAACGCATAACGCATAACGCATAAAGCATAACACATAACGCATAACTCATAATGCACAACGCATAACGAATACAGCAAAACGCATAACGCTTAACGCATAAAGCATAACGCATAACGCATAATGCATAACGCATAACGCATAACGCATAACGCATAACGCATAACGCATAACGTATAACGTATAACGCATACCGCATTACGCATAACTTATAACTCATAACTCATAAGGAGTAACGCATAACGCATAAAGCATAACGCATAACGCATAAAGCATAACGCATAACGCATAACGCATAACTCATTACTCATAACGAATAACGCATAACGCATAACTTATAACTCATTACTCATAACTCATAACGCATAACGCATAAAGCATAACGCATAACGCATAACGGATAAAGCATAATGCATAACGCATAACGCATAACGCATTACGCATAACTTATAACCCATAACTCATAAGGAGTAACGCATAACGCATAAAGCATAACGCATGAAGCATAACGCATAACGCATAACGCATAACGCATAACGCATAACGCATAACGTATAACGTATAACGCATACCGCATTACGCATAACTTATAACTCATAACTCATAAGGAGTAACGCATAACGCATAAAGCATAACGCATAACGCATAAAGCATAACGCATAACGCATAACGCATAACTCATTACTCATAACGAATAACGCATAACGCATAACTTATAACTCATTACTCATAACTCATAACGCATAACGCATAAAGCATAACGCATAACGCATAACGCATAACGCATAATGCATAAAGCATAACGCATAACGCATAACTTATAACTCATTACTCATAACGAATAACGCATAACGCATAACGCATAACGCATAACGCATAATGCATAACGCATAACGCATAACGCATAACGCATAACGCATAACGCATAACGCATAACGCATACCGTATAACGCATAACGCCTAACGGATCAGGCATAACGCATAACGCATAATGCATAACACATAACGCATAACGCATAACGCATAACGCATAACGCATAACGCATAACGCATAACGCATAACGCCTTACGGATCAGGCATAACGCATAACGCATAATGCATAACACATAACGCATACCGCATAACGCATAACGCATAACGCATAACGCATAACGCATAACACATAACGCATAACGCATAACGCATAACGCATAACCCATAACGCATAACGCATAACGCATAACGCATAACGCATAACGCATAACGCATAACGCATAACGCATAACGCATAACGCATAACACATAACGCATAACGCATAACGCATAACGCACAACGCATATCGCATAACGCATAACGCATAACGCATAACGCATAACGCATAACGCATAACGCATAACGCATAACGCATAACACATAACGCATAACGCATAACGCATAACGCATAACGCATAACGCATAACGCATAACGCATAACGCATAACGCATGTCGGATCACTCATAACGCATAACGCATAACGCATAAAGCATAAAGCATAACGTATAACGCATAACGCATATCGCATAACGCATAACCCATAACGCATAACGCATAACGCATAACGCATAACGCATAACGCATAACGCATAACGCATAACGCATAACGCATAACGCATAACGCATAACGCACAACGCATATCGCATAACGCATAACGCATAACGCATAACGCATAACGCAAAACGCATGGCGCATAACTCAAAATGCATAACGCATAACGCATAACGCATAACGCATAACGCATAACGCATAACGCATGGCGCATAACTCAAAATGCATAACGCATAACGCATAACGCATAACGCATAACGCATAACGCATAACGCATAACGCATAACGCATAACGCATAACGCATAACGCATAACGCAGAACGCATAACGCATAACGCACAACGCATATCGCATAACGCATAACGCACAACGCATATCGCATAACGCATAACGCATAACGCATGGCGCATACCTCAAAATGCATAACGCATAACGCATAACGCATAACGCATAACGCATAACGCTTATCGCATAACGCATAACGCATGACGTATAACGCATAACGCATACCGCATAACGCATAACGCATAATGCATAACGCATAACGCATAACGCATAATGCATAACGCAAACGTATAACGCACAACGCATAACGCATAACGAACAACGGATAACGCATAACGCATAACGCATAACGAATACCGCTAAACGTATATCGCCTAACACATAACGGATCACGCATAACGCATAACGCATAACGTATAGAGCATAACGCATAACGCATAACGCATAACGCATACCGTATAACGCATAACGCATAACGCATAACGCATAACGCATAACGCATAACGCATAACGCATAACGCATAACGCATAACGCATGACGCATAACGCATAACGCATAACGCATAACGCATAACGCATAACGCATAACGCACAACGCATATCGTATAACGCATAACGCATAACGCATAACGCATGGCGCATAACTCAAAATGCATAACGCATAACGCATAACGCATAACGCAAAAGTATAACGCACAACCCATAACGAATACAGCAAAACGCATAATGCTTAACGCATAACGGATCACGCATAACGCATAACGCACAACGCATATCGCATAACGCATAACGCATAACGCATAACGCATGGCGCATAACTCAAAATGCATAACGCATAACGCATAACGCATAACGCATAACGCATAACGCATAACGCATAACGCATAACGCATAACGCATAACGCACAACGCATATCGCATAACGCATAACGCATGGCGCATAACTCAAAATGCATAACGCATAACGCATAACGCATAACGCATAACGCAAACGTATAACGCACAACGCATAACGAATACAGCAAAACGCATAATGCTTAACGCATAACGCATAACGCATAACGCATAACGCATAACGCATATCGAATAACGCATAACGTGTAACTCATAACGCATAACGCATAAAGCATAATGCTTAACGCATAACGCATAACGCTTATCGCATAACGCATAACGCATAACGTATAACGCATAACGCATACCGTATAACGCATAACGCATAATGCATAACGCAAACGTATAACGCACAACGCATAACGAACAACGGATAACGCATAACGCATAACGCATAACGAATACCGCAAAACGTATATCGCCTAACACATAACGGATCACGCATAACGCATAACGCATAACGTATAGAGCATAACGCATAACGCATAACGCATAACGCATACCGTATAACGCATAACGCATAACGCATAACGCATAATGCATAACGAATAACGCATAACGCATATCGCATAAAACATAACGCATAACGCATAACGTACAACGTATAACGCATAACGCATAACGCATAACGCATAACGCATAACGCATAACGCATAACGCATAACGCATAACGCATAACGCATAACGCATGACGCATAACGCATAACGCATATCGCATAACACATAACGCATAACCCATAACGCATAACGCATAACGCATAACGCATAACGCATAACGCATAACGCATAACGCATAACGCATAACGCATAACGCATAACGCAAAACGCATAACGCACAACGCATATCGCATAACGCATAACGCATAACGCATAACGCATAACGCATAACGCATAACGCATAACGCATAACGCACAACGCATATCGCATAACGCATAACGCATAACGCATAACGCACAACGCATATCGCATAACGCATAACGCATAACGCATAACGCATAACGCATATCGAATAACGCATAACGTGTGACTCATAACGCATAACGCATAAAGCATAATGCATAACGCATAACGCATAACGCATAACGCATAACGCATAACGCATAACGTGTGACTCATAACGCATAACGCATAAAGCATAATGCATAACGCATAACGCATAACGCATAACGCATAACGCATAACGCATAACGCATAACGCACAACGCATAACGCATAACGCATAACGCATAACGCATAACGCATAACGCACAACGCATAACGCATAACGCATAACGCATAACGCATAACGCATGGCGCATAACTCAAAATCCATAACGCATAACGCATAACGCATGGCGCATTACTCAAAATGCATAACGCATAACGCATAACGCATAACGCATAACGCATAACGCATAACGCACAACGCATATCGCATAACGCATAACGCATAACGCATAACGCATGGCGCATAACTGAAAATGCATAACGCATAACGCATAACGCAAACGTATAACGCACAACGCATAACGAATACAGCAAAACGCATAATGCTTAACGCATAACGGATCACGCATAACGCATAACGCACAACGCATATCGCATAACGCATAACGCATAACGCATAACGCATGGCGCATAACTCAAAATACATAACGCATAACGCATAACGCATAACGCAAACGTATAACGCACAACGCATAACGAATACAGCAAAACGCATAATGCTTAACGCATAACGGATCACGCATAACGCATAACGCACAACGCATATCGCATAACGCATAACGCATAACGCATGGCGCATAACTCAAAATGCATAACGCATAACGCATAACGCATAACGCATAACGCATAACGCATAACGCATAACGCATAACGCATAACGCATAACGCATAACGCATAACGCACAACGCATATCGCATAACGCATAACGCATAACTCAAAATGCATAACGCATAACGCATAACGCATAACGCATAACGCATAACGCAAACGTATAACGCACAACGCATAACGAATACAGCAAAACGCATAATGCTTAACGCATAACGGGTCACGCATAACGCATAACGCATAACGCATAACGCATAACGCATATCGAATAACGCATAACGTGTAACTCATAACGCATAACGCATAAAGCATAATGCTTAACGCATAACGCATAATGCTTATCGCATAACGCATAACGCATAACGTATAACCCATAACGCATACCGTATAACGCATAACGCATAATGCATAACGCAAACGTATAACGCACAACGCATAACGCATAACGAACAACGGATAACGCATAACGCATAACGCATAACGAATACCGCAAAACGTATATCGCCTAACACATAACGGATCACGCATAACGCATAACGCATAACGTATAGAGCATAACCCATAACGCATAACGCATAACGCATAACGCATACCGTATAACGCATAACGCATAACGCATAACGCATAATGCATAACGAATAACGCATAACGCATATCGCATAAAACATAACGCATAACGCATAACGTACAACGTATAACGCATAATGCATAACGCATAACGCATAACGCATAACGCATAACGCATAACGCATAACGCATAACGCATAACGCATAACGCATGACGCATAACGCATAACGCATATCGCATAACACATAACGCATAACCCATAACGCATAACGCATAACGCATAACGCATAACGCATAACGCATAACGCATAACGCAAAACGCATAATGCACAACGCATATCGCATAACGCATAACGCATAACGCATAACGCATAACGCATAACGCATAACGCATAACACATAACGCATAACGCATAACGCATAACGCACAACGCATATCGCATAACGCATAACGCATAACGCATAACGCATAACGCATAACACATAACGCATAACGCATAACGCATAACGCACAACGCATATCGCATAACGCATAACGCATAACGCATAACGCATAACGCATAACGCACAACGCATATCGCATAACGCATAACGCATAACGCATAACGCATAACGCATAACGCATAACGCATATCTTATAACGCATAACGTGTGACTCATAACGCATAACGCTTAAAGCATAATGCATAACGCATAACGCATAACGCATAAAGCATAATGCTTAACGCATAACGCATAATGCTTATCGCATAACGCATAACGCATAACGTATAACCCATAACGCATACCGTATAACGCATAACGCATAATGCATAACGCAAACGTATAACGCATAACGCATAACGCATAACGCATAACGCATAACGCATAACGCATGACGCATAACGCATAACGCATATCGCATAACACATAACGCATAACCCATAACGCATAACGCATAACGCATAACGCATAACGCATAACGCATAACGCATAACGCAAAACGCATAACGCACAACGCATATCGCATAACGCATAACGCATAACGCATAACGCATAACGCATAACGCATAACGCATAACACATAACGCATAACGCATAACGCATAACGCACAACGCATATCGCATAACGCATAACGCATAACGCATAACGCATAACGCATAACGCACAACGCATATCGCATAACGCATAACGCATAACGCATAACGCATAACGCATAACGCATAACGCATAACGCATATCGCATAACACATAACGCATAACCCATAACGCATAACGCATAACGCATAACGCATAACGCATAACGCATAACGCATAACGCAAAACGCATAACGCACAACGCATATCGCATAACGCATAACGCATAATGCATAACGAATAACGCATAACGCATAACGCATAACGCATAACGCATAACGCATAACGCATAACACATAACGCATAACGCATAACGCATAACGCACAACGCATATCGCATAACGCATAACGCATAACGCATAACGCATAACGCATAACGCACAACGCATATCGCATAACGCATAACGCATAACGCATAACGCATAACGCATAACGCATAACGCATATCTTATAACGCATAACGTGTGACTCATAACGCATAACGCTTAAAGCATAATGCATAACGCATAACGCATAACGCATAACGCATAATGCATAACGCATTACGCATAACGCACAACGCATATCGCATAACGCATAACGCATAACGCATAACGCATGGCGCATAACTCAAAATGCATAACGCATAACGCATAACGCATATCGCATAACGCATAACGCATAACGCATAACGCACAACGCATATCGCATAACGCATAACGCATAACGCACAACGCATATCGCATAACGCATAACGCATAACGCATAACGCATAACGCATAACGCATAACGCATAACGCATAACGCATAACGCACAACGCATATCGCATAACGCATAACGCATAACGCATAACGCATAACGCATAACGCATAATGCATAAAGCATAACGCATAACGCATAACTTATAACTCATTACTCATAACGAATAACGCATAACGCATAACGCATAACGCATAACGCATAATGCATAACGCATAACGCATAACGCATAACGCATAACGCATAACGCATAACGCATAACGCATAACGCATAACGCATATCGCATAACGCATAACGCATAACGCATAACGCATAACGCATAACGCATAAAGCATAACGCATAACGCATAACGCAAACGTATAACGCACAACGCATAACGCATAACGCATAACGCAAAACGCATAACGCATAACGCATAACGCATAACGCATAACGCATAACGCATAAAGCACAACGCATAACGCATAACTTATAACTCATTACTCATAACGAATAACGCATAACGCATAACGCATAACGGATAACGCATATCGCATAACGCGTAACGCATAATGCATAACGCATAAAGCATAACGCATAACGCATAACGCATAACCCCTAACGCATAACGCATAACGTATAACTCATAACGCATAACGCATAACACATAACGCATAACACATAATGCACAACGCATTACGAATACAGCAAAACGCATAACGCTTAACGCATAACGGATCACGCATAACGCATAACGCATTATGCATAACGCATAACGCATAACGCATAATGCATAACGCATAAAGCGTAACGCATAACGCATAACGCATAAAGCATAACACATAACGCATAACTCATAATGCACAACGCATAACGAATACAGCAAAACGCATAACGCTTAACGCATAACGCATAACGCATAACGCATAATGCATAACGCATAACGCATAACGCATAACGCATAACGCATAACGCATAACGTATAACGTATAACGCATACCGCATTACGCATAACTCATAACGCATAACGCATAAAGCATAACGCATAACGCATAACGCATAACTCATTACTCATAACGAATAACGCATAACGCATAACTTATAACTCATTACTCATAACTCATAACGCATAACGCATAAAGCATAACGCATAACGCATAACGGATAAAGCATAATGCATAACGCATAACTCATAACGCATTACGCATAACTTATAACCCATAACTCATAAGGAGTAACGCATAACGCATAAAGCATAACGCATGAAGCATAACGCATAACGCATAACTTATAACTCATTACTCATAACGAATAACGCATAACGCATAAGGCATAACGCATAACGCATAACGCATAACGCATAACGCATAACGCATAACGCATCACGTATAACGGATAACGCATATCGCATAACGCGTAACGCATAATGCATAAAGCATAAAGCATAACGCATAACGCATAACGCATAACCCCTAACGCATAACGCATAACGTATAACTCATAACGCATAACGCATAACACATAACGCATAACACATAATGCACAACGCATTACGAATACAGCAAAACGCATAACGCTTAACGCATAACGGATCACGCATAACGCATAACGCATAATGCATAACGCATAACGCATAACGCATAATGCATAACGCATAAAGCGTAACGCATAACGCATAACGCATAAAGCATTACACATAACGCATAACTCATAATGCACAACGCATAACGAATACAGCAAAACGCATAACGCTTAACGCATAACGCATAACGCATAACGCATAATGCATAACGCATAACGCATAACGCATAACGCATAACGCATAACGCATAACGTATAACGTATAACGCATACCGCATTACGCATAACTTATAACTCATAACTCATAAGGAGTAACGCATAACGCATAAAGCATAACGCATAACGCATAAAGCATAACGCATAACGCATAACTTATAACTCATTACTCATAACGAATAACGCATAACGCATAACTTATAACTCATTACTCATAACTCATAACGCATAACGCATAAAGCATAACGCATAACGCATAACGGATAAAGCATAATGCATAACGCATAACGCATAACGCATTACGCATAACTTATAACCCATAACTCATAAGGAGTAACGCATAACGCATAAAGCATAACGCATGAAGCATAACGCATAACGCATAACTTATAACTCATTACTCATAACGAATAACGCATAACGCATAAGGCATAACGCATAACGCATAACGCATAACGCATAACGCATAACGCATAACGCATAACGCATAACGCATAACGCATAACGCATAACGCATAACGCATAACGCATAACGCATAACGCATAACGCATAACGCATAATGCATAAAGTATAACGCATAACGCATAACGCATAACTTATAACTCATTACTCATAACGAATAACGCATAACGCATAACGCATAACGCATAACGCATAATGCATAACGCATAACGCATAACGCATAACGCATAACGCATAACGCATAACGCATAACGCATAACGCAAACGTATAACGCACAATTCATAACGCATAACGCATAACGCAAAACGCATAACGCATAACGCATAACGCATAACGCATAACGCATAACGCATAACGCATAACGCATAACGCATAACGCTTAACGCATAACGCATAACGCATAACGCATAAAGCATAACGCATAACGCATAACGCATAACTTATAACTCATTACGCATAACGAATAACGCATAACGCATAACGCATAACGCATAACGCATAACGCATAACGCCTTACGGATCAGGCATAACGCATAACGCATAATGCATAACACATAACGCATACCGCATAACGCATAACGCATAACACATAACGCATAACGCATAACACATAACGCATAACGCATAACGCATAACGCATAACGCATAACGCATAACGCATAACGCATGTCGGATCACTCATAACGCATAACGCATAACGCATAAAGCATAAAGCATAACGTATAACGCATAACGCATATCGCATAACGCATAACGCATAACCCATAACGCATAACGCATAACGCATAACGCATAACGCATAACGCATAACGCATAACGCATAACGCATAACGCATAACGCATAACGCATAACGCATAACGCACAACGCATAACGCATAACGCATAACGCATAACGCATAACGCAAAACGCATGGCGCATAACTCAAAATGCATAACGCATAACGCATAACGCATAACGCATAAAGCATAACGCATAACGCATAACGCATAACGCATAACGCACAACGCATATCGCATAACGCATAACGCACAACGCATATCGCATAACGCATAACGCATAACGCATAACGCATGGCGCATACCTCAAAATGCATAACGCATAACGCATAACGCATAACGCATAACGCATAACGCATAACGCACAACGCATATCGCATAACGCATAACGCATAACGCATAACGCATGGCGCATAACTCAAAATGCATAACGCATAACGCATAACGCATAACGCAAACGTATAACGCACAACGCATAACGAATACAGCAAAACGCATAATGCTTAACGCATAACGGATCACGCATAACGCATAACGCACAACGCTTATCGCATAACGCATAACGCATAACGCATAACGCATAGCGCAAAACTCAAAATGCATAACGCATAACGCATAACGCATAACGCATAACGCATAACGCATAACGCATAACGCATAACGCATAACGCATAACGCATAACGCACAACGCATATCGCATAACGCATAACGCATGGCGCATAACTCAAAATGCATAACGCATAACGCATAACGCATAACGCATAACGCATAACGCAAACGTATAACGCACAACGCATAACGAATACAGCAAAACGCATAATGCTTAACGCATAACGGATCACGCATAACGCATAACGCATAACGCATATCGAATAACGCATAACGTGTAACTGATAACGCATAACGCATAAAGCATAATGCTTAACGCATAACGCATAACGCTTATCGCATAACGCATAACGCATGACGTATAACGCATAACGCATACCGCATAACGCATAACGCATAATGCATAACGCAAACGTATAACGCACAACGCATAACGCATAACGAACAACGGATAACGCATAACGCATAACGCATAACGAATACCGCAAAACGTATATCGCCTAACACATAACGGATCACGCATAACGCATAACGCATAACGTATAGAGCATAACGCATAACGCATAACGCATAACGCATACCGTATAACGCATAACGCATAACGCATAACGCATAACGCATAACGCATAACGCATAACGCATAACGCATAACGCATAACGCATAACGCATAACGCATGACGCATAACGCATAACGCATAACGCATAACGCATAACGCATAACGCATAACGCACAACGCATATCGCATAACGCATAACGCATAACGCATAACGCATGGCGCATAACTCAAAATGCATAACGCATAACGCATAACGCAAACGTATAACGCACAACGCATAACGAATACAGCAAAACGCATAATGCTTAACGCATAACGGATCACGCATAACGCATAACGCACAACGCATATCGCATAACGCATAACGCATAACGCATAACGTATAGAGCATAACGCATAACGCATAACGCATAACGCATACCGTATAACGCATAACGCATTACGCATAACGCATATCGCATAACGCATAACGCACAACGCATATCGCATAACGCATAACGCACAACGCATATCGCATAACGCATAACGCCCAACGCATATCGCATAACGCATAACGCATGGCGCATAACTCAAAATGCATAACGCATAACGCATAACGCATAACGCATAACGCATAACGCATAACGCATAACGCAAACGTATAACGCATGGCGCATACCTCAAAATGCATAACGCATAACGCATAACGCATAACGCATAACGCATAACGCATAACGCATAACGCATAACGCATAACGCATAACGCATAACGCATAACGCATAACGCATAACGCACAACGCATATCGCATAACGCATAACGCATAACGCATAACGCATAACGCATGGCGCATAACTCAAAATGCATAACGCATAACGCATAACGCAAACGTATAACGCACAACGCATAACGAATACAGCAAAACGCATAATGCTTAACGCATAACGCATAACGCATAACGCATAACGCACAACGCATATCGCATAACGCATAACGCATAACGCATAACGCATGGCGCATATCGCATAACGCATAACGCATAACGCATAACGCATAACGCATAACGCATAACGCATAACGCACAACGCATAACGCATAACGCATAACGCATGGCGCATAACTCAAAATGCATAACGCATAACGCATAACGCATAACGCATAACGCATAACGCATAACGCATAACGCATAACGCATGTCGAATAACGCATAACGTGTAACTCATAACGCATAACGCATGGCGCATAACTCAAAATGCATAACGCATAACGCATAACGCATATCGCATAACGCATATCGCATAACGCATAACGCATAACGCACAACGCATATCGCATAACGCATAACGCATAACGCATGGCGCATTACTAAAAATGCATAACGCATAACGCATAACGCATAACGCATAACGCATAACGCATAACGCACAACGCATATCGCATAACGCATAACGCATAACGCATAACGCATGGCGCATAACTGAAAATGCATAACGCATAACGCATAACGCAAACGTATAACGCACAACGCATAACGAATACAGCAAAACGCATAACGGATCACGCATAACGCATAACGCACAACGCATATCGCATAAATCATAACGCATGGCGCATAACTCAAAATGCATAACGCATAACGCATAACGCAAACGTATAACGCACAACGCATAACGAATACAGCAAAACGCATAATGCTTAACGCATAACGGATCACGCATAACGCATAACGCACAACGCATATCGCATAACGCATAACGCATAACGCATAACGCATGGCGCATAACTCAAAATGCATAACGCATGACGCATAACGCATAACGCATAACGCATAACGCATAACGCATAACCCATAACGCATAACGCATAACGCACAACGCATATCGCATAACGCATAACGCATAACTCAAAATGCATAACGCATAACGCATAACGCATAACGCATAACGCATAACGCATATCGCATAACGCATAACGCATAACTCAAAATGCATAACGCATAACGCATAACGCATAACGCATAACGCATAACGCATAACGCATAACGCATAACGCATAACGCATAACGCATAACGCATATCGAATAACGCATAACGTGTAACTCATAACGCATAACGCATAAAGCATAATGCTTAACGCATAACGCATAATGCTTATCGCATAACGCATAACGCATAACGTATAACGCATAACGCATACCGTATAACGCATAACGCATAATGCATAACGCAAACGTATAACGCACAACGCATAACGCATAACGAACAACGGATAACGCATAACGCATAACGCATAACGAATACCGCAAAACGTATATCGCCTAAAACATAACGGATCACGCATAACGCATAACGCATAACGTATAGAGCATAACGCATAACGCATAACGCATAACGCATAACGCATACCGTATAACGCATAACGCATAACGCATAACGCATAATGCATAACGAATAACGCATAACGCATATCGCATAAAACATAACGCATAACGCATAACGTACAACGTATAACGCATAACGCATAACGCATAACGCATAACGCATAACGCATAACGCATAACGCATAACGCATAACGCATGACGCATAACGCATAACGCATATCGCATAACACATAACGCATAACCCATAACGCATAACGCATAACGCATAACGCATAACGCATAACGCATAACGCATAACGCATAACGCATAACGCATAACGCATAACTCAAAATGCATAACGCATAACGCATACCGTATAACGCATAACGCATAACGCATAACGCATAATGCATAACGAATAACGCATAACGCATATCGCATAAAACATAACGCATAACGCATAACGTACAACGTATAACGCATAACGCATAACGCATAACGCATAACGCATAACGCATAACGCATAACGCATAACGCATAACGCATGACGCATAACGCATAACGCATATCGCATAACACATAACGCATAACCCATAACGCATAACGCATAACGCACAACGCATATCGCATAACGCATAACGCATAACGCATAACGCATAACGCATGGCGCATAACTCAAAATGCATAACGCATAACGCATAACGCAAACGTATAACGCACAACGCATAACGAATACAGCAAAACGCATAATGCTTAACGCATAACGCATAACGCATAACGCATAACGCACAACGCATATCGCATAACGCATAACGCATAACGCATAACGCATGGCGCATATCGCATAACGCATAACGCATAACGCATAACGCATAACGCATAACGCATAACGCATAACGCACAACGCATATCGCATAACGCATAACGCATGGCGCATAACTCAAAATGCATAACGCATAACGCATAACGCATAACGCATAACGCATAACGCATAACGCATAACGCATAACGCATGTCGAATAAGGCATAACGTGTAACTCATAACGCATAACGCATGGCGCATAACTCAAAATGCATAACGCATAACGCATAACGCATAACGCATAACGCATATCGCATAACGCATAACGCATAACGCACAACGCATATCGCATAACGCATAACGCATAACGCATGGCGCATTACTCAAAATGCATAACGCATAACGCATAACGCATAACGCATAACGCATAACGCATAACGCACAACGCATATCGCATAACGCATAACGCATAACGCATAACGCATGGCGCATAACTGAAAATGCATAACGCATAACGCATAACGCAAACGTATAACGCACAACGCATAACGAATACAGCAAAACGCATAACGTATAACGCATAACGCATAACGCATAACGCATATCGCATAAATCATAACGCATGGCGCATAACTCAAAATGCATAACGCATAACGCATAACGCAAACGTATAACGCACAACGCATAACGAATACAGCAAAACGCATAATGCTTAACGCATAACGGATCACGCATAACGCATAACGCACAACGCATATCGCATAACGCATAACGCATAACGCATAACGCATGGCGCATAACTCAAAATGCATAACGCATGACGCATAACGCATAACGCATAACGCATAACGCATAACGCATAACCCATAACGCATAACGCATAACGCACAACGCATATCGCATAACGCATAACGCATAACTCAAAATGCATAACGCATAACGCATAACGCATAACGCATAACGCATAACGCATATCGCATAACGCATAACGCATAACTCAAAATGCATAACGCATAACGCATAACGCATAACGCATAACGCATAACGCATAACGCATAACGCATAACGCATAACGCATAACGCATAACGCATAACGCATATCGAATAACGCATAACGTGTAACTCATAACGCATAACGCATAAAGCATAATGCTTAACGCATAACGCATAATGCTTATCGCATAACGCATAACGCATAACGTATAACGCATAACGCATACCGTATAACGCATAACGCATAATGCATAACGCAAACGTATAACGCACAACGCATAACGCATAACGAACAACGGATAACGCATAACGCATAACGCATAACGAATACCGCAAAACGTATATCGCCTAACACATAACGGATCACGCATAACGCATAACGCATAACGTATAGAGCATAACGCATAACGCATAACGCATAACGCATAACGCATACCGTATAACGCATAACGCATAACGCATAACGCATAATGCATAACGAATAACGCATAACGCATATCGCATAAAACATAACGCATAACGCATAACGTACAACGTATAACGCATAACGCATAACGCATAACGCATAACGCATAACGCATAACGCATAACGCATAACGCATGACGCATAACGCATAACGCATATCGCATAACACATAACGCATAACCCATAACGCATAACGCATAACGCATAACGCATAACGCATAACGCATAACGCATAACGCATAACGCATAACGCATAACGCATAACGCAAAACGCATAACGCATAACGCATAACGCACAACGCATATCGCATAACGCATAACGCATAACGCATAACGCATAACGCATAACGCACAACGCATATCGCATAACGCATAACGCATAACGCATAACGCATAACGCATAACGCATATCTTATAACGCATAACGTGTGACTCATAACGCATAACGCTTAAAGCATAATGCATAACGCATAACGCATAACGCATAACGCATAACGCATAACGCATAAAGCATTACGCATATCGCACAACGCATATCGCATAACGCATAACGCATAACGCATAACGCATGGCGCATAACTCAAAATGCATAACGCATAACGCATAACGCATATCGCATAACGCATAACGCATAACGCATAACGCACAACGCATATCGCATAACGCATAACGCATAACGCATAACGTATAACGCATAACGCATACCGTATAACGCATAACGCATAATGCATAACGCAAACGTATAACGCACAACGCATAACGAACAACGGATAACGCATAACGCATAACGCATAACGCAAACGTATAACGCACAACGCATAACGAATACAGCAAAACGCATAATGCTTAACGCATAACGGATCACGCATAACGCATAACGCATAACGCATAACGCATAACGCATAACGCATATCGAATAACGCATAACGTGTAACTCATAACGCATAACGCATAAAGCATAATGCTTAACGCATAACGCATAACGCTTATCGCATAACGCATAACGCATAACGTATAACGCATAACGCATACCGTATAACGCATAACGCATAATGCATAACGCAAACGTATAACGCACAACGCATAACGAACAACGGATAACGCATAACGCATAACGCATAACGAATACCGCAAAACGTATATCGCCTAACACATAACGGATCACGCATAACGCATAACGCATAACGTATAATGCATAACGAATAACGCATAACGCATATCGCATAAAACATAACGCAGAACATATAACGTACAACGTATAACGCATAACGCATAACGCATAACGCATAACGCATAACGCATAACGCATAACGCATAACGCATGACGCATAACGCATAACGCATATCGCATAACACATAACGCATAACCCATAACGCATAACGCATAACGCATAACGCATAACGCATAACGCATAACGCAAAACGCATAACGCACAACGCATATCGCATAACGCATAACGCATAACGCATAACGCATAACGCATAACGCATAACGCATAACGCATAACAAATAACGCATAACGCACAACGCATATCGCATAACGCATAACGCATAACGCATAACGCATAACGCATAACGCATAACGCATATCGCATAACGCATAACGCATAACGCATAACGCATATCGAATAACGCATAACGTGTGACTCATAACGCATAACGCATAAAGCATAATGCATAACGCATAACGCATAACGCATAACGCATAACGCATAACGCATAACGCATAACGCATGACGCATAACGCATAACGCATATCGCATAACACATAACGCATAACCCATAACGCATAAAGCATAACGCATAACGCATAACGCATAACGCATAACGCAAAACGCATAACGCACAACGCATATCGCATAACGCATAACGCATAACGCATAACGCATAACGCATAACGCATAACGCATAACGCATAACGCATAACGCACAACGCATAACGCATAACGCATAACGCATAACGCATAACGCATAACGCATAACGCATAACGCATAACGCACAACGCATATCGCATAACGCATAACGCATAACGCATAACGCATATCGAATAACGCATAACGTGTGACTCATAACGCATAACGCATAAAGCATAATGCATAACGCATAACGCATAACGCATAACGCATAACGCATAACGCATAACGCATAACGCACAACGCATATCGCATAACGCATAACGCATAACGCATAACGCATGGCGCATAACTCAAAATGCATAACGCATAACGCATAACGCATATCGCATAACGCATAACGCATAACTCATAACGCATAATGCATAACGCATAACGCACAACGCATATCGCATAACGCATAACGCATAACGCACAACGCATATCGCATAACGCATAACGCATGGCGCATTACTCAAAATGCATAACGCATAACGCATAACGCATAACGCTTAACGCATAACGCATAACGCACAACGCATATCGCATAACGCATAACGCATAACGCATAACGCATAACGCATGGCGCATAACTGAAAATGCATAACGCATAACGCATAACGCATAACGCATAACGCATAACGCATAACGCATAACGCATAACGCATAACGCACAACGCATAACGCATAACGCATAACGCATAACGCATAACGCATAACGCATGGCGCATAACTCAAAATGCATAACGCATAACGCATAACGCAAACGTATAACGCACAACGCATAACGAATACAGCAAAACGCATAATGCTTAACGCATAACGCATAACGCATAACGCATAACGCATATCGAATAACGCATATCGCATAACGCATAACGCATAACTCAAAATGCATAACGCATAACGCATAACGCATAACGCATAACGCATATCGCATAACGCATAACGCATAACGCATAACGCATAACGCATAACGCATAAAGCATAACGCATAACGCATAACGCAAACGTATAACGCACAACGCATAACGC
Organism: Lasioglossum morio; assembly: GCA_916610235.2. Taxonomy (NCBI): domain Eukaryota; kingdom Metazoa; phylum Arthropoda; class Insecta; order Hymenoptera; family Halictidae; genus Lasioglossum; species Lasioglossum morio. The sequence goes on from CAKAJA020000423.1 coordinate 3,213,143, forward strand.
ATAACGCATAACGCAAAACGCATAACGCATAACGCATAACGCATAACGCATAACGCATAACGCATAAAGCACAACGCATAACGCATAACTTATAACTCATTACTCATAACGAATAACGCATAACGCATAACGCATAACGGATAACGCATATCGCATAACGCGTAACGCATAATGCATAACGCATAAAGCATAACGCATAACGCATAACGCATAACCCCTAACGCATAACGCATAACGTATAACTCATAACGCATAACGCATAACACATAACGCATAACACATAATGCACAACGCATTACGAATACAGCAAAACGCATAACGCTTAACGCATAACGGATCACGCATAACGCATAACGCATTATGCATAACGCATAACGCATAACGCATAATGCATAACGCATAAAGCGTAACGCATAACGCATAACGCATAAAGCATAACACATAACGCATAACCCATAACGCATAACGCATAACGCATAACGCATAACGCATAACGCATAACGCAAAACGCATAACGCACAACGCATATCGCATAACGCATAACGCATAACGCATAACGCAAATCGCATAACGCATAACGCATAACGCATAACAAATAACGCATAACGCACAACGCATATCGCATAACGCATAACGCATAACGCATAACGCATAACGCATAACGCACAACGCATATCGCATAACGCATAACGCATAACGCATAACGCATATCGAATAACGCATAACGTGTGACTCATAACGCATAACGCATAAAGCATAATGCATAACGCATAACGCATAACGCATAACGCATAACGCATAACGCATAACGCATAACGCATGACGCATAACGCATAACGCATATCGCATAACACATAACGCATAACCCATAACGCATAAAGCATAACGCATAACGCATAACGCATAACGCATAACGCAAAACGCATAACGCACAACGCATATCGCATAACGCATAACGCATAACGCATAACGCATAACGCATAACGCATAACGCATAACGCATAACGCATAACGCACAACGCATATCGCATAACGCATAACGCATAACGCATAACGCATAACGCATAACGCATAACGCATAACGCACAACGCATATCGCATAACGCATAACGCATAACGCATAACGCATATCGAATAACGCATAACGTGTGACTCATAACGCATAACGCATAAAGCATAATGCATAACGCATAACGCATAACGCATAACGCATAACGCATAACGCATAACGCATAACGCATAACGCACAACGCATATCGCATAACGCATAACGCATAACGCATAACGCATGGCGCATAACTCAAAATGCATAACGCATAACGCATAACGCATATCGCATAACGCATAACGCATAACTCATAACGCATAATGCATAACGCATAACGCACAACGCATATCGCATAACGCATAACGCATAACGCACAACGCATATCGCATAACGCATAACGCATGGCGCATTACTCAAAATGCATAACGCATAACGCATAACGCATAACGCATAACGCATAACGCATAACGCACAACGCATATCGCATAACGCATAACGCATAACGCATAACGCATAACGCATGGCGCATAACTGAAAATGCATAACGCATAACGCATAACGCATAACGCATAACGCATAACGCATAACGCATAACGCATAACGCATAACGCACAACGCATATCGCATAACGCATAACGCATAACGCATAACGCATAACGCATGGCGCATAACTCAAAATGCATAACGCATAACGCATAACGCAAACGTATAACGCACAACGCATAACGAATACAGCAAAACGCATAATGCTTAACGCATAACGCATAACGCATAACGCATAACGCATATCGAATAACGCATATCGCATAACGCATAACGCATAACTCAAAATGCATAACGCATAACGCATAACGCATAACGCATAACGCATATCGCATAACGCATAACGCATAACGCATAACGCATAACGCATAACGCATAACGCATTAAGCATAACGCATAACGCATAACGCAAACGTATAACGCACAACGCATAACGCATAACGCATAACGCAAAACGCATAACGCATAACGCATAACGCATAACGCATAACGCATAACGCATAAAGCACAACGCATAACGCATAACTTATAACTCATTACTCATAACGAATAACGCATAACGCATAACGCATAACGGATAACGCATATCGCATAACGCGTAACGCATAATGCATAACGCATAAAGCATAACGCATAACGCATAACGCATAACCCCTAACGCATAACGCATAACGTATAACTCATAACGCATAACGCATAACACATAACGCATAACACATAATGCACAACGCATTACGAATACAGCAAAACGCATAACGCTTAACGCATAACGGATCACGCATAACGCATAACGCATTATGCATAACGCATAACGCATAACGCATAATGCATAACGCATAAAGCGTAACGCATAACGCATAACGCATAAAGCATAACACATAACGCATAACTCATAATGCACAACGCATAACGAATACAGCAAAACGCATAACGCTTAACGCATAACGCATAACGCATAACGCATAATGCATAACGCATAACGCATAACGCATAACGCATAACGCATAACGCATAACGTATAACGTATAACGCATACCGCATTACGCATAACTTATAACTCATAACTCATAAGGAGTAACGCATAACGCATAAAGCATAACGCATAACGCATAAAGCATAACGCATAACGCATAACGCATAACTCATTACTCATAACGAATAACGCATAACGCATAACTTATAACTCATTACTCATAACTCATAACGCATAACGCATAAAGCATAACGCATAACGCATAACGGATAAAGCATAATGCATAACGCATAACGCATAACGCATTACGCATAACTTATAACCCATAACTCATAAGGAGTAACGCATAACGCATAAAGCATAACGCATGAAGCATAACGCATAACGCATAACTTATAACTCATTACTCATAACGAATAACGCATAACGCATAAGGCATAACGCATAACGCATAACGCATAACGCATAACGCATAACGCATAACGCATCACGTATAACGGATAACGCATATCGCATAACGCGTAACGCATAATGCATAAAGCATAAAGCATAACGCATAACGCATAACGCATAACCCCTAACGCATAACGCATAACGTATAACTCATAACGCATAACGCATAACACATAACGCATAACACATAATGCACAACGCATTACGAATACAGCAAAACGCATAACGCTTAACGCATAACGGATCACGCATAACGCATAACGCATAATGCATAACGCATAACGCATAACGCATAATGCATAACGCATAAAGCGTAACGCATAACGCATAACGCATAAAGCATTACACATAACGCATAACTCATAATGCACAACGCATAACGAATACAGCAAAACGCATAACGCTTAACGCATAACGCATAACGCATAACGCATAATGCATAACGCATAACGCATAACGCATAACGCATAACGCATAACGCATAACGTATAACGTATAACGCATACCGCATTACGCATAACTTATAACTCATAACTCATAAGGAGTAACGCATAACGCATAAAGCATAACGCATAACGCATAAAGCATAACGCATAACGCATAACTTATAACTCATTACTCATAACGAATAACGCATAACGCATAACTTATAACTCATTACTCATAACTCATAACGCATAACGCATAAAGCATAACGCATAACGCATAACGGATAAAGCATAATGCATAACGCATAACGCATAACGCATTACGCATAACTTATAACCCATAACTCATAAGGAGTAACGCATAACGCATAAAGCATAACGCATGAAGCATAACGCATAACGCATAACTTATAACTCATTACTCATAACGAATAACGCATAACGCATAAGGCATAACGCATAACGCATAACGCATAACGCATAACGCATAACGCATAACGCATAACGCATAACGCATAACGCATAACGCATAACGCATAACGCATAACGCATAATGCATAAAGTATAACGCATAACGCATAACTTATAACTCATTACTCATAACGAATAACGCATAACGCATAACGCATAACGCATAACGCATAATGCATAACGCATAACGCATAACGCATAACGCATAACGCATAACGCATAACGCATAAGGCATAACGCATAACGCATAACGCATAACGCATAACGCATAACGCATAACGCATAACGCATAACGCATAACGCATAACGCATAACGCATAACGCATAACGCATAACGCATAACGCATAATGCATAAAGTATAACGCATAACGCATAACTTATAACTCATTACTCATAACGAATAACGCATAACGCATAACGCATAACGCATAACGCATAATGCATAACGCATAACGCATAACGCATAACGCATAACGCATAACGCATAACGCATAACGCATAACGCATAACGCATAACGCAAACGTATAACGCACAATTCATAACGCATAACGCATAACGCAAAACGCATAACGCATAACGCATAACGCATAACGCATAACGCATAACGCATAACGCATAACGCATAACGCATAACGCTTAACGCATAACGCATAACGCATAACGCATAAAGCATAACGCATAACGCATAACGCATAACTTATAACTCATTACGCATAACGAATAACGCATAACGCATAACGCATAACGCATAACGCATAACGCATAACGCCTTACGGATCAGGCATAACGCATAACGCATAATGCATAACACATAACGCATACCGCATAACGCATAACGCATAACACATAACGCATAACGCATAACGCATAACGCATAACGCATAACGCATAACGCATAACGCATAACGCATAACGCATAACGCATGTCGGATCACTCATAACGCATAACGCATAACGCATAAAGCATAAAGCATAACGTATAACGCATAACGCATATCGCATAACGCATAACGCATAACCCATAACGCATAACGCATAACGCATAACGCATAACGCATAACGCATAACGCATAACGCATAACGCATAACGCATAACGCATAACGCATAACGCACAACGCATATCGCATAACGCATAACGCATAACGCATAACGCAAAACGCATGGCGCATAACTCAAAATGCATAACGCATAACGCATAACGCATAACGCATAAAGCATAACGCATAACGCATAACGCATAACGCATAACGCACAACGCATATCGCATAACGCATAACGCACAACGCATATCGCATAACGCATAACGCATAACGCATAACGCATGGCGCATAACTCAAAATGCATAACGCATAACGCATAACGCATAACGCATAACGCATAACGCATAACGCACAACGCATATCGCATAACGCATAACGCATAACGCATAACGCATGGCGCATAACTCAAAATGCATAACGCATAACGCATAACGCATAACGCAAACGTATAACGCACAACGCATAACGAATACAGCAAAACGCATAATGCTTAACGCATAACGGATCACGCATAACGCATAACGCACAACGCTTATCGCATAACGCATAACGCATAACGCATAACGCATAGCGCATAACTCAAAATGCATAACGCATAACGCATAACGCATAACGCATAACTCAAAATGCATAACGCATAACGCATAACGCACAACGCATATCGCATAACGCATAACGCATAACGCATAACGCATAACGCATGGCGCATAACTGAAAATGCATAACGCATAACGCATAACGCATAACGCATAACGCATAACGCATAACGCATAACGCATAACGCATAACGCACAACGCATATCGCATAACGCATAACGCATAACGCATAACGCATAACGCATGGCGCATAACTCAAAATGCATAACGCATAACGCATAACGCAAACGTATAACGCACAACGCATAACGAATACAGCAAAACGCATAATGCTTAACGCATAACGCATAACGCATAACGCATAACGCATAAAGCATAACGCATAACGCATAACGCAAACGTATAACGCACAACGCATAACGCATAACGCATAACGCAAAACGCATAACGCATAACGCATAACGCATAACGCATAACGCATAACTTATAACTCATTACTCATAACGAATAACGCATAACGCATAACGCATAACGGATAACGCATATCGCATAACGCGTAACGCATAATGCATAACGCATAAAGCATAACGCATAACGCATAACGCATAACCCCTAACGCATAACGCATAACGTATAACTCATAACGCATAACGCATAACACATAACGCATAACACATAATGCACAACGCATTACGAATACAGCAAAACGCATAACGCTTAACGCATAACGGATCACGCATAACGCATAACGCATTATGCATAACGCATAACGCATAACGCATAAAGCATAACGCATAACGCATAACGCATAACTCATTACTCATAACGAATAACGCATAACGCATAACTTATAACTCATTACTCATAACTCATAACGCATAACGCATAAAGCATAACGCATAACGCATAACGGATAAAGCATAATGCATAACGCATAACGCATAACGCATTACGCATAACTTATAACCCATAACTCATAAGGAGTAACGCATAACGCATAAAGCATAACGCATGAAGCATAACGCATAACGCATAACTTATAACTCATTACTCATAACGAATAACGCATAACGCATAACGCATAACGCATAACGCATAACGCATAACGCATAACGCATAACGCATAACGCATCACGTATAACGGATAACGCATATCGCATAACGCGTAACGCATAATGCATAAAGCATAAAGCATAACGCATAACGCATAACGCATAACCCCTAACGCATAACGCATAACGTATAACTCATAACGCATAACGCATAACACATAACGCATAACACATAATGCACAACGCATTACGAATACAGCAAAACGCATAACGCTTAACGCATAACGGATCACGCATAACGCATAACGCATAATGCATAACGCATAACGCATAACGCATAATGCATAACGCATAAAGCGTAACGCATAACGCATAACGCATAAAGCATTACACATAACGCATAACTCATAATGCACAACGCATAACGAATACAGCAAAACGCATAACGCTTAACGCATAACGCATAACGCATAACGCATAATGCATAACGCATAACGCATAACGCATAACGCATAACGCATAACGCATAACGTATAACGTATAACGCATACCGCATTACGCATAACTTATAACTCATAACTCATAAGGAGTAACGCATAACGCATAAAGCATAACGCATAACGCATAAAGCATAACGCATAACGCATAACTTATAACTCATTACTCATAACGAATAACGCATAACGCATAACTTATAACTCATTACTCATAACTCATAACGCATAACGCATAAAGCATAACGCATAACGCATAACGGATAAAGCATAATGCATAACGCATAACGCATAACGCATTACGCATAACTTATAACCCATAACTCATAAGGAGTAACGCATAACGCATAAAGCATAACGCATGAAGCATAACGCATAACGCATAACTTATAACTCATTACTCATAACGAATAACGCATAACGCATAAGGCATAACGCATAACGCATAACGCATAACGCATAACGCATAACGCATAACGCATAACGCATAACGCATAACGCATAACGCATAACGCATAACGCATAACGCATAACGCATAACGCATAATGCATAAAGTATAACGCATAACGCATAACTTATAACTCATTACTCATAACGAATAACGCATAACGCATAACGCATAACGCATAACGCATAATGCATAACGCATAACGCATAACGCATAACGCATAACGCATAACGCATAACGCATAAGGCATAACGCATAACGCATAACGCATAACGCATAACGCATAACGCATAACGCATAACGCATAACGCATAACGCATAACGCATAACGCATAACGCACAACGCATAACGCATAACGCATAACGCATAATGCATAAAGTATAACGCATAACGCATAACTTATAACTCATTACTCATAACGAATAACGCATAACGCATAACGCATAACGCATAACGCATAACGCATAACGCATAACGCATAACGCATAACGCATAACGCATAACGCATAACGCATAACGCATAACGCATAACGCATAACGCAAACGTATAACGCACAATTCATAACGCATAACGCATAACGCAAAACGCATAACGCATAACGCATAACGCATAACGCATAACGCATAACGCATAACGCATAACGCATAACGCATAACGCTTAACGCATAACGCATAACGCATAACGCATAAAGCATAACGCATAACGCATAACGCATAACTTATAACTCATTACGCATAACGAATAACGCATAACGCATAACGCATAACGCATAACGCATAACGCATAACGCCTTACGGATCAGGCATAACGCATAACGCATAATGCATAACACATAACGCATACCGCATAACGCATAACGCATAACACATAACGCATAACGCATAACACATAACGCATAACGCATAACGCATAACGCATAACGCATAACGCATAACGCATAACGCATGTCGGATCACTCATAACGCATAACGCATAACGCATAAAGCATAAAGCATAACGTATAACGCATAACGCATATCGCATAACGCATAACGCATAACCCATAACGCATAACGCATAACGCATAACGCATAACGCATAACGCATAACGCATAACGCATAACGCATAACGCATAACGCATAACGCATAACGCATAACGCACAACGCATATCGCATAACGCATAACGCATAACGCATAACGCAAAACGCATGGCGCATAACTCAAAATGCATAACGCATAACGCATAACGCATAACGCATAAAGCATAACGCATAACGCATAACGCATAACGCATAACGCACAACGCATATCGCATAACGCATAACGCACAACGCATATCGCATAACGCATAACGCATAACGCATAACGCATGGCGCATACCTCAAAATGCATAACGCATAACGCATAACGCATAACGCATAACGCATAACGCATAACGCATAACGCACAACGCATATCGCATAACGCATAACGCATAACGCATAACGCATGGCGCATAACTCAAAATGCATAACGCATAACGCATAACGCATAACGCAAACGTATAACGCACAACGCATAACGAATACAGCAAAACGCATAATGCTTAACGCATAACGGATCACGCATAACGCATAACGCACAACGCTTATCGCATAACGCATAACGCATAACGCATAACGCATAGCGCATAACTCAAAATGCATAACGCATAACGCATAACGCATAACGCATAACGCATAACGCATAACGCATAACGCATAACGCATAACGCATAACGCATAACGCATAACGCACAACGCATATCGCATAACGCATAACGCATGGCGCATAACTCAAAATGCATAACGCATAACGCATAACGCATAACGCATAACGCATAACGCAAACGTATAACGCACAACGCATAACGAATACAGCAAAACGCATAATGCTTAACGCATAACGGATCACGCATAACGCATAACGCATAACGCATATCGAATAACGCATAACGTGTAACTGATAACGCATAACGCATAAAGCATAATGCTTAACGCATAACGCATAACGCTTATCGCATAACGCATAACGCATGACGTATAACGCATAACGCATACCGCATAACGCATAACGCATAATGCATAACGCAAACGTATAACGCACAACGCATAACGCATAACGAACAACGGATAACGCATAACGCATAACGCATAACGAATACCGCAAAACGTATATCGCCTAACACATAACGGATCACGCATAACGCATAACGCATAACGTATAGAGCATAACGCATAACGCATAACGCATAACGCATACCGTATAACGCATAACGCATAACGCATAACGCATAACGCATAACGCATAACGCATAACGCATAACGCATAACGCATAACGCATAACGCATAACGCATAACGCATAACGCATGACGCATAACGCATAACGCATAACGCATAACGCATAACGCATAACGCATAACGCACAACGCATATCGCATAACGCATAACGCATAACGCATAACGCATGGCGCATAACTCAAAATGCATAACGCATAACGCATAACGCAAACGTATAACGCACAACGCATAACGAATACAGCAAAACGCATAATGCTTAACGCATAACGGATCACGCATAACGCATAACGCACAACGCATATCGCATAACGCATAACGCATAACGCATAACGTATAGAGCATAACGCATAACGCATAACGCATAACGCATACCGTATAACGCATAACGCATTACGCATAACGCATATCGCATAACGCATAACGCACAACGCATATCGCATAACGCATAACGCACAACGCATATCGCATAACGCATAACGCATAACGCACAACGCATATCGCATAACGCATAACGCATGGCGCATAACTCAAAATGCATAACGCATAACGCATAACGCATAACGCATAACGCATAACGCATAACGCATAACGCAAACGTATAACGCATGGCGCATACCTCAAAATGCATAACGCATAACGCATAACGCATAACGCATAACGCATAACGCATAACGCATAACGCATAACGCATAACGCATAACGCATAACGCATAACGCATAACGCATAACGCATAACGCACAACGCATATCGCATAACGCATAACGCATAACGCATAACGCATAACGCATGGCGCATAACTCAAAATGCATAACGCATAACGCATAACGCAAACGTATAACGCACAACGCATAACGAATACAGCAAAACGCATAATGCTTAACGCATAACGCATAACGCATAACGCATAACGCACAACGCATATCGCATAACGCATAACGCATAACGCATAACGCATGGCGCATATCGCATAACGCATAACGCATAACGCATAACGCATAACGCATAACGCATAACGCATAACGCACAACGCATATCGCATAACGCATAACGCATGGCGCATAACTCAAAATGCATAACGCATAACGCATAACGCATAACGCATAACGCATAACGCATAACGCATAACGCATAACGCATAACGCATGTCGAATAAGGCATAACGTGTAACTCATAACGCATAACGCATGGCGCATAACTCAAAATGCATAACGCATAACGCATAACGCATATCGCATAACGCATATCGCATAACGCATAACGCATAACGCACAACGCATATCGCATAACGCATAACGCATAACGCATAACGCATAACGCATAACGCATAACGCATAACGCACAACGCATATCGCATAACGCATAACGCATAACGCATAACGCATGGCGCATAACTGAAAATGCATAACGCATAACGCATAACGCAAACGTATAACGCACAACGCATAACGAATACAGCAAAACGCATAACGGATCACGCATAACGCATAACGCACAACGCATATCGCATAAATCATAACGCATGGCGCATAACTCAAAATGCATAACGCATAACGCATAACGCAAACGTATAACGCACAACGCATAACGAATACAGCAAAACGCATAATGCTTAACGCATAACGGATCACGCATAACGCATAACGCACAACGCATATCGCATAACGCATAACGCATAACGCATAACGCATGGCGCATAACTCAAAATGCATAACGCATGACGCATAACGCATAACGCATAACGCATAACGCATAACGCATAACCCATAACGCATAACGCATAACGCACAACGCATATCGCATAACGCATAACGCATAACTCAAAATGCATAACGCATAACGCATAACGCATAACGCATAACGCATAACGCATATCGCATAACGCATAACGCATAACTCAAAATGCATAACGCATAACGCATAACGCATAACGCATAACGCATAACGCATAACGCATAACGCATAACGCATAACGCATAACGCATAACGCATATCGAATAACGCATAACGTGTAACTCATAACGCATAACGCATAAAGCATAATGCTTAACGCATAACGCATAATGCTTATCGCATAACGCATAACGCATAACGTATAACGCATAACGCATACCGTATAACGCATAACGCATAATGCATAACGCAAACGTATAACGCACAACGCATAACGCATAACGAACAACGGATAACGCATAACGCATAACGCATAACGAATACCGCAAAACGTATATCGCCTAACACATAACGGATCACGCATAACGCATAACGCATAACGTATAGAGCATAACGCATAACGCATATCGCATAACGCATAACGCATAACGTATAACGCATAACGCATAACGCATAACGCATAATGCATAACGAATAACGCATAACGCATATCGCATAAAACATAACGCATAACGCATAACGTACAACGTATAACGCATTACGCATAACGCATAACGCATAACGCATAACGCATAATGCATAACGCATAACGCATGACGCATAACGCATAACGCATATCGCATAACACATAACGCATAACCCATAACGCATAACGCATAACGCATAACGCATAACGCATAACGCATAACGCATAACGCATAACGCATAACGCATAACGCATAACGCATAACGCATAACGCATAACGCATAACGCACAACGCATATCGCATAACGCATAACGCATAACGCATAACGCATAACGCATAACGCACAACGCATATCGCATAACGCATAACGCATAACGCATAACGCATAACGCATAACGCATATCTTATAACGCATAACGTGTGACTCATAACGCATAACGCTTAAAGCATAATGCATAACGCATAACGCATAACGCATAACGCATAACGCATAACGCATAAAGCATTACGCATATCGCACAACGCATATCGCATAACGCATAACGCATAACGCATAACGCATGGCGCATAACTCAAAATGCATAACGCATAACGCATAACGCATATCGCATAACGCATAACGCATAACGCATAACGCACAACGCATATCGCATAACGCATAACGCATAACGCATAACGTATAACGCATAACGCATACCGTATAACGCATAACGCATAATGCATAACGCAAACGTATAACGCACAACGCATAACGAACAACGGATAACGCATAACGCATAACGCATAACGCAAACGTATAACGCACAACGCATAACGAATACAGCAAAACGCATAATGCTTAACGCATAACGGATCACGCATAACGCATAACGCATAACGCATAACGCATAACGCATATCGAATAACGCATAACGTGTAACTCATAACGCATAACGCATAAAGCATAATGCTTAACGCATAACGCATAACGCTTATCGCATAACGCATAACGCATAACGTATAACGCATAACGCATACCGTATAACGCATAACGCATAATGCATAACGCAAACGTATAACGCACAACGCATAACGAACAACGGATAACGCATAACGCATAACGCATAACGAATACCGCAAAACGTATATCGCCTAACACATAACGGATCACGCATAACGCATAACGCATAACGCATAATGCATAACGAATAACGCATAACGCATATCGCATAACATATAACGTACAACATATAACGTACAACGTATAACGCATAACGCATAACGCATAACGCATAACGTATAACGCATAACGCATGACGCATAACGCATAACGCATATCGCATAACACATAACGCATAACCCATAACGCATAACGCATAACGCATAACGCATAACGCATAACGCATAACGCAAAACGCATAACGCACAACGCATATCGCATAACGCATAACGCATAACGCATAACGCATAACGCATAACGCATAACGCATAACGCATAACGCATAACAAATAACGCATAACGCACAACGCATATCGCATAACGCATAACGCATAACGCATAACGCATAACGCATAACGCACAACGCATAACGCATAACGCATAACGCATAACGCATAACGCATATCGAATAACGCATAACGTGTGACTCATAACGCATAACGCATAAAGCATAATGCATAACGCATAACGCATAACGCATAACGCATAACGCATAACGCATAACGCATAACGCATGTCGCATAACGCATAACGCATATCGCATAACACATAACGCATAACGCATAACGCATAAAGCATAACGCATAACGCATAACGCATAACGCATAACGCAAAACGCATAACGCACAACGCATATCGCATAACGCATAACGCATAACGCATAACGCATAACGCATAACGCATAACGCATAACGCACAACGCATATCGCATAACGCATAACGCATAACGCATAACGCATAACGCATAACGCATAACGCATAACGCACAACGCATATCGCATAACGCATAACGCATAACGCATAACGCATATCGAATAACGCATAACGTGTGACTCATAACGCATAACGCATAAAGCATAATGCATAACGCATAACGCATAACGCATAACGCATAACGCATAACGCATAACGCATAACGCACAACGCATATCGCATAACGCATAACGCATAACGCATAACGCATGGCGCATAACTCAAAATGCATAACGCATAACGCATAACGCATAACGCATAACGCATAACGCATAACTTATAACTCATAATGCATAACGCATAACGCACAACGCATATCGCATAACGCATAACGCATAACGCACAACGCATATCGCATAACGCATAACGCATGGCGCATTACTCAAAATGCATAACGCATAACGCATAACGCATAACGCTTAACGCATAACGCATAACGCACAACGCATATCGCATAACGCATAACGCATAACGCATAACGCATAACGCATGGCGCATAACTGAAAATGCATAACGCATAACGCATAACGCATAACGCATAACGCATAACGCATAACGCATAACGCATAACGCATAACGCACAACGCATATCGCATAACGCATAACGCATAACGCATAACGCATAACGCATGGCGCATAACTCAAAATGCATAACGCATAACGCATAACGCAAACGTATAACGCACAACGCATAACGAATACAGCAAAACGCATAATGCTTAACGCATAACGCATAACGCATAACGCATAACGCACAACGCATATCGCATAACGCATAACGCATAACGCATAACGCATGGCGCATATCGCATAACGCATAACGCATAACGCATAACGCATAACGCATAACGCATAACGCATAACGCACAACGCATATCGCATAACGCATAACGCATGGCGCATAACTCAAAATGCATAACGCATAACGCATAACGCATAACGCATAACGCATAACGCATAACGCATAACGCATAACGCATGTCGAATAAGGCATAACGTGTAACTCATAACGCATAACGCATGGCGCATAACTCAAAATGCATAACGCATAACGCATAACGCATATCGCATAACGCATAACGCATAACGCATAACGCATAACGCACAACGCATAACGCATAACGCATAACGCATAACGCATGGCGCATTACTCAAAATGCATAACGCATAACGCATAACGCATAACGCATAACGCATAACGCATAACGCACAACGCATATCGCATAACGCATAACGCATAACGCATAACGCATGGCGCATAACTGAAAATGCATAACGCATAACGCATAACGCAAACGTATAACGCACAACGCATAACGAATACAGCAAAACGCATAACGGATCACGCATAACGCATAACGCACAACGCATATCGCATAAATCATAACGCATGGCGCATAACTCAAAATGCATAACGCATAACGCATAACGCAAACGTATAACGCACAACGCATAACGAATACAGCAAAACGCATAATGCTTAACGCATAACGGATCACGCATAACGCATAACGCACAACGCATATCGCATAACGCATAACGCATAACGCATAACGCATGGCGCATAACTCAAAATGCATAACGCATGACGCATAACGCATAACGCATAACGCATAACGCATAACGCATAACCCATAACGCATAACGCATAACGCACAACGCATATCGCATAACGCATAACGCATAACTCAAAATGCATAACGCATAACGCATAACGCATAACGCATAACGCATAACGCATATCGCATAACGCATAACGCATAACTCAAAATGCATAACGCATAACGCATAACGCATAACGCATAACGCATAACGCATAACGCATAACGCATAACGCATAACGCATAACGCATATCGAATAACGCATAACGTGTAACTCATAACGCATAACGCATAAAGCATAATGCTTAACGCATAACGCATAATGCTTATCGCATAACGCATAACGCATAACGTATAACGCATAACGCATACCGTATAACGCATAACGCATAATGCATAACGCAAACGTATAACGCACAACGCATAACGCATAACGAACAACGGATAACGCATAACGCATAACGCATAACGAATACCGCAAAACGTATATCGCCTAACACATAACGGATCACGCATAACGCATAACGCATAACGTATAGAGCATAACGCATAACGCATAACGCATAACGCATAACGCATAACGTATAACGCATAACGCATAACGCATAACGCATAATGCATAACGAATAACGCATAACGCATATCGCATAAAACATAACGCATAACGCATAACGTACAACGTATAACGCATAACGCATAACGCATAACGCATAACGCATAACGCATAACGCATAACGCATGACGCATAACGCATAACGCATATCGCATAACACATAACGCATAACCCATAACGCATAACGCATAACGCATAACGCATAACGCATAACGCATAACGCATAACGCATAACGCATAACGCATAACGCATAACGCATAACGCATAACGCATAACGCATAACGCATAACGCATAACGCACAACGCATATCGCATAACGCATAACGCATAACGCATAACGCATAACGCATAACGCAAAACGCATATCGCATAACGCATAACGCATAACGCATAACGCATAACGCATAACGCATATCTTATAACGCATAACGTGTGACTCATAACGCATAACGCTTAAAGCATAATGCATAACGCATAACGCATAACGCATAACGCATAACGCATAACGCATAAAGCATTACGCATATCGCACAACGCATATCGCATAACGCATAACGCATAACGCATAACGCATGGCGCATAACTCAAAATGCATAACGCATAACGCATAACGCATATCGCATAACGCATAACGCATAACGCATAACGCACAACGCATAACGAATAACGCATAACGCATAACGCATAACGTATAACGCATAACGCATACCGTATAACGCATAACGCATAATGCATAACGCAAACGTATAACGCACAACGCATAACGAACAACGGATAACGCATAACGCATAACGCATAACGCAAACGTATAACGCACAACGCATAACGAATACAGCAAAACGCATAATGCTTAACGCATAACGGATCACGCATAACGCATAACGCATAACGCATAACGCATAACGCATATCGAATAACGCATAACGTGTAACTCATAACGCATAACGCATAAAGCATAATGCTTAACGCATAACGCATAACGCTTATCGCATAACGCATAACGCATAACGTATAACGCATAACGCATACCGTATAACGCATAACGCATAATGCATAACGCAAACGTATAACGCACAACGCATAACGAACAACGGATAACGCATAACGCATAACGCATAACGAATACCGCAAAACGTATATCGCCTAACACATAACGGATCACGCATAACGCATAACGCATAACGTATAACGCATAACGAATAACGCATAACGCATATCGCATAAAACATAACGCAGAACATATAACGTACAACGTATAACGCATAACGCATAACGCATAACGCATAACGCATAACGCATAACGCATAACGCATAACGCATAACGCATATCGCATAACACATAACGCATAACCCATAACGCATAACGCATAACGCATAACGCATAACGCATAACGCATAACGCAAAACGCATAACGCACAACGCATATCGCATAACGCATAACGCATAACGCATAACGCATAACGCATAACGCATAACGCATAACGCATAACAAATAACGCATAACGCACAACGCATATCGCATAACGCATAACGCATAACGCATAACGCATAACGCATAACGCACAACGCATATCGCATAACGCATAACGCATAACGCATAACGCATATCGAATAACGCATAACGTGTGACTCATAACGCATAACGCATAAAGCATAATGCATAACGCATAACGCATAACGCATAACGCATAACGCATAACGCATAACGCATAACGCATGACGCATAACGCATAACGCATATCGCATAACACATAACGCATAACCCATAACGCATAAAGCATAACGCATAACGCATAACGCATAACGCATAACGCAAAACGCATAACGCACAACGCATATCGCATAACGCATAACGCATAACGCATAACGCATAACGCATAACGCATAACGCATAACGCACAACGCATATCGCATAACGCATAACGCATAACGCATAACGCATAACGCATAACGCATAACGCATAACGCACAACGCATATCGCATAACGCATAACGCATAACGCATAACGCATATCGAATAACGCATAACGTGTGACTCATAACGCATAACGCATAAAGCATAATGCATAACGCATAACGCATAACGCATAACGCATAACGCATAACGCATAACGCATAACGCACAACGCATATCGCATAACGCATAACGCATAACGCATAACGCATGGCGCATAACTCAAAATGCATAACGCATAACGCATAACGCATATCGCATAACGCATAACGCATAACTTATAACGCATAATGCATAACGCATAACGCACAACGCATATCGCATAACGCATAACGCATAACGCATAACGCATATCGCATAACGCATAACGCATGGCGCATTACTCAAAATGCATAACGCATAACGCATAACGCATAACGCTTAACGCATAACGCATAACGCACAACGCATATCGCATAACGCATAACGCATAACGCATAACGCATAACGCATGGCGCATAACGCATAACGCATATCGCATAACACATAACGCATAACCCATAACGCATAACGCATAACGCATAACGCATAACGCATAACGCATAACGCAAAACGCATAACGCACAACGCATATCGCATAACGCATAACGCATAACGCATAACGCATAACGCATAACGCATAACGCATAACGCATAACGCATAACAAATAACGCATAACGCACAACGCATATCGCATAACGCATAACGCATAACGCATAACGCATAACGCATAACGCAAAACGCATATCGCATAACGCATAACGCATAACGCATAACGCATATCGAATAACGCATAACGTGTGACTCATAACGCATAACGCATAAAGCATAATGCATAACGCATAACGCATAACGCATAACGCATAACGCATAACGCATAACGCATAACGCATAACGCATGACGCATAACGCATAACGCATATCGCATAACACATGACGCATAACCCATAACGCATAAAGCATAACGCATAACGCATAACGCATAACGCATAACGCAAAACGCATAACGCACAACGCATATCGCATAACGCATAACGCATAACGCATAACGCATAACGCATAACGCATAACGCATAACGCATAACGCACAACGCATATCGCATAACGCATAACGCATAACGCATAACGCATAACGCATAACGCATAACGCATAACGCACAACGCATATCGCATAACGCATAACGCATAACGCATAACGCATAACGCATATCGAATAACGCATAACGTGTGACTCATAACGCATAACGCATAAAGCATAATGCATAACGCATAACGCATAACGCATAACGCATAACGCATAACGCATAACGCATAACGCACAACGCATATCGCATAACGCATAACGCATAACGCATAACGCATGGCGCATAACTCATAATGCATAACGCATAACGCATAACGCATATCGCATAACGCATAACGCATAACTCATAACGCATAATGCATAACGCATAACGCACAACGCATATCGCATAACGCATAACGCATAACGCACAACGCATATCGCATAACGCATAACGCATAACGCATGGCGCATTACTCAAAATGCATAACGCATAACGCATAACGCATAACGCTTAACGCATAACGCATAACGCACAACGCATATCGCATAACGCATAACGCATAACGCATAACGCATAACGCATGGCGCATAACTGAAAATGCATAACGCATAACGCATAACGCATAACGCAAACGTATAACGCACAACGCATAACGAATACAGCAAAACGCATAATGCTTAACGCATAACGGATCACGCATAACGCATAACGCACAACCCATATCGCATAACGCATAACGCATAACGCATAACGCATGGCGCATAACTCAAAATGCATAACGCATAACGCATAACGCAAACGTATAACGCACAACGCATAACGAATACAGCAAAACGCATAATGCTTAACGCATAACGGATCACGCATAACGCATAACGCATAACGCACAACGCATATCGCATAACGCATAACGCATAACGCATAACGCATGGCGCATAACTCAAAATGCATAACGCATGACGCATAACGCATAACGCATAACGCATAACTCAAAATGCATAACGCATAACGCATAACGCATAACGCATAACGCATAACGCATATCGCATAACGCATAACGCATAACTCAAAATGCATAACGCATAACGCATAACGCATAACGCATAACGCATAACGCATAACGCATAACGCATAACGCATAACGCATAACGCATAACGCATATCGAATAACGCATAACGTGTAACTCATAACGCATAACGCATAAAGCATAATGCTTAACGCATAACGCATAATGCTTATCGCATAACGCATAACGCATAACGTATAACGCATAACGCATACCGTATAACGCATAACGCATAATGCATAACGCAAACGTATAACGCACAACGCATAACGCATAACGAACAACGGATAACGCATAACGCATAACGCATAACGAATACCGCAAAACGTATATCGCCTAACACATAACGGATCACGCATAACGCATAACGCATAACGTATAGAGCATAACGCATAACGCATAACGCATAACGCATAACGCATACCGTATAACGCATAACGCATAACGCATAACGCATAATGCATAACGAATAACGCATAACGCATATCGCATAAAACATAACGCATAACGCATAACGTACAACGTATAACGCATAACGCATAACGCATAACGCATAACGCATAACGCATAACGCATAACGCATAACGCATGACGCATAACGCATAACGCATATCGCATAACACATAACGCATAACCCATAACGCATAACGCATAACGCATAACGCATAACGCATAACGCATAACGCATAACGCATAACGCATAACGCATAACGCATAACGCATAACGCATAACGCATAACGCATAACGCACAACGCATATCGCATAACGCATAACGCATAACGCATAACGCATAACGCATAACGCACAACGCATATCGCATAACGCATAACGCATAACGCATAACGCATAACGCATAACGCATATCTTATAACGCATAACGTGTGACTCATAACGCATAACGCTTAAAGCATAATGCATAACGCATAACGCATAACGCATAACGCATAACGCATAACGCATAACGCATAAAGCATTACGCATATCGCACAACGCATATCGCATAACGCATAACGCATAACGCATAACGCATGGCGCATAACTCAAAATGCATAACGCATAACGCATAACGCATATCGCATAACGCATAACGCATAACGCATAACGCACAACGCATATCGCATAACGCATAACGCATAACGCATAACGTATAACGCATAACGCATACCGTATAACGCATAACGCATAATGCATAACGCAAACGTATAACGCACAACGCATAACGAACAACGGATAACGCATAACGCATAACGCATAACGCAAACGTATAACGCACAACGCATAACGAATACAGCAAAACGCATAATGCTTAACGCATAACGGATCACGCATAACGCATAACGCATAACGCATAACGCATAACGCATATCGAATAACGCATAACGTGTAACTCATAACGCATAACGCATAAAGCATAATGCTTAACGCATAACGCATAACGCTTATCGCATAACGCATAACGCATAACGTATAACGCATAACGCATACCGTATAACGCATAACGCATAATGCATAACGCAAACGTATAACGCACAACGCATAACGAACAACGGATAACGCATAACGCATAACGCATAACGAATACCGCAAAACGTATATCGCCTAACACATAACGGATCACGCATAACGCATAACGCATAACGTATAATGCATAACGAATAACGCATAACGCATATCGCATAAAACATAACGCAGAACATATAACGTACAACGTATAACGCATAACGCATAACGCATAACGCATAACGCATAACGCATAACGCATAACGCATAACGCATAACGCATAACGCATAACGCATAACGCATAACGCATAACGCATAACGCATAACGCATAACGCATAACGCATAACGCATAACGCAAAACGCATAACGCACAACGCATATCGCATAACGCATAACGCATAACGCATAACGCATAACGCATAACGCATAACGCATAACGCATAACGCATAACAAATAACGCATAACGCACAACGCATATCGCATAACGCATATCGCATAACGCATAACGCATAACGCATAACGCATAACGCATATCGCATAACGCATAACGCATAACGCATAACGCATATCGAATAACGCATAACGTGTGACTCATAACGCATAACGCATAAAGCATAATGCATAACGCATAACGCATAACGCATAACGCATAACGCATAACGCATAACGCATAACGCATGACGCATAACGCATAACGCATATCGCATAACACATAACGCATAACCCATAACGCATAAAGCATAACGCATAACGCATAACGCATAACGCATAACGCAAAACGCATAACGCACAACGCATATCGCATAACGCATAACGCATAACGCATAACGCATAACGCATAACGCATAACGCATAACGCACAACGCATATCGCATAACGCATAACGCATAACGCATAACGCATAACGCATAACGCATAACGCATAACGCACAACGCATATCGCATAACGCATAACGCATAACGCATAACGCATATCGAATAACGCATAACGTGTGACTCATAACGCATAACGCATAAAGCATAATGCATAACGCATAACGCATAACGCATAACGCATAACGCATAACGCATAACGCATAACGCACAACGCATATCGCATAACGCATAACGCATAACGCATAACGCATGGCGCATAACTCAAAATGCATAACGCATAACGCATAACGCATATCGCATAACGCATAACGCATAACTTATAACGCATAATGCATAACGCATAACGCACAACGCATATCGCATAACGCATAACGCATAACGCACAACGCATATCGCATAACGCATAACGCATGGCGCATTACTCAAAATGCATAACGCATAACGCATAACGCATAACGCTTAACGCATAACGCATAACGCACAACGCATATCGCATAACGCATAACGCATAACGCATAACGCATAACGCATGGCGCATAACTGAAAATGCATAACGCATAACGCATAACGCATAACGCATAACGCATAACGCATAACGCATAACGCATAACGCATAACGCACAACGCATATCGCATAACGCATAACGCATAACGCATAACGCATAACGCATGGCGCATAACTCAAAATGCATAACGCATAACGCATAACGCAAACGTATAACGCACAACGCATAACGAATACAGCAAAACGCATAATGCTTAACGCATAACGCATAACGCATAACGCATAACGCACAACGCATATCGCATAACGCATAACGCATAACGCATAACGCATGGCGCATATCGCATAACGCATAACGCATAACGCATAACGCATAACGCATAACGCATAACGCATAACGCACAACGCATATCGCATAACGCATAACGCATGGCGCATAACTCAAAATGCATAACGCATAACGCATAACGCATAACGCATAACGCATAACGCATAACGCATAACGCATAACGCATGTCGAATAAGGCATAACGTGTAACTCATAACGCATAACGCATGGCGCATAACTCAAAATGCATAACGCATAACGCATAACGCATATCGCATAACGCATATCGCATAACGCATAACGCATAACG
This sequence comes from Lasioglossum morio, assembly GCA_916610235.2. Taxonomy (NCBI): domain Eukaryota; kingdom Metazoa; phylum Arthropoda; class Insecta; order Hymenoptera; family Halictidae; genus Lasioglossum; species Lasioglossum morio. Next base: position 3,237,154 of record CAKAJA020000423.1, read on the forward strand.
CACAACGCATATCGCATAACGCATAACGCATAACGCATGGCGCATTACTCAAAATGCATAACGCATAACGCATAACGCATAACGCATAACGCATAACGCATAACGCACAACGCATATCGCATAACGCATAACGCATAACGCATAACGCATGGCGCATAACTGAAAATGCATAACGCATAACGCATAACGCAAACGTATAACGCACAACGCATAACGAATACAGCAAAACGCATAACGGATCACGCATAACGCATAACGCACAACGCATATCGCATAAATCATAACGCATGGCGCATAACTCAAAATGCATAACGCATAACGCATAACGCAAACGTATAACGCACAACGCATAACGAATACAGCAAAACGCATAATGCTTAACGCATAACGGATCACGCATAACGCATAACGCACAACGCATATCGCATAACGCATAACGCATAACGCATAACGCATGGCGCATAACTCAAAATGCATAACGCATGACGCATAACGCATAACGCATAACGCATAACGCATAACGCATAACCCATAACGCATAACGCATAACGCACAACGCATATCGCATAACGCATAACGCATAACTCAAAATGCATAACGCATAACGCATAACGCATAACGCATAACGCATAACGCATATCGCATAACGCATAACGCATAACTCAAAATGCATAACGCATAACGCATAACGCATAACGCATAACGCATAACGCATAACGCATAACGCATAACGCATAACGCATAACGCATAACGCATATCGAATAACGCATAACGTGTAACTCATAACGCATAACGCATAAAGCATAATGCTTAACGCATAACGCATAATGCTTATCGCATAACGCATAACGCATAACGTATAACGCATAACGCATACCGTATAACGCATAACGCATAATGCATAACGCAAACGTATAACGCACAACGCATAACGCATAACGAACAACGGATAACGCATAACGCATAACGCATAACGAATACCGCAAAACGTATATCGCCTAACACATAACGGATCACGCATAACGCATAACGCATAACGTATAGAGCATAACGCATAACGCATAACGCATAACGCATAACGCATACCGTATAACGCATAACGCATAACGCATAACGCATAATGCATAACGAATAACGCATAACGCATATCGCATAAAACATAACGCATAACGCATAACGTACAACGTATAACGCATAACGCATAACGCATAACGCATAACGCATAACGCATAACGCATAACGCATGACGCATAACGCATAACGCATATCGCATAACACATAACGCATAACCCATAACGCATAACGCATAACGCATAACGCATAACGCATAACGCATAACGCATAACGCATAACGCATAACGCATAACGCATAACGCATAACGCATAACGCATAACGCATAACGCATAACGCATAACGCACAACGCATATCGCATAACGCATAACGCATAACGCATAACGCATAACGCATAACGCACAACGCATATCGCATAACGCATAACGCATAACGCATAACGCATAACGCATAACGCATATCTTATAACGCATAACGTGTGACTCATAACGCATAACGCTTAAAGCATAATGCATAACGCATAACGCATAACGCATAACGCATAACGCATAACGCATAAAGCATTACGCATATCGCACAACGCATATCGCATAACGCATAACGCATAACGCATAACGCATGGCGCATAACTCAAAATGCATAACGCATAACGCATAACGCATATCGCATAACGCATAACGCATAACGCATAACGCACAACGCATATCGCATAACGCATAACGCATAACGCATAACGTATAACGCATAACGCATACCGTATAACGCATAACGCATAATGCATAACGCAAACGTATAACGCACAACGCATAACGAACAACGGATAACGCATAACGCATAACGCATAACGCAAACGTATAACGCACAACGCATAACGAATACAGCAAAACGCATAATGCTTAACGCATAACGGATCACGCATAACGCATAACGCATAACGCATAACGCATAACGCATATCGAATAACGCATAACGTGTAACTCATAACGCATAACGCATAAAGCATAATGCTTAACGCATAACGCATAACGCTTATCGCATAACGCATAACGCATAACGTATAACGCATAACGCATACCGTATAACGCATAACGCATAATGCATAACGCAAACGTATAACGCACAACGCATAACGAACAACGGATAACGCATAACGCATAACGCATAACGAATACCGCAAAACGTATATCGCCTAACACATAACGGATCACGCATAACGCATAACGCATAACGTATAATGCATAACGAATAACGCATAACGCATATCGCATAAAACATAACGCAGAACATATAACGTACAACGTATAACGCATAACGCATAACGCATAACGCATAACGCATAACGCATAACGCATGACGCATAACGCATAACGCATATCGCATAACACATAACGCATAACCCATAACGCATAACGCATAACGCATAACGCATAACGCATAACGCATAACGCAAAACGCATAACGCACAACGCATATCGCATAACGCATAACGCATAACGCATAACGCATAACGCATAACGCATAACGCATAACGCATAACAAATAACGCATAACGCACAACGCATATCGCATAACGCATAACGCATAACGCATAACGCATAACGCATAACGCACAACGCATATCGCATAACGCATAACGCATAACGCATAACGCATATCGAATAACGCATAACGTGTGACTCATAACGCATAACGCATAACGCATAATGCATAACGCATAACGCATAACGCATAACGCATAACGCATAACGCATAACGCATAACGCATTACGCATAACGCATAACGCATATCGCATAACACATAACGCATAACCCATAACGCATAAAGCATAACGCATAACGCATAACGCATAACGCATAACGCAAAACGCATAACGCACAACGCATATCGCATAACGCATAACGCATAACGCATAACGCATAACGCATAACGCATAACGCATAACGCACAACGCATATCGCATAACGCATAACGCATAACGCATAACGCATAACGCATAACGCATAACGCATAACGCATAACGCATATCGCATAACGCATAACGCATAACGCATAACGCATATCGAATAACGCATAACGTGTGACTCATAACGCATAACGCATAAAGCATAATGCATAACGCATAACGCATAACGCATAACGCATAACGCATAACGCATAACGCATAACGCACAACGCATATCGCATAACGCATAACGCATAACGCATAACGCATGGCGCATAACTCAAAATGCATAACGCATAACGCATAACGCAAACGTATAGCGCATAACGCATAACGCATAACTTATAACGCATAATGCATAACGCATAACGCACAACGCATATCGCATAACGCATAACGCATAACGCATAACGCATATCGCATAACGCATAACGCATGGCGCATTACTCAAAATGCATAACGCATAACGCATAACGCATAACGCTTAACGCATAACGCATAACGCACAACGCATATCGCATAACGCATAACGCATAACGCATAACGCATAACGCATGGCGCATAACGCATAACGCATATCGCATAACACATAACGCATAACCCATAACGCATAACGCATAACGCATAACGCATAACGCATAACGCATAACGCAAAACGCATAACGCACAACGCATATCGCATAACGCATAACGCATAACGCATAACGCATAACGCATAACGCATAACGCATAACGCATAACGCATAACAAATAACGCATAACGCACAACGCATATCGCATAACGCATAACGCATAACGCATAACGCATAACGCATAACGCACAACGCATATCGCATAACGCATAACGCATAACGCATAACGCATATCGAATAACGCATAACGTGTGACTCATAACGCATAACGCATAAAGCATAATGCATAACGCATAACGCATAACGCATAACGCATAACGCATAACGCATAACGCATAACGCATAACGCATAACGCATAACGCATAACGCATATCGCATAACGCATGACGCATAACCCATAACGCATAAAGCATAACGCATAACGCATAACGCATAACGCATAACGCAAAACGCATAACGCACAACGCATATCGCATAACGCATAACGCATAACGCATAACGCATAACGCATAACGCATAACGCATAACGCATAACGCACAACGCATATCGCATAACGCATAACGCATAACGCATAACGCATAACGCATAACGCATAACGCATAACGCACAACGCATATCGCATAACGCATAACGCATAACGCATAACGCATAACGCATATCGAATAACGCATAACGTGTGACTCATAACGCATAACGCATAAAGCATAATGCATAACGCATAACGCATAACGCATAACGCATAACGCATAACGCATAACGCATAACGCACAACGCATATCGCATAACGCATAACGCATAACGCATAACGCATGGCGCATAACTCAAAATGCATAACGCATAACGCATAACGCATATCGCATAACGCATAACGCATAACTCATAACGCATAATGCATAACGCATAACGCACAACGCATATCGCATAACGCATAACGCATAACGCACAACGCATATCGCATAACGCATAACGCATAACGCATGGCGCATTACTCAAAATGCATAACGCATAACGCATAACGCATAACGCTTAACGCATAACGCATAACGCACAACGCATATCGCATAACGCATAACGCATAACGCATAACGCATAACGCATGGCGCATAACTGAAAATGCATAACGCATAACGCATAACGCATAACGCAAACGTATAACGCACAACGCATAACGAATACAGCAAAACGCATAATGCTTAACGCATAACGGATCACGCATAACGCATAACGCACAACCCATATCGCATAACGCATAACGCATAACGCATAACGCATGGCGCATAACTCAAAATGCATAACGCATAACGCATAACGCAAACGTATAACGCACAACGCATAACGAATACAGCAAAACGCATAATGCTTAACGCATAACGGATCACGCATAACGCATAACGCATAACGCACAACGCATATCGCATAACGCATAACGCATAACGCATAACGCATGGCGCATAACTCAAAATGCATAACGCATGACGCATAACGCATAACGCATAACGCATAACGCATAACGCATAACCCATAACGCATAACGCATAACGCACAACGCATATCGCATAACGCATAACGCATAACTCAAAATGCATAACGCATAACGCATAACGCATAACGCATAACGCATAACGCATATCGCATAACGCATAACGCATAACTCAAAATGCATAACGCATAACGCATAACGCATAACGCATAACGCATAACGCATAACGCATAACGCATAACGCATAACGCATAACGCACAACGCATATCGCATAACGCATAACGCATAACGCATAACGCATAACGCATAACTCAAAATGCATAACGCATAACGCATAACGCAAACGTATAACGCACAACGCATAACGAATACAGCAAAACGCATAACGGATCACGCATAACGCATAACGCACAACGCATATCGCATAAATCATAACGCATGGCGCATAACTCAAAATGCATAACGCATAACGCATAACGCAAACGTATAACGCACAACGCATAACGAATACAGCAAAACGCATAATGCTTAACGCATAACGGATCACGCATAACGCATAACGCACAACGCATATCGCATAACGCATAACGCATAACGCATAACGCATGGCGCATAACTCAAAATGCATAACGCATGACGCATAACGCATAACGCATAACGCATAACGCATAACGCATAACCCATAACGCATAACGCATAACGCACAACGCATATCGCATAACGCATAACGCATAACTCAAAATGCATAACGCATAACGCATAACGCATAACGCATAACGCATAACGCATATCGCATAACGCATAACGCATAACTCAAAATGCATAACGCATAACGCATAACGCATAACGCATAACGCATAACGCATAACGCATAACGCATAACGCATAACGCATAACGCATATCGAATAACGCATAACGTGTAACTCATAACGCATAACGCATAAAGCATAATGCTTAACGCATAACGCATAATGCTTATCGCATAACGCATAACGCATAACGTATAACGCATAACGCATACCGTATAACGCATAACGCATAATGCATAACGCAAACGTATAACGCACAACGCATAACGCATAACGAACAACGGATAACGCATAACGCATAACGCATAACGAATACCGCAAAACGTATATCGCCTAACACATAACGGATCACGCATAACGCATAACGCATAACGTATAGAGCATAACGCATAACGCATAACGCATAACGCATAACGCATACCGTATAACGCATAACGCATAACGCATAACGCATAATGCATAACGAATAACGCATAACGCATATCGCATAAAACATAACGCATAACGCATAACGTACAACGTATAACGCATAACGCATAACGCATAACGCATAACGCATAACGCATAACGCATAACGCATAACGCATGACGCATAACGCATAACGCATATCGCATAACACATAACGCATAACCCATAACGCATAACGCATAACGCATAACGCATAACGCATAACGCATAACGCATAACGCATAACGCATAACGCATAACGCATAACGCATAACGCATAACGCATAACGCATAACGCATAACGCATAACGCACAACGCATATCGCATAACGCATAACGCATAACGCATAACGCATAACGCATAACGCACAACGCATATCGCATAACGCATAACGCATAACGCATAACGCATAACGCATAACGCATATCTTATAACGCATAACGTGTGACTCATAACGCATAACGCTTAAAGCATAATGCATAACGCATAACGCATAACGCATAACGCATAACCCATAACGCATAAAGCATTACGCATATCGCACAACGCATATCGCATAACGCATAACGCATAACGCATAACGCATGGCGCATAACTCAAAATGCATAACGCATAACGCATAACGCATATCGCATAACGCATAACGCATAACGCATAACGCACAACGCATATCGCATAACGCATAACGCATAACGCATAACGTATAACGCATAACGCATACCGTATAACGCATAACGCATAATGCATAACGCAAACGTATAACGCACAACGCATAACGAACAACGGATAACGCATAACGCATAACGCATAACGCAAACGTATAACGCACAACGCATAACGAATACAGCAAAACGCATAATGCTTAACGCATAACGGATCACGCATAACGCATAACGCATAACGCATAACGCATAACGCATATCGAATAACGCATAACGTGTAACTCATAACGCATAACGCATAAAGCATAATGCTTAACGCATAACGCATAACGCTTATCGCATAACGCATAACGCATAACGTATAACGCATAACGCATACCGTATAACGCATAACGCATAATGCATAACGCAAACGTATAACGCACAACGCATAACGAACAACGGATAACGCATAACGCATAACGCATAACGAATACCGCAAAACGTATATCGCCTAACACATAACGGATCACGCATAACGCATAACGCATAACGTATAATGCATAACGAATAACGCATAACGCATATCGCATAAAACATAACGCAGAACATATAACGTACAACGTATAACGCATAACGCATAACGCATAACGCATAACGCATAACGCATAACGCATAACGCATGACGCATAACGCATAACGCATATCGCATAACACATAACGCATAACCCATAACGCATAACGCATAACGCATAACGCATAACGCATAACGCATAACGCAAAACGCATAACGCACAACGCATATCGCATAACGCATAACGCATAACGCATAACGCATAACGCATAACGCATAACGCATAACGCATAACAAATAACGCATAACGCACAACGCATATCGCATAACGCATAACGCATAACGCATAACGCATAACGCATAACGCACAACGCATATCGCATAACGCATAACGCATAACGCATAACGCATATCGAATAACGCATAACGTGTGACTCATAACGCATAACGCATAAAGCATAATGCATAACGCATAACGCATAACGCATAACGCATAACGCATAACGCATAACGCATAACGCATGACGCATAACGCATAACGCATATCGCATAACACATAACGCATAACCCATAACGCATAAAGCATAACGCATAACGCATAACGCATAACGCATAACGCAAAACGCATAACGCACAACGCATATCGCATAACGCATAACGCATAACGCATAACGCATAACGCATAACGCATAACGCATAACGCATAACGCATAACGCACAACGCATATCGCATAACGCATAACGCATAACGCATAACGCATAACGCATAACGCATAACGCATAACGCACAACGCATATCGCATAACGCATAACGCATAACGCATATCGAATAACGCATAACGTGTGACTCATAACGCATAACGCATAAAGCATAATGCATAACGCATAACGCATAACGCATAACGCATAACGCATAACGCATAACGCATAACGCATAACGCATAACGCACAACGCATATCGCATAACGCATAACGCATAACGCATAACGCATGGCGCATAACTCAAAATGCATAACGCATAACGCATAACGCATATCGCATAACGCAGAACGCATAACTCATAACGCATAATGCATAACGCATAACGCACAACGCATATCGCATAACGCATAACGCATAACGCACAACGCATATCGCATAACGCATAACGCATAACGCATGGCGCATTACTCAAAATGCATAACGCATAACGCATAACGCATAACGCTTAACGCATAACGCATAACGCACAACGCATATCGCATAACGCATAACGCATAACGCATAACGCATGGCGCATAACTGAAAATGCATAACGCATAACGCATAACGCATAACGCAAACGTATAACGCACAACGCATAACGAATACAGCAAAACGCATAATGCTTAACGCATAACGGATCACGCATAACGCATAACGCACAACCCATATCGCATAACGCATAACGCATAACGCATAACGCATGGCGCATAACTCAAAATGCATAACGCATAACGCATAACGCATAACGCAAACGTATAACGCACAACGCATAACGAATACAGCAAAACGCATAATGCTTAACGCATAACGGATCACGCATAACGCATAACGCACAACGCATATCGCATAACGCATAACGCATAACGCATAACGCATGGCGCATAACTCAAAATGCATAACGCATAACGCATAACGCATAACGCATAACGCATAACGCATAACGCATAACGCATAACGCATAACGCATAACGCATATCGAATAACGCATAACGTGTAACTCATAACGCATAACGCATAAAGCATAATGCTTAACGCATAACGCATAATGCTTATCGCATAACGCATAACGCATAACGTATAACGCATAACGCATACCGTATAACGCATAACGCATAATGCATAACGCAAACGTATAACGCACAACGCATAACGCATAACGAACAACGGATAACGCATAACGCATAACGCATAACGAATACCGCAAAACGTATATCGCCTAACACATAACGGATCACGCATAACGCATAACGCATAACGCATAACGCATAACGCATAACGCATAACGCACAACGCATATCGCATAACGCATAACGCATAACGCATAACGCATAACGCATAACGCATAACGCACAACGCATATCGCATAACGCATAACGCATAACGCATAACGCATGGCGCATAACTCAAAATGCATAACGCATAACGCATAACGCATATCGCATAACGCATAACGCATAACTCATAACGCATAACGCATAACGCATAACGCACAACGCATATCGCATAACGCATAACGCATAACGCATAACGCATAACGCATAACGCATAACGCATAACGCAAAAAGCATAATGCTTAACGCATAACGGATCACGCATAACGCATAACGCACAACCCATATCGCATAACGCATAACGCATAACGCATAACGCATGGCGCATAACTCAAAATGCATAACGCATAACGCATAACGCATAACGCAAACGTATAACGCACAACGCATAACGAATACAGCAAAACGCATAATGCTTAACGCATAACGGATCACGCATAACGCATAACGCACAACGCATATCGCATAACGCATAACGCATAACGCATAACGCATGGCGCATAACTCAAAATGCATAACGCATAACGCATAACGCATAACGCATAACGCATAACGCATAACGCATAACGCATAACGCATAACGCACAACGCATATCGCATAACGCATAACGCATAACTCAAAATGCATAACGCATAACGCATAACGCATAACGCATAACGCATAACGCAAACGTATAACGCACAACGCATAACGAATACAGCAAAACGCATAATGCTTAACGCATAACGGGTCACGCATAACGCATAACGCATAACGCATAACGCATAACGCATAACGCATAACGCATAACGCATATCGAATAACGCATAACGTGTAACTCATAACGCATAACGCATAAAGCATAATGCTTAACGCATAACGCATAATGCTTATCGCATAACGCATAACGCATAACGTATAACGCATAACGCATACCGTATAACGCATAACGCATAATGCATAACGCAAACGTATAACGCACAACGCATAACGCATAACGAACAACGGATAACGCATAACGCATAACGCATAACGAATACCGCAAAACGTATATCGCCTAACACATAACGGATCACGCATAACGCATAACGCATAACGCATAACGCATAACGCATAACGCATAACGCACAACGCATATCGCATAACGCATAACGCATAACGCATAACGCATAACGCACAACGCATATCGCATAACGCATAACGCATAACGCATAACGCATGGCGCATAACTCAAAATGCATAACGCATAACGCATAACGCATATCGCATAACGCATAACGCATAACTCATAACGCATAACGCATAACGCATAACGCACAACGCATATCGCATAACGCATAACGCATAACGCACAACGCATATCGCATAACGCATAACGCATAACGCATGGCGCATTACTCAAAATGCATAACGCATAACGCATAACGCATAACGCATAACGCATAACGCATAACGCATAACGCACAACGCATATCGCATAACGCATAACGCATAACGCATAACGCATGGCGCATAACTGAAAATGCATAACGCATAACGCATAACGCATAACGCAAACGTATAACGCACAACGCATAACGAATACAGCAAAACGCATAATGCTTAACGCATAACGGATCACGCATAACGCATAACGCACAACCCATATCGCATAACGCATAACGCATAACGCATAACGCATGGCGCATAACTCAAAATGCATAACGCATAACGCATAACGCATAACGCAAACGTATAACGCACAACGCATAACGAATACAGCAAAACGCATAATGCTTAACGCATAACGGATCACGCATAACGCATAACGCACAACGCATATCGCATAACGCATAACGCATAACGCATAACGCATGGCGCATAACTCAAAATGCATAACGCATAACGCATAACGCATAACGCATAACGCATAACGCATAACGCATAACGCATAACGCATAACGCATAACGCACAACGCATATCGCATAACGCATAACGCATAACTCAAAATGCATAACGCATAACGCATACCGCATAACGCATAACGCATAACGCAAACGTATAACGCACAACGCATAACGAATACAGCAAAACGCATAATGCTTAACGCATAACGGGTCACGCATAACGCATAACGCATAACGCATAACGCATAACGCATAACGCATAACGCATATCGAATAACGCATAACGTGTAACTCATAACGCATAACGCATAAAGCATAATGCTTAACGCATAACGCATAATGCTTATCGCATAACGCATAACGCATAACGTATAACGCATAACGCATACCGTATAACGCATAACGCATAATGCATAACGCAAACGTATAACGCACAACGCATAACGCATAACGAACAACGGATAACGCATAACGCATAACGCATAACGCATAACGAATACCGCAAAACGTATATCGCCTAACACATAACGGATCACGCATAACGCATAACGCATAACGTATAGAGCATAACGCATAACGCATAACGCATAACGCATAACGCATACCGTATAACGCAAAACGCATAACGCATAACGCATAATGCATAACGAATAACGCATAACGCATATCGCATAAAACATAACGCATAACGCATAACGTACAACGTATAACGCATAACGCATAACGCATAACGCATAACGCATAACGCATAACGCATAACGCATAACGCATAACGCATGACGCATAACGCATAACGCATATCGCATAACACATAACGCATAACCCATAACGCATAACGCATAACGCATAACGCATAACGCAAAACGCATAACGCACAACGCATATCGCATAACGCATAACGCATAACGCTTAACGCATAACGCATAACGCATAACGCATAACGCATAACGCATAACGCATAACGCACAACGCATATCGCATAACGCATAACGCATAACGCATAACGCATAACGCATAACGCACAACGCATAACGAATACCGCAAAACGTATATCGCCTAACACATAACGGATCACGCATAACGCATAACGCATAACGTATAGAGCATAACGCATAACGCATAACGCATAACGCATACCGTATAACGCAAAACGCATAACGCATAACGCATAACGCATAACGCATAACGCATAACGCATAACGCATAACGCATGACGCATAACGCATAACGCATAACGCATAACGCATAACGCATAACGCATAACGCACAACGCATATCGTATAACGCATAACGCATAACGCATAACGCATAACGCATAACGCACAACGCATATCGCATAACGCATAACGCATAACGCATAACGCATAACGCATAACGCATAACGCATAACGAATACCGCAAAACGTATATCGCCTAACACATAACGGATCACGCATAACGCATAACGCATAACGTATAGAGCATAACGCATAACGCATAACGCATAACGCATAACGCATAACGCATACCGTATAACGCATAACGCATAACGCATAACGCATAACGCATAACGCATAACGCATAACGCATAACGCATAACGCATAACGCATGACGCATAACGCATAACGCATAACGCAAAACGCATAACGCATAACGCATAACGCATAACGCACAACGCATATCGTATAACGCATAACGCATAACGCATAACGCATGGCGCATAACTCAAAATGCATAACGCATAACGCATAACGCAAACGTATAACGCACAACGCATAACGAATACAGCAAAACGCATAATGCTTAACGCATAACGGATCACGCATAACGCATAACGCACAACGCATATCGCATAACGCATAACGCATAACGCATAACGCATAACGCATAACGCATGGCGCATAACTCAAAATGCATAACGCATAACGCATAACGCATAACGCATAACGCATAACGCATAACGCATAACGCATAACGCACAACGCATATCGCATAACGCATAACGCATGGCGCATAACTCAAAATGCATAACGCATAACGCATAACGCATAACGCATAACGCAAACGTATAACGCACAACGCATAACGAATACAGCAAAACGCATAATGCTTAACGCATAACGGATCACGCATAACGCATAACGCATAACGCATATCGAATAACGCATAACGTGTAACTCATAACGCATAACGCATAAAGCATAATGCTTAACGCATAACGTATAACGCTTATCGCATAACGCATAATGCATAACGTATAACGCATAACGCATACCGTATAACGCATAACGCATAATGCATAACGCAAACGTATAACGCACAACGCATAACGAACAACGGATAACGCATAACGCATAACGCATAACGAATACCGCAAAACGTATATCGCCTAACACATAACGGATCACGCATAACGCATAACGCATAACGTATAGAGCATAACGCATAACGCATAACGCAAACCGTATAACGCATAACGCATAACGCATAACGCATAATGCATAACGAATAACGCATAACGCATATCGCATAACGCATAACGCATAACGCATACCGCATAACGCATAACGCATAATGCATAACGCAAACGTATAACGCACAACGCATCACGCATAACGAACAGCGGATAACGCATAACGCATAACGCATAACGAATACCGCAAAACGTATATCGCCTTACACATAACGGATCACACATAACGCATAACGCATAACGTATAGAGCATAACGCATAACGCATAACGCATACCGTATAACGCAAAACGCATAACGCATAACGCATAACGCATAACGCATAACGCATAACGCATAACGCATAACGCATAACGCATAACGCATAACGCATAACGCATAACGCATGGCGCATAACTGAAAATGCATAACGCATAACGCATAACGCATAACGCAAACGTATAACGCACAACGCATAACGAATACAGCAAAACGCATAATGCTTAACGCATAACGGATCACGCATAACGCATAACGCACAACGCATATCGCATAACGCATAACGCATAACGCATAACGCATGGCGCATAACTCAAAATGCATAACGCATAACGCATAACGCATAACGCATAACGCATAACCCATAACGCATAACGCACAACGCATATCGCATAACGCATAACGCATAACTCAAAATGCATAACGCATAACGCATAACGCATAACGCATAACGCATAACGCATATCGCATAACGCATAACGCATAACTCAAAATGCATAACGCATAACGCATAACGCATAACGCATAACGCATAACGCATAACGCATAACGCATAACGCATAACGCATATCGAATAACGCATAACGTGTAACTCATAACGCATAACGCATAAAGCATAATGCTTAACGCATAACGCATAATGCTTATCGCATAACGCATAACGCATAACGTATAACGCATAACGCATACCGTATAACGCATAACGCATAATGCATAACGCAAACGTATAACGCACAACGCATAACGCATAACGAACAACGGATAACGCATAACGCATAACGCATAACGAATACCGCAAAACGTATATCGCCTAACACATAACGGATCACGCATAACGCATAACGCATAACGCATAACGCATAACGCATAACGCATAACGCATAACGCACAACGCATATCGTATAACGCATAACGCATAACGCATAACGCATAACGCATAACGCACAACGCATATCGCATAACGCATAACGCATAACGCATAACGCATAACGCATAACGCATAACGCATAACGAATACCGCAAAACGTATATCGCCTAACACATAACGGATCACGCATAACGCATAACGCATAACGTATAGAGCATAACGCATAACGCATAACGCATAACGCATACCGTATAACGCATAACGCATAACGCATAACGCATAACGCATAACGCATAACGCATAACGCATAACGCATAACGCATAACGCATGACGCATAACGCATAACGCATAACGCAAAACGCATAACGCATAACGCATAACGCATAACGCACAACGCATATCGTATAACGCATAACGCATAACGCATAACGCATGGCGCATAACTCAAAATGCATAACGCATAACGCATAACGCAAACGTATAACGCACAACGCATAACGAATACAGCAAAACGCATAATGCTTAACGCATAACGGATCACGCATAACGCATAACGCACAACGCATATCGCATAACGCATAACGCATAACGCATAACGCATAACGCATAACGCATGGCGCATAACTCAAAATGCATAACGCATAACGCATAACGCATAACGCATAACGCATAACGCATAACGCATAACGCACAACGCATATCGCATAACGCATAACGCATGGCGCATAACTCAAAATGCATAACGCATAACGCATAACGCATAACGCATAACGCAAACGTATAACGCACAACGCATAACGAATACAGCAAAACGCATAATGCTTAACGCATAACGGATCACGCATAACGCATAACGCATAACGCATATCGAATAACGCATAACGTGTAACTCATAACGCATAACGCATAAAGCATAAAGCTTAACGCATAACGTATAACGCTTATCGCATAAAGCATAATGCATAACGTATAACGCATAACGCATACCGTATAACGCATAACGCATAATGCATAACGCAAACGTATAACGCACAACGCATAACGAACAACGGATAACGCATAACGCATAACGCATAACGAATACCGCAAAACGTATATCGCCTAACACATAACGGATCACGCATAACGCATAACGCATAACGTATAGAGCATAACGCATAACGCATAACGCATAACGCATACCGTATAACGCATAACGCATAACGCATAACGCATAATGCATAACGAATAACGCATAACGCATATCGCATAACGCATAACGCATAACGCATACCGCATAACGCATAACGCATAATGCATAACGCAAACGTATAACGCACAACGCATCACGCATAACGAACAGCGGATAACGCATAACGCATAACGCATAACGAATACCGCAAAACGTATATCGCCTTACACATAACGGATCACACATAACGCATAACGCATAACGTATAGAGCATAACGCATAACGCATAACGCATACCGTATAACGCAAAACGCATAACGCATAACGCATAACGCATAACGCATAACGCATAACGCATAACGCATAACGCATAACGCATAACGCATAACGCATAACGCATAACGCATAACGCATAACGCATAACGCATAACGCATAACGCACAACGCATATCGCATAACGCATAACGCATAATGCATAACGCATGTCGAATAAGGCATAACGTGTAACTCATAACGCATAACGCATGGCGCATAACTCAAAATGCATAACGCATAACGCATAACGCATATCGCATAACGCATATCGCATAACGCATAACGCACAACGCATATCGCATAACGCATAACGCATAACGCATGGCGCATTACTCAAAATGCATAACGCATAACGCATAACGCATAACGCATAACGCATAACGCATAACGCATAACGCACAACGCATATCGCATAACGCATAACGCATAACGCATAACGCATGGCGCATAACTGAAAATGCATAACGCATAACGCATAACGCATAACGCAAACGTATAACGCACAACGCATAACGAATACAGCAAAACGCATAATGCTTAACGCATAACGGATCACGCATAACGCATAACGCACAACGCATATCGCATAAATCATAACGCATGGCGCATAACTCAAAATGCATAACGCATAACGCATAACGCAAACGTATAACGCACAACGCATAACGAATACAGCAAAACGCATAATGCTTAACGCATAACGGATCACGCATAACGCATAACGCACAACGCATATCGCATAACGCATAACGCATAACGCATAACGCATAACGCATGGCGCATAACTCAAAATGCATAACGCATAACGCATAACGCATAACGCATAACGCATAACCCATAACGCATAACGCATAACGCACAACGCATATCGCATAACGCATAACGCATAACTCAAAATGCATAACGCATAACGCATAACGCATAACGCATAACGCATAACGCATATCGCATAACGCATAACGCATAACTCAAAATGCATAACGCATAACGCATAACGCATAACGCATAACGCATAACGCATAACGCATAACGCATAACGCATAACGCATATCGAATAACGCATAACGTGTAACTCATAACGCATAACGCATAAAGCATAATGCTTAACGCATAACGCATAATGCTTATCGCATAACGCATAACGCATAACGTATAACGCATAACGCATACCGTATAACGCATAACGCATAATGCATAACGCAAACGTATAACGCACAACGCATAACGCATAACGAACAACGGATAACGCATAACGCATAACGCATAACGAATACCGCAAAACGTATATCGCCTAACACATAACGGATCACGCATAACGCATAACGCATAACGTATAGAGCATAACGCATAACGCATAACGCATAACGCATAACGCATACCGTATAACGCATAACGCATAACGCATAACGCATAATGCATAACGAATAACGCATAACGCATATCGCATAAAACATAACGCATAACGCATAACGTACAACGTATAACGCATAACGCATAACGCATAACGCATAACGCATAACGCATAACGCATAACGCATAACGCATGACGCATAACGCATAACGCATATCGCATAACACATAACGCATAACCCATAACGCATAACGCATAACGCATAACGCATAACGCATAACGCATAACGCATAACGCATAACGCATAACGCATAACGCATAACGCATAACGCATAACGCATAACGCATAACGCATAACGCATAACGCATAACGCACAACGCATATCGCATAACGCATAACGCATAACGCATAACGCATAACGCATAACGCACAACGCATATCGCATAACGCATAACGCATAACGCATAACGCATAACGCATAACGCATAACGCATAACGCATAACGCACAACGCATATCGCATAACGCATAACGCATAACGCATAACGCATAACGCATATCTTATAACGCATAACGTGTGACTCATAACGCATAACGCTTAAAGCATAATGCATAACGCATAACGCATAACGCATAACGCATAACGCATAACGCATAAAGCATTACGCATAACGCACAACGCATATCGCATAACGCATAACGCATAACGCATAACGCATGGCGCATAACTCAAAATGCATAACGCATAACGCATAAAGCATAATGCTTAACGCATAACGCATAACGCTTATCGCATAACGCATAACGCATAACGTATAACGCATAACGCATACCGTATAACGCATAACGCATAATGCATAACGCAAACGTATAACGCACAACGCATAACGAACAACGGATAACGCATAACGCATAACGCATAACGAATACCGCAAAACGTATATCGCCTAACACATAACGGATCACGCATAACGCATAACGCATAACGTATAGAGCATAACGCATAACGCATAACGCATACCGTATAACGCATAACGCATAACGCATAACGCATAATGCATAACGAATAACGCATAACGCATATCGCATAAAACATAACGCATAACGCATAACGTACAACGTATAACGCATAACGCATAACGCATAACGCATAACGCATAACGCATAACGCATAACGCATGACGCATAACGCATAACGCATATCGCATAACACATAACGCATAACCCATAACGCATAACGCATAACGCATAACGCATAACGCATAACGCATAACGCATAACGCAAAACGCATAACGCACAACGCATATCGCATAACGCATAACGCATAACGCATAACGCATAACGCATAACGCATAACGCATGGCGCATTACTCAAAATGCATAACGCATAACGCATAACGCATAACGCATAACGCACAACGCATATCGCATAACGCATAACGCATAACGCATAACGCATAACGCATGGCGCATAACTGAAAATGCATAACGCATAACGCATAACGCATAACGCAAACGTATAACGCACAACGCATAACGAATACAGCAAAACGCATAATGCTTAACGCATAACGGATCACGCATAACGCATAACGCACAACCCATATCGCATAACGCATAACGCATAACGCATAACGCATGGCGCATAACTCAAAATGCATAACGCATAACGCATAACGCATAACGCAAACGTATAACGCACAACGCATAACGAATACAGCAAAACGCATAATGCTTAACGCATAACGCATAACGCATAACGCAAAACGCACAACGCATATCGCATATCGCATAACGCATAACTCAAAATGCATAACGCATAACGCATAACGCATAACGCATAACGCATAACGCAAACGTATAACGCACAACGCATAACGAATACAGCAAAACGCATAATGCTTAACGCATAACGGGTCACGCATAACGCATAACGCATAACGCATAACGCATAACGCATAACGCATATCGAATAACGCATAACGTGTAACTCATAACGCATAACGCATAAAGCATAATGCTTAACGCATAACGCATAATGCTTATCGCATAACGCATAACGCTTAACGTATAACGCATAACGCATACCGTATAACGCATAACGCATAATGCATAACGCAAACGTATAACGCACAACGCATAACGCATAACGAACAACGGATAACGCATAACGCATAACGCATAACGAATACCGCAAAACGTATATCGCCTAACACATAACGGATCACGCATAACGCATAACGCATAACGTATAGAGCATAACGCATAACGCATAACGCATAACGCATAACGCATACCGTATAACGCATAACGCATAACGCATAACGCATAATGCATAACGAATAACGCATAACGCATATCGCATAAAACATAACGCATAACGCATAACGTACAACGTATAACGCATAACGCATAACGCATAACGCATAACGCATAACGCATAACGCATAACGCATAACGCATAACGCATAACGCATGACGCATAACGCATAACGCATATCGCATAACACATAACGCATAACCCATAACGCATAACGCATAACGCATAACGCATAACGCATAACGCAAAACGCATAACGCACAACGCATATCGCATAACGCATAACGCATAACGCTTAACGCATAACGCATAACGCATAACGCATAACGCATAACGCATAACGCACAACGCATATCGCATAACGCATAACGCATAACGCATAACGCATAACGCATAACGCACAACGCATAACGAATACCGCAAAACGTATATCGCCTAACACATAACGGATCACGCATAACGCATAACGCATAACGTATAGAGCATAACGCATAACGCATAACGCATAACGCATACCGTATAACGCATAACGCATAACGCATAACGCATAACGCATAACGCATAACGCATAACGCATAACGCATAACGCATAACGCATAACGCATGACGCATAACGCATAACGCATAACGCATAACGCATAACGCATAACGCATAACGCATAACGCACAACGCATATCGTATAACGCATAACGCATAACGCATAACGCATAACGCATAACGCATAACGCACAACGCATATCGCATAACGCATAACGCATAACGCATAACGCATAACGCATAACGCATAACGAATACCGCAAAACGTATATCGCCTAACACATAACGGATCACGCATAACGCATAACGCATAACGTATAGAGCATAACGCATAACGCATAACGCATAACGCATACCGTATAACGCATAACGCATAACGCATAACGCATAACGCATAACGCATAACGCATAACGCATAACGCATAACGCATAACGCATGACGCATAACGCATAACGCATAACGCATAACGCATAACGCATAACGCATAACGCATAACGCACAACGCATATCGTATAACGCATAACGCATAACGCATAACGCATGGCGCATAACTGAAAATGCATAACGCATAACGCATAACGCATAACGCAAACGTATAACGCACAACGCATAACGAATACAGCAAAACGCATAATGCTTAACGCATAACGGATCACGCATAACGCATAACGCACAACGCATATCGCATAACGCATAACGCATAACGCATAACGCATAACGCATGGCGCATAACTCAAAATGCATAACGCATAACGCATAACGCATAACGCATAACGCATAACGCATAACGCATAACGCATAACGCATAACGCATAACGCATAACGCATAACGCACAATGCATATCGCATAACGCATAACGCATGGCGCATAACTCAAAATGCATAACGCATAACGCATAACGCATAACGCATAACGCAAACGTATAACGCAGAACGCATAACGAATACAGCAAAACGCATAATGCTTAACGCATAACGGATCACGCATAACGCATAACGCATAACGCATATCGAATAACGCACAACGCATATCGCATAACGCATAACGCATAACGCTTAACGCATAACGCATAACGCATAACGCATAACGCATAACGCATAACGCATAACGCATAACGCATAACGCTTAACGCATAACGCATAACGCATAACGCATAACGCATAACGCATAACGCATAACGCACAACGCATATCGCATATCGCATAACGCATAACGCATAACGCATAACGCATAACGCACAACGCATAACGAATACCGCAAAACGTATATCGCCTAACACATAACGGATCACGCATAACGCATAACGCATAACGTATAGAGCATAACGCATAACGCATAACGCATAACGCATACCGTATAACGCATAACGCATAACGCATAACGCATAACGCATAACGCATAACGCATAACGCATAACGCATAACGCATAACGCATGACGCATAACGCATAACGCATAACGCATAACGCACAACGCATATCGTATAACGCATAACGCATAACGCATAACGCATAACGCATAACGCACAACGCATATCGCATAACGCATAACGCATAACGCATAACGCATAACGCATAACGCATAACGCATAACGAATACCGCAAAACGTATATCGCCTAACACATAACGGATCACGCATAACGCATAACGCATAACGTATAGAGCATAACGCATAACGCATAACGCATAACGCATACCGTATAACGCATAACGCATAACGCATAACGCATAACGCATAACGCATAACGCATAACGCATAACGCATAACGCATGACGCATAACGCATAACGCATAACGCATAACGCATAACGCATAACGCATAACGCATAACGCATAACGCACAACGCATATCGTATAACGCATAACGCATAACGCATAACGCATAACGCATAACGCACAACGCATATCGCATAACGCATAACGCATAACGCATAACGCATAACGCATAACGCATAACGAATACCGCAAAACGTATATCGCCTAACACATAACGGATCACGCATAACGCATAACGCATAACGTATAGAGCATAACGCATAACGCATAACGCATAACGCATACCGTATAACGCATAACGCATAACGCATAACGCATAACGCATAACGCATAACGCATAACGCATAACGCATAACGCATAACGCATGACGCATAACGCATAACGCATAACGCATAACGCATAACGCATAACGCATAACGCATAACGCACAACGCATATCGTATAACGCATAACGCATAACGCATAACGCATGGCGCATAACTCAAAATGCATAACGCATAACGCATAACGCATAACGCAAACGTATAACGCACAACGCATAACGAATACAGCAAAACGCATAATGCTTAACGCATAACGCATAACGCATAACGCATAACGCATAACGCATAACGCATAACGCATAACGCATAACGCTTAACGCATAACGCATAACGCATAACGCATAACGCATAACGCATAACGCATAACGCACAACGCATATCGCATATCGCATAACGCATAACGCATAACGCATAACGCATAACGCACAACGCATAACGAATACCGCAAAACGTATATCGCCTAACACATAACGGATCACGCATAACGCATAACGCATAACGTATAGAGCATAACGCATAACGCATAACGCATAACGCATACCGTATAACGCATAACGCATAACGCATAACGCATAACGCATAACGCATAACGCATATCGCATAACACATAACGCATAACCCATAACGCATAACGCATAACGCATAACGCATAACGCATAACGCATAACGCATAACGCATAACGCATAACGCATAACGCATAACGCATGACGCATAACGCATAACGCATAACGCATAACGCATAACGCATAACGCACAACGCATATCGTATAACGCATAACGCATAACGCATAACGCATAACGCATAACGCACAACGCATATCGCATAACGCATAACGCATAACGCATAACGCATAACGCATAACGCATAACGCATAACGAATACCGCAAAACGTATATCGCCTAACACATAACGGATCACGCATAACGCATAACGCATAACGTATAGAGCATAACGCATAACGCATAACGCATAACGCATACCGTATAACGCATAACGCATAACGCATAACGCATAACGCATAACGCATAACGCATAACGCATAACGCATAACGCATAACGCATGACGCATAACGCATAACGCATAACGCATAACGCATAACGCATAACGCATAACGCATAACGCACAACGCATATCGTATAACGCATAACGCATAACGCATAACGCATGGCGCATAACTCAAAATGCATAACGCATAACGCATAACGCATAACGCAAACGTATAACGCACAACGCATAACGAATACAGCAAAACGCATAATGCTTAACGCATAACGGATCACGCATAACGCATAACGCACAACGCATATCGCATAACGCATAACGCATAACGCATAACGCATAACGCATGTCGCATAACTCAAAATGCATAACGCATAACGCATAACGCATAACGCATAACGCATAACGCATAACGCATAACGCATAACGCATAACGCATAACGCATAACGCATAACGTATAACGCATAACGCATACCGTATAACGCATAACGCATAATGCATAACGCAAACGTATAACGCACAACGCATAACGAACAACGGATAACGCATAACGCATAACGCATAACGAATACCACAAAACGTATATCGCCTAACACATAACGGATCACGCATAACGCATAACGCATAACGTATAGAGCATAACGCATAACGCATAACGCATAACGCATACCGTATAACGCATAACGCATAACGCATAACGCATAATGCATAACGAATAACGCATAACGCATATCGCATAAAACATAACGCATAACGCATAACGTACAACGTATAACGCATAACGCATAACGCATAACGCATAACGCATAACGCATAACGCATAACGCATGACGCATAACGCATAACGCATATCGCATAACACATAACGCATAACCCATAACGCATAACGCATAACGCATAACGCATAACGCATAACGCAAAACGCATAACGCACAACGCATATCGCATAACGCATAACGCATAACGCATAACGCACAACGCATATCGCATAACGCATAACGCATAACGCATAACGCATAACGCATAACGCACAACGCATATCGCATAACGCATAACGCATAACGCATAACGCATAACGCATATCGAATAACGCATAACGTGTGACTCATAACGCATAACGCATAAAGCATAATGCATAACGCATAACGCATAACGCATAACGCATAACGCATAACGCATAACGCATAACGCATAACGCACAACGCATATCGCATAACGCATAACGCATAACGCATAACGCATGGCGCATAACTCAAAATGCATAACGCATAACGCATAACGCATATCGCATAACGCATAACGCATAACGCATAACGCATAACGCATAACGCATAACGCACAACACATATCGCATAACGCATAACGCATAACGCACAACGCATATCGCATAACGCATAACGCATAACGCATGGCGCATTACTCAAAATGCATAACGCATAACGCATAACGCATAACGCATAACGCAAACGTATAACGCACAACGCATAACGAATACAGCAAAACGCATAATGCTTAACGCATAACGCATAACGCATAACGCATAACGCATAACGCATAACGCATATCGAATAACGCATAACGTGTAACTCATAACGCATAACGCATAAAGCATAATGCTTAACGCATAACGCATAACGCTTATCGCATAACGCATAACGCATGACGTATAACGCATAACGCATACCGCATAACGCATAACGCATAATGCATAACGCAAACGTATAACGCACAACGCATCACGCATAACGAACAACGGATAACGCATAACGCATAACGAATAACGAATACCGCAAAACGTATATCTCCTAACACATAACGGATCACACATAACGCATAACGCATAACGTATAGAGCATAACGCATAACGCATAACGCATACCGTATAACGCATAACGCATAACGCATAACGCATAACGCATAACGCATAACGCATAACGCATAACGCATAACGCATAACGCATAACGCATGACGCATAACGCATAACGCATAACGCATAACGCATAACGCATAACGCATAACGCATAACGCACAACGCATATCGCATAACGCATAACGCATAACGCATAACGCATGGCGCATAACTCAAAATGCATAACGCATAACGCATAACGCATAACGCATAACGCATAACGCATAACGCATAACGCATAACGCATAACGCATAACGCATAACGCATAACGCATAACGCACAACGCATATCGCATAACGCATAACGCATGGCGCATAACTCAAAATGCATAACGCATAACGCATAACGCATAACGCATAACGCATAACGCAAACGTATAACGCACAACGCATAACGAATACAGCAAAACGCATAATGCTTAACGCATAACGCATAACGCATAACGCATAACGCATATCGAATAACGCATAACGTGTAACTCATAACGCATAACGCATAAAGCATAATGCTTAACGCATAACGCATAACGCTTATCGCATAACGCATAACGCATAACGTATAACGCATAACGCATACCGTATAACGCATAACGCATAATGCATAACGCAAACGTATAACGCACAACGCATAACGAACAACGGATAACGCATAACGCATAACGCATAACGAATACCGCAAAACGTATATCGCCTAACACATAACGGATCACGCATAACGCATAACGCATAACGTATAGAGCATAACGCATAACGCATAACGCATAACGCATACCGTATAACGCATAACGCATAACGCATAACGCATAATGCATAACGAATAACGCATAACGCATATCGCATAACGCATAACGCATGACGCATAACGCATAACGCATATCGCATAACACATAACGCATAACCCATAACGCATAACGCATAACGCATAACGCATGGCGCATAACTCAAAATGCATAACGCATAACGCATAACGCATATCGCATAACGCATAACGCATAACGCATAACGCATAACGCATAACGCACAACGCATATCGCATAACGCATAACGCATAACGCACAACGCATATCGCATAACGCATAACGCATAACGCATGGCGCATTACTCAAAATGCATAACGCATAACGCATAACGCATAACGCATAACGCATAACGCATAACGCACAACGCATATCGCATAACGCATAACGCATAACGCATAACGCATGGCGCATAACTGAAAATGCATAACGCATAACGCATAACGCATAACGCAAACGTATAACGCACAACGCATAACGAATACAGCAAAACGCATAATGCTTAACGCATAACGGATCACGCATAACGCATAACGCACAACGCATATCGCATAACGCATAACGCATAACGCATAACGCATGGCGCATAAGTCAAAATGCATAACGCATAACGCATAACGCATAACGCATAACGCATAACGCATAACGCACAACGCATATCGCATAACGCATAACGCATGGCGCATAACTCAAAATGCATAACGCATAACGCATAACGCATAACGCAAACGTATAACGCACAACGCATAACGAATACAGCAAAACGCATAATGCTTAACGCATAACGGATCACGCATAACGCATAACGCATAACGCATAACGCATATCGAATAACGCATAACGTGTAACTCATAACGCATAACGCATAAAGCATAATGCTTAACGCATAACGCATAACGCTTATCGCATAACGCATAACGCATGACGTATAACGCATAACGCATACCGCATAACGCATAACGCATAATGCATAACGCAAACGTATAACGCACAACGCATAACGCATAACGAACAACGGATAACGCATAACGCATAACGCATAACGAATACCGCTAAACGTATATCGCCTAACACATAACGGATCACGCATAACGCATAACGCATAACGTATAGAGCATAACGCATAACGCATAACGCATAACGCATACCGTATAACGCATAACGCATAACGCATAACGCATAACGCATAACGCATAACGCATAACGCATAACGCATGACGCATAACGCATAACGCATAACGCATAACGCATAACGCATAACGCATAACGCACAACGCATATCGTATAACGCATAACGCATAACGCATAACGCATGGCGCATAACTCAAAATGCATAACGCATAACGCATAACGCATAACGCAAACGTATAACGCACAACGCATAACGAATACAGCAAAACGCATAATGCTTAACGCATAACGGATCACGCATAACGCATAACGCACAACGCATATCGCATAACGCATAACGCATAACGCATAACGCATGGCGCATAACTCAAAATGCATAACGCATAACGCATAACGCATAACGCATAACGCATAACGCATAACGCATAACGCATAACGCATAACGCATAACGCACAACGCATATCGCATAACGCATAACGCATGGCGCATAACTCAAAATGCGTAACGCATAACGCATAATGCATAACGCATAACGCAAACGTATAACGCACAACGCCTAACGAATACAGCAAAACGCATAATGCTTAACGCATAACGCATAACGCATAACGCATAACGCATAACGCATATCGAATAACGCATAACGTGTAACTCATAACGCATAACGCATAAAGCATAATGCTTAACGCATAACGCATAACGCTTATCGCATAACGCATAACGCATAACGTATAACGCATAACGCATACCGTATAACTCATAACGCATAACGCATAACGCATAACCCCTAACGCATAACGCATATCGCATAACGCATAACGCATAACGCATATCGCATAACGCGTAACGCATAATGCATAACGCATAAAGCATAACGCATAACGCATAACGCATAACCCCTAACGCATAACGCATAACGTATAACTCATAACGCATAACGCATAACACATAACGCATAACACATAATGCACAACGCATTACGAATACAGCAAAACGCATAACGCTTAACGCATAACGGATCACGCATAACGCATAACGCATTATGCATAACGCATAACGCATAACGCATAATGCATAACGCATAAAGCGTAACGCATAACGCATAACGCATAAAGCATAACACATAACGCATAACTCATAATGCACAACGCATAACGAATACAGCAAAACGCATAACGCTTAACGCATAACGCATAACGCATAACGCATAATGCATAACGCATAACGCATAACGCATAACGCATAACGCATAACGCATAACGTATAACGTATAACGCATACCGCATTACGCATAACTTATAACTCATAACTCATAAGGAGTAACGCATAACGCATAAAGCATAACGCATAACGCATAAAGCATAACGCATAACGCATATCGCATAACTCATTACTCATAACGAATAACGCATAACGCATAACTTATAACTCATTACTCATAACTCATAACGCATAACGCATAAAGCATAACGCATAACGCATAACGGATAAAGCATAATGCATAACGCATAACGCATAACGCATTACGCATAACTTATAACCCATAACTCATAAGGAGTAACGCATAACGCATAAAGCATAACGCATGAAGCATAACGCATAACGCATAACTTATAACTCATTACTCATAACGAATAACGCATAACGCATAAGGCATAACGCATAACGCATAACGCATAACGCATAACGCATAACGCATAACGCATAACCCCTAACGCATAACGCATAACGTATAACTCATAACGCATAACGCATAACACATAACGCATAACACATAATGCACAACGCATTACGAATACAGCAAAACGCATAACGCTTAACGCATAACGGATCACGCATAACGCATAACGCATAATGCATAACGCATAACGCATAACTCATAATGCACAACGCATAACGAATACAGCAAAACGCATAACGCTTAACGCATAACGCATAACGCATAACGCATAATGCATAACGCATAACGCATAACGCATAACGCATAACGCATAACGCATAACGTATAACGTATAACGCATACCGCATTACGCATAACTTATAACTCATAACTCATAAGGAGTAACGCATAACGCATAACGCATAACGCATAACGTATAACGCATAACGCATACCGTATAACGCATAACGCATAATGCATAACGCAAACGTATAACGCATAACGAATACCGCAAAACGTATATCGCCTAACACATAACGGATCACGCATAACGCATAACGCATAACGTATAGAGCATAACGCATAACGCATAACGCATAACGCATACCGTATAACGCATAACGCATAACGCATAACGCATAACGCATAACGCATAACGCATAACGCATAACGCATAACGCATAACGCATAACGCATGACGCATAACGCATAACGCATAACGCATAACGCATAACGCATAACGCATAACGCATAACGCACAACGCATATCGTATAACGCATAACGCATAACGCATAACGCATGGCGCATAACTCAAAATGCATAACGCATAACGCATAACGCATAACGCAAACGTATAACGCACAACGCATAACGAATACAGCAAAACGCATAATGCTTAACGCATAACGGATCACGCATAACGCATAACGCACAACGCATATCGCATAACGCATAACGCATAACGCATAACGCATAACGCATGGCGCATAACTCAAAATGCATAACGCATAACGCATAACGCATAACGCATAACGCATAACGCATAACGCATAACGCATACCGCATAACGCATAACGCATAACGCATAACGCATAACGCATAACACACAACGCATATCGCATAACGCATAACGCATGGCGCATAACTCAAAATGCATAACGCATAACGCATAACGCATAACGCAAACGTATAACGCACAACGCATAACGAATACAGCAAAACGCATAATGCTTAACGCATAACGGATCACGCATAACGCATAACGCATAACGCATATCGAATAACGCATAACGTGTAACTCATAACGCATAACGCATAAAGCATAATGCTTAACGCATAACGTATAACGCTTATCGCATAACGCATAACGCATAACGTATAACGCATAACGCATACCGTATAACGCATAACGCATAACGCATAACGCATAATGCATAACGAATAACGCATAACGCATATCGCATAAAACATAACGCATAACGCATAACGTACAACGTATAACGCATAACGCATAACGCATAACGCATAACGCATAACGCATAACGCATAACGCATAACGCATGACGCATAACGCATAACGCATATCGCATAACACATAACGCATAACCCATAACGCATAACGCATAACGCATAACGCATAACGCATAACGCAAAACGCATAACGCACAACGCATATCGCATAACGCATAACGCATAACGCATAACGCACAACGCATATCGCATAACGCATAACGCATAACGCATAACGCATAACGCATAACGCATAACGCACAACGCATATCGCATAACGCATAACGCATAACGCATAACGCATAACGCATATCGAATAACGCATAACGTGTGACTCATAACGCATAACGCATAAAGCATAATGCATAACGCATAACGCATAACGCATAACGCATAACGCATAACGCATAACGCACAACGCATATCGCATAACGCATAACGCATAACGCATAACGCATGGCGCATAACTCAAAATGCATAACGCATAACGCATAACGCATATCGCATAACGCATAACGCATAACGCATAACGCATAACGCACAACGCATATCGCATAACGCATAACGCATAACGCACAACGCATATCGCATAACGCATAACGCATAACGCATGGCGCATTACTCAAAATGCATAACGCATAACGCATAACGCATAACGCATAACGCAAACGTATAACGCACAACGCATAACGAATACAGCAAAACGCATAATGCTTAACGCATAACGCATAACGCATAACGCATAACGCATAACGCATAACGCATATCGAATAACGCATAACGTGTAACTCATAACGCATAACGCATAAAGCATAATGCTTAACGCATAACGCATAACGCTTATCGCATAACGCATAACGCATGACGTATAACGCATAACGCATACCGCATAACGCATAACGCATAATGCATAACGCAAACGTATAACGCACAACGCATCACGCATAACGAACAACGGATAACGCATAACGCATAACGCATAACGAATACCGCAAAACGTATATCGCCTAACACATAACGGATCACACATAACGCATAACGCATAACGTATAGAGCATAACGCATAACGCATAACGCATACCGTATAACGCATAACGCATAACACATAACGCATAACGCATAACGCATAACGCATAACGCATAACGCATAACGCATAACGCATAACGCATAACGCATAACGCATAACGCATAACGCATAACGCATGACGCATAACGCATAACGCATAACGCATAACGCATAACGCATAACGCATAACGCATAACGCACAACGCATATCGCATAACGCATAACGCATAACGCATAACGCATGGCGCATAACTCAAAATGCATAACGCATAACGCATAACGCATAACGCATAACGCATAACGCATAACGCATAACGCATAACGCACAACGCATATCGCATAACGCATAACGCATAACGCATTACGAATACCGCAAAACGTATATCGCCTAACACATAACGGATCACGCATAACGCATAACGCATAACGTATAGAGCATAACGCATAACGCATAACGCATAACGCATACCGTATAACGCATAACGCATAACGCATAACGCATAACGCATAACGCATAACGCATAACGCATAACGCATAACGCATGACGCATAACGCATAACGCATAACGCATAACGCATAACGCATAACGCATAACGCATAACGCACAACGCATATCGCATAACGCATAACGCATAACGCATAACGCATGGCGCATAACTCAAAATGCATAACGCATAACGCATAACGCAAACGTATAACGCACAACGCATAACGAATACAGCAAAACGCATAATGCTTAACGCATAACGGATCACGCATAACGCATAACGCACAACGCATATCGCATAACGCATAACGCATAACGCATAACGTATAGAGCATAACGCATAACGCATAACGCATAACGCATACCGTATAACGCATAACGCATAACGCATAACGCATAACGCATATCGCATAACGCATAACGCACAACGCATATCGCATAACGCATAACGCACAACGCATATCGCATAACGCATAACGCATAACGCACAACGCATATCGCAGAACGCATAACGCATGGCGCATAACTCAAAATGCATAACGCATAACGCATAACGCATAACGCATAACGCATAACGCATAACGCAAACGTATAACGCATGGCGCATACCTCAAAATGCATAACGCATAACGCATAACGCATAACGCATAACGCATAACGCATAACGCATAACGCATAACGCATATCGCATAACGCATAACGCATAACGCATAACGCATAACGCACAACGCATATCGCATAACGCATAACGCATAGCGCATAACGCATGGCGCATATCGCATAACGCATAACGCATAACGCATAACGCATAACGCATAACGCATAACGCATAACGCACAACGCATATCGCATAACGCATAACGCATGGCGCATAACTCAAAATGCATAACGCATAACGCATAACGCATAACGCATAACGCAAACGAATAACGCACAACGCATAACGAATACAGCAAAACGCATAATGCTTAACGCATAACGGATCACGCATAACGCATAACGCATAACGCATAACGCATAACGCATAACGCATAACGCATGTCGAATAAGGCATAACGTGTAACTCATAACGCATAACGCATGGCGCATAACTCAAAATGCATAACGCATAACGCATAACGCATATCGCATAACGCATATCGCATAACGCATAACGCATAACGCACAACGCATATCGCATAACGCATAACGCATAACGCATGGCGCATTACTCAAAATGCATAACGCATAACGCATAACGCATAACGCATAACGCATAACGCATAACGCATAACGCACAACGCATATCGCATAACGCATAACGCATAACGCATAACGCATGGCGCATAACTGAAAATGCATAACGCATAACGCATAACGCATAACGCAAACGTATAACGCACAACGCATAACGAATACAGCAAAACGCATAATGCTTAACGCATAACGGATCACGCATAACGCATAACGCACAACGCATATCGCATAAATCATAACGCATGGCGCATAACTCAAAATGCATAACGCATAACGCATAACGCAAACGTATAACGCACAACGCATAACGAATACAGCAAAACGCATAATGCTTAACGCATAACGGATCACGCATAACGCATAACGCACAACGCATATCGCATAACGCATAACGCATAACGCATAACGCATAACGCATGGCGCATAACTCAAAATGCATAACGCATAACGCATAACGCATAACGCATAACGCATAACGCATAACGCATAACGCATAACGCATAACCCATAACGCATAACGCATAACGCACAACGCATATCGCATAACGCATAACGCATAACTCAAAATGCATAACGCATAACGCATAACGCATAACGCATAACGCATAACGCATATCGCATAACGCATAACGCATAACTCAAAATGCATAACGCATAACGCATAACGCATAACGCATAACGCATACCGTATAACGCATAACGCATAACGCATAACGCATAATGCATAACGAATAACGCATAACGCATATCGCATAAAACATAACGCATAACGCATAACGTACAACGTATAACGCATAACGCATAACGCATAACGCATAACGCATAACGCATAACGCATAACGCATAACGCATAACGCATAACGCATGACGCATAACGCATAACGCATATCGCATAACACATAACGCATAACCCATAACGCATAACGCATAACGCATAACGCATAACGCATAACGCATAACGCATAACGCATAACGCATAACGCATAACGCATAACGCACAACGCATATCGCATAACGCATAACGCATAACGCATAACGCATAACGCATAACGCATATCTTATAACGCATAACGTGTGACTCATAACGCATAACGCTTAAAGCATAATGCATAACGCATAACGCATAACGCATAACGCATAACGCATAACGCATAACGCATAAAGCATTACGCATAACGCACAACGCATATCGCATAACGCATAACGCATAACGCATAACGCATGGCGCATAACTCAAAATGCATAACGCATAACGCATAACGCATATCGCATAACGCATAACGCATAACGCATAATGCACAACGCATATCGCATAACGCATAACGCATAACGCATAACGTATAACGCATAACGCATACCGTATAACGCATAACGCATAATGCATAACGCAAACGTATAACGCACAACGCATAACGAACAACGGATAACGCATAACGCATAACGCATAACGCAAACGTATAACGCACAACGCATAACGAATACAGCAAAACGCATAATGCTTAACGCATAACGGATCACGCATAACGCATAACGCATAACGCATAACGCATAACGCATATCGAATAACGCATAACGTGTAACTCATAACGCATAACGCATAAAGCATAATGCTTAACGCATAACGCATAACGCTTATCGCATAACGCATAACGCATAACGTATAACGCATAACGCATACCGTATAACGCATAACGCATAATGCATAACGCAAACGTATAACGCACAACGCATAACGAACAACGGATAACGCATAACGCATAACGCATAACGAATACCGCAAAACGTATATCGCCTAACACATAACGGATCACGCATAACGCATAACGCATAACGTATAGAGCATAACGCATAACGCATAACGCATACCGTATAACGCATAACGCATAACGCATAACGCATAATGCATAACGAATAACGCATAACGCATATCGCATAAAACATAACGCATAACGCATAACGTACAACGTATAACGCATAACGCATAACGCATAACGCATAACGCATAACGCATAACGCATAACGCATAACGCATGACGCATAACGCATAACGCATATCGCATAACACATAACGCATAACCCATAACGCATAACGCATAACGCATAACGCATAACGCATAACGCAAAACGCATAACGCACAACGCATATCGCATAACGCATAACGCATAACGCATAACGCATAACGCATAACGCATAACGCATATCGCATAAAACATAACGCATAACGCATAACGTACAACGTATAACGCATAACGCATAACGCATAACGCATAACGCATAACGCATAACGCATAACGCATAACGCATAACGCATAACGCATGACGCATAACGCATAACGCATATCGCATAACACATAACGCATAACCCATAACGCATAACGCATAACGCATAACGCATAACGCATAACGCATAACGCATAACGCATAACGCATAACGCATAACGCATAACGCACAACGCATATCGCATAACGCATAACGCATAACGCATAACGCATAACGCATAATCCACAACGCATATCGCATAACGCATAACGCATAACGCATAACGCATAACGCATAACGCATATCTTATAACGCATAACGTGTGACTCATAACGCATAACGCTTAAAGCATAATGCATAACGCATAACGCATAACGCATAACGCATAACGCATAACGCATAACGCATAAAGCATTACGCATAACGCACAACGCATATCGCATAACGCATAACGCATAACGCATAACGCATGGCGCATAACTCAAAATGCATAACGCATAACGCATAACGCATATCGCATAACGCATAACGCATAACGCATAACGCACAACGCATATCGCATAACGCATAACGCATAACGCATAACGTATAACGCATAACGCATACCGTATAACGCATAACGCATAATGCATAACGCAAACGTATAACGCACAACGCATAACGAACAACGGATAACGCATAACGCATAACGCATAACGCAAACGTATAACGCACAACGCATAACGAATACAGCAAAACGCATAATGCTTAACGCATAACGGATCACGCATAACGCATAACGCATAACGCATAACGCATAACGCATATCGAATAACGCATAACGTGTAACTCATAACGCATAACGCATAAAGCATAATGCTTAACGCATAACGCATAACGCTTATCGCATAACGCATAACGCATAACGTATAACGCATAACGCATACCGTATAACGCATAACGCATAATGCATAACGCAAACGTATAACGCACAACGCATAACGAACAACGGATAACGCATAACGCATAACGCATAACGAATACCGCAAAACGTATATCGCCTAACACATAACGGATCACGCATAACGCATAACGCATAACGTATAGAGCATAACGCATAACGCATAACGCATACCGTATAACGCATAACGCATAACGCATAACGCATAATGCATAACGAATAACGCATAACGCATATCGCATAAAACATAACGCATAACGCATAACGTACAACGTATAACGCATAACGCATAACGCATAACGCATAACGCATAACGCATAACGCATAACGCATAACGCATAACGCATAACGCATAACGCATATCGCATAACACATAACGCATAACCCATAACGCATAACGCATAACGCATAACGCATAACGCATAACGCAAAACGCATAACGCACAACGCATATCGCATAACGCATAACGCATAACGCATAACGCATAACGCATAACGCATAACGCATAACGCATAACGCACAACGCATATCGCATAACGCATAACGCATAACGCATAACGCATAACGCATAACGCACAACGCATATCGCATAACGCATAACGCATAACGCATAAAGCATATCGAATAACGCATAACGTGTGACTCATAACGCATAACGCATAAAGCATAATGCATAACGCATAACGCATAACGCATAACGCATAACGCATAACGCATAACGCATAACGCATGACGCATAACGCATAACGCATATCGCATAACACATAACGCATAACCCATAACGCATAAAGCATAACGCATAAAGCATAACACATAACGCATAACTCATAATGCACAACGCATAACGAATACAGCAAAACGCATAACGCTTAACGCATAACGCATAACGCATAACGCATAATGCATAACGCATAACGCATAACGCATAACGCATAACGCATAA
Organism: Lasioglossum morio; assembly: GCA_916610235.2. NCBI lineage: Eukaryota > Metazoa > Arthropoda > Insecta > Hymenoptera > Halictidae > Lasioglossum > Lasioglossum morio. Next base: position 3,275,026 of record CAKAJA020000423.1, read on the forward strand.
CGCATAACGTATAACGTATAACGCATACCGCATTACGCATAACTTATAACTCATAACTCATAAGGAGTAACGCATAACGCATAAAGCATAACGCATAACGCATAAAGCATAACGCATAACGCATAACGCATAACTCATTACTCATAACGCATAACGCATAACGCATAACGCATAACGCAAAACGCATAACGCACAACGCATATCGCATAACGCATAACGCATAACGCATAACGCATAACGCATAACGCATAACGCATAACGCATAACGCATAACGCACAACGCATATCGCATAACGCATAACGCATAACGCATAACGCATAACGCATAACGCATAACGCACAACGCATATCGCATAACGCATAACGCATAACGCATAACGCATAACGCATATCGAATAACGCATAACGTGTGACTCATAACGCATAACGCATAAAGCATAATGCATAACGCATAACGCATAACGCATAACGCATAACGCATAACGCATAACGCATAACGCATAACGCATAACGCATAACGCATAACGCATAACGCACAACGCATATCGCATAACGCATAACGCATAACGCACAACGCATATCGCATATCGCATAACGCATAACGCATAACGCATGGCGCATTACTCAAAATGCATAACGCATAACGCATAACGCATAACGCATAACGCATAACGCATAACGCACAACGCATATCGCATAACGCATAACGCATAACGCATAACGCATGGCGCATAACTGAAAATGCATAACGCATAACGCATAACGCATAACGCAAACGTATAACGCACAACGCATAACGAATACAGCAAAACGCATAATGCTTAACGCATAACGGATCACGCATAACGCATAACGCACAACCCATATCGCATAACGCATAACGCATAACGCATAACGCATGGCGCATAACTCAAAATGCATAACGCATAACGCATAACGCATAACGCAAACGTATAACGCACAACGCATAACGAATACAGCAAAACGCATAATGCTTGACGCATAACGGATCACGCATAACGCATAACGCACAACGCATATCGCATAACGCATAACGCATAACGCATAACGCATAACGCATGGCGCATAACTCAAAATGCATAACGCATAACGCATAACGCATAACGCATAACGCATAACGCATAACGCATAACGCATAACGCATAACGCATAACGCACAACGCATATCGCATAACGCATAACGCATAACTCAAAATGCATAACGCATAACGCATAACGCATAACGCAAACGTATAACGCACAACGCATAACGAATACAGCAAAACGCATAATGCTTAACGCATAACGGGTCACGCATAACGCATAACGCATAACGCATAACGCATATCGAATAACGCATAACGTGTAACTCATAACGCATAACGCATAAAGCATAATGCTTAACGCATAACGCATAATGCTTATCGCATAACGCATAACGCATAACGTATAACGCATAACGCATACCGTATAACGCATAACGCATAATGCATAACGCAAACGTATAACGCACAACGCATAACGCATAACGAACAACGGATAACGCATAACGCATAACGCATAACGAATACCGCAAAACGTATATCGCCTAACACATAACGGATCACGCATAACGCATAACGCATAACGTATAGAGCATAACGCATAACGCATAACGCATAACGCATAACGCATACCGTATAACGCATAACGCATAACGCATAACGCATAATGCATAACGAATAACGCATAACGCATATCGCATAAAACATAACGCATAACGCATAACGTACAACGTATAACGCATAACGCATAACGCATAACGCATAACGCATAACGCATAACGCATAACGCATAACGCATAACGCATAACGCATGACGCATAACGCATAACGCATATCGCATAACACATAACGCATAACCCATAACGCATAACGCATAACGCATAACGTGTAACTCATAACGCATAACGCATAAAGCATAATGCTTAACGCATAACGCATAACGCTTATCGCATAACGCATAACGCATGACGTATAACGCATAACGCATACCGCATAACGCATAACGCATAATGCATAACGCAAACGTATAACGCACAACGCATCACGCATAACGAACAACGGATAACGCATAACGCATAACGCATAACGAATACCGCAAAACGTATATCGCCTAACACATAACGGATCACACATAACGCATAACGCATAACGTATAGAGCATAACGCATAACGCATAACGCATACCGTATAACGCATAACGCATAACGCATAACGCATAACGCATAACGCATAACGCATAACGCATAACGCATAACGCATAACGCATAACGCATAACGCATAACGCATAAAGCATAATGCTTAACGCATAACGCATAACGCTTATCGCATAACGCATAACGCATGACGTATAACGCATAACGCATACCGCATAACGCATAACGCATAATGCATAACGCAAACGTATAACGCACAACGCATCACGCATAACGAACAACGGATAACGCATAACGCATAACGCATAACGAATACCGCAAAACGTATATCGCCTAACACATAACGGATCACACATAACGCATAACGCATAACGTATAGAGCATAACGCATAACGCATAACGCATACCGTATAACGCATAACGCATAACGCATAACGCATAACGCATAACGCATAACGCATAACGCATAACGCATAACGCATAACGCATAACGCATAACGCATGACGCATAACGCATAACGCATAACGCATAACGCATAACGCATAACGCATAACGCATAACGCACAACGCATATCGCATAACGCATAACGCATAACGCATAACGCATGGCGCATAACTCAAAATGCATAACGCATAACGCATAACGCATAACGCATAACGCATAACGCATAACGCATAACGCATAACGCATAACGCACAACGCATATCGCATAACGCATAACGCATAACGCATAACGAATACCGCAAAACGTATATCGCCTGACACATAACGGATCACGCATAACGCATAACGCATAACGTATAGAGCATAACGCATAACGCATAACGCATAACGCATACCGTATAACGCATAACGCATAACGCATAACGCATAACGCATAACGCATAACGCATAACGCATGACGCATAACGCATAACGCATAACGCATAACGCATAACGCATAACGCATAACGCATAACGCACAACGCATATCGCATAACGCATAACGCATAACGCATAACGCATGGCGCATAACTCAAAATGCATAACGCATAACGCATAACGCAAACGTATAACGCACAACGCATAACGAATACAGCAAAACGCATAATGCTTAACGCATAACGGATCACGCATAACGCATAACGCACAACTCATATCGCATAACGCATAACGCATAACGCATAACGTATAGAGCATAACGCATAACGCATAACGCATAACGCATACCGTATAACGCATAACGCATAACGCATAACGCATAACGCATATCGCATAACGCATAACGCACAACGCATATCGCATAACGCATAACGCACAACGCATATCGCATAACGCTTAACGCATAACGCACAACGCATATCGCATAACGCATAACGCATGGCGCATAACTCAAAATGCATAACGCATAACGCATAACGCATAACGCATAACGCATAACGCATAACGCAAACGTATAACGCATGGCGCATACCTCAAAATGCATAACGCATAACGCATAACGCATAACGCATAACGCATAACGCATAACGCATAACGCATAACGCATAACGCACAACGCATATCGCATAACGCATAACGCATAACGCATAACGCATAACGCATGGCGCATAACTCAAAATGCATAACGCATAACGCATAACGCAAACGTATAACGCACAACGCATAACGAATACAGCAAAACGCATAATGCTTAACGCATAACGGATCACGCATAACGCATAACGCACAACGCATATCGCATAACGCATAACGCATAACGCATAACGCATGGCGCATATCGCATAACGCATAACGCATAACGCATAACGCATAACGCATAACGCACAACGCATATCGCATAACGCATAACGCATGGCCCATAACTCAAAATGCATAACGCATAACGCATAACGCATAACGCATAACGCAAACGTATAACGCACAACGCATAACGAATACAGCAAAACGCATAATGCTTAACGCATAACGGATCACGCATAACGCATAACGCATAACGCATAACGCATAACGCATAACGCATAACGCATGTCGAATAAGGCATAACGTGTAACTCATAACGCATAACGCATGGCGCATCACTCAAAATGCATAACGCATAACGCATAACGCATATCGCATAACGCATAACGCATAACGCATAACGCATAACGCACAACGCATATCGCATAACGCATAACGCATAACGCATGGCGCATTACTCAAAATGCATAACGCATAACGCATAACGCATAACGCATAACGCATAACGCATAACGCATAACGCACAACGCATATCGCATAACGCATAACGCATAACGCATAACGCATGGCGCATAACTGAAAATGCATAACGCATAACGCATAACGCATAACGCAAACGTATAACGCACAACGCATAACGAATACAGCAAAACGCATAATGCTTAACGCATAACGGATCACGCATAACGCATAACGCACAACGCATATCGCATAAATCATAACGCATGGCGCATAACTCAAAATGCATAACGCATAACGCATAACGCAAACGTATAACGCACAACGCATAACGAATACAGCAAAACGCATAATGCTTAACGCATAACGGATCACGCATAACGCATAACGCACAACGCATATCGCATAACGCATAACGCATAACGCATAACGCATGGCGCATAACTCAAAATGCATAACGCATAACGCATAACGCATAACGCATAACGCATAACGCATAACGCATAACGCATAACCCATAACGCATAACGCATAACGCACAACGCATATCGCATAACGCATAACGCATAACTCAAAATGTATAACGCATAACGCATAACGCATAACGCATAACGCATAACGCATATCGCATAACGCATAACGCATAACTCAAAATGCATAACGCATAACGCATAACGCATAAAGCATAACGCATAACGCATACCCTATAACGCATAACGCATAACGCATAACGCATAATGCATAACGAATAACGCATAACGCATATCGCATAAAACATAACGCATAACGCATAACGTACAACGTATAACGCATAACGCATAACGCATAACGCATAACGCATAACGCATAACGCATAACGCATAACGCATAACGCATGACGCATAACGCATAACGCATATCGCATAACACATAACGCATAACCCATAACGCATAACGCATAACGCATAACGCATAACGCATAACGCATAACGCATAACGCATAACGCATAACGCATAACGCATAACGCACAACGCATATCGCATAACGCATAACGCATAACGCATAACGCATAACGCATAATCCACAACGCATATCGCATAACGCATAACGCATAACGCATAACGCATAACGCATAACGCATATCTTATAACGCATAACGTGTGACTCATAACGCATAACGCTTAAAGCATAATGCATAACGCATAACGCATAACGCATAACGCATAACGCATAATGCATAACGCAAACGTATAACGCACAACGCATAACGCATAACGAACAACGGATAACGCATAACGCATAACGCATAACGAATACCGCAAAACGTATATCGCCTAACACATAACGGATCACGCATAACGCATAACGCATAACGTATAGAGCATAACGCATAACGCATAACGCATAACGCATAACGCATACCGTATAACGCATAACGCATAACGCATAACGCATAACGCATACCGTATAACGCATAACGCATAACGCATAACGCATAACGCATAATGCATAACGAATAACGCATAACGCATATCGCATAAAACATAACGCATAACGCATAACGTACAACGTATAACGCATAACGCATAACGCATAACGCATAACGCATAACGCATAACGCATAACGCATAACGCATAACGCATAACGCATGACGCATAACGCATAACGCATATCGCATAACACATAACGCATAACCCATAACGCATAACGCATAACGCATAACGTGTAACTCATAACGCATAACGCATAAAGCATAATGCTTAACGCATAAAGCATAACGCTTATCGCATAACGCATAACGCATGACGTATAACGCATAACGCATACCGCATAACGCATAACGCATAATGCATAACGCAAACGTATAACGCACAACGCATCACGCATAACGAACAACGGATAACGCATAACGCATAACGCATAACGAATACCGCAAAACGTATATCGCCTAACACATAACGGATCACACATAACGCATAACGCATAACGTATAGAGCATAACGCATAACGCATAACGCATACCGTATAACGCATAACGCATAACGCATAACGCATAACGCATAACGCATAACGCATAACGCATAACGCATAACGCATAACGCATAACGCATAAAGCATAATGCTTAACGCATAACGCATAACGCTTATCGCATAACGCATAACGCATGACGTATAACGCATAACGCATACCGCATAACGCATAACGCATAATGCATAACGCAAACGTATAACGCACAACGCATCACGCATAACGAACAACGGATAACGCATAACGCATAACGCATAACGAATACCGCAAAACGTATATCGCCTAACACATAACGGATCACACATAACGCATAACGCATAACGTATAGAGCATAACGCATAACGCATAACGCATACCGTATAACGCATAACGCATAACTCATAACGCATAACGCATAACGCATAACGCATAACGCATAACGCATAACGCATAACGCATAACGCATAACGCATAACGCATAACGCATGACGCATAACGCATAACGCATAACGCATAACGCATAACGCATAACGCATAACGCATAACGCACAACGCATATCGCATAACGCATAACGCATAACGCATAACGCATGGCGCTTAACTCAAAATGCATAACGCATAACGCATAACGCATAACGCATAACGCATAACGCATAACGCATAACGCATAACGCATAACGCATAACGCATAACGCATAACGCACAACGCATATCGCATAACGCATAACGCATAACGCATAACGAATACCGCAAAACGTATATCGCCTGACACATAACGGATCACGCATAACGCATAACGCATAACGTATAGAGCATAACGCATAACGCATAACGCATAACGCATACCGTATAACGCATAACGCATAACGCATAACGCATAACGCATAACGCATAACGCATAACGCATAACGCATAACGCATGACGCATAACGCATAACGCATAACGCATAACGCATAACGCATAACGCATAACGCATAACGCACAACGCATATCGCATAACGCATAACGCATAACGCATAACGCATGGCGCATAACTCAAAATGCATAACGCATAACGCATAACGCAAACGTATAACGCACAACGCATAACGAATACAGCAAAACGCATAATGCTTAACGCATAACGGATCACGCATAACGCATAACGCACAACGCATATCGCATAACGCATAACGCATAACGCATAACGCATAACGTATAGAGCATAACGCATAACGCATAACGCATAACGCATACCGTATAACGCATAACGCATAACGCATAACGCATAACGCATATCGCATAACGCATAACGCACAACGCATATCGCATAACGCATAACGCACAACGCATATCGCATAACGCTTAACGCATAACGCACAACGCATATCGCATAACGCATAACGCATGGCGCATAACTCAAAATGCATAACGCATAACGCATAACGCATAACGCATAACGCATAACGCATAACGCAAACGTATAACGCATGGCGCATACCTCAAAATGCATAACGCATAACGCATAACGCATAACGCATAACGCATAACGCATAACGCATAACGCATAACGCATAACGCATAACGCACAACGCATATCGCATAACGCATAACGCATAACGCATAACGCATGGCGCATAACTCAAAATGCATAACGCATAACGCATAACGCAAACGTATAACGCACAACGCAAAACGAATACAGCAAAACGCATAATGCTTAACGCATAACGGATCACGCATAACGCATAACGCACAACGCATATCGCATAACGCATAACGCATAACGCATAACGCATGGCGCATATCGCATAACGCATAACGCATAACGCATAACGCATAACGCATAACGCATAACGCATAACGCACAACGCATATCGCATAACGCATAACGCATGGCGCATAACTCAAAATGCATAACGCATAACGCATAACGCATAACGCAAACGTATAACGCACAACGCATAACGAATACAGCAAAACGCATAATGCTTAACGCATAACGGATCACGCATAACGCATAACGCATAACGCATAACGCATAACGCATAACGCATAACGCATAACGCATGTCGAATAAGGCATAACGTGTAACTCATAACGCATAACGCATGGCGCATCACTCAAAATGCATAACGCATAACGCATAACGCATATCGCATAACGCATAACGCATAACGCATAACGCATAACGCACAACGCATATCGCATAACGCATAACGCATAACGCATGGCGCATTACTCAAAATGCATAACGCATAACGCATAACGCATAACGCATAACGCATAACGCATAACGCACAACGCATATCGCATAACGCATAACGCATAACGCATAACGCATGGCGCATAACTGAAAATGCATAACGCATAACGCATAACGCATAACGCAAACGTATAACGCACAACGCATAACGAATACAGCAAAACGCATAATGCTTAACGCATAACGGATCACGCATAACGCATAACGCACAACGCATATCGCATAAATCATAACGCATGGCGCATAACTCAAAATGCATAACGCATAACGCATAACGCAAACGTATAACGCACAACGCATAACGAATACAGCAAAACGAATAATGCTTAGCGCATAACGGATCACGCATAACGCATAACGCACAACGCATATCGCATAACGCATAACGCATAACGCATAACGCATGGCGCATAACTCAAAATGCATAACGCATAACGCATAACGCATAACGCATAACGCATAACGCATAACGCATAACCCATAACGCATAACGCATAACGCACAACGCATATCGCATAACGCATAACGCATAACTCAAAATGCATAACGCATAACGCATAACGCATAACGCATAACGCATAACGCATATCGCATAACGCATAACGCATAACTCAAAATGCATAACGCATAACGCATAACGCATAAAGCATAACGCATAACGCATACCCTATAACGCATAACGCATAACGCATAACGCATAATGCATAACGAATAACGCATAACGCATATCGCATAAAACATAACGCATAACGCATAACGTACAACGTATAACGCATAACGCATAACGCATAACGCATAACGCATAACGCATAACGCATAACGCATAACGCATGACGCATAACGCATAACGCATATCGCATAACACATAACGCATAACCCCTAACGCATAACGCATAACGCATAACGCATAACGCATAACGCATAACGCATAACGCATAACGCATAACGCATAACGCATAACGCATAACGCATAACGCACAACGCATATCGCATAACGCATAACGCATAACGCATAACGCATAACGCATAATCCACAACGCATATCGCATAACGCATAACGCATAACGCATAACGCATAACGCATAACGCATATCTTATAACGCATAACGTGTGACTCATAACGCATAACGCTTAAAGCATAATGCATAACGCATAACGCATAACGCATAACGCATAACGCATAACGCATAAAGCATTACGCATAACGCACAACGCATATCGCATAACGCATAACGCATAACGCATAACGCATGGCGCATAACTCAAAATGCATAACGCATAACGCATAACGCATATCGCATAACGCATAACGCATAACGCATAACGCACAACGCATATCGCATAACGCATAACGCATAACGCATAACGTATAACGCATAACGCATACCGTATAACGCATAACGCATAATGCATAACGCAAACGTATAACGCACAACGCATAACGAACAACGGATAACGCATAACGCATAACGCATAACGCAAACGTATAACGCACAACGCATAACGAATACAGCAAAACGCATAATGCTTAACGCATAACGGATCACGCATAACGCATAACGCATAACGCATAACGCATAACGCATATCGAATAACGCATAACGTGTAACTCATAACGCATAACGCATAAAGCATAATGCTTAACGCATAACGCATAACGCTTATCGCATAACGCATAACGCATAACGTATAACGCATAACGCATACCGTATAACGCATAACGCATAATGCATAACGCAAACGTATAACGCACAACGCATAACGAACAACGGATAACGCATAACGCATAACGCATAACGAATACCGCAAAACGTATATCGCCTAACACATAACGGATCACGCATAACGCATAACGCATAACGTATAGAGCATAACGCATAACGCATAACGCATACCGTATAACGCATAACGCATAACGCATAACGCATAATGCATAACGAATAACGCATAACGCATATCGCATAAAACATAACGCATAACGCATAACGTACAACGTATAACGCATAACGCATAACGCATAACGCATAACGCATAACGCATAACGCATAACGCATAACGCATGACGCATAACGCATAACGCATATCGCATAACACATAACGCATAACCCATAACGCATAACGCATAACGCATAACGCATAACGCATAACGCATAACGCAAAACGCATAACGCACAACGCATATCGCATAACGCATAACGCATAACGCATAACGCATAACGCATAACGCATAACGCATAACGCATAACGCATAACGCACAACGCATATCGCATAACGCATAACGCATAACGCATAACGCATAACGCACAACGCATATCGCATAACGCATAACGCATAACGCATAACGCAAAACGCATAACGCACAACGCATATCGCATAACGCATAACGCATAACGCATAACGCATAACGCATAACGCATAACGCATAACGCATAACGCATAACGCATAACGCATAACGCATAACGCATAACGCATATCGAATAACGCATAACGTGTGACTCATAACGCATAACGCATAAAGCATAATGCATAACGCATAACGCATAACGCATAACGCATAACGCATAACGCATAACGCATAACGCATGACGCATAACGCATAACGCATATCGCATAACACATAACGCATAACCCATAACGCATAAAGCATAACGCATAACGCATAACGCATAACGCATAACGCAAAACGCATAACGCACAACGCATATCGCATAACGCATAACGCATAACGCATAACGCATAACGCATAACGCATAACGCATAACGCATAACGCATAACGCACAACGCATATCGCATAACGCATAACGCATAACGCATAACGCATAACGCATACCGTATAACGCATAACGCATAACGCATAACGCATAATGCATAACGAATAACGCATAACGCATATCGCATAACACATAACGCATAACCCATAACGCATAACGCATAACGCATAACGCATAACGCATAACGCAAAACGCATAACGCACAACGCATATCGCATAACGCATAACGCATAACGCTTAACGCATAACGCATAACGCATAACGCATAACGCATAACGCATAACGCATAACGCATAACGCATAACGCACAACGCATATCGCATAACGCATAACGCATAACGCATAACGCATAACGCATAACGCACAACGCATAACGAATACCGCAAAACGTATATCGCCTAACACATAACGGATCACGCATAACGCATAACGCATAACGTATAGAGCATAACGCATAACGCATAACGCATAACGCATACCGTATAACGCATAACGCATAACGCATAACGCATAACGCATAACGCATAACGCATAACGCATAACGCATAACGCATGACGCATAACGCATAACGCATAACGCATAACGCATAACGCATAACGCATAACGCACAACGCATATCGTATAACGCATAACGCATAACGCATAACGCATAACGCACAACGCATATCGCATAACGCATAGCGCATAACGCATAACGCATAACGCATAACGCATAACGCATAACGAATACCGCAAAACGTATATCGCCTAACACATAACGGATCACGCATAACGCATAACGCATAACGTATAGAGCATAACGCATAACGCATAACGCATAACGCATACCGTATAACGCATAACGCATAACGCATAACGCATAACGCATAACGCATAACGCATAACGCATAACGCATAACGCATAACGCATAACGCATAACGCATGACGCATAACGCATAACGCATAACGCATAACGCATAACGCATAACGCATAACGCATAACGCACAACGCATATCGTATAACGCATAACGCATAACGCATAACGCATGGCGCATAACTCAAAATGCATAACGCATAACGCATAACGCATAACGCAAACGTATAACGCACAACGCATAACGAATACAGCAAAACGCATAATGCTTAACGCATAACGGATCACTCATAACGCATAACGCACAACGCATATCGCATAACGCAGAACGCATAACGCATAACGCATAACGCATGGCGCATAACTCAAAATGCATAACGCATAACGCATAACGCATAACGCATAACGCATAACGCATAACGCAAACGTATAACGCACAACGCATAACGAATACAGCAAAACGCATAATGCTTAACGCATAACGGATCACGCATAACGCATAACGCATAACGCATATCGAATAACGCATAACGTGTAACTCATAACGCATAACGCATAAAGCATAATGCTTAACGCATAACGTATAACGCTTATCGCATAACGCATAACGCATAACGTATAACGCATAACGCATACCGTATAACGCATAACGCATAATGCATAACGCAAACGTATAACGCACAACGCATAACGAACAACGGATAACGCATAACGCATAACGCATAACGAATACCGCAAAACGTATATCGCCTAACACATAACGGATCACGCATAACGCATAACGCATAACGTATAGAGCATAACGCATAACGCATAACGCATAACGCATACCGTATAACGCATAACGCATATCGCATAAAACATAACGCATAACGCATAACGTACAACGTATAACGCATAACGCAAACGCATAACGCATAACGCATAACGCATCACGCATAACGCATAACGCATAACGCATAACGCATGACGCATAACGCATAACGCATATCGCATAACACATAACGCATAACCCATAACGCATAACGCATAACGCATAACGCATAACGCATAACGCAAAACGCATAACGCACAACGCATATCGTATAACGCATAACGCATAACGCATAACGCACAACGCATATCGCATAACGCATAACGCATAACGCATAACGCATAACGCATAACGCACAACGCATATCGCATAACGCATAACGCATAACGCATAACGCATAACGCATATCGAATAACGCATAACGTGTGACTCATAACGCATAACGCATAAAGCATAATGCATAACGCATAACGCATAACGCATAACGCATAACGCATAACGCATAACGCATAACGCACAACGCATATCGCATAACGCATAACGCATAACGCATAACGCATGGCGCATAACTCAAAATGCATAACGCATAACGCATAACGCATATCGCATAACGCATAACGCATAACGCATAACGCATAACGCATAACGCACAACGCATATCGCATAACGCATAACGCATAACGCACAACGCATATCGCATAACGCATAACGCATAACGCATGGCGCATTACTCAAAATGCATAACGCATAACGCATAACGCATAACGCATAACGCAAACGTATAACGCACAACGCACAACGAATACAGCAAAACGCATAATGCTTAACGCATAACGCATAACGCATAACGCATAACGCATAACGCATAACGCATAACGCATATCGAATAACGCATAACGTGTAACTCATAACGCATAACGCATAAAGCATAATGCTTAACGCATAACGCATAACGCTTATCGCATAACGCATAACGCATGACGTATAACGCATAACGCATACCGCATAACGCATAACGCATAATGCATAACGCAAACGTATAACGCACAACGCATGACGCATAACGAACAACGGATAACGCATAACGCATAACGCATAACGAATACCGCAAAACGTATATCGCCTAACACATAACGGATCACACATAACGCATAACGCATAACGTATAGAGCATAACGCATAACGCATAACGCATACCGTATAACGCATAACGCATAACACATAACGCATAACGCATAACGCACAACGCATATCGCATAACGCATAACGCATAACGCATAACGCATGGCGCATAACTCAAAATGCATAACGCATAACGCATAACGCATAACGCATAACGCATAACGCATAACGCATAACGCATAACGCATAACGCATAACGCATAACGCATAACGCACAACGCATATCGCATAACGCATAACGCATGGCGCATAACTCAAAATGCATAACGCATAACGCATAACGCATAACGCATAACGCATAACGCAAACGTATAACGCACAACGCATAACGAATACAGCAAAACGCATAATGCTTAACGCATAACGCATAACGCATAACGCATAACGCATATCGAATAACGCATAACGTGTAACTCATAACGCATAACGCATAAAGCATAATGCTTAACGCATAACGCATAACGCTTATCGCATAACGCATAACGCATAACGTATAACGCATAACGCATACCGTATAACGCATAACGCATAATGCATAACGCAAACGTATAACGCACAACGCATAACGAACAACGGATAACGCATAACGCATAACGCATAACGAATACCGCAAAACGTATATCGCCTAACACATAACGGATCACGCATAACGCATAACGCATAACGTATAGAGCATAACGCATAACGCATAACGCATAACGCATACCGTATAACGCATAACGCATAACGCATAACGCATAACGCATAACGCACAACGCATAAAACATAACGCATAACGCATAACGTACAACGTATAACGCATAACGCATAACGCATAACGCATAACGCATAACGCATAACGCATAACGCATGACGCATAACGCATAACGCATATCGCATAACACATAACGCATAACCCATAACGCATAACGCATAACGCATAACGCATGGCGCATAACTCAAAATGCATAACGCATAACGCATAACGCATATCGCATAACGCATAACGCATAACGCATAACGCATAACGCATAACGCACAACGCATATCGCATAACGCATAACGCATAACGCATAACGCACAACGCATATCGCATAACGCATAACGCATAACGCATGGCGCATTACTCAAAATGCATAACGCATAACGCATAACGCATAACGCATAACGCATAACGCATAACGCATAACGCATAACGCATAATGCATAACGAATAACGCATAACGCATATCGCATAAAACATAACGCATAACGCATAACGTACAACGTATAACGCATAACGCATAACGCATAACGCATAACGCATAACGCATAACGCATAACGCATAACGCATAACGCATAACGCATGACGCATAACGCATAACGCATATCGCATAACACATAACGCATAACCCATAACGCATAACGCATAACGCATAACGCATAACGCATAACGCATAACGCATAACGCATAACGCATAACGCAAAACGCATAACGCACAACGCATATCGCATAACGCATAACGCATAACGCATAACGCATAACGCATAACGCATAACGCATAACGCATAACGCACAACGCATATCGCATAACGCATAACGCATAACGCATAACGCATAACGCACAACGCATATCGCATAACGCATAACGCATAACGCATAACGCATAACGCATGGCGCATAACTCAAAATCCATAACGCATAACGCATAACGCATATCGGATAACGCATAACGTGTGACTCATAACGCATAACGCATAAAGCATAATGCATAACGCATAACGCATAACGCATAACGCATAACGCATAACGCATAACGCATAACGCACAACGCATAACGCATAACGCATAACGCATAACGCATAACGCATGGCGCATAACTCAAAATCCATAACGCATAACGCATAACGCATATCGCATAACGCATAACGCACAACGCATATCGCATAACGCATAACGCATAACGCATGGCGCATTACTCAAAATGCATAACGCATAACGCATAACGCATAACGCATAACGCATAACGCATAACGCATAACGCACAACGCATATCGCATAACGCATAACGCATAACGCATGGCGCATAACTGAAAATGCATAACGCATAACGCATAACGCATAACGCAAACGTATAACGCACAACGCATAACGAATACAGCAAAACGCATAATGCTTAACGCATAACGGATCACGCATAACGCATAACGCACAACGCATATCGCATAACGCATAACGCATAACGCATAACGCATGGCGCATAACTCAAAATACATAACGCATAACGCATAACGCATAACGCAAACGTATAACGCACAACGCATAACGAATACAGCAAAACGCATAATGCTTAACGCATAACGGATCACGCATAACGCATAACGCACAACGCATATCGCATAACGCATAACGCATAACGCATGGCGCATAACTCAAAATGCATAACGCATAACGCATAACGCATAACGCATAACGCATAACGCATAACGCATAACGCATAACGCATAACGCATAACGCATAACGCATAACGCATAACGCATAACGCACAACGCATATCGCATAACGCATAACGCATAACTCAAAATGCATAACGCATAACGCATAACGCATAACGCATAACGCATAACGCAAACGTATAACGCACAACGCATAACGAATACAGCAAAACGCATAATGCTTAACGCATAACGGGTCACGCATAACGCATAACGCATAACGCATATCGCATATCGAATAACGCATAACGTGTAACTCATAACGCATAACGCATAAAGCATAATGCTTAACGCATAACGCATAATGCTTATCGCATAACGCATAACGCATAACGTATAACCCATAACGCATACCGTATAACGCATAACGCATAATGCATAACGCAAACGTATAACGCACAACGCATAACGCATAACGAACAACGGATAACGCATAACGCATAACGCATAACGAATACCGCAAAACGTATATCGCCTAACACATAACGGATCACGCATAACGCATAACGCATAACGTATAGAGCATAACGCATAACGCATAACGCATAACGCATAACGCATACCGTATAACGCATAACGCATAACGCATAACGCATAATGCATAACGAATAACGCATAACGCATATCGCATAAAACATAACGCATAACGCATAACGTACAACGTATAACGCATAACGCATAACGCATAACGCATAACGCATAACGCATAACGCATAACGCATAACGCATAACGCATAACGCATAACGCATAACGCATAACGCATGACGCATAACGCATAACGCATATCGCATAACACATAACGCATAACCCATAACGCATAACGCATAACGCATAACGCATAACGCATAACGCATAACGCATAACGCATAACGCATAACGCATAACGCAAAACGCATAACGCACAACGCATATCGCATAACCCATAACGCATAACGCATAACGCCTAACACATAACGGATCACGCATAACGCATAACGCATAACGTATAGAGCATAACGCATAACGCATAACGCATAACGCATAACGCATACCGTATAACGCATAACGCATAACGCATAACGCATAATGCATAACGAATAACGCATAACGCATATCGCATAAAACATAACGCATAACGCATAACGTACAACGTATAACGCATAACGCATAACGCATAACGCATAACGCATAACGCATAACGCATAACGCATAACGCATAACGCATAACGCATAACGCATGACGCATAACGCATAACGCATATCGCATAACACATAACGCATAACCCATAACGCATAACGCATAACGCATAACGCATAACGCATAACGCATAACGCATAACGCATAACGCATAACGCAAAACGCATAACGCACAACGCATATCGCATAACGCATAACGCATAACGCATAACGCATAACGCATAACGCATAACGCATAACGCATAACGCATAACGCATAACGCATAACGCACAACGCATATCGCATAACGCATAACGCATAACGCATAACGCATAACGCATAACGCACAACGCATATCGCATAACGCATAACGCATAACGCATAACGCATAACGCATAACGCATATCTTATAACGCATAACGTGTGACTCATAACGCATAACGCTTAAAGCATAATGCATAACGCATAACGCATAACGCATAACGCATAACGCATAACGCATTACGCATAACGCACAACGCATATCGCATAACGCATAACGCATAACGCATAACGCATGGCGCATAACTCAAAATGCATAACGCATAACGCATAACGCACATCGCATAACGCATAACGCATAACGCATAACGCACAACGCATATCGCATAACGCATAACGCATAACGCACAACGCATATCGCATAACGCATAACGCATAACGCATAACGCATAACGCATAACGCATAACGCATAACGCATAACGCATAATGCACAACGCATATCGCATAACGCATAACGCATAACGCATAACGCATAACGCATAACGCATAATGCATAAAGCATAACGCATAACGCATAACTTATAACTCATTACTCATAACGAATAACGCATAACGCATAACGCATAACGCATAACGCATAATGCATAACGCATAACGCATAACGCATAACGCATAACGCATAACGCATAACGCATAACGCATAACGCATAACGCATAACCCATATCGCATAACGCATAACGCATAACGCATAACGCATAACGCATAACGCATAAAGCATAACGCATAACGCATAACGCAAACGTATAACGCACAACGCATAACGCATAACGCATAACGCAAAACGCATAACGCATAACGCATAACGCATAACGCATAACGCATAACGCATAAAGCATAACGCATAACGCATAACTTATAACTCATTACTCATAACGAATAACGCATAACGCATAACGCATAACGGATAACGCATATTTCATAACGCGTAACGCATAATGCATAACGCATAAAGCATAACGCATAACGCATAACGCATAACCCCTAACGCATAACGCATAACGTATAACTCATAACGCATAACGCATAACACATAACGCATAACACATAATGCACAACGCATTACGAATACAGCAAAACGCATAACGCTTAACGCATAACGGATCACGCATAACGCATAACGCATTATGCATAACGCATAACGCATAACGCATAATGCATAACGCATAAAGCGTAACGCATAACGCATAACGCATAAAGCATAACGCATAACTCATAATGCACAACGCATAACGAATACAGCAAAACGCATAACGCTTAACGCATAACGCATAACGCATAACGCATAATGCATAACGCATAACGCATAACGCATAACGCATAACGCATAACGCATAACGTATAACGTATAACGCATACCGCATTACGCATAACTTATAACTCATAACTCATAAGGAGTAACGCATAACGCATAAAGCATAACGCATAACGCATAAAGCATAACGCATAACGCATAACGCATAACTCATTACTCATAACGAATAACGCATAACGCATAACTTATAACTCATTACTCATAACTCATAACGCATAACGCATAAAGCATAACGCATAACGCATAACGGATAAAGCATAATGCATAACGCATAACGCATAACGCATTACGCATAACTTATAACCCATAACTCATAAGGAGTAACGCATAACGCATAAAGCATAACGCATGAAGCATAACGCATAACGCATAACTTATAACTCATTACTCATAACGAATAACGCATAACGCATAAGGCATAACGCATAACGCATAACGCATAACGCATAACGCATAACGTATAACGGATAACGCATATCGCATAACGCGTAACGCATAATGCATAACGCATAAAGCATAACGCATAACGCATAACGCATAACCCCTAACGCATAACGCATAACGTATAACTCATAACGCATAACGCATAACACATAACGCATAACACATAATGCACAACGCATTACGAATACAGCAAAACGCATAACGCTTAACGCATAACGGATCACGCATAACGCATAACGCATAATGCATAACGCATAACGCATAACGCATAATGCATAACGCATAACGCATAACGCATAATGCATAACGCATAAAGCGTAACGCATAACGCATAACGCATAAAGCATTACACATAACGCATAACTCATAATGCACAACGCATAACGAATACAGCAAAACGCATAACGCTTAACGCATAACGCATAACGCATAACGCATAATGCATAACGCATAACGCATAACGCATAACGCATAACGCATAACGCATAACGTATAACGTATAACGCATACCGCATTACGCATAACTTATAACTCATAACTCATAAGGAGTAACGCATAACGCATAAAGCATAACGCATAACGCATAAAGCATAACGCATAACGCATAACTTATAACTCATTACTCATAACGAATAACGCATAACGCATAACTTATAACTCATTACTCATAACTCATAACGCATAACGCATAAAGCATAACGCATAACGCATAACGGATAAAGCATAATGCATAACGCATAACGCATAACGCATTACGCATAACTTATAACCCATAACTCATAAGGAGTAACGCATAACGCATAAAGCATAACGCATGAAGCATAACGCATAACGCATAACTTATAACTCATTACTCATAACGAATAACGCATAACGCATAAGGCATAACGCATAAGGCATAACGCATAACGCATAACGCATAACGCATAACGCATAACGCATAACGCATAACGCATAATGCATAAAGCATAACGCATAACGCATAACTTATAACTCATTACTCATAACGAATAACGCATAACGCATAACGCATAACGCATAACGCATAACGCATAACGCATAACGCATAACGCATAGCGCATAACTCAAAATGCATAACGCATAACGCATAACGCATAACGCATAACGCATAACGCATAACGCATAACGCATAACGCATAACGCATAACGCATAACGCACAATGCATATCGCATAACGCATAACGCATGGCGCATAACTCAAAATGCATAACGCATAACGCATAACGCATAACGCATAACGCATAACGCATAACGCAAACGTATAACGCACAACGCATAACGAATACAGCAAAACGCATAATGCTTAACGCATAACGGATCACGCATAACGCATAACGCATAACGCATATCGAATAACGCATAACGTGTAACTCATAACGCATAACGCATAACGCATAACGCATAACGCATAACGCATAACGCATAACGCATAACGCATAACGCATAACGCATAACGCATAACGCACAATGCATATCGCATAACGCATAACGCATGGCGCATAACTCAAAATGCATAACGCATAACGCATAACGCATAACGCATAACGCATAACGCATAATGCATAACGCATAACGCATAACGCATAATGCATAACGCATAAAGCGTAACGCATAACGCATAACGCATAAAGCATTACACATAACGCATAACTCATAATGCACAACGCATAACGAATACAGCAAAACGCATAACGCTTAACGCATAACGCATAACGCATAACGCATAATGCATAACGCATAACGCATAACGCATAACGCATAACGCATAACGCATAACGTATAACGTATAACGCATACCGCATTACGCATAACTTATAACTCATAACTCATAAGGAGTAACGCATAACGCATAAAGCATAACGCATAACGCATAAAGCATAACGCATAACGCATAACTTATAACTCATTACTCATAACGAATAACGCATAACGCATAACTTATAACTCATTACTCATAACTCATAACGCATAACGCATAAAGCATAACGCATAACGCATAACGGATAAAGCATAATGCATAACGCATAACGCATAACGCATTACGCATAACTTATAACCCATAACTCATAAGGAGTAACGCATAACGCATAAAGCATAACGCATGAAGCATAACGCATAACGCATAACTTATAACTCATTACTCATAACGAATAACGCATAACGCATAAGGCATAACGCATAACGCATAACGCATAACGCATAACGCATAACGCATAACGCATAATGCATAAAGCATAACGCATAACGCATAACTTATAACTCATTACTCATAACGAATAACGCATAACGCATAACGCATAACGCATAACGCATAATGCATTACGCATAACGCATAACGCATAACGCATAACGCATAACGCATAACGCATAACGCATAACGCAAACGTATAACGCACAATTCATAACGCATAACGCATAACGCAAAACGCATAACGCATAACGCATAACGCATAACGCATAACGCATAACGCATAACGCATAACGCATAACGCATAACGCTTAACGCATAACGCATAACGCATAACGCATAAAGCATAACGCATAACGCATAACGCATAACTTATAACTCATTACTCATAACGAATAACGCATAACGCATAACGCATAACGCATAACGGATAACGCATATCGCATAACGCATAACGCATAATGCATAACGCATAAAGCATAACGCATAACGCATAACGCATAACGCATAACGCATACCGTATAACGCATAACGCCTAACGGATCAGGCATAACGCATAACGCATAATGCATAACACATAACGCATAACGCATAACGCATAACGCATAACGCATAACGCATAACGCATAACGCATAACGCATAACGCATAACGCATAACGCCTTACGGATCAGGCATAACGCATAACGCATAATGCATAACACATAACGCATACCGCATAACGCATAACGCATAACGCATAACGCATAACGCATAACGCACAACGCATATCGCGTAACGCATAACGCATAACGCATAACGCAAAACGCATGGCGCATAACTCAAAATGCATAACGCATAACGCATAACGCATAACACATAACGCATAACGCATAACGCATAACGCATAACGCATAACGCATAACGCATAACGCATGTCGGATCACTCATAACGCATAACGCATAACGCATAAAGCATAAAGCATAACGTATAACGCATAACGCATATCGCATAACGCATAACGCATAACCCATAACGCATAACGCATAACGCATAACGCATAACGCATAACGCATAACGCATAACGCATAACGCATAACGCATAACGCATAACGCATAACGCATAACGCACAACGCATATCGCGTAACGCATAACGCATAACGCATAACGCAAAACGCATGGCGCATAACTCAAAATGCATAACGCATAACGCATAACGCATAACGCATAAAGCATAACGCATAACGCATAACGCATAACGCATAACGCACAACGCATATCGCATAACGCATAACGCACAACGCATATCGCATAACGCATAACGCATAACGCATAACGCATAACGCATAACGCATAACGCATAACGCACAACGCATATCGCATAACGCATAACGCATAACGCATAACGCGTGGCGCATAACTCAAAATGCATAACGCATAACGCATAACGCATAACGCATAAAGCATAACGCATAACGCATAACGCATAACGCATAACGCACAACGCATATCGCATAACGCATAACGCACAACGCATAACGCATAACGCATAACGCAAACGTATAACGCACAACGCATAACGAATACAGCAAAACGCATAATGCTTAACGCATAACGGATCACGCATAACGCATAACGCACAACGCTTATCGCATAACGCATAACGCATAACGCATAACGCATAGCGCATAACTCAAAATGCATAACGCATAACCCATAACGCATAACGCATAACGCATAACGCATAACGCATAACGCATAACGCATAACGCATAACGCATAACGCACAATGCATATCGCATAACGCATAACGCATGGCGCATAACTCAAAATGCATAACGCATAACGCATAACGCATAACGCATAACGCATAACGCATAACGCAAACGTATAACGCACAACGCATAACGAATACAGCAAAACGCATAATGCTTAACGCATAACGGATCACGCATAACGCATAACGCATAACGCATATCGAATAACGCATAACGTGTAACTCATAACGCATAACGCATAAAGCATAATGCTTAACGCATAACGCATAACGCTTATCGCATAACGCATAACGCATGACGTATAACGCATAACGCATACCGCATAACGCATAACGCATAATGCATAACGCAAACGTATAACGCACAACGCATAACGCATAACGAACAACGGATAACGCATAACGCATAACGCATAACGAATACCGCAAAACGTATATCGCCTAACACATAACGGATCACGCATAACGCATAACGCATAACGTATAGAGCATAACGCATAACGCATAACGCATAACGCATACCGTATAACGCATAACGCATAACGCATAACGCATAACGCATAACGCATAACGCATAACGCATAACGCATAACGCATAACGCATAACGCATAACGCATAACGCATGACGCATAACGCATAACGCATAACGCATAACGCATAACGCATAACGCATAACGCATAACGCACAACGCATATCGCATAACGCATAACGCATAACGCATAACGCATGGCGCATAACTCAAAATGCATAACGCATAACGCATAACGCAAACGTATAACGCACAACGCATAACGAATACAGCAAAACGCATAATGCTTAACGCATAACGGATCACGCATAACGCATAACGCACAACGCATATCGCATAACGCATAACGCATAACGCATAACGTATAGAGCATAACGCATAACGCATAACGCATAACGCATACCGTATAACGCATAACGCATAACGCATAACGCATAACGCATATCGCATAACGCATAACGCACAACGCATATCGCATAACGCATAACGCACAACGCATATCGCATAACGCATAACGCATAACGCACAACGCATATCGCATAACGCATAACGCATGGCGCATAACTCAAAATGCATAACGCATAACGCATAACGCATAACGCATAACGCATAACGCATAACGCATAACGCATAACGCAAACGTATAACGCACAACGCATAACGAATACAGCAAAACGCATAATGCTTAACGCATAACGGATCACGCATAACGCATAACGCATAACGCATATCGAATAACGCATAACGTGTAACTCATAACGCATAACGCATAACGCATAACGCATAACGCATAACGCATAACGCATAACGCATAACGCATAACGCATAACGCATAACGCACAATGCATATCGCATAACGCATAACGCATGGCGCATAACTCAAAATGCATAACGCATAACGCATAACGCATAACGCATAACGCATAACGCATAATGCATAACGCATAACGCATAACGCATAATGCATAACGCATAAAGCGTAACGC
Organism: Lasioglossum morio; assembly: GCA_916610235.2. Taxonomy (NCBI): domain Eukaryota; kingdom Metazoa; phylum Arthropoda; class Insecta; order Hymenoptera; family Halictidae; genus Lasioglossum; species Lasioglossum morio. The sequence goes on from CAKAJA020000423.1 coordinate 3,300,444, forward strand.
ATAACGCATAACGCATAAAGCATTACACATAACGCATAACTCAAAATGCATAACGCATAACGCATAACGCATAACGCATAACGCATAACGCATGGCGCATAACTCAAAATGCATAACGCATAACGCATAACGCAAACGTATAACGCACAACGCATAACGAATACAGCAAAACGCATAATGCTTAACGCATAACGGATCACGCATAACGCATAACGCACAACGCTTATCGCATAACGCATAACGCATAACGCATAACGCATAGCGCATAACTCAAAATGCATAACGCATAACGCATAACGCATAACGCATAACGCATATCGAATAACGCATAACGTGTAACTCATAACGCATAACGCATAAAGCATAATGCTTAACGCATAACGCATAACGCTTATCGCATAACGCATAACGCATGACGTATAACGCATAACGCATACCGCATAACGCATAACGCATAATGCATAACGCAAACGTATAACGCACAACGCATAACGCATAACGAACAACGGATAACGCATAACGCATAACGCATAACGAATACCGCAAAACGTATATCGCCTAACAAATAACGGATCACGCATAACGCATAACGCATAACGTATAGAGCATAACGCATAACGCATAACGCATAACGCATACCGTATAACGCATAACGCATAACGCATAACGCATAACGCATAACGCATAACGCATAACGCATAACGCATAACGCATAACGCATAACGCATAACGCATAACGCATGACGCATAACGCATAACGCATAACGCATAACGCATAACGCATAACGCATAACGCATAACGCATAACGCACAACGCATATCGCATAACGCATAACGCATAACGCATAACGCATGGCGCATAACTCAAAATGCATAACGCATAACGCATAACGCAAACGTATAACGCACAACGCATAACGAATACAGCAAAACGCATAATGCTTAACGCATAACGGATCACGCATAACGCATAACGCACAACGCATATCGCATAACGCATAACGCATAACGCATAACGTATAGAGCATAACGCATAACGCATAACGCATAACGCATACCGTATAACGCATAACGCATAACGCATAACGCATAACGCATATCGCATAACGCATAACGCACAACGCATATCGCATAACGCATAACGCACAACGCATATCGCATAACGCATAACGCATAACGCACAACGCATATCGCATAACGTATAACGCATGGCGCATAACTCAAAATGCATAACGCATAACGCATAACGCATAACGCATAACGCATAACGCATAACGCATAACGCATAACGCAAACGTATAACGCACAACGCATAACGAATACAGCAAAACGCATAATGCTTAACGCATAACGGATCACGCATAACGCATAACGCATAACGCATATCGAATAACGCATAACGTGTAACTCATAACGCATAACGCATAACGCATAACGCATAACGCATAACGCATAACGCATAACGCATAACGCACAATGCATATCGCATAACGCATAACGCATGGCGCATAACTCAAAATGCATAACGCATAACGCATAACGCATAACGCATAACGCATAACGCATAATGCATAACGCATAACGCATAACGCATAACGCATAACGCATAACGCATAACGCATAACGCTTAACGCATAACGCATAACGCATAACGCATAAAGCATAACGCATAACGCATAACGCATAACTTATAACTCATTACTCATAACGAATAACGCATAACGCATAACGCATAACGGATAACGCATATCGCATAACGCATAACGCATAATGCATAACGCATAAAGCATAACGCATAACGCATAACGCATAACGCATAACGCATACCGTATAACGCATAACGCCTAACGGATCAGGCATAACGCATAACGCATAATGCATAACACATAACGCATAACGCATAACGCATAACGCATAACGCATAACGCATAACGCATAACGCATAACGCATAACGCATAACGCCTTACGGATCAGGCATAACGCATAACGCATAATGCATAACACATAACGCATACCGCATAACGCATAACGCATAACACATAACGCATAACGCATAACACATATCGCATAACGCATAACGCATAACGCATAACGCATAACGCATAACGCATAACGCATGTCGGATCACTCATAACGCATAACGCATAACGCATAAAGCATAAAGCATAAAGCATAACGTATAACGCATAACGCATATCGCATAACGCATACCGCATAACCCATAACGCATAACGCATAACGCATAACGCATAACGCATAACGCAAAACGCATAACGCATAACGCATAACGCATAACGCATAACGCATAACGCACAACGCATATCGCGTAACGCATAACGCATAACGCATAACGCAAAACGCATGGCGCATAACTCAAAATGCATAACGCATAACGCATAACGCATAACGCATAAAGCATAACGCATAACGCATAACGCATAACGCATAACGCACAACGCATAACGCATAACGCATAACGCACAACGCATATCGCATAACGCATAACGCATAACGCATGGCGCATACCTCAAAATGCATAACGCATAACGCATAACGCATAACGCATAACGCATAACGCATAACGCATAACGCATAACGCATAACGCATAACGCACAACGCATATCGCATAACGCATAACGCATAACGCATAACGCATGGCGCATAACTCAAAATGCATAACGCATAACGCATAACGCAAACGTATAACGCACAACGCATAACGAATACAGCAAAACGCATAATGCTTAACGCATAACGGATCACGCATAACGCATAACGCACAACGCTTATCGCATAACGCATAACGCATAACGCATAACGCATAGCGCATAACTCAAAATGCATAACGCATAACGCATAACGCATAACGCATAACGCATAACGCATAACGCATAACGCATAACGCATAACGCATAACGCATAACGCATAACGCATAACGCACAATGCATATCGCATAACGCATAACGCATGGCGCATAACTCAAAATGCATAACGCATAACGCATAACGCATAACGCATAACGCATAACGCAAACGTATAACGCACAACGCATAATGAATACAGCAAAACGCATAATGCTTAACGCATAACGGATCACGCATAACGCATAACGCATAACGCATATCGAATAACGCATAACGTGTAACTCATAACGCATAACGCATAAAGCATAATGCTTAACGCATAACGCATAACGCTTATCGCATAACGCATAACGCATGACGTATAACGCATAACGCATACCGCATAACGCATAACGCATAATGCATAACGCAAACGTATAACGCACAACGCATAACGCATAACGAACAACGGATAACGCATAACGCATAACGCATAACGAATACCGCAAAACGTATATCGCCTAACACATAACGGATCACGCATAACGCATAACGCATAACGTATAGAGCATAACGCATAACGCATAACGCATAACGCATACCGTATAACGCATAACGCATAACGCATAACGCATAACGCATAACGCATAACGCATAACGCATAACGCATAACGCATAACGCATAACGCATGACGCATAACGCATAACGCATAACGCATAACGCATAACGCATAACGCATAACGCATAACGCACAACGCATATCGCATAACGCATAACGCATAACGCATAACGCATGGCGCATAACTCAAAATGCATAACGCATAACGCATAACGCAAACGTATAACGCACAACGCATAACGAATACAGCAAAACGCATAATGCTTAACGCATAACGGATCACGCATATCGAATAACGCATAACGTGTGACTCATAACGCATAACGCATAAAGCATAATGCATAACGCATAACGCATAACGCATAACGCATAACGCATAACGCATAACGCATAACGCATGACGCATAACGCATAACGCATATCGCATAACACATAACGCATAACCCATAACGCATAAAGCATAACGCATAACGCATAACGCATAACGCATAACGCATAACGCATAACGCATATCTTATAACGCATAACGTGTGACTCATAACGCATAACGCTTAAAGCATAATGCATAACGCATAACGCATAACGCATAACGCATAATGCATAAAGCATTACGCATAACGCACAACGCATATCGCATAACGCATAACGCATAACGCATAACGCATGGCGCATAACTCAAAATGCATAACGCATAACGCATAACGCATATCGCATAACGCATAACGCATAACGCATAACGCACAACGCATATCGCATAACGCATAACGCATAACGCATAACGTATAACGCATAACGCATACCGTATAACGCATAACGCATAATGCATAACGCAAACGTATAACGCACAACTCATAACGAACAACGGATAACGCATAACGCATAACGCATAACGCAAACGTATAACGCACAACGCATAACGAATACAGCAAAACGCATAATGCTTAACGCATAACGGATCACGCATAACGCATAACGCATAACGCATAACGCATAACGCATAACGTATATCGAATAACGCATAACGTGTAACTCATAACGCATAACGCATAAAGCATAATGCTTAACGCATAACGCATAACGCTTATCGCATAACGCATAACGCATAACGTATAACGCATAACGCATACCGTATAACGCATAACGCATAATGCATAACGCAAACGTATAACGCACAACGCATAACGAACAACGGATAACGCATAACGCATAACGCATAACGAATACCGCAAAACGTATATCGCCTAACACATAACGGATCACGCATAACGCATAACGCATAACGTATAGAGCATAACGCATAACGCATAACGCATACCGTATAACGCATAACGCATAACGCATAACGCATAATGCATAACGAATAACGCATAACGCATATCGCATAAAACATAACGCATAACGCATAACGTACAACGTATAACGCATAACGCATAACGCATAACGCATAACGCATAACGCATAACGCATAACGCATGACCCATAACGCATAACGCATATCGCATAACACATAACGCATAACCCATAACGCATAACGCATAACGCATAACGCATAACGCATAACGCATAACGCAAAACGCATAACGCACAACGCATATCGCATAACGCATAACGCATAACGCATAACGCATAACTTATAACGCATAACGCATAACGCATAACGCATAACGCATAACGCACAACGCATATCGCATAACGCATAACGCATAACGCATAACGCATAACGCATAACGCATAACGCACAACGCATATCGCATAACGCATAACGCATAACGCATAACGCATATCGAATAACGCATAACGTGTGACTCATAACGCATAACGCATAAAGCATAATGCATAACGCATAACGCATAACGCATAACGCATAACGCATAACGCATAACGCATAACGCATAACGCATGACGCATAACGCATAACGCATATCGCATAACACATAACGCATAACCCATAACGCATAAAGCATAACGCATAACGCATAACGCATAACGCATAACGCATAACGCAATACGCATAACGCACAACGCATATCGCATAACGCATAACGCATAACGCATAACGCATAACGCATAACGCATAACGCATAACGCATAACGCATAACGCACAACGCATATCGCATAACGCATAACGCATAACGCATAACGCATAACGCATAACGCACAACGCATATCGCATAACGCATAACGCATAACGCATAACGCATATCGAATAACGCATAACGTGTGACTCATAACGCATAACGCATAAAGCATAATGCATAACGCATAACGCATAACGCATAACGCATAACGCATAACGCATAACGCATAACGCACAACGCATATCGCATAACGCATAACGCATAACGCATAACGCATGGCGCATAACTCAAAATGCATAACGCATAACGCATAACGCATATCGCATAACGCATAACGCATAACGCATAACGCATAACGCACAACGCATATCGCATAACGCATAACGCATAACGCACAACGCATATCGCATAACGCATAACGCATAACGCATGGCGCATTACTCAAAATGCATAACGCATAACGCATAACGCATAACGCATAACGCATAACGCACAACGCATATCGCATATCGCATAATGCATAACGCATAACGCATGGCGCATAACTGAAAATGCATAACGCATAACGCATAACGCATAACGCAAACGTATAACGCACAACGCATAACGAATACAGCAAAACGCATAATGCTTAACGCATAACGGATCACGCATAACGCATAACGCACAACCCATATCGCATAACGCATAACGCATAACGCATAACGCATGGCGCATAACTCAAAATGCATAACGCATAACGCATAACGCATAACGCATAACGCAAACGTATAACGCACAACGCATAACGAATACAGCAAAACGCATAATGCATAACGCATAACGCATATCGCATAACGCATAACGCATAACGCATAACGCATAACGCATAACGCATAACGCACAACGCATATCGCATAACGCATAACGCATAACGCATAACGCATATCGAATAACGCATAACGTGTGACTCATAACGCATAACGCATAACGCATAACGCATAACGCAAAACGCATAACGCACAACGCATATCGCATAACGCATAACGCATAACGCATAACGCATAACGCATAACGCATAACGCATAACGCATAACGCATAACGCATAACGCACAACGCATATCGCATAACGCATAACGCATAACGCACAACGCATATCGCATAACGCATAACGCATAACGCATGGCGCATTACTCAAAATGCATAACGCATAACGCATAACGCATAACGCATAACGCATAACGCACAACGCATATCGCATATCGCATAACGCATAACGCATAACGCATGGCGCATAACTGAAAATGCATAACGCATAACGCATAACGCATAACGCAAACGTATAACGCACAACGCATAACGAATACAGCAAAACGCATAATGCATAACGCATAACGCATAACGCATAACGCATAACGCATAACGCATAACGCATAACGCATAACGCATAACGCAAAACGCATAACGCACAACGCATATCGCATAACGCATAACGCATAACGCATAACGCATAACTTATAACGCATAACGCATAACGCATAACGCATAACGCATAACGCACAACGCATATCGCATAACGCATAACGCATAACGCATAACGCATAACGCATAACGCATAACGCACAACGCATATCGCATAACGCATAACGCATAACGCATAACGCATATCGAATAACGCATAACGTGTGACTCATAACGCATAACGCATAAAGCATAATGCATAACGCATAACGCATAACGCATAACGCATAACGCATAACGCATAACGCATAACGCATAACGCATAACGCATATCGCATAACACATAACGCATAACCCATAACGCATAAAGCATAACGCATAACGCATAACGCATAACGCATAACGCATAACGCAAAACGCATAACGCACAACGCATATCGCATAACGCATAACGCATAACGCATAACGCATAACGCATAACGCATAACGCATAACGCATAACGCATAACGCACAACGCATATCGCATAACGCATAACGCATAACGCATAACGCATAACGCATAACGCACAACGCATATCGCATAACGCATAACGCATAACGCATAACGCATATCGAATAACGCATAACGTGTGACTCATAACGCATAACGCATAAAGCATAATGCATAACGCATAACGCATAACGCATAACGCATAACGCATAACGCATAACGCATAACGCATAACGCATAACGCATATCGCATAACGCATAACGCATAACGCATAACGCATGGCGCATAACTCAAAATGCATAACGCATAACGCATAACGCATATCGCATAACGCATAACGCATAACGCATAACGCATAACGCACAACGCATATCGCATAACGCATAACGCATAACGCACAACGCATATCGCATAACGCATAACGCATAACGCATGGCGCATTACTCAAAATGCATAACGCATAACGCATAACGCATAACGCATAACGCATAACGCACAACGCATATCGCATATCGCATAATGCATAACGCATAACGCATGGCGCATAACTGAAAATGCATAACGCATAACGCATAACGCATAACGCAAACGTATAACGCACAACGCATAACGAATACAGCAAAACGCATAATGCTTAACGCATAACGGATCACGCATAACGCATAACGCACAACCCATATCGCATAACGCATAACGCATAACGCATAACGCATGGCGCATAACTCAAAATGCATAACGCATAACGCATAACGCATAACGCATAACGCAAACGTATAACGCACAACGCATAACGAATACAGCAAAACGCATAATGCATAACGCATAACGCATAACGCATAACGCATAACGCATATCGAATAACGTATAACGTGTGACTCATAACGCATAACGCATAAAGCATAATGCATAACGCATAACGCATAACGCATAACGCATAACGCATAACGCATAACGCATAACGCATAACGCATAACGCATAACGCATAACGCATAACGCATAACGCATAACGCATAACGCATAACGCATAACGCATAACGCATAACGCATAACGCATAACGCATAACGCATAACGCATAACGCATAACGCATAACGCATAACGCATAACGCATAACGCATAACGCATAACGCATAACGCACAACGCATATCGCATAACGCATAACGCATAACGCACAACGCATATCGCATAACGCATAACGCATAACGCATGGCGCATTACTCAAAATGCATAACGCATAACGCATAACGCATAACGCATAACGCATAACGCACAACGCATATCGCATATCGCATAACGCATAACGCATAACGCATGGCGCATAACTGAAAATGCATAACGCATAACGCATAACGCATAACGCAAACGTATAACGCACAACGCATAACGAATACAGCAAAACGCATAATGCATAACGCATAACGCATAACGCATAACGCATAACGCATATCGAATAACGCATAACGTGTGACTCATAACGCATAACGCATAACGCATAAAGCATAATGCATAACGCATAACGCATAACGCATAACGCATAACGCATAACGCATAACGCATAACGCATAACGCATAACGCATAACGCATAACGCATAACGCATAACGCATAACGCATAACGCATAACGCATAACGCATAACGCACAACGCATATCGCATAACGCATAACGCATAACGCATAACGCATAACGCATAACGCACAACGCATATCGCATAACGCATAACGCATAACGCATAACGCATAACGCATAACGCACAACGCATATCGCATAACGCATAACGCATAACGCATAACGCATGGCGCATTACTCAAAATGCATAACGCATAACGCATAACGCATAACGCATAACGCATAACGCATAACGCATAACGCATAACGCATAACGCATAACGCATAACGCATAACGCACAACGCATATCGCATAACGCATAACGCATAACGCATAACGCATAACGCATAACGCACAACGCATATCGCATAACGCATAACGCATAACGCATATCGAATAACGCATAACGTGTGACTCATAACGCATAACGCATAAAGCATAATGCATAACGCATAACGCAAAACGCATAACGCATAACGCATAACGCATGACGCATAACGCATAACGCATATCGCATAACACATAACGCATAACCCATAACGCATAAAGCATAACGCATAACGCATAACGCATAACGCATAACGCATAACGCATAACGCATAACGCATAACGCATAACGCATAACGCATAACGCATAACGCATAACGCATAACGCATAACGCATAACGCATAACGCATAACGCATAACGCATAACGCATAACGCATAACGCACAACGCATATCGCATAACGCATAACGCATAACGCACAACGCATATCGCATAACGCATAACGCATAACGCATGGCGCATTACTCAAAATGCATAACGCATAACGCATAACGCATAACGCATAACGCATAACGCACAACGCATATCGCATATCGCATAACGCATAACGCATAACGCATGGCGCATAACTGAAAATGCATAACGCATAACGCATAACGCATAACGCAAACGTATAACGCACAACGCATAACGAATACAGCAAAACGCATAATGCATAACGCATAACGCATAACGCATAACGCATAACGCATATCGAATAACGCATAACGTGTGACTCATAACGCATAACGCATAACGCATAAAGCATAATGCATAACGCATAACGCATAACGCATAACGCATAACGCATAACGCATAACGCATAACGCATAACGCTTAACGCATAACGCATAACGCATAACGCATAACGCATAACGCATAACGCATAACGCATAACGCATAACGCATAACGCATAACGCATAACGCACAACGCATATCGCATAACGCATAACGCATAACGCATAACGCATAACGCATAACGCACAACGCATATCGCATAACGCATAACGCATAACGCATAACGCATAACGCATAACGCACAACGCATATCGCATAACGCATAACGCATAACGCATAACGCATAACGCATGGCGCATTACTCAAAATGCATAACGCATAACGCATAACGCATAACGCATAACGCATAACGCATAACGCATAACGCATAACGCATAACGCATAACGCATAACGCATAACGCATAACGCATAACGCATAACGCACAACGCATATCGCATAACGCATAACGCATAACGCATAACGCATAACGCATAACGCACAACGCATATCGCATAACGCATAACGCATAACGCATAACGCATATCGAATAACGCATAACGTGTGACTCATAACGCATAACGCATAAAGCATAATGCATAACGCATAACGCATAACGCATAACGCATAACGCATAACGCATGACGCATAACGCATAACGCATATCGCATAACACATAACGCATAACCCATAACGCATAAAGCATAACGCATAACGCATAACGCATAACGCATAACGCATAACGCAAAACGCATAACGCACAACGCATATCGCATAACGCATAACGCATAACGCATAACGCATAACGCATAACGCATAACGCATAACGCATAACGCACAACGCATATCGCATAACGCATAACGCATAACGCATAACGCATAACGCATAACGCACAACGCATATCGCATAACGCATAACGCATAACGCATAACGCATATCGAATAACGCATAACGTGTGACTCATAACGCATAACGCATAAAGCATAATGCATAACGCATAACGCATAACGCATAACGCATAACGCATAACGCATAACGCATAACGCACAACGCATATCGCATAACGCATAACGCATAACGCATAACGCATGGCGCATAACTCAAAATGCATAACGCATAACGCATAACGCATATCGCATAACGCATAACGCATAACGCATAACGCATAACGCATAACGCACAACGCATATCGCATAACGCATAACGCATAACGCATAACGCATAACGCATAACGCACAACGCATATCGCATAACGCATAACGCATAACGCATAACGCATATCGAATAACGCATAACGTATAGAGCATAACGCATAACGCATAACGCATACCGTATAACGCATAACGCATAACGCATAATGCATAACGAATAACCCATAACGCATATCGCATAAAACATAACGCATAACGCATAACGTACAACGTATAACGCATAACGCATAACGCATAACGCATAACGCATAACGCATAACGCATAACGCATGACGCATAACGCATAACGCATATCGCATAACACATAACGCATAACCCATAACGCATAACGCATAACGCATAACGCATAACGCATAACGCATAACGCAAAACGCATAACGCACAACGCATATCGCATAACGCATAACGCATAACGCATAACGCATAACGCATAACGCATAACGCATAACGCATAACGCATAACGCACAACGCATATCGCATAACGCATAACGCATAACGCATAACGCATAACGCATAACGCACAACGCATATCGCATAACGCATAACGCATAACGCATAACGCATATCGAATAACGCATAACGTGTGACTCATAACGCATAACGCATAAAGCATAATGCATAACGCATAACGCATAACGCATAACGCATAACGCATAACGCATAACGCATGACGCATAACGCATAACGCATATCGCATAACACATAACGCATAACCCATAACGCATAAAGCATAACGCATAACGCATAACGCATAACGCATAACGCATAACGCAAAACGCATAACGCACAACGCATATCGCATAACGCATAACGCATAACGCATAACGCATAACGCATAACGCATAACGCATAACGCATAACGCACAACGCATATCGCATAACGCATAACGCATAACGCATAACGCATAACGCATAACGCACAACGCATATCGCATAACGCATAACGCATAACGCATAACGCATATCGAATAACGCATAACGTGTGACTCATAACGCATAACGCATAAAGCATAATGCATAACGCATAACGCATAACGCATAACGCATAACGCATAACGCATAACGCATAACGCACAACGCATATCGCATAACGCATAACGCATAACGCATAACGCATGGCGCATAACTCAAAATGCATAACGCATAACGCATAACGCATATCGCATAACGCATAACGCATAACGCATAACGCATAACGCACAACGCATATCGCATAACGCATAACGCATAACGCACAACGCATATCGCATAACGCATAACGCATAACGCATGGCGCATTACTCAAAATGCATAACGCATAACGCATAACGCATAACGCATAACGCATAACGCACAACGCATATCGCATATCGCATAACGCATAACGCATAACGCATGGCGCATAACTGAAAATGCATAACGCATAACGCATAACGCATAACGCAAACGTATAACGCACAACGCATAACGAATACAGCAAAACGCATAATGCTTAACGCATAACGGATCACGCATAACGCATAACGCACAACCCATATCGCATAACGCATAACGCATAACGCATAACGCATGGCGCATAACTCAAAATGCATAACGCATAACGCATAACGCATAACGCATAACGCAAACGTATAACGCACAACGCATAACGAATACAGCAAAACGCATAATGCTTAACGCATAACGGATCACGCATAACGCATAACGCACAACGCATATCGCATAACGCATAACGCATAACGCATAACGCATGGCGCATAACTCAAAATGCATAACGCATAACGCATAACGCATAACGCATAACGCATAACGCATAACGCATAACGCATAACGCATAACGCACAACGCATATCGCATAACGCATAACGCATAACGCATAACTCAAAATGCATAACGCATAACGCATAACGCATAACGCATAACGCAAACGTATAACGCACAACGCATAACGAATACAGCAAAACGCATAATGCTTAACGCATAACGGGTCACGCATAACGCATAACGCATAACGCATAACGCATAACGCATATCGAATAACGCATAACGTGTAACTCATAACGCATAACGCATAAAGCATAATGCTTAACGCATAACGCATAATGCTTATCGCATAACGCATAACGCATAACGTATAACGCATAACGCATACCGTATAACGCATAACGCATAATGCATAACGCAAACGTATAACGCACAACGCATAACGCATAACGAACAACGGATAACGCATAACGCATAACGAATACCGCAAAACGTATATCGCCTAACACATAACGGATCACGCATAACGCATAACGCATAACGTATAGAGCATAACGCATAACGCATAACGCATAACGCATAACGCATACCGTATAACGCATAACGCATAACGCATAACGCATAATGCATAACGAATAACGCATAACGCATATCGCATAAAACATAACGCATAACGCATAACGTACAACGTATAACGCATAACGCATAACGCATAACGCATAACGCATAACGCATAACGCATAACGCATAACGCATAATGCATAACGCATAACGCATGACGCATAACGCATAACGCATATCGCATAACACATAACGCATAACCCATAACGCATAACGCATAACGCATAACGCATAACGCATAACGCAAAACGCATAACGCACAACGCATATCGCATAACGCATAACGCATAACGCTTAACGCATAACGCATAACGCATAACGCATAACGCATAACGCATAACGCATAACGCATAACGCATAACGCATAACGCACAACGCATAACGCATAACGCATAACGCATAACGCATAACGCATAACGCATAACGCACAACGCATAACGAATACCGCAAAACGTATATCGCCTAACACATAACGGATCACGCATAACGCATAACGTATAGAGCATAACGCATAACGCATAACGCATAACGCATACCGTATAACGCATAACGCATAACGCATAACGCATAACGCATAACGCATAACGCATAACGCATAACGCATAACGCATAACGCATGACGCATAACGCATAACGCATAACGCATAACGCATAACGCATAACGCATAACGCACAACGCATATCGTATAACGCATAACGCATAACGCATAACGCATAACGCATAACGCACAACGCATATCGCATAACGCATAACGCATAACGCATAACGCATATCGCATAACACATAACGCATAACCCATAACGCATAAAGCATAACGCATAACGCATAACGCATAACGCATAACGCATAACGCAAAACGCATAACGCACAACGCATATCGCATAACGCATAACGCATAACGCATAACGCATAACGCATAACGCATAACGCATAACGCATAACGCATAACGCACAACGCATATCGCATAACGCATAACGCATAACGCATAACGCATAACGCATAACGCACAACGCATATCGCATAACGCATAACGCATAACGCATAACGCATATCGAATAACGCATAACGTGTGACTCATAACGCATAACGCATAAAGCATAATGCATAACGCATAACGCATAACGCATAACGCATAACGCATAACGCATAACGCATAACGCATAACGCACAACACATATCGCATAACGCATAACGCATAACGCATAACGCATGGCGCATAACTCAAAATGCATAACGCATAACGCATAACGCATATCGCATAACGCATAACGCATAACGCATAACGCATAACGCATAACGCACAACGCATATCGCATAACGCATAACGCATAACGCACAACGCATATCGCATAACGCATAACGCATAACGCATGGCGCATTACTCAAAATGCATAACGCATAACGCATAACGCATAACGCATAACGCATAACGCACAACGCATATCGCATATCGCATAACGCATAACGCATAACGCATGGCGCATAACTGAAAATGCATAACGCATAACGCATAACGCATAACGCAAACGTATAACGCACAACGCATAACGAATACAGCAAAACGCATAATGCTTAACGCATAACGGATCACGCATAACGCATAACGCACAACCCATATCGCATAACGCATAACGCATAACGCATAACGCATGGCGCATAACTCAAAATGCATAACGCATAACGCATAACGCATAACGCATAACGCAAACGTATAACGCACAACGCATAACGAATACAGCAAAACGCATAATGCTTAACGCATAACGGATCACGCATAACGCATAACGCACAACGCATATCGCATAACGCATAACGCATAACGCATAACGCATAACGCATGGCGCATAACTCAAAATGCATAACGCATAACGCATAACGCATAACGCATAACGCATAACGCATAACGCATAACGCATAACGCATAACGCACAACGCATATCGCATAACGCATAACGCATAACGCATAACTCAAAATGCATAACGCATAACGCATAACGCATAACGCATAACGCATAACGCATAACGCAAACGTATAACGCACAACGCATAACGAATACAGCAAAACGCATAATGCTTAACGCATAACGGGTCACGCATAACGCATAACGCATAACGCATAACGCATAACGCATATCGAATAACGCATAACGTGTAACTCATAACGCATAACGCATAAAGCATAATGCTTAACGCATAACGCATAATGCTTATCGCATAACGCATAACGCATAACGTATAACGCATAACGCATACCGTATAACGCATAACGCATAATGCATAACGCAAACGTATAACGCACAACGCATAACGCATAACGAACAACGGATAACGCATAACGCATAACGAATACCGCAAAACGTATATCGCCTAACACATAACGGATCACGCATAACGCATAACGCATAACGTATAGAGCATAACGCATAACGCATAACGCATAACGCATAACGCATACCGTATAACGCATAACGCATAACGCATAACGCATAATGCATAACGAATAACGCATAACGCATATCGCATAAAACATAACGCATAACGCATAACGTACAACGTATAACGCATAACGCATAACGCATAACGCATAACGCATAACGCATAACGCATAACGCATAACGCATAATGCATAACGCATAACGCATGACGCATAACGCATAACGCATATCGCATAACACATAACGCATAACCCATAACGCATAACGCATAACGCATAACGCATAACGCATAACGCAAAACGCATAACGCACAACGCATATCGCATAACGCATAACGCATAACGCTTAACGCATAACGCATAACGCATAACGCATAACGCATAACGCATAACGCATAACGCATAACGCATAACGCATAACGCACAACGCATATCGCATAACGCATAACGCATAACGCATAACGCATAACGCATAACGCACAACGCATAACGAATACCGCAAAACGTATATCGCCTAACACATAACGGATCACGCATAACGCATAACGTATAGAGCATAACGCATAACGCATAACGCATAACGCATACCGTATAACGCATAACGCATAACGCATAACGCATAACGCATAACGCATAACGCATAACGCATAACGCATAACGCATAACGCATGACGCATAACGCATAACGCATAACGCATAACGCATAACGCATAACGCATAACGCACAACGCATATCGTATAACGCATAACGCATAACGCATAACGCATAACGCATAACGCACAACGCATATCGCATAACGCATAACGCATAACGCATAACGCATAACGCATAACGCATAACGCATAACGCATAACGAATACCGCAAAACGTATATCGCCTAACACATAACGGATCACGCATAACGCATAACGCATAACGTATAGAGCATAACGCATAACGCATAACGCATAACGCATACCGTATAACGCATAACGCATAACGCATAACGCATAACGCATAACGCATAACGCATAACGCATAACGCATAACGCATGACGCATAACGCATAACGCATAACGCATAACGCATAACGCATAACGCATAACGCATAACGCACAACGCATATCGTATAACGCATAACGCATAACGCATAACGCATGGCGCATAACTCAAAATGCATAACGCATAACGCATAACGCATAACGCAAACGTATAACGCACAACGCATAACGAATACAGCAAAACGCATAATGCTTAACGCATAACGGATCACGCATAACGCATAACGCACAACGCATATCGCATAACGCATAACGCATAACGCATAACGCATAACGCATGGCGCATAACTCAAAATGCATAACGCATAACGCATAACGCATAACGCATAACGCATAACGCATAACGCATAACGCATAACGCATAACGCATAACGCATAACGCATAACGCATAACGCACAACGCATATCGCATAACGCATAACGCATGGCGCATAACTCAAAATGCATAACGCATAACGCATAACGCATAACGCATAACGCAAACGTATAACGCACAACGCATAACGAATACAGCAAAACGCATAATGCTTAACGCATAACGGATCACGCATAACGCATAACGCATAACGCATATCGAATAACGCATAACGTGTAACTCATAACGCATAACGCATAAAGCATAATGCTTAACGCATAACGTATAACGCTTATCGCATAACGCATAACGCATAAGGTATAACGCATAACGCATACCGTATAACGCATAACGCATAATGCATAACGCAAACGTATAACGCACAACGCATAACGAACAACGGATAACGCATAACGCATAACGCATAACGAATACCGCAAAACGTATATCGCCTAACACATAACGGATCACGCATAACGCATAACGCATAACGTATAGAGCATAACGCATAACGCATAACGCATAACGCATGGCGCATAACTCAAAATGCATAACGCATAACGCATAACGCATATCGCATAACGCATAACGCATAACGCATAACGCATAACGCATAACGCATAACGCACAACGCATATCGCATAACGCATAACGCATAACGCACAACGCATGTCGCATAACGCATAACGCATAACGCATGGCGCATTACTCAAAATGCATAACGCATAACGCATAACGCATAACGCATAACGCATAACGCAAAACGCACAACGCATATCGCATAACGCATAACGCATAACGCATAACGCATGGCGCATAACTAAAAATGCATAACGCATAACGCATAACGGATCACGCATAACGCATAACGCACAACGCATATCGCATAAATCATAACGCATGGCGCATAACTCAAAATGCATAACGCATAACGCATAACGCAAACGTATAACGCACAACGCATAACGAATACAGCAAAACGCATAATGCTTAACGCATAACGGATCACGCATAACGCATAACGCACAACGCATATCGCATAACGCATAACGCATAACGCATAACGCATGGCGCATAACTCAAAATGCATAACGCATAACGCATAACGCATAACGCATAACGCATAACGCATAACGCATAACCCATAACGCATAACGCATAACGCACAACGCATAACGCATAACGCACAACGCATATCGTATAACGCATAACGCATAACGCATAACGCATAACGCATAACGCACAACGCATATCGCATAACGCATAACGCATAACGCATAACGCATAACGCATAACGCATAACGCATAACGAATACCGCAAAACGTATATCGCCTAACACATAACGGATCACGCATAACGCATAACGCATAACGTATAGAGCATAACGCATAACGCATAACGCATAACGCATACCGTATAACGCATAACGCATAACGCATAACGCATAACGCATAACGCATAACGCATAACGCATAACGCATAACGCATAACGCATGACGCATAACGCATAACGCATAACGCACAACGCATATCGCATAACGCATAACGCATAACGCATAACGCATGACGCATAACGCATAACGCATATCGCATAACACATAACGCATAACCCATAACGCATAACGCATAACGCATAACGCATAACGCATAACGCGAAACGCATAACGCACAACGCATATCGCATAACGCATAACGCATAACGCTTAACGCATAACGCATAACGCATAACGCATAACGCATAACGCATAACGCATAACGCATAACGCATAACGCATAACGCATAACGCACAACGCATATCGCATAACGCATAACGCATAACGCATAACGCATAACGCATAACGCACAACGCATAACGAATACCGCAAAACGCATAACGCATAACGCATAACGCACAACGCATATCGCATAACGCATAACGCATAACGCATAACGCATAACGCATAACGCATAACGAATACCGCAAAACGTATATCGCCTAACACATAACGGATCACGCATAACGCATAACGCATAACGTATAGAGCATAACGCATAACGCATAACGCATAACGCATACCGTATAACGCATAACGCATAACGCATAACGCATAACGCATAACGCATAACGCATAACGCATAACGCATAACGCATAACGCATGACGCATAACGCATAACGCATAACGCATAACGCATAACGCATAACGCATAACGCATAACGCACAACGCATATCGTATAACGCATAACGCATAACGCATAACGCATGGCGCATAACTCAAAATGCATAACGCATAACGCATAACGCATAACGCAAACGTATAACGCACAACGCATAACGAATACAGCAAAACGCATAATGCTTAACGCATAACGGATCACGCATAACGCATAACGCACAACGCATATCGCATAACGCATAACGCATAACGCATAACGCATAACGCATAACGCATGGCGCATAACTCAAAATGCATAACGCATAACGCATAACGCATAACGCATAACGCATAACGCATAACGCATAACGCATAACGCATAACGCATAACGCATAACGCATAACGCATAACGCATAACGCACAACGCATATCGCATAACGCATAACGCATGGCGCATAACTCAAAATGCATAACGCATAACGCATAACGCATAACGCATAACGCAAACGTATAACGCACAACGCATAACGAATACAGCAAAACGCATAATGCTTAACGCATAACGGATCACGCATAACGCATAACGCATAACGCATATCGAATAACGCATAACGTGTAACTCATAACGCATAACGCATAAAGCATAATGCTTAACGCATAACGTATAACGCTTATCGCATAACGCATAACGCATAACGTATAACGCATAACGCATACCGTATAACGCATAACGCATAATGCATAACGCAAACGTATAACGCACAACGCATAACGAACAACGGATAACGCATAACGCATAACGCATAACGAATACCGCAAAACGTATATCGCCTAACACATAACGGATCACGCATAACGCATAACGCATAACGTATAGAGCATAACGCATAACGCATAACGCATAACGCATAACGCATACCGTATAACGCATAACGCATAACGCATAACGCATAATGCATAACGAATAACGCATAACGCATATCGCATAAAACATAACGCATAACGCATAACGTACAACGTATAACGCATAACGCATAACGCATAACGCATAACGCATAACGCATAACGCATAACGCATAACGCATAACGCATGACGCATAACGCATAACGCATATCGCATAACACATAACGCATAACCCATAACGCATAACGCATAACGCATAACGCATAACGCATAACGCAAAACGCATAACGCACAACGCATATCGCATAACGCATAACGCATAACGCATAACGCACAACGCATATCGCATAACGCATAACGCATAACGCATAACGCATAACGCATAACGCATAACGCATAACGCACAACGCATATCGCATAACGCATAACGCATAACGCATAACGCATAACGCATAACGCATAACGCATAACGCATAACGCATAACGCATAACGCATAACGCATAACGCATAACGCATAACGCATAACGCACAACGCATATCGCATAACGCATAACGCATGGCGCATAACTCAAAATGCATAACGCATAACGCATAACGCATAACGCATAACGCATAACGCAAACGTATAACGCACAACGCATAACGAATACAGCAAAACGCATAATGCTTAACGCATAACGGATCACGCATAACGCATAACGCATAACGCATATCGAATAACGCATAACGTGTAACTCATAACGCATAACGCATAAAGCATAATGCTTAACGCATAACGTATAACGCTTATCGCATAACGCATAACGCATAACGTATAACGCATAACGCATACCGTATAACGCATAACGCATAATGCATAACGCAAACGTATAACGCACAACGCATAACGAACAACGGATAACGCATAACGCATAACGCATAACGAATACCGCAAAACGTATATCGCCTAACACATAACGGATCACGCATAACGCATAACGCATAACGTATAGAGCATAACGCATAACGCATAACGCATAACGCATACCGTATAACGCATAACGCATAACGCATAACGCATAACGCATATCGCATAAAACATAACGCATAACGCATAACGTACAACGTATAACGCATAACGCATAACGCATAACGCATAACGCATAACGCATAACGCATAACGCATAACGCATGACGCATAACGCATAACGCATATCGCATAACACATAACGCATAACCCATAACGCATAACGCATAACGCATAACGCATAACGCATAACGCATAACGCAAAACGCATAACGCACAACGCATATCGCATAACGCATAACGCATAACGCATAACGCACAACGCATATCGCATAACGCATAACGCATAACGCATAACGCATAACGCATAACGCACAACGCATATCGCATAACGCATAACGCATAACGCATAACGCATAACGCATATCGAATAACGCATAACGTGTGACTCATAACGCATAACGCATAAAGCATAATGCATAATGCATAACGCATAACGCATAACGCATAACGCATAACGCATAACGCATAACGCATAACGCACAACGCATATCGCATAACGCATAACGCATAACGCATAACGCATGGCGCATAACTCAAAATGCATAACGCATAACGCATAACGCATATCGCATAACGCATAACGCATAACGCATAACGCATAACGCATAACGCACAACGCATATCGCATAACGCATAACGCATAACGCACAACGCATGTCGCATAACGCATAACGCATAACGCATGGCGCATTACTCAAAATGCATAACGCATAACGCATAACGCATAACGCATAACGCATAACGCATAACGCAAAACGCACAACGCATATCGCATAACGCATAACGCATAACGCATAACGCATGGCGCATAACTGAAAATGCATAACGCATAACGCATAACGGATCACGCATAACGCATAACGCACAACGCATATCGCATAAATCATAACGCATGGCGCATAACTCAAAATGCATAACGCATAACGCATAACGCAAACGTATAACGCACAACGCATAACGAATACAGCAAAACGCATAATGCTTAACGCATAACGGATCACGCATAACGCATAACGCACAACGCATATCGCATAACGCATAACGCATAACGCATAACGCATGGCGCATAACTCAAAATGCATAACGCATAACGCATAACGCATAACGCATAACGCATAACGCATAACGCATAACCCATAACGCATAACGCATAACGCACAACGCATATCGCATAACGCATAACGCATAACTCAAAATGCATAACGCATAACGCATAACGCATAACGCATAACGCATAACGCATAACGCATATCGCATAACGCATAACGCATAACTCAAAATGCATAACGCATAACGCATAACGCATAACGCATAACGCATAACGCATAACGCATAACGCATATCGAATAACGCATAACGTGTAACTCATAACGCATAACGCATAAAGCATAATGCTTAACGCATAACGCATAATGCTTATCGCATAACGCATAACGCATAACGTATAACGCATAACGCATACCGTATAACGCATAACGCATAATGCATAACGCAAACGTATAACGCACAACGCATAACGCATAACGAACAACGGATAACGCATAACGCATAACGCATAACGAATACCGCAAAACGTATATCGCCTAACACATAACGGATCACGCATAACGCATAACGTATAGAGCATAACGCATAACGCATAACGCATAACGCATAACGCATACCGTATAACGCATAACGCATAACGCATAATGCATAACGAATAACGCATAACGCATATCGCATAAAACATAACGCATAACGCATAACGTACAACGTATAACGCATAACGCATAACGCATGACGCATAACGCATAACGCATATCGCATAACACATAACGCATAACCCATAACGCATAACGCATAACGCATAACGCATAACGCATAACGCATAACGCATAACGCCTAACGCATAACGCATAACGCATAACGCATAACGCATAACGCATAACGCATAACGCATAACGCATAACGCACAACGCATATCGCATAACGCATAACGCATAACGCATATCGCATAACGCATAACGCACAACGCATATCGCATAACGCATAACGCATAACGCATAACGCATAACGCATAACGCATATCTTATAACGCATAACGTGTGACTCATAACGCATAACGCTTAAAGCATAATGCATAACGCATAACGCATAACGCAGAACGCATAACGCATAACGCATAAAGCATTACGCATAACGCACAACGCATATCGCATAACGCATAACGCATAACGCATAACGCATGGCGCATAACTCAAAATGCATAACGCATAACGCATAACGCATATCGCATAACGCATAACGCATAACGCATAACGCACAACGCATATCGCATAACGCATAACGCATAACGCATAACGTATAACGCATAACGCATACCGTATAACGCATAACGCATAATGCATAACGCAAACGTATAACGCACAACGCATAACGAACAACGGATAACGCATAACGCATAACGCATAACGCAAACGTATAACGCACAACGCATAACGAATACAGCAAAACGCATAATGCTTAACGCATAACGGATCACGCATAACGCATAACGCATAACGCATAACGCATAACGTATAACGCATAACGCATACCGTATAACGCATAACGCATAATGCATAACGCAAACGTATAACGCATAACGCATGGCGCATAACTCAAAATGCATAACGCATAACGCATAACGCATAACGCATAACGCATAACGCATAACGCATAACGCATAACGCATAACGCATAACGCAAAACGCATAACGCACAACGCATATCGCATAACGCATAACGCATAACGCATAACGCATAACGCATAACGCATAACGCATAACGCATAACGCATAACGCACAACGCATATCGCATAACGCATAACGCATAACGCACAACGCATATCGCATAACGCATAACGCATAACGCATGGCGCATTACTCAAAATGCATAACGCATAACGCATAACGCATAACGCATAACGCATAACGCATAACGCACAACGCATATCGCATAACGCATAACGCATAACGCATAACGCATGGCGCATAACTGAAAATGCATAACGCATAACGCATAACGCATAACGCAAACGTATAACACACAACGCATAACGAATACAGCAAAACGCATAATGCTTAACGCATAACGGATCACGCATAACGCATAACGCACAACGCATATCGCATAACGCATAACGCATAACGCATGGCGCATAACTCAAAATGCATAACGCATAATGCATAACGCATAACGCAAACGTATAACGCACAACGCATAACGAATACAGCAAAACGCATAATGCTTAACGCATAACGGATCACGCATAACGCATAACGCACAACGCATATCGCATAACGCATAACGCATAACGCATAACGCATGGCGCATAACTCAAAATGCATAACGCATAACGCATGACGCATAACGCATAACGCATAACGCATATCTTATAACGCATAACGTGTGACTCATAACGCATAACGCTTAAAGCATAATGCATAACGCATAACGCATAACGCATAACGCATAACGCATAACGCATTACGCATAACGCACAACGCATATCGCATAACGCATAACGCATAACGCATAACGCATGGCGCATAACTCAAAATGCATAACGCATAACGCATAACGCATATGGCATAACGCATAACGCATAACGCATAACGCACAACGCATATCGCATAACGCATAACGCATAACGCACAACGCATATCGCATAACGCATAACGCATAACGCATAACGCACAACGCATATCGCATAACGCATAACGCATAACGCATAACGCATAACGCATAACGCATAACGCACAATGCATATCGCATAACGCATAACGCATAACGCATAACGCATAACGCATATCGAATAAAGCATAACGTGTGACTCATAACGCATAACGCATAAAGCATAATGCATAACGCATAACGCATAACGCATAACGCATAACGCATAACGCATAACGCATAACGCACAACGCATATCGCATAACGCATAACGCATAACGCATAACGCATGGCGCATAACTCAAAATGCATAACGCATAACGCATAACGCATATCGCATAACGCATAACGCATAACGCATAACGCATAACGCATAACGCACAACGCATATCGCATAACGCATAACGCATAACGCACAACGCATATCGCATAACGCATAACGCATAACGCATGGCGCATTACTCAAAATGCATAACGCATAACGCATAACGCATAACGCATAACGCATAACGCACAACGCATATCGCATAACGCATAACGCATAACGCATAACGCATGGCGCATAACTGAAAATGCATAACGCATAACGCATAACGCAAACGTATAACGCACAACGCATAACGAATACAGCAAAACGCATAATGCTTAACGCATAACGGATCACGCATAACGCATAACGCACAACGCATATCGCATAACGCATAACGCATAACGCATAACGCATGGCGCATAACTCAAAATGCATAACGCATAACGCATAACGCATAACGCAAACGTATAACGCACAACGCATAACGAATACAGCAAAACGCATAATGCTTAACGCATAACGGATCACGCATAACGCATAACGCACAACGCATATCGCATAACGCATAACGCATAACGCATAACGCATGGCGCATAACTCAAAATGCATAACGCATAACGCATAACGCATAACGCATAACGCATAACCCATAACGCATAACGCATAACGCATAACGCATAACGCACAACGCATATCGCATAACGCATAACGCATAACTCAAAATGCATAACGCATAACGCATAACGCATAACGCATAACGCAAACGTATAACGCACAACGCATAACGAATACAGCAAAACGCATTTATGCTTAACGCATAACGGGTCACGCATAACGCATAACGCATAACGCATAACGCATAACGCATAAAGCATAATGCTTAACGCATAACGCATAATGCTTATCGCATAACGCATAACGCATAACGTATAACGCATAACGCATACCGTATAACGCATAACGCATAATGCATAACGCAAACGTATAACGCACAACGCATAACGCATAACGAACAACGGATAACGCATAACGCATAACGCATAACGAATACCGCAAAACGTATATCGCCTAACACATAACGGATCACGCATAACGCATATCTTATAACGCATAACGTGTGACTCATAACGCATAACGCATAACGCATAACGCATAACGCATAACGCATAACGCGTGACGCATAACGCATAACGCATATCGCATAACACATAACGCATAACCCATAACGCATAACGCATAACGCATAACGCATAACGCATAACGCATAACGCATAACGCAAAACGCATAACGCACAACGCATATCGCATAACGCATAACGCATAACGCATAACGCATAACGCATAACGCATAACGCATAACGCATAACGCATAACGCATAACCCATAACGCACAACGCATATCGCATAACGCATAACGCATAACGCATAACGCATAACGCATAACGCACAACGCATATCGCATAACGCATAACGCATAACGCATAACGCATAACGCATAACGCATATCTTATAACGCATAACGTGTGACTCATAACGCATAACGCTTAAAGCATAATGCATAACGCATTACGCATAACGCATAACGCATAACGCATAACGCACAACGCATATCGCATAACGCATAACGCATAACGCATAACGCATGGCGCATAACTCAAAATGCATAACGCATAACGCATAACGCATATCGCATAACGCATAACGCATAACGCATAACGCATAACGCACAACGCATATCGCATAACGCATAACGCATAACGCACAACGCATATCGCATAACGCATAACGCATAACGCATGGCGCATAACTCAAAATGCATAACGCATAACGCATAACGCATAACGCATAACGCACAACGCATATCGCATAACGCATAACGCATAACGCATAACGCATGGCGCATAACTGAAAATGCATAACGCATAACGCATAACGCATAACGCAAACGTATAACGCACAACGCATAACGAATACAGCAAAACGCATAATGCTTAACGCATAACGGATCACGCATAACGCATAACCCACAACGCATATCGCATAACGCATAACGCATAACGCATAACGCATGGCGCATAACTCAAAATGCATAACGCATAACGCATAACGCACAACGCATAACGAATACAGCAAAACGCATTTATGCTTAACGCATAACGGGTCACGCATAACGCATAACGCATAACGCATAACGCATAACGCATAAAGCATAATGCTTAACGCATAACGCATAATGCTTATCGCATAACGCATAACGCATAACGTATAACGCATAACGCATACCGTATAACGCATAACGCATAATGCATAACGCAAACGTATAACGCACAACGCATAACGCATAACGAACAACGGATAACGCATAACGCATAACGAATACCGCAAAACGTATATCGCCTAACACATAACGGATCACGCATAACGCATATCTTATAACGCATAACGTGTGACTCATAACGCATAACGCATAACGCATAACGCATAACGCATAACGCATAACGCGTGACGCATAACGCATAACGCATATCGCATAACACATAACGCATAACCCATAACGCATAACGCGTAACGCATAACGCATAACGCATAACGCATAACGCAAAACGCATAACGCACAACGCATATCGCATAACGCATAACGCATAACGCATAACGCATAACGCATAACGCATAACGCATAACGCATAACGCATAACGCATAACGCATAACGCACAACGCATATCGCATAACGCATAACGCATAACGCATAACGCATAACGCATAACGCACAACGCATATCGCATAACGCATAACGCATAACGCATAACGCATAACGCATAACACATAACGCATAACACATAATGCACAACGCATTACGAATACAGCAAAACGCATATCGCATATCGCATAACGCATAACGCATAACGTATAACGCATAACGCATACCGTATAACGCATAACGCATAACGCAAACGTATAACGCACAACGCATAACGCATAACGAACAACGGATAACGCATAACGCATAACGCATAACGCATAACGAATACCGCAAAACGTATATCGCCTAACACATAACGGATCACGCATAACGCATAACGCATAACGTATAACGCATAACGTATAACGCATAACACATAACGCATAACACATAATGCACAACGCATTACGAATACAGCAAAACGCATAACGCTTAACGCATAACGGATCACGCATAACGCATAACGCATAATGCATAACGCATAACGCATAACGCATAATGCATAACGCATAAAGCGTAACGCATAACGCATAACGCATAAAGCATAACACATAACGCATAACTCATAATGCACAACGCATAACGAATACAGCAAAACGCATAACGCTTAACGCATAACGCATAACGCATAACGCATAACGCATAACGCATAACGCATAACGTATAACGTATAACGCATACCGCATTACGCATAACTTATAACTCATAACTCATAAGGAGTAACGCATAACGCATAAAGCATAACGCATAACGCATAACGCATAAAGCATAACGCATAACGCATAACTTATAACTCATTACTCATAACGAATAACGCATAACGCATAACTTATAACTCATTACTCATAACGCATAACGCATAACGCATAAAGCATAACTCATAACGCATAACGGATAAAGCATAATGCATAACGCATAACGCATAACGCATTACGCATAACTTATAACCCATAACTCATAAGGAGTAACGCATAACGCATAAAGCATAACGCATGACGCATAACGCATAACGCATAACGCATAACGCATAACGCATAACGCATAATGCATAAAGCATAACGCATAACGCATAACTTATAACTCATTACTCATAACGAATAACGCATAACGCATAACTTATAACTCATTACTCATAACGAATAACGCATAACGCATAACGCATAACGCATAACGCATAACGCATAACGCATAACGCATAATGCATAACGCATAACGCATAACGCATAACGCATAACGCATAACGCATAACGCATAACGCATAACGCATAACGCATAACGCATAACGCATAACGTATAACGTATAACGCATACCGCATTACGCATAACTTATAACTCATAACTCATAAGGAGTAACGCATAACGCATAAAGCATAACGCATAACGCATAACGCATAAAGCATAACGCATAACGCATAACTTATAACTCATTACTCATAACGAATAACGCATAACGCATAACTTATAACTCATTACTCAAAACGCATAACGCATAACGCATAAAGCATAACTCATAACGCATAACGGATAAAGCATAATGCATAACGCATAACGCATAACTTATAACCCATAACTCATAAGGAGTAACGCATAACACATAACGCATAACGCATAACGCATAAAGCATAACGCATAACGCATAACGCATAACGCATAACGCATAACGCATAACGCATAACCCCTAACGCATAACGCATAACGCATAACGCATAACGTGTAACTAATAACTCACAACGCATAAAGCATAACGCATAACGCATAACGCATATCGCATATCGCATAACGCATAACGCATAACGTATAACGCATAACGCATACCGTATAACTCATAACGCATAACGCAAACGTATAACGCACAACGCATAACGCATAACGAACAACGGATAACGCATAACGCATAACGCATAACGCATAACGAATACCGCAAAACGTATATCGCCTAACACATAACGGATCACGCATAACGCATAACGCATAACGTATAACGCATAACGCATAACGCATAACACATAACGCATAACACATAATGCACAACGCATTACGAATACAGCAAAACGCATAACGCTTAACGCATAACGGATCACGCATAACGCATAACGCATAATGCATAACGCATAACGCATAACGCATAATGCATAACGCATAAAGCGTAACGCATAACGCATAACGCATAAAGCATAACACATAACGCATAACTCATAATGCACAACGCATAACGAATACAGCATAACGCATAACGCTTAACGCATAACGCATAACGCATAACGCATAACGCATAACGCATAACGCATAACGCATAACGCATAACGTATAACGTATAACGCATACCGCATTACGCATAACTTATAACTCATAACTCATAAGGAGTAACGCATAACGCATAAAGCATAACGCATAACGAATAACGCATAAAGCATAACGCATAACGCATAACTTATAACTCATTACTCATAACGAATAACGCATAACGCATAACTTATAACTCATTACTCATAACGCATAACGCATAACGCATAAAGTATAACTCATAACGCATAACGGATACAGCATAATGCATAACGCATAACGCATAACGCATTACGCATAACTTATAACCCATAACTCATAAGGAGTAACGCATAACGCATAAAGCATAACGCATGACGCATAACGCATAAAGCATAACGCATAACGCATAACACATAACGCATAACGCATAACGCATAACGCATAACGCATAACGCATAACGCATAACGCATAACGCATAACGCATAACGCATACCGTATAACGCATAGCGCATAACGCATAACGCATAACGCATAACGCATAACGCAAAATGCATAATGCATGTCGGATCACGCATAACGCATAACGCATAACGCATAACGCATAACACATAACGCATAACACATAATGCACAACGCATTACGAATACAGCAAAACGCATAACGCTTAACGCATAACGGATCACGCATAACGCATAACGCATAATGCATAACGCATAACGCATAACGCATAATGCATAACGCATAAAGCGTAACGCATAACGCATAACGCATAAAGCATAACACATAACGCATAACTCATAATGCACAACGCATAACGAATACAGCAAAACGCATAACGCTTAACGCATAACGCATAACGCATAACGCATAACGCATAACGCATAACGCATAACGCATAACGTATAACGTATAACGCATACCGCATTACGCATAACTTATAACTCATAACTCATAAGGAGTAACGCATAACGCATAAAGCATAACGCATAACGCATAACGCATAAAGCATAACGCATAACGCATAACTTATAACTCATTACTCATAACGAATAACGCATAACGCATAACTTATAACTCATTACTCATAACGCATAACGCATAACGCATAAAGCATAACGCATAACGCATAACGGATAAAGCATAATGCATAACGCATAACGCATAACGCATTACGCATAACTTATAACCCATAACTCATAAGGAGTAACGCATAACGCATAAAGCATAACGCATGACGCATAACGCATAAAGCATAACGCATAACGCATAACGCATAACGCATAACGCATAACGCATAACGCATAACGCATAACGCATAACGCATAACGCATAACGCATAACGCATAACGCATACCGTATAACGCATAACGCATAACGCATAACGCATGAAGCATAACGCATAACGCATAACTTATAACTCATTACTCATAACGAATAACGCATAACGCATAAGGCATAACGCATAACGCATAACGCATAACGCATAAAGCATAACGCATAACGCATAACGGATAAAGCATAATGCATAACGCATAACGCATAACGCATTACGCATAACTTATAACTCATAACTCATAACGAATAACGCATAACGCAAAATGCATAATGCATGTCGGATCACGCATAACGCATAACGCATAACGCATAACGCATAACGCATAACGCATAACGAATAACGCATAAAGCATAACGCATAACGCATAACGCATAAAGCATAACGCATAACGCATAACG
Organism: Lasioglossum morio; assembly: GCA_916610235.2. Taxonomy (NCBI): domain Eukaryota; kingdom Metazoa; phylum Arthropoda; class Insecta; order Hymenoptera; family Halictidae; genus Lasioglossum; species Lasioglossum morio. Next base: position 3,332,882 of record CAKAJA020000423.1, read on the forward strand.
CATAACGCATTACGCATAACGCATAACTTATAACTCATTACTCATAACGAATAACGCATAACGCATAACGCATAACGCATAACGCATAACGCATAACGCATAACGCATAACGCATAACGCATAACGCATAAAGCATAACGCATAACGCATAACGGATAAAGCATAATGCATAACGCATAACGCATAACGCATTACGCATAACTTATAACTCATAACTCATAACGAATAACGCATAACGCAAAATGCATAACGCATGTCGGATCACGCATAACGCATAACGCATAAAGCATAAATCATAACGCATAACGCATAACGTTAACGCATAACCCATAACGCATAAGGCTTGATGCATGACGCATATCGCATATCGCATAAGGCTTGATGCATGACGCATATCGCATAAAGCATAACGCATAACGCATCACGCATAACGCATAACGCATAACGCATAACGCTTAACGCATAACTCATATCGCATAACGCATAAATCATAACCCATAACGCACAACGCATAACGCATAATGCACAACGCATAACGAATACCGCAAAACGCATAACGCATAACGCATAACGCATAACGCATAACGCATAACTCATAACGCATAACGCATAACGCATAACGCATAAAGCATAAAGCATAAATCATAACGCATAACGAATACCGCAAAACGCATAACGCATAATGCTCAACGCATAACGAATACAGCAAAACGCATAACGCTTAACGCATAACGCATAACGCATCACGCATAACGCATAACGCATAATGCATAACGCATAACGCATAACGCATAATGCATAACGCATAAAGCGTAACGCCTAACGCATAACGCATAACGCATAACGCATAACGCATAACGCATAAAGCATAACGCATAACGCATAACGCATTACGCATAACTTATAACTCATAACTCATAAGGAGTAACGCATATCGCATAAAGCATAACGCATAACGCATAACGCGTAACGCATAACGCATAACGCACAACGCATAACGCATAACGCATAACGTATAACTCATAACGCATAACGCATAAAGCATAACGCATAACGCATAACGCGTAACGCATAACGCATAACGCATAACGCCAACGCATAACGCATAACGCATACCGTATAACGCATAACGCATAACGCATAACGCATAACGCAAACGTATAACGCACAACGCATAACGCATAACGCATAACGCATAACGCATAACGCATAACATATAACGCATAACGCATAACGCATAACGCATAATGCATAACGCATAACGTATAACTCATAACGCATAACGCATAAAGCATAACGCATAACGCATAACGCATAACGCATAACGCATAACGCATAACGCATAACGCATAACGCATAACGCTTAACGCATAACTCATAACGCATAACGCATAACGCATAACGCATAAAGCATAAAGCATAACGCATAACGCATAACGCATAACCCATAACGCATAAGGCTTGATGCATGACGCATATCGCATATCGCATAAGGCTTGATGCATGACGCATAACGCATAACGCATAACGCTTAACGCATAACTCATATCGCATAACGCATAAATCATAACCCATAACGCACAACGCATAACGCATAATGCACAACGCATAACGAATACCGCAAAACGCATAACGCATAACGCATAACGCATAACGCATAACGCATAACTCATAACGCATAACGCATAACGCATAACGCATAAAGCATAAAGCATAAATCATAACGCATAACGAATACCGCAAAACGCATAACGCATAATGCTCAACGCATAACGAATACAGCAAAACGCATAACGCTTAACGCATAACGCATAACGCATAACGCATTATGCATAACGCATAACGGATCACGCATAACGCATAACGCATAATGCATAACGCATAACGCATAACGCATAATGCATAACTCATAAGGAGTAACGCATAACGCATAAAGCATAACGCATGACGCATAACGCATAAAGCATAACGCATAACGCATAACGCATAACGCATAACGCATAACGCCTAACGCATAACGCATAACGCATAACGCATAACGCATAACGCATAACGCATAACGCATACCGTATAACGCATAACGCATAACGCATAACGCATAACGCATAACGCATAACGCATAACGCATAACGCATAACGCATGAAGCATAACGCATAACGCATAACTTATAACTCATTACTCATAACGAATAACGCATGACGCATAAGGCATAACGCATAACGCATAACGCATAACGCATAAAGCATAACGCATAACGCATATCGGATAAAGCATAATGCATAACGCATAACGCATAACGCATTACGCATAACTTATAACTCATAACTCATAACGAATAACGCATAACGCAAAATGCATAATGCATGTCGGATCACGCATAACGCATAACGCATAACGCATAACGCATAACGCATAACGCATAACGAATAACGCATAAAGCATAACGCATAACGCATAACGCATAAAGCATAAAGCATAACGCATAACGCATAACGCATAACGCATTACGCATAACGCATAACTTATAACTCATTACTCATAACGAATAACGCATAACGCATAACCAATAACGCATAACGCATAACGCATAACGCATAACGCATAACGCATAAAGCATAACGCATAACGCATAACGGATAAAGCATAATGCATAACGCATAACGCATAACGCATTACGCATAACTTATAACTCATAACTCATAACGAATAACGCATAACGCAAAATGCATAACGCATGTCGGATCACGCATAACGCATAACGCATAAAGCATAAATCATAACGCATAACGCATAACGTTAACGCATAACCCATAACGCATAAGGCTTGATGCATGACGCATATCGCATATCGCATAAGGCTTGATGCATGACGCATATCGCATAACGCATAACGCATAACGCATCACGCATAACGCATAACGCATAACGCATAACGCATAACGCATTACGCATAACTTATAACCCATAACTCATAAGGAGTAACGCATAACGCATAAAGCATAACGCATGACGCATAACGCATAAAGCATAACGCATAACGCATAACGCATAACGCATAACGCATAACGCATAACGCATAACGCATAACGCATAACGCATAACGCATAACGCATAACGCATAACGCATACCGTATAACGCATAACGCATAACGCATAACGCATGAAGCATAACGCATAACGCATAACTTATAACTCATTACTCATAACGAATAACGCATAACGCATAAGGCATAACGCATAACGCATAACGCATAACGCATAAAGCATAACGCATAACGCATAACGGATAAAGCATAATGCATAACGCATAACGCATAACGCATTACGCATAACTTATAACTCATAACTCATAACGAATAACGCATAACGCAAAATGCATAATGCATGTCGGATCACGCATAACGCATAACGCATAACGCATAACGCATAACGCATAACGCATAACGAATAACGCATAAAGCATAACGCATAACGCATAACGCATAAAGCATAACGCATAACGCATAACGCATAACGCATTACGCATAACGCATAACTTATAACTCATTACTCATAACGAATAACGCATAACGCATAACGCATAACGCATAACGCATAACGCATAACGCATAACGCATAACGCATAACGCATAACGCATAACGCATAACGCATAACGCATAACGGATAAAGCATAATGCATAACGCATAACGCATAACGCATTACGCATAACTTATAACTCATAACTCATAACGAATAACGCATAACGCAAAATGCATAACGCATGTCGGATCACGCATAACGCATAACGCATAAAGCATAAATCATAACGCATAACGCATAACGTTAACGCATAACCCATAACGCATAAGGCTTGATGCATGACGCATATCGCATATCGCATAAGGCTTGATGCATGACGCATATCGCATAAAGCATAACGCATAACGCATCACGCATAACGCATAACGCATAACGCATAACGCTTAACGCATAACTCATATCGCATAACGCATAAATCATAACCCATAACGCACAACGCATAACGCATAATGCACAACGCATAACGAATACCGCATAACGCATAACGCATAACGCATAACGCATAACGCATAACGCATAACTCATAACGCATAACGCATAACGCATAACGCATAAAGCATAAAGCATAAATCATAACGCATAACGAATACCGCAAAACGCATAACGCATAATGCTCAACGCATAACGAATACAGCAAAACGCATAACGCTTAACGCATAACGCATAACGCATCACGCATAACGCATAACGCATAATGCATAACGCATAACGCATAACGCATAATGCATAACGCATAAAGCGTAACGCCTAACGCATAACGCATAACGCATAACGCATAACGCATAACGCATAAAGCATAACGCATAACGCATAACGCATAACGCATTACGCATAACTTATAACTCATAACTCATAAGGAGTAACGCATATCGCATAAAGCATAACGCATAACGCATAACGCGTAACGCATAACGCATAACGCACAACGCATAACGCATAACGCATAACGTATAACTCATAACGCATAACGCATAAAGCATAACGCATAACGCATAAAGCGTAACGCATAACGCATAACGCATAACGCCAACGCATAACGCATAACGCATACCGTATAACGCATAACGCATAACGCATAACGCATAACGCAAACGTATAACGCACAACGCATAACGCATAACGCATAACGCATAACGCATAACGCATAACATATAACGCATAACGCATAACGCATAACGCATAATGCATAACGCATAACGTATAACTCATAACGCATAACGCATAAAGCATAACGCATAACGCATAACGCATAACGCATAACGCATAACGCATAACGCATAACGCATAACGCATAACGCATAACGCTTAACGCATAACTCATAACGCATAACGCATAACGCATAACGCATAAAGCATAAAGCATAACGCATAACGCATAACGCATAACCCATAACGCATAAGGCTTGATGCATGACGCATATCGCATATCGCATAAGGCTTGATGCATGACGCATAACGCATAACGCATAACGCTTAACGCATAACTCATATCGCATAACGCATAAATCATAACCCATAACGCACAACGCATAACGCATAATGCACAACGCATAACGAATACCGCAAAACGCATAACGCATAACGCATAACGCATAACGCATAACGCATAACTCATAACGCATAACGCATAACGCATAACGCATAAAGCATAAAGCATAAATCATAACGCATAACGAATACCGCAAAACGCATAACGCATAATGCTCAACGCATAACGAATACAGCAAAACGCATAACGCTTAACGCATAACGCATCACGCATAACGCATAACGCATTATGCATAACGCATAACGGATCACGCATAACGCATAACGCATAATGCATAACGCATAACGCATAACGCATAATGCATAACTCATAAGGAGTAACGCATAACGCATAAAGCATAACGCATGACGCATAACGCATAAAGCATAACGCATAACGCATAACGCATAACGCATAACGCATAACGCCTAACGCATAACGCATAACGCATAACGCATAACGCATAACGCATAACGCATAACGCATACCGTATAACGCATAACGCATAACGCATAACGCATAACGCATAACGCATAACGCATAACGCATAACGCATAACGCATGAAGCATAACGCATAACGCATAACTTATAACTCATTACTCATAACGAATAACGCATGACGCATAAGGCATAACGCATAACGCATAACGCATAACGCATAAAGCATAACGCATAACGCATATCGGATAAAGCATAATGCATAACGCATAACGCATAACGCATTACGCATAACTTATAACTCATAACTCATAACGAATAACGCATAACGCAAAATGCATAATGCATGTCGGATCACGCATAACGCATAACGCATAACGCATAACGCATAACGCATAACGCATAACGAATAACGCATAAAGCATAACGCATAACGCATAACGCATAAAGCATAAAGCATAACGCATAACGCATAACGCATAACGCATTACGCATAACGCATAACTTATAACTCATTACTCATAACGAATAACGCATAACGCATAACCAATAACGCATAACGCATAACGCATAACGCATAACGCATAACGCATAACGCATAACGCATAACGCATAACGGATAAAGCATAATGCATAACGCATAACGCATAACGCATTACGCATAACTTATAACTCATAACTCATAACGAATAACGCATAACGCAAAATGCATAACGCATGTCGGATCACGCATAACGCATAACGCATAAAGCATAAATCATAACGCATAACGCATAACGTTAACGCATAACCCATAACGCATAAGGCTTGATGCATGACGCATATCGCATATCGCATAAGGCTTGATGCATGACGCATATCGCATAACGCATAACGCATAACGCATCACGCATAACGCATAACGCATAACGCATAACGCATAACGCATAACGCATAACGCATAACGCATAACGCATAACGCATAACGCATAACGCATAACGCTTAACGCATAACTCATATCGCATAACGCATAAATCATAACCCATAACGCACAACGCATAACGCATAATGCACAACGCATAACGAATACCGCAAAACGCATAACGCATAACGCATAACGCATAACGCATAACGCATAACGCATAACTCATAACGCATAACGCATAACGCATAACGCATAAAGCATAAAGCATAAATCATAACGCATAACGAATACCGCAAAACGCATAACGCATAATGCTCAACGCATAACGAATACAGCAAAACGCATAACGCATAATGCATAACGCATAAAGCGTAACGCATAACGCATAACGCATAACGCATAACGCATAACGCATAACGCATAAAGCATAACGCATAACGCATAACGCATTACGCATAACTTATAACTCATAACTCATAAGGAGTAACGCATATAGCATAAGCATAACGCATAACGCATAACGCGTAACGCATAACGCATAACGCACAACGCATAACGCATAACGCATAACGTATAACTCATAACGCATAACGCATAAAGCATAACGCATAACGCATAACGCGTAACGCATAACGCATAACGCATAACGCCAACGCATAACGCATAACGCATACCGTATAACGCATAACGCATAACGCATAACGCAAACGTATAACGCACAACGCATAACGCATAACGCATAACGCATAACGCATAACATATAACGCATAACGCATAACGCATAACGCATAATGCATAACGCATAACGTATAACTCATAACGCATAACGCATAAAGCATAACGCATAACGCATAACGCATAACGCATAACGCATAACGCATAACGCATAACGCATAACGCATAACGCATAACGCAAAACGCATAACGCATAACGCATAATGCATAAAGCATAACGCATAACGCATATCTTATAACTCATTACTCATAACGAATAACGCATAACGCATAACGCATAACGCATAACGCATAACGCATAAAGCATAACGCATAACTCATAACTCATAAGGAGTAACGCATAACGCATAAAGCATAACGCATAAAGCATAACGCATAACGCATAACGCATAACGCATAATGCATAAAGCATAACGCATAACGCATAACTTATAACTCATTACTCATAACGAATAACGCATAACGCATAACGCATAATGCATGTCGGATCACGCATAACGCATATCGCCTAACACATAACGGATCACGCGTAACGCATAACGCATAACGTATAGAGCATAACGCATAACGCATAACGCATAACGCATAACGCATACCGTATAACGCATAACGCATAACGCACAACGCATAATGCATAACGAATAACGCATAACGCATATCGCATAAAACATAACGCATAACGCATAACGTACAACGTATAACGCATAACGCATAACGCATAACGCATAACGCATACGCATAACGCATAACGCGTACCGCATAACGCATAACGCATAACGCATAACGCATAACGCATAACGCATAACGCACAACGCATATCGCATAACGCAAAACGCATAACGCACAACGCATATCGCATAACGCATAATGCATAACGCATAAAGCGTAACGCATAACGCATAACGCATAACGCATAACGCATAACGCATAAAGCATAACGCATAACGCATAACGCATTACGCATAACTTATAACTCATAACTCATAAGGAGTAACGCATATCGCATAAAGCATAACGCATAACGCATAACGCGTAACGCATAACGCATAACGCACAACGCATAACGCATAACGCATAACGTATAACTCATAACGCATAACGCATAAAGCATAACGCATAAAGCGTAACGCATAACGCATAACGCATAACGCATAACGCATAACGCATAAAGCATAACGCATAACGCATAACGCATTACGCATAACTTATAACTCATAACTCATAAGGAGTAACGCATATCGCATAAAGCATAACGCATAACGCATAACGCGTAACGCATAACGCATAACGCATAACGCATAATGCATAACGCATAACGTATAACTCATAACGCATAACGCATAAAGCATAACGCATAACGCATATCGCATAAAACATAACGCATAACGCATAACGTACAACGTATAACGCATAACGCATAACGCATAACGCATAACGCATAACGCATAACGCGTACCGCATAACGCATAACGCATAACGCATAACGCATAACGCATAACGCATAACGCACAACGCATATCGCATAACGCATAACGCATAACGCACAACGCATATCGCATAACGCATAAAGCATAATGCATAACGCATGGCGCATAACTCAAAATGCATAACGCATAACGCATAACGCATAACTCATATCGCATAACGCATAAATCATAACCCATAACGCACAACGCATAACGCATAATGCACAACGCATAACGAATACCGCAAAACGCATAACGCATAACGCATAACGCATAACGCATAACTCATAACGCATAACGCATAACGCATAACGCATAACGCATAACGCATAACGCATAACGCATAACGCATAACGCATACCGTATAACGCATAGCGCATAACGCATAACGCATAACGCATAACGCATAACGCATAACGCATAACGCATAACGCATGAAGCATAACGCATAACGCATAACTTATAACTCATTACTCATAACGAATAACGCATAACGCATAAGGCATAACGCATAACGCATAACGCATAACGCATAAAGCATAACGCATAACGCATAACGGATAAAGCATAATGCATAACGCATAACGCATAACGCATTACGCATAACTTATAACTCATAACTCATAACGAATAACGCATAACGCAAAATGCATAATGCATGTCGGATCACGCATAACGCATAACGCATAACGCATAACGCATAACGCATAACGCATAACGAATAACGCATAAAGCATAACGCATAACGCATAACGCATAAAGCATAAAGCATAACGCATAACGCATAACGCATAACGCATTACGCATAACGCATAACTTATAACTCATTACTCATAACGAATAACGCATAACGCATAACCAATAACGCATAACGCATAACGCATAACGCATAACGCATAACGCATAAAGCATAACGCATAACGCATAACGGATAAAGCATAATGCATAACGCATAACGCATAACGCATTACGCATAACTTATAACTCATAACTCATAACGAATAACGCATAACGCAAAATGCATAACGCATGTCGGATCACGCATAACGCATAACGCATAAAGCATAAATCATAACGCATAACGCATAACGTTAACGCATAACCCATAACGCATAAGGCTTGATGCATGACGCATATCGCATATCGCATAAGGCTTGATGCATGACGCATATCGCATAACGCATAACGCATAACGCATCACGCATAACGCATAACGCATAACGCATAACGCATAACGCATAACGCATAACGCATAACGCATAACGCATAACGCATAACGCATAACGCATAACGCATAACGCATAACGCTTAACGCATAACTCATATCGCATAACGCATAAATCATAACCCATAACGCACAACGCATAACGCATAATGCACAACGCATAACGAATACCGCAAAACGCATAACGCATAACGCATAACGCATAACGCATAACGCATAACGCATAACTCATAACGCATAACGCATAACGCATAACGCATAAAGCATAAAGCATAAATCATAACGCATAACGAATACCGCAAAACGCATAACGCATAATGCTCAACGCATAACGAATACAGCAAAACGCATAACGCATAATGCATAACGCATAAAGCGTAACGCATAACGCATAACGCATAACGCATAACGCATAACGCATAACGCATAAAGCATAACGCATAACGCATAACGCATTACGCATAACTTATAACTCATAACTCATAAGGAGTAACGCATATCGCATAAGCATAACGCATAACGCATAACGCGTAACGCATAACGCATAACGCACAACGCATAACGCATAACGCATAACGTATAACTCATAACGCATAACGCATAAAGCATAACGCATAACGCATAACGCGTAACGCATAACGCATAACGCCAACGCATAACGCATAACGCATACCGTATAACGCATAACGCATAACGCATAACGCAAACGTATAACGCACAACGCATAACGCATAACGCATAACGCATAACGCATAACGCATAACATATAACGCATAACGCATAACGCATAACGCATAATGCATAACGCATAACGTATAACTCATAACGCATAACGCATAAAGCATAACGCATAACGCATAACGCATAACGCATAACGCATAACGCATAACGCATAACGCATAACGCATAACGCATAACGCAAAACGCATAACGCATAACGCATAAAGCATAAAGCATAACGCATAACGCATATCTTATAACTCATTACTCATAACGAATAACGCATAACGCATAACGCATAACGCATAACGCATAACGCATAAAGCATAACGCATAACTCATAACTCATAAGGAGTAACGCATAACGCATAAAGCATAACGCATAAAGCATAACGCATAACGCATAACGCATAACGCATAATGCATAAAGCATAACGCATAACGCATAACTTATAACTCATTACTCATAACGAATAACGCATAACGCATAACGCATAATGCATGTCGGATCACGCATAACGCATATCGCCTAACACATAACGGATCACGCGTAACGCATAACGCATAACGTATAGAGCATAACGCATAACACATAACGCATAACGCATAACGCATACCGTATAACGCATAACGCATAACGCACAACGCATAATGCATAACGAATAACGCATAACGCATATCGCATAAAACATAACGCATAACGCATAACGTACAACGTATAACGCATAACGCATAACGCATAACGCATAACGCATACGCATAACGCATAACGCGTACCGCATAACGCATAACGCATAACGCATAACGCATAACGCATAACGCATAACGCACAACGCATATCGCATAACGCATAACGCATAACGCACAACGCATATCGCATAACGCATAATGCATAACGCATAAAGCGTAACGCATAACGCATAACGCATAACGCATAACGCATAACGCATAACGCATAACGCATAAAGCATAACGCATAACGCATAACGCATTACGCATAACTTATAACTCATAACTCATAAGGAGTAACGCATATCGCATAAAGCATAACGCATAACGCATAACGCGTAACGCATAACGCATAACGCACAACGCATAACGCATAACGCATAACGTATAACTCATAACGCATAACGCATAAAGCATAACGCATAACGCATAACGCCTAACGCATAACGCATAACGCATAACGCCAACGCATAACGCATAACGCATACCGTATAACGCATAACGCATAACGCATAACGCAAACGTATAACGCACAACGCATAACGCATAACGCATAACGCATAACGCATAACATATAACGCATAACGCATAACGCATAACGCATAACGCATAACGCATACGCATAACGCATAACGCATAACGCATAACGCATAACGCATAACGCATAACGCATAAAGCATAACGCATAACGCATAACGGATAAAGCATAATGCATAACGCATAAGGTTTGATGCATGACGCATATCGCATATCGCATAAGGCTTGATGCATGACGCATATCGCATAACGCATAACGCATAACGCATCACGCATAACGCATAACGCATAACGCATAACGCATAACGCATAACGCATAACGCATAACGCATAACGCATAACGCATAACGCATAACGCATAACGCATAACGCATAACGCTTAACGCATAACTCATATTGCATAACGCATAAATCATAACCCATAACGCACAACGCATAACGCATAATGCACAACGCATAACGAATACCGCAAAACGCATAACGCATAACGCATAACGCATAACGCATAACGCATAACTCATAACGCATAACGCATAACGCATAACGAATACCGCAAAACGCATAACGCATAATGCTCAACGCATAACGAATACAGCAAAACCCATAACGCTTAACGCATAACGCATCACGCATAACGCATAACGCATAACGCATAATGCATAAAGCATAACGCATAACGCATAACTTATAACTCATTACTCATAACGAATAACGCATAACGCATAACGCATAATGCATGTCGGATCACGCATAACGCATATCGCCTAACACATAACGGATCACGCGTAACGCATAACGCATAACGTATAGAGCATAACGCATAACGCATAACGCATAACGCATAACGCATACCGTATAACGCATAACGCATAACGCACAACGCATAATGCATAACGAATAACGCATAACGCATATCGCATAAAACATAACGCATAACGCATAACGTACAACGTATAACGCATAACGCATAACGCATAACGCATAACGCATACGCATAACGCATAACGCGTACCGCATAACGCATAACGCATAACGCATAACGCATAACGCATAACGCATAACGCACAACGCATATCGCATAACGCATAACGCATAACGCACAACGCATATCGCATAACGCATAATGCATAACGCATAAAGCGTAACGCATAACGCATAACGCATAACGCATAACGCATAACGCATAACGCATAAAGCATAACGCATAACGCATAACGCATTACGCATAACTTATAACTCATAACTCATAAGGAGTAACGCATAACGCATAAAGCATAACGCATAACGCATAACGCGTAACGCATAACGCATAACGCACAACGCATAACGCATAACGCATAACGTATAACTCATAACGCATAACGCATAAAGCATAACGCATAACGCATAACGCCTAACGCATAACGCATAACGCATAACGCCAACGCATAACGCATAACGCATACCGTATAACGCATAACGCATAACGCATAACGCAAACGTATAACGCACAACGCATAACGCATAACGCATAACGCATAACGCATAACATATAACGCATAACGCATAACGCATAACGCATAATGCATAACGCATAACGTATAACTCATAACGCATAACGCATAAAGCATAACGCATAACGCATATCGCATAAAACATAACGCATAACGCATAACGTACAACGTATAACGCATAACGCATAACGCATAACGCATAACGCATAACGCATAACGCATAACGCGTACCGCATAACGCATAACGCATAACGCATAACGCATAACGCATAACGCATAACGCATAACGCACAACGCATATCGCATAACGCATAACGCATAACGCACAACGCATATCGCATAACGCATAAAGCATAATGCATAACGCATGGCGCATAACTCAAAATGCATAACGCATAACGCATAACGCATAACTCATATCGCATAACGCATAAATCATAACCCATAACGCACAACGCATAACGCATAATGCACAACGCATAACGAATACCGCAAAACGCATAACGCATAACGCATAACGCATAACGCATAACTCATAACGCATAACGCATAACGCATAACGCATAACGCATAACGCATAACGCATAACGCATAACGCATAACGTATAACGCATACCGTATAACGCATAGCGCATAACGCATAACGCATAACGCATAACGCATAACGCATAACGCATAACGCATAACGCATGAAGCATAACGCATAACGCATAACTTATAACTCATTACTCATAACGAATAACGCATAACGCATAAGGCATACCGCATAACGCATAACGCATAACGCATAAAGCATAACGCATAACGCATAACGGATAAAGCATAATGCATAACGCATAACGCATAACGCATTACGCATAACTTATAACTCATAACTCATAATGAATAACGCATAACGCAAAATGCATAATGCATGTCGGATCACGCATAATGCATAACGCATAACGCATAACGCATAACGCATAACGCATAACGAATAACGCATAAAGCATAACGCATAACGCATAACGCATAAAGCATAACGCATAACGCATAACGCATAACGCATTACGCATAACGCATAACTTATAACTCATTACTCATAACGAATAACGCATAACGCATAACGCATAACGCATAACGCATAACGCATAACGCATAACGCATAACGCATAAAGCATAACGCATAACGCATAACGGATAAAGCATAATGCATAACGCATAAGGTTTGATGCATGACGCATATCGCATATCGCATAAGGCTTGATGCATGACGCATATCGCATAACGCATAACGCATAACGCATCACGCATAACGCATAACGCATTACGCATAACGCATAACGCATAACGCATAACGCATAACGCATAACGCATAACGCATAACGCATAACGCATAACGCATAACGCATAACGCATAACGCATAACGCTTAACGCATAACTCATATCGCATAACGCATAAATCATAACCCATAACGCACAACGCATAACGCATAATGCACAACGCATAACGAATACCGCAAAACGCATAACGCATAACGCATAACGCATAACGCATAACTCATAACGCATAACGCATAACGCATAACGAATACCGCAAAACGCATAACGCATAATGCTCAACGCATAACGAATACAGCAAAACCCATAACGCTTAACGCATAACGCATCACGCATAACGCATAACGCATAATGCATAACGCATAACGCATAACGCATAATGCATAACGCATAAAGCGTAACGCATAACGCATAACGCATGGCGCATAACTCAAAATGCATAACGCATAACGCATAACGCATAACTCATATCGCATAACGCATAAATCATAACCCATAACGCACAACGCATAACGCATAATGCACAACGCATAACGAATACCGCAAAACGCATAACGCATAACGCATAACGCATAACGCATAACTCATAACGCATAACGCATAACGCATAACGCATAACGCCAACGCATAACGCATAACGCATACCGTATAACGCATAACGCATAACGCATAACGCAAACGTATAACGCACAACGCATAACGCATAACGCATAACGCATATCGCATAACGCATAACGCATAACGCATAACGCATGGCGCATAACGCATAATGCATAACGCATAACGTATAACTCATAACGCATAACGCATAAAGCATAACGCATAACGCATAACGCATAACGCATAACGCATAACGCATAACGCATAACGCATAACGCATAACGCATAACGCATAACGCATAACGCATAACGCATAACGCAAAACGCATAACGCATAACGCATAATGCATAAAGCATAACGCATAACGCATATCTTATAACTCATTACTCATAACGAATAACGCATAACGCATAACGCATAACGCATAACGCATAAAGCATAACGCATAACTCATAACTCATAAGGAGTAACGCAAAACGCATAAAGCATAACGCATAAAGCATAACGCATAACGCATAACGCATAACGCATAACGCATAATGCATAAAGCATAACGCATAACGCATAACTTATAACTCATTACTCATAACGAATAACGCATAACGCATAACGCATAATGCATGTCGGATCACGCATAACGCATATCGCCTAACACATAACGGATCACGCGTAACGCATAACGCATAACGTATAGAGCATAACGCATAACGCATAACGCATAACGCATAACGCATACCGTATAACGCATAACGCATAACGCACAACGCATAATGCATAACGAATAACGCATAACGCATATCGCATAAAACATAACGCATAACGCATAACGTACAACGTATAACGCATAACGCATAACGCATAACGCATAACGCATAACGCATAACGCATAACGCATAACGCGTACCGCATAACGCATAACGCATAACGCATAACGCATAACGCATAACGCATAACGCACAACGCATATCGCAAAATGCATAACGCATAACGCACAACGCATATCGCATAACGCATAACGCATAACGCATAACGCATGGCGCATAACTCAAAATGCATAACGCATAACGCATAACGCATAACTCATATCGCATAACGCATAAATCATAACCCATAACGCACAACGCATAACGCATAATGCACAACGCATAACGAATACCGCAAAACGCATAACGCATAACGCATAACGCATAACGCATAACTCATAACGCATAACGCATAACGCATAACGCATAACGGATCACACATAACGCATATCGCATAACGCATAACGCATAACGCGTAACGCATAACGCATAACGCATAACGCATAAAGCATACGCATAACTCATAACTCATAAGGAGTAACGCATAACGCATAAAGCATAACGCATAAAGCATAACGCATAACGCATAACGCATAACGCATAACGCATAATGCATAAAGCATAACGCATAACGCATAACTTATAACTCATTACTCATAACGAATAACGCATAACGCATAACGCATAATGCATGTCGGATCACGCATAACGCATATCGCCTAACACATAACGGATCACGCGTAACGCATAACGCATAACGTATAGAGCATAACGCATAACGCATAACGCATAACGCATAACGCATACCGTATAACGCATAACGCATAACGCACAACGCATAATGCATAACGAATAACGCATAACGCATATCGCATAAAACATAACGCATAACGCATAACGTACAACGTATAACGCATAACGCATAACGCATAACGCATAACGCATAACGCATAACGCATAACGCATAACGCATAACGCGTACCGCATAACGCATAACGCATAACGCATAACGCATAACGCATAACGCACAACGCATATCGCATAACGCATAACGCATAACGCACAACGCATATCGCATAACGCATAACGCATAACGCATAACGCATGGCGCATAACTCAAAATGCATAACGCATAACGCATAACGCATAACTCATATCGCATAACGCATAAATCATAACCCATAACGCACAACGCATAACGCATAATGCACAACGCATAACGAATACCGCAAAACGCATAACGCATAACGCATAACGCATAACGCATAACTCATAACGCATAACGCATAACGCATAACGCATAACGCATAACGCATAACGCATAACGCATAACGCATACCGTATAACGCATAGCGCATAACGCATAACGCATAACGCATAACGCATAACGCATAACGCATAACGCATAACGCATAACGCATAACGCATGAAGCATAACGCATAACGCATAACTTATAACTCATTACTCATAACGAATAACGCATAACGCATAAGGCATAACGCATAACGCATAACGCATAACGCATAAAGCATAACGCATAACGCATAACGGATAAAGCATAATGCATAACGCATAACGCATAACGCATTACGCATAACTTATAACTCATAACTCATAATGAATAACGCATAACGCAAAATGCATAATGCATGTCGGATCACGCATAACGCATAACGCATAACGCATAACGCATAACGCATAACGCATAACGAATAACGCATAAAGCATAACGCATAACGCATAACGCATAAAGCATAACGCATAACGCATAACGCATAACGCATTACGCATAACGCATAACTTATAACTCATTACTCATAACGAATAACGCATAACGCATAACGCATAACGCATAACGCATAACGCATAACGCATAACGCATAACGCATAACGCATAACGCATAAAGCATAACGCATAACGCATAACGGATAAAGCATAATGCATAACGCATAAGGCTTGATGCATGACGCATATCGCATATCGCATAAGGCTTGATGCATGACGCATATCGCATAACGCATAACGCATAACGCATCACGCATAACGCATAACGCATAACGCATAACGCATAACGCATAACGCATAACGCATAATGCATAACGCATAACGTATAACTCATAACGCATAACGCATAACGCATAACGCATAACGCATAACGCATAATGCATAAAGCATAACGCATAACGCATAACTTATAACTCATTACTCATAACGAATAACGCATAAGTCATAACGCATAACGCATAACGCATAACGCATAATGCATAACGCATAACGCATAACGCATAACGCATAACGCATAACGCATAACGCATAACGCATAACGCATAACGCATAACGCATAACGCATAACGCATAACGCATAACGCATAACGCATAACGCATAACGCATAACGCATAACGCATAACGCATAACGCATATCGCATAACGCATAACGCATATCGCATAACGCATAACGCATAACGCATAACGCATAACGCATAACGCATAACGCATATCGCATAACGCATAACGCATAACGCATAACGCATAACGCATAACGCATAACGCATAACGCATAACGCATATCGCATAACGCATAACGCATAACGCATAACGCATAACGCATAACGCATAAAGCATAACGCATAACGCATAACGCAAACGTATAACGCACAACGCATAACGCATAACGCCTAACGCAAAACGCATAACGCATAACGCATAACGCATAACGCATAACGCATAACGCATAATGCCTAACGCATAAAGCATAACGCATAACGCATAACTTATAACTCATTACTCATAACGAATAACGCATAACGCATAACGCATAACGGATAACGCATATCGCATAACGCATAACGCATAACGCATATCGCATAACGCATAACGCATAACGCATAACGCATAACGCATAACGCATAACGCATAACGCATAACGCATATCGCATAACGCATAACGCATAACGCATAACGCATAACGCATAACGCATAACGCATAAAGCATAACGCATAACGCATAACGCAAACGTATAACGCACAACGCATAACGCATAACGCCTAACGCAAAACGCATAACGCATAACGCATAACGCATAACGCATAACGCATAACGCATAATGCCTAACGCATAAAGCATAACGCATAACGCATAACTTATAACTCATTACTCATAACGAATAACGCATAACGCATAACGCATAACGGATAACGCATATCGCATAAAGCATAACGCACAACGCATAATGAATACAGCAAAACGCATAACGCTTAACGCATAACGCATAACGCATAACGCATAATGCATAACGCATAACGCATAACGCATAACGCATAACGCATAACGTATAACGTATAACGCATACCGCATTACGCATAACTTATAACTCATAACTCATAAGGAGTAACGCATAACGCATAAAGCATAACGCATAACGCATAACTTATAACTCATTACTCATAACGAATAACGCATAACGCATAACTTATAACTCATTACTCATAACTCATAACGCATAACGCATAAAGCATAACGCATAACGCATAACGGATAAAGCATAATGCATAACGCATAACGCATAACGCATTACGCATAACTTATAACCCATAACTCATAAGGAGTAACGCATAACGCATAAAGCATAACGCATGACGCATAACGCATAAAGCATAACGCATAACGCATAACGCATAACGCATAACGCATAACGCATAACGCATAACGCATACCGTATAACGCATAGCGCATAACGCATAACGCATAACGCATAACGCATAACGCATAACGCATAACGCATAACGCATAACGCATAACGCATAACGCATAACGCATAACGCATTACGCATAACTTATAACTCATAACTCATAACGCATAACTCATAACGCATAACGCATAAAGCATAACGCATAACGCATAACGGATAAAGCATAATGCATAACGCATAACGCATAACGCATTACGCATAACTTATAACCCATAACTCATAAGGAGTAACGCATAACGCATAAAGCATAACGCATATAGCATAACGCATATAGCATAACGCATAACGCATAACGCATAACGCATAACGCATAACGCATAACGCATAACGCATAACGCATAACGCATAACGCATAACGCATAACGCATACCGTATAACGCATAGCGCATAACGCATAACGCATAACGCATAACGCATAACGCATAACGCATAACGCATAACGCATAACGCATAACGCATAACGCATAACGCATAACTCATAACGCATAACTCATAACGCATAACGCATAACGCATAACGCATAAAGCATAAACCATAAATCATAACGCATAACGAATACCGCAAAACGTATATCGCCTAACACATAACGGATAACGCATAACGCATAACGCATAACGTATAACGCATAACGCATAACGCATAACACATAACGCATAACGCATAATGCTCAACGCATAACGAATACAGCAAAACGCATAACGCTTAACGCATAACGCATCACGCATAACGCATAATGCATAACGCATAACGCATAACGCATAATGCATAACGCATAAAGCGTAACGCATAACGTATAACGCATAACGCATAACGCATAACGCATAACGCATAACGCAAACGCATAACGCATAACGCATACCGTATAACGCATAACGCATAACGCATAACGCAAACGTATAACGCACAACGCATAACGCATAACGCATAACGCATAACGCATAACGCATAACATATAACGCATAACGCATAACGCATAACGCATAATGCATAACGCATAACGTATAACTCATAACGCATAACGCATAAAGCATAACGCATAAAGCATAACGCATAACGCATAACTCATAACGCATAACGCATAACGCAAAACGCATAACGCATAACGCATAATGCATAAAGCATAACGCATAACGCATAACTTATAACTCATTAATCATAACGAATAACGCATAACGCATAACGCATAACGCATAACGCATAACGCATAACGCATAACGCATAACGCATAACGCATAACGGATCACGCATAACGCATAACGCATAACGCATAACGCATAACGCATAAAGCATAACGCATAACGCATAACGCATTACGCATAACTTATAACTCATAACTCATAAGGAGTAACGCATAACGCATAAAGCATAACGCATAACGCATAACGCATAACGCATAACGCATAACGCATAACGCATAATGCATAAAGCATAACGCATAACGCATAACGCATAACGCATAACGCATAACGCATAACGCAAACGCATAACGCATAACGCATACCGTATAACGCATAATGCATAACGCATAACGCATAACGCATAACGCATAACGCATATCGCATAACGCATAACGCATAACGCATAACGCATAACGCATAACGCATAACGCATATCGCATAACGCATAACGCATAACGCATAACGCATAACGCATAACGCATAACGTATAACGTATAACGCATACCGCATTACGCATAACTTATAACTCATAACTCATAAGGAGTAACGCATAACGCATAAAGCATAACGCATAACGCATAAAGCATAACGCATAACGCATAAGGCATAACGCATAACGCATAACGCATAACGCATAACGCATAACGCATAACGCATAACGCATAACGCATAACGTATAACGTATAACGCATAACGCATAACTTATAACTCATTACTCATAACTCATAACGCATAACGCATAAAGCATAACGCATGACGCATAACGCATAAAGCATAACGCATAACGCATAACGCATAACGCATAACGCATAACGCATAACGCATAACGCATAACGCATAACGCATAACGCATAACGCATAACGCATAACGCATAACGCATAACGCATAACGCATAACGCATAACGCATACCGTATAACGCATAGCGCATAACGCATAACGCATAACGCATAACACATAACGCATAACGCATAACGCATAACGCATGAAGCATAACGCATAACGCATAACTTATAACTCATTACTCATAACGAATAACGCATAACGCATAAGGCATAACGCATAACGCATAACGCATAACGCATAACGCATAACGCATAACGCATAACGCATAACGCATAACGCATAAATCATAATGCATAAAGCATAACGCATAACGCATAACTTATAACTCATTACTCATAACGAATAACGCATAACGCATAACGCATAACGCATAACGCATAACGCATAACGCATAACGCATAACGCATAACGCATAACGTATAACGCATAACGCAAACGTATAACGCACAACGCATAACGCATAACGCATAACGCATAACGCATAACGCATAACGCATAACGCATAACGCATAACGTATAACGTATAACGCATAACGCATAACTTATAACTCATTACTCATAACTCATAACGCATAACGCATAAAGCATAACGCATGACGCATAACGCATAACGCATAACGCATAACGCATAACGCATAACGCATAACGCATAACGCATAACGCATAACGCATTACGCATATCGCATAACGCATAACGCATAACGCATAACGCATAACGCATAACGCATAAAGCATAACGCATAACGCATAACGCAAACGTATAACGCATAACGCATAACGCATAACGCATAACGCATAACGCATAACGCATAACGCATAATGCATAACGCATAACGCATAACGCATAACGCATAACGCATAACGCATAACGCATAACGCATTACGCATATCGCATAACGCATAACGCATAACGCATAACGCATAACGCATAACGCATAAAGCATAACGCATAACGCATAACGCAAACGTATAACGCACAACGCATAACGCATAACGCATAACGCAAAACGCATAACGCATACCGTATAACGCATAGCGCATAACGCATAACGCATAACGCATAACGCATAACGCATAACGCATAACGCATAACGCATAACGCATAACGCATAACGCATAACGCATAACGCATAACGCATAACTCATAACGCATAACTCATAACGCATAACGCATAACGCATAACGCATAAAGCATAAAGCATAAATCATAACGCATAACGAATACCGCAAAACGTATATCGCCTAACACATAACGGATAACGCATAACGCATAACGCATAACGTATAACGCATAACGCATAACGCATTACACATAACGCATAACGCATAATGCTCAACGCATAACGAATACAGCAAAACGCATAACGCTTAACGCATAACGCATCACGCATAACGCATAACGCATAATGCATAACGCATAACGCATAACGCATAATGCATAACGCATAAAGCGTAACGCATAACGCATAACGCATAACGCATAACGCATAACGCATAACGCATAACGCAAACGCATAACGCATAACGCATACCGCATAACGCATAACGCATAACGCATAACGCAAACGTATAACGCACAACGCATAACGCATAACGCATAACGCATAACGCATAACGCATAACATATAACGCATAACGCATAACGCATAACGCATAATGCATAACGCATAACGTATAACTCATAACGCATAACGCATAAAGCATAACGCATAAAGCATAACGCATAACGCATAACGCATAACGCATAACGCATAACGCAAAACGCATAACGCATAACGCATAATGCATAAAGCATAACGCATAACGCATAACTTATAACTCATTAATCATAACGAATAACGCATAACGCATAACGCATAACGCATAACGCATAACGCATAACGCATAACGCATAACGCATAACGCATAACGGATCACGCATAACGCATAACGCATAACGCATAACGCATAACGCATAACGCATAAAGCATAACGCATAACGCATAACGCATTACGCATAACTTATAACTCATAACTCATAAGGAGTAACGCATAACGCATAAAGCATAACGCATAACGCATAACGCATAACGCATAACGCATAACGCATAACGCATAATGAATAAAGCATAACGCATAACGCATAACGCATAACGCATAACGCATAACGCAAACGCATAACGCATAACGCATACCGTATAACGCATAATGCATAACGCATAACGCATAACGCATAACGCATAACGCATAACGCATAACGCATAACGCATAACGCATAACGCATAACGCATATCGCATAACGCATAACGCATAACGCATAACGCATAACGCATAACGCATAACGTATAACGTATAACGCATACCGCATTACGCATAACTTATAACTCATAACTCATAAGGAGTAACGCATAACGCATAAAGCATAACGCATAACGCATAAAGCATAACGCATAACGCATAATGCATAACGCATAACGCATAACGCATAACGCATAACGCATAACGCATAACGCATAACGCATAACGTATAACGTATAACGCATAACGCATAACTTATAACTCATTACTCATAACTCATAACGCATAACGCATAAAGCATAACGCATGACGCATAACGCATAAAGCATAACGCATAACGCATAACGCATAACGCATAACGCATAACGCATAACGCATAACGCATAACGCATAACGCATAACGCATAACGCATAACGCATAACGCATAACGCATAACGCATAACGCATAACGAATACCGTATAACGCATAGCGCATAACGCATAACGCATAACGCATAACACATAACGCATAACGCATAACGCATAACGCATGAAGCATAACGCATAACGCATAACTTATAACTCATTACTCATAACGAATAACGCATAACGCATAAGGCATAACGCATAACGCATAACGCATAACGCATAACGCATAACGCATAACGCATAACGCATAACGCATAACGCATAACGCATAATGCATAAAGCATAACGCATAACGCATAACTTATAACTCATTACTCATAACGAATAACGCATAACGCATAACGCATAACGCATAGCGCATAATGCATAACGCATAACGCATTACGCATAACGCATAACGCATAACGCATAACGCATAACGCATAACGCATAACGCATAACACATAACGCATAACGCATAACGCATTACGCATATCGCATAACGCATAACGCATAACGCATAACGCATAACGCATAACGCATAAAGCATAACGCATAACGCATAACGCATAACGCAAACGTATAACGCACAACGCATAACGCATAACGCATAACGCAAAACGCATAACGCATAACGCATAACGCATAACGCATAACGCATAACGCATAACGCATAACGCATAACGCATAACGCATAACGCATGAAGCATAACGCATAACGCATAACTTATAACTCATTACTCATAACGAATAACGCATAACGCATAAGGCATAACGCATAACGCATAACGCATAACGCATAACGCATAACGCATATCGCATAACGCATAACGCATAACGTATAACGCATAACGCATACCGTATAACGCATAACGCATAACGCAAACGTATAACGCACAACGCATAACGCATAACGAACAACGGATAACGCATAACGCATAACGCATAACGCATAACGCATTACGCATATCGCATAACGCATAACGCATAACGCATAACGCATTACGCATATCGCATAACGCATAACGCATAACGCATAACGCATAACGCATAACGCATAAAGCATAACGCATAACGCATAACGCAAACGTATAACGCATAACGCATAACGCATAACGCATAACGCATAACGCATAACGCATAACGCATAATGCATAACGCATAACGCATAACGCATAACGCATAACGCATAACGCATACCGCATAACGCATTACGCATATCGCATAACGCATAACGCATAACGCATAACGCATAACGCATAAAGCATAACGCATAACGCATAACGCAAACGTATAACGCACAACGCATAACGCATAACGCATAACGCAAAACGCATAACGCATAACGCATAACGCATAACGCATAACGCATAACGCATAACGCATAACGCATAACGCATAACGCATAACGCATAACGCATAACGCATTACGCATATCGCATAACGCATAACGCATAACGCATAACGCATAACGCATAACGCATAAAGCATAACGCATAACGCATAACGCAAACGTATAACGCATAACGCATAACGCATAACGCATAACGCATAACGCATAACGCATAACGCATAATGCATAACGCATAACGTATAACGTATAACGCATACCGCATTACGCATAACTTATAACTCATAACTCATAAGGAGTAACGCATAACGCATAAAGCATAACGCATAACGCATAAAGCATAACGCATAACGCATAAGGCATAACGCATAACGCATAACGCATAACGCATAACGCATAACGCATAACGCATAACGCATAACGCATAACGTATAACGTATAACGCATAACGCATAACTTATAACTCATTACTCATAACTCATAACGCATAACGCATAAAGCATAACGCATGACGCATAACGCATAAAGCATAACGCATAACGCATAACGCATAACGCATAACGCATAACGCATAACGCATAACGCATAACGCATAACGCATAACGCATAACGCATAACGCATAACGCATAACGCATAACGCATAACGCATAACGCATAACGCATACCGTATAACGCATAGCGCATAACGCATAACGCATAACGCATAACACATAACGCATAACGCATAACGCATAACGCATGAAGCATAACGCATAACGCATAACTTATAACTCATTACTCATAACGAATAACGCATAACGCATAAGGCATAACGCATAACGCATAACGCATAACGCATAACGCATAACGCATAACGCATAACGCATAACGCATAACGCATAACGCATAATGCATAAAGCATAACGCATAACGCATAACTTATAACTCATTACTCATAACGAATAACGCATAACGCATAACGCATAACGCATAGCGCATAACGCATAACGCATAACGCATAACGCATAACGCATAACGTATAACGCATAACGCAAACGTATAACGCACAACGCATAACGCATAACGCATAACGCATAACGCATAACGCATAACGCATAACGCATAACGCATAACGTATAACGTATAACGCATAACGCATAACTTATAACTCATTACTCATAACTCATAACGCATAACGCATAAAGCATAACGCATGACGCATAACGCATAACGCATAACGCATAACGCATAACGCATAACGCATAACGCATAACGCATAACGCATAACGCATTACGCATATCGCATAACGCATAACGCATAACGCATAACGCATAACGCATAACGCATAAAGCATAACGCATAACGCATAACGCAAACGTATAACGCATAACGCATAACGCATAACGCATAACGCATAACGCATAACGCATAACGCATAATGCATAACGCATAACGCATAACGCATAACGCATAACGCATAACGCATAACGCATAACGCATTACGCATATCGCATAACGCATAACGCATAACGCATAACGCATAACGCATAAAGCATAACGCATAACGCATAACGCAAACGTATAACGCACAACGCATAACGCATAACGCATAACGCATAACGCATAACGCATAAAGCATAACGCATAACGCATAACGCAAACGTATAACGCATAACGCATAACGCATAACGCATAACGCATAACGCATAACGCATAACGCATAATGCATAACGCATAACGCATAACGCATAACGCATAACGCATAACGCATAACGCATAACGCATTACGCATATCGCATAACGCATAACGCATAACGCATAACGCATAACGCATAACGCATAAAGCATAACGCATGACGCATAACGCATAAAGCATAACGCATAACGCATAACGCATAACGCATAACGCATAACGCATAACGCATAACGCATAACGCATAACGCATAACGCATAACGCATACCGTATAACGCATAGCGCATAACGCATAACGCATAACGCATAACGCATAACGCATAACGCATAACGCATAACGCATAACGCATAACGCATAACGCATAACGCATAACGCATAACGCATAACTCATAACGCATAACTCATAACGCATAACGCATAACGCATAACGCATAAAGCATAAAGCATAAATCATAACGCATAACGAATACCGCAAAACGTATATCGCCTAACACATAACGGATAACGCATAACGCATAACGCATAACGTATAACGCATAACGCATAACGCATTACACATAACGCATAACGCATAATGCTCAACGCATAACGAATACAGCAAAACGCATAACGCTTAACGCATAACGCATCACGCATAACGCATAACGCATAATGCATAACGCATAACGCATAACGCATAATGCATAACGCATAAAGCGTAACGCATAACGCATAACGCATAACGCATAACGCATAACGCATAACGCATAACGCAAACGCATAACGCATAACGCATACCGTATAACGCATAACGCATAACGCATAACGCAAACGTATAACGCACAACGCATAACGCATAACGCATAACGCATAACGCATAACGCATAACATATAACGCATAACGCATAACGCATAACGCATAATGCATAACGCATAACGTATAACTCATAACGCATAACGCATAAAGCATAACGCATAAAGCATAACGCATAACGCATAACTCATAACGCATAACGCATAACGCAAAACGCATAACGCATAACGCATAATGCATAAAGCATAACGCATAACGCATAACTTATAACTCATTAATCATAACGAATAACGCATAACGCATAACGCATAACGCATAACGCATAACGCATAACGCATAACGCATAACGCATAACGCATAACGCATAACGCATAACGCATAACGCATAACGCATAACGCATAACGCATAACGCATAAAGCATAACGCATAACGCATAACGCATTACGCATAACTTATAACTCATAACTCATAAGGAGTAACGCATAACGCATAAAGCATAACGCATAACGCATAACGCATAACGCATAACGCATAACGCATAACGCATAATGAATAAAGCATAACGCATAACGCATAACGCATAACGCATAACGCATAACGCAAACGCATAACGCATAACGCATACCGTATAACGCATAATGCATAACGCATAACGCATAACGCATAACGCATAACGCATAACGCATAACGCATAACGCATAACGCATAACGCATAACGCATATCGCATAACGCATAACGCATAACGCATAACGCATAACGCATAACGCATAACGTATAACGTATAACGCATACCGCATTACGCATAACTTATAACTCATAACTCATAAGGAGTAACGCATAACGCATAAAGCATAACGCATAACGCATAAAGCATAACGCATAACGCATAATGCATAACGCATAACGCATAACGCATAACGCATAACGCATAACGCATAACGCATAACGCATAACGTATAACGTATAACGCATAACGCATAACTTATAACTCATTACTCATAACTCATAACGCATAACGCATAAAGCATAACGCATGACGCATAACGCATAAAGCATAACGCATAACGCATAACGCATAACGCATAACGCATAACGCATAACGCATAACGCATAACGCATAACGCATAACGCATAACGCATAACGCATAACGCATAACGCATAACGCATAACGCATAACGCATACCGTATAACGCATAGCGCATAACGCATAACGCATAACGCATAACACATAACGCATAACGCATAACGCATAACGCATGAAGCATAACGCATAACGCATAACTTATAACTCATTACTCATAACGAATAACGCATAACGCATAAGGCATAACGCATAACGCATAACGCATAACGCATAACGCATAACGCATAACGCATAACGCATAACGCATAACGCATAAGGCATAATGCATAAAGCATAACGCATAACGCATAACTTATAACTCATTACTCATAACGAATAACGCATAACGCATAACGCATAACGCATAGCGCATAATGCATAACGCATAACGCATTACGCATAACGCATAACGCATAACGCATAACGCATAACGCATAACGCATAACGCATAACGCATAACACATAACGCATAACGCATAACGCATTACGCATATCGCATAACGCATAACGCATAACGCATAACGCATAACGCATAACGCATAAAGCATAACGCATAACGCATAACGCATAACGCAAACGTATAACGCACAACGCATAACGCATAACGCATAACGCAAAACGCATAACGCATAACGCATAACGCATAACGCATAACGCATAACGCATAACGCATAACGCATAACGCATAACGCATATCGCATAACGCATAACGCATAACGCATAACGCATAACGCATAACGCATAACGTATAACGTATAACGCATACCGCATTACGCATAACTTATAACTCATAACTCATAAGGAGTAACGCATAACGCATAAAGCATAACGCATAACGCATAAAGCATAACGCATAACGCATAATGCATAACGCATAACGCATAACGCATAACGCATAACGCATAACGCATAACGCATAACGCATAACGTATAACGTATAACGCATAACGCATAACTTATAACTCATTACTCGTAACTCATAACGCATAACGCATAAAGCATAACGCATGACGCATAACGCATAAAGCATAACGCATAACGCATAACGCATAACGCATAACGCATAACGCATAACGCATAACGCATAACGCATAACGCATAACGCATAACGCATAACGCATAACGCATAACGCATAACGCATAACGCATAACGCATAACGCATACCGTATAACGCATAGCGCATAACGCATAACGCATAACGCATAACACATAACGCATAACGCATAACGCATAACGCATGAAGCATAACGCATAACGCATAACTTATAACTCATTACTCATAACGAATAACGCATAACGCATAAGGCATAACGCATAACGCATAACGCATAACGCATAACGCATAACGCATAACGCATAACGCATAACGCATAACGCATAACGCATAACGCATAATGCATAAAGCATAACGCATAACGCATAACTTATAACTCATTACTCATAACGAATAACGCATAACGCATAACGCATAACGCATAGCGCATAATGCATAACGCATAACGCATTACGCATAACGCATAACGCATAACGCATAACGCATAACGCATAACGCATAACGCATAACACATAACGCATAACGCATAACGCATTACGCATATCGCATAACGCATAACGCATAACGCATAACGCATAACGCATAACGCATAAAGCATAACGCATAACGCATAACGCATAACGCAAACGTATAACGCACAACGCATAACGCATAACGCATAACGCAAAACGCATAACGCATAACGCATAACGCATAACGCATAACGCATAACGCATAACGCATAACGCATAAAGCATAACGCATAACGCATAACTTATAACTCATTACTCATAACGAATAACGCATAACGCATAACTTATAACTCATTACTCATAACTCATAACGCATAACGCATAAAGCATAACGCATAACGCATAACGGATAAAGCATAATGCATAACGCATAACGCATAACGCATTACGCATAACTTATAACCCATAACTCATAAGGAGTAACGCATAACGCATAAAGCATAACGCATGACGCATAACGCATAAAGCATAACGCATAACGCATAACGCATAACGCATAACGCATAACGCATAACGCATAACGCATAACGCATAACGCATAACGCATAACGCATGAAGCATAACGCATAACGCATAACTTATAACTCATTACTCATAACGAATAACGCATAACGCATAAGGCATAACGCATAACGCATAACGCATAACGCATAACGCATAACGCATATCGCATAACGCATAACGCATAACGTATAACGCATAACGCATACCGTATAACGCATAACGCATAACGCAAACGTATAACGCACAACGCATAACGCATAACGAACAACGGATAACGCATAACGCATAACGCATAACGCATAACGCATTACGCATATCGCATAACGCATAACGCATAACGCATAACGCATTACGCATATCGCATAACGCATAACGCATAACGCATAACGCATAACGCATAACGCATAAAGCATAACGCATAACGCATAACGCAAACGTATAACGCATAACGCATAACGCATAACGCATAACGCATAACGCATAACGCATAACGCATAATGCATAACGCATAACGCATAACGCATAACGCATAACGCATAACGCATAACGCATAACGCATTACGCATATCGCATAACGCATAACGCATAACGCATAACGCATAACGCATAACGCATAAAGCATAACGCATAACGCATAACGCAAACGTATAACGCACAACGCATAACGCATAACGCATAACGCAAAACGCATAACGCATAACGCATAACGCATAACGCATAACGCATAACGCATAACGCATAACGCATAACGCATAACGCATAACGCATAACGCATAACGCATTACGCATATCGCATAACGCATAACGCATAACGCATAACGCATAACGCATAACGCATAAAGCATAACGCATAACGCATAACGCAAACGTATAACGCATAACGCATAACGCATAACGCATAACGCATAACGCATAACGCATAACGCATAACGCATAACGCATAACGCATAACGCATAACGCATAACGCATAACGCATAACGCATTACGCATATCGCATAACGCATAACGCATAACGCATAACGCATAACGCATAACGCATAAAGCATAACGCATGACGCATAACGCATAAAGCATAACGCATAACGCATAACGCATAACGCATAACGCATAACGCATAACGCATAACGCATAACGCATAACGCATAACGCATAACGCATACCGTATAACGCATAGCGCATAACGCATAACGCATAACGCATAACGCATAACGCATAACGCATAACGCATAACGCATAACGCATAACGCATAACGCATAACGCATAACGCATAACTCATAACGCATAACTCATAACGCATAACGCATAACGCATAACGCATAAAGCATAAAGCATAAATCATAACGCATAACGAATACCGCAAAACGTATATCGCCTAACACATAACGGATAACGCATAACGCATAACGCATAACGTATAACGCATAACGCATAACGCATAACACATAACGCATAACGCATAATGCTCAACGCATAACGAATACAGCAAAACGCATAACGCTTAACGCATAACGCATCACGCATAACGCATAACGCATAATGCATAACGCATAACGCATAACGCATAATGCATAACGCATAAAGCGTAACGCATAACGCATAACGCATAACGCATAACGCATAACGCATAACGCAAACGCATAACGCATAACGCATACCGTATAACGCATAACGCATAACGCATAACGCAAACGTATAACGCACAACGCATAACGCATAACGCATAACGCATAACGCATAACGCATAACATATAACGCATAACGCATAACGCATAACGCATAATGCATAACGCATAACGTATAACTCATAACGCATAACGCATAAAGCATAACGCATAAAGCATAACGCATAACGCATAACTCATAACGCATAACGCATAACGCAAAACGCATAACGCATAACGCATAATGCATAAAGCATAACGCATAACGCATAACTTATAACTCATTAATCATAACGAATAACGCATAACGCATAACGCATAACGCATAACGCATAACGCATAACGCATAACGCATAACGCATAACGCATAACGCATAACGGATCACGCATAACGCATAACGCATAACGCATAACGCATAACGCATAACGCATAAAGCATAACGCATAACGCATAACGCATTACGCATAACTTATAACTCATAACTCATAAGGAGTAACGCATAACGCATAAAGCATAACGCATAACGCATAACGCATAACGCATAACGCATAACGCATAACGCATAACGCATAATGAATAAAGCATAACGCATAACGCATAACGCATAACGCATAACGCATAACGCAAACGCATAACGCATAACGCATACCGTATAACGCATAATGCATAACGCATAACGCATAACGCATAACGCATAACGCATAACGCATAACGCATAACGCATAACGCATAACGCATAACGCATATCGCATAACGCATAACGCATAACGCATAACGCATAACGCATAACGCATAACGTATAACGTATAACGCATACCGCATTACGCATAACTTATAACTCATAACTCATAAGGAGTAACGCATAACGCATAAAGCATAACGCATAACGCATAAAGCATAACGCATAACGCATAATGCATAACGCATAACGCATAACGCATAACGCATAACGCATAACGCATAACGCATAACGCATAACGTATAACGTATAACGCATAACGCATAACTTATAACTCATTACTCATAACTCATAACGCATAACGCATAAAGCATAACGCATGACGCATAACGCATAAAGCATAACGCATAACGCATAACGCATAACGCATAACGCATAACGCATAACGCATAACGCATAACGCATAACGCATAACGCATAACGCATAACGCATAACGCATAACGCATACCGTATAACGCATAGCGCATAACGCATAACGCATAACGCATAACACATAACGCATAACGCATAACGCATAACGCATTAAGCATAACGCATAACGCATAACTTATAACTCATTACTCATAACGAATAACGCATAACGCATAAGGCATAACGCATAACGCATAACGCATAACGCATAACGCATAACGCATAACGCATAACGCATAACGCATAACGCATAACGCATAATGCATAAAGCATAACGCATAACGCATAACTTATAACTCATTACTCATAACGAATAACGCATAACGCATAACGCATAACGCATAGCGCATAATGCATAACGCATAACGCATTACGCATAACGCATAACGCATAACGCATAACGCATAACGCATAACGCATAACGCATAACACATAACGCATAACGCATAACGCATTACGCATATCGCATAACGCATAACGCATAACGCATAACGCATAACGCATAACGCATAAAGCATAACGCATAACGCATAACGCAAACGTATAACGCACAACGCATAACGCATAACGCATAACGCAAAACGCATAACGCATAACGCATAACGCATAACGCATAACGCATAACGCATAACGCATAACGCATAACGCATAAAGCATAACGCATAACGCATAACTTATAACTCATTACTCATAACGAATAACGCATAACGCATAACTTATAACTCATTACTCATAACTCATAACGCATAACGCATAACGCATAACGCATAACGCATAACGCATAACGCATAATGCATAACGCATAACGCATAACGCATTACGCATAACTTATAACCCATAACTCATAAGGAGTAACGCATAACGCATAAAGCATAACGCATGACGCATAACGCATAAAGCATAACGCATAACGCATAACGCATAACGCATAACGCATAACGCATAACGCATAACGCATAACGCATAACGCATAACGCATAACGCATGAAGCATAACGCATAACGCATAACTTATAACTCATTACTCATAACGAATAACGCATAACGCATAAGGCATAACGCATAACGCATAACGCATAACGCATAACGCATAACGCATATCGCATAACGCATAACGCATAACGTATAACGCATAACGCATACCGTATAACGCATAACGCATAACGCAAACGTATAACGCACAACGCATAACGCATAACGAACAACGGATAACGCATAACGCATAACGCATAACGCATAACGAATACCGCAAAACGTATATCGCCTAACACATAACGGATCACGCATAGCGCATAACGCATAACGTATAACGCATAACGCATAACGCATAACACATAACGCATAACACATAATGCACAACGCATTACGAATACAGCAAAACGCATAACGCTTAACGCATAACGTATCACGCATAACGCATAACGCATAATGCATAACGCATAACGCATAACGCATAATGCATAACGCATAAAGCGTAACGCATAACGCATAACGCATAAAGCATAACACATAACGCATAACTCATAATGCACAACGCATAACGAATACAGCAAAACGCATAACGCTTAACGCATAACGCATAACGCATAACGCATAATGCATAACGCATAACGCATAACGCATAACGCATAACGCATAACGCATAACGCATAACGCATAACGCATAACGTATAACGTATAACGCATACCGCATTACGCATAACTTATAACTCATAACTCATAAGGAGTAACGCATAACGCATAAAGCATAACGCATAACGCATAAAGCATAACGCATAACGCATAATGCATAACGCATAACGCATAACGCATAACGCATAACGCATAACGCATAACGCATAACGTATAACGTATAACGCATAACGCATAACTTATAACTCATTACTCATAACTCATAACGCATAACGCATAAAGCATAACGCATGACGCATAACGCATAAAGCATAACGCATAACGCATAACGCATAACGCATAACGCATAACGCATAACGCATAACGCATAACGCATAACGCATAACGCATAACGCATAACGCATACCGTATAACGCATAGCGCATAACGCATAACGCATAACGCATAACACATAACGCATAACGCATAACGCATAACGCATGAAGCATAACGCATAACGCATAACTTATAACTCATTACTCATAACGAATAACGCATAACGCATAAGGCATAACGCATAAGGCATAACGCATAACGCATAACGCATAACGCATAACGCATAACGCATAACGCATAATGCATAAAGCATAACGCATAACGCATAACTTATAACTCATTACTCATAACGCATAACGCATAACGCATAACGCATAACGCATAACGCATAACGCATAACGCATAACGCATAACGCTTAACGCATAACGCATAACGCATAACGCATAACGCATAACGCATAACGCATAACGCATAACGCATGAAGCATAACGCATAACGCATAACTTATAACTCATTACTCATAACGAATAACGCATAACGCATAAGGCATAACGCATAACGCATAACGCATAACGCATAACGCATAACGCATATCGCATAACGCATGACGCATAACGTATAACGCATAACGCATACCGTATAACGCATAACGCATAACGCAAACGTATAACGCACAACGCATAACGCATAACGAACAACGGATAACGCATAACGCATAACGCATAACGAATGCCGCAAAACGTATATCGCCTAACACATAACGGATCACGCATAACGCATAACGCATAACGTATAACGCATAACGCATAACACATAACGCATAACACATAATGCACAACGCATTACGAATACAGCAAAACGCATAACGCTTAACGCATAACGGATCACGCATAACGCATAACGCATAATGCATAACGCATAATGCATAACGCATAATGCATAACGCATAAAGCGTAACGCTTAACGCATAACGCATAAAGCATAACACATAACGCATAACTCATAATGCACAACGCATAACGAATACAGCAAAACGCATAACGCTTAACGCATAACGCATAACGCATAACGCATAATGCATAACGCATAACACATAAAGCAAAACGCATAACGCATAACGCATAACGCATAACGTATAACGTATAACGCATACCGCATTACGCATAACTTATAACTCATAACTCATAAGGAGTAACGCATAACGCATAAAGCATAACGCATAACGCATAAAGCATAACGCATAACGCATAATGCATAACGCATAACGCATAACGCATAACGCATAACGCATAACGCATAACGCATAACGCATAACGCATAACGTATAACGTATAACGCATAACGCATAACTTATAACTCATTACTCATAACTCATAACGCATAACGCATAAAGCATAACGCATGACGCATAACGCATAAAGCATAACGCATAACGCATAACGCATAACGCATAACGCATAACGCATTACGCATAACTTATAACCCATAACTCATAAGGAATAACGCATAACGCATAAAGCATAACGCATGACGCATAACGCATAAAGCATAACGCATAACGCATAACGCATAACGCATAACGCATAACGCATAACGCATAACGCATAATGCCTAACGCATAAAGCATAACGCATAACGCATAACTTATAACTCATTACTCATAACGAATAACGCATAACGCATAACGCATAACGGATAACGCATATCGCATAACGCATAACGCATAACGCATATCGCATAACGCATAACGCATAACGCATAACGCATAACGCATAACGCATAACGCATAACGCATAACGCATAACGCATATCGCATAACGCATAACGCATAACGCATAACGCATAACGCATAACGCATAAAGCATAACGCATAACGCATAACGCAAACGTATAACGCACAACGCATAACGCATAACGCCTAACGCAAAACGCATAACGCATAACGCATAACGCATAACGCATAACGCATAATGCCTAACGCATAAAGCATAACGCATAACGCATAACTTATAACTCATTACTCATAACGAATAACGCATAACGCATAACGCATAACGGATAACGCATATCGCATAACGCATACCGCATTACGCATAACTTATAACTCATAACTCATAAGGAGTAACGCATAACGCATAAAGCATAACGCATAACGCATAACTTATAACTCATTACTCATAACGAATAACGCATAACGCATAACTTATAACTCATTACTCATAACTCATAACGCATAACGCATAAAGCATAACGCATAACGCATAACGGATAAAGCATAATGCATAACGCATAACGCATAACGCATTACGCATAACTTATAACCCATAACTCATAAGGAGTAACGCATAACGCATAAAGCATAACGCATGACGCATAACGCATAAAGCATAACGCATAACGCATAACGCATAACGCATAACGCATAACGCATAACGCATAACGCATAACGCATAACGCATAACGCATAACGCATACCGTATAACGCATAGCGCATAACGCATAATGCATAACGCATAACGCATAACGCATAACGCATAACGCATAACGCATAACGCATAACGCATAACGCATAACGCATAACGCATTACGCATAACTTATAACTCATAACTCATAACGCATAACTCATAACGCATAACGCATAAAGCATAACGCATAACGCATAACGGATAAAGCATAATGCATAACGCATAACGCATAACGCATTACGCATAACTTATAACCCATAACTCATAAGGAGTAACGCATAACGCATAAAGCATAACGCATGACGCATAACGCATAAAGCATAACGCATAACGCATAACGCATAACGCATAACGCATAACGCATAACGCATAACGCATAACGCATAACGCATAACGCATAACGCATACCGTATAACGCATAGCGCATAACGCATAACGCATAACGCATAACGCATAACGCATAACGCATAACGCATAACGCATAACGCATAACGCATAACGCATAACGCATAACGCATAACTCATAACGCATAACTCATAACGCATAACGCATAACGCATAACGCATAAAGCATAAAGCATAAATCATAACGCATAACGAATACCGCAAAACGTATATCGCCTAACACATAACGGATAACGCATAACGCATAACGCATAACGTATAACGCATAACGCATAACGCATAACACATAACGCATAACGCATAATGCTCAACGCATAACGCATACAGCAAAACGCATAACGCTTAACGCATAACGCATCACGCATAACGCATAACGCATAATGCATAACGCATAACGCATAACGCATAATGCATAACGCATAAAGCGTAACGCATAACGCATAACGCATAACGCATAACGCATAACGCATAACGCATAACGCAAACGCATAACGCATAACGCATACCGTATAACGCATAACGCATAACGCATAACGCAAACGTATAACGCACAACGCATAACGCATAACGCATAACGCATAACGCATAACGCATAACATATAACGCATAACGCATAACGCATAACGCATAATGCATAACGCATAACGTATAACTCATAACGCATAACGCATAAAGCATAACGCATAAAGCATAACGCATAACGCATAACTCATAACGCATAACGCATAACGCAAAACGCATAACGCATAACGCATAATGCATAAAGCATAACGCATAACGCATAACTTATAACTCATTAATCATAACGAATAACGCATAACGCATAACGCATAACGCATAACGCATAACGCATAACGCATAACGCATAACGCATAACGCATAACGCATAACGCATAACGGATCACGCATAACGCATAACGCATAACGCATAACGCATAACGCATAACGCATAACGCATAAAGCATAACGCATAACGCATAACGCATTACGCATAACTTATAACTCATAACTCATAAGGAGTAACGCATAACGCATAAAGCATAACGCATAACGCATAACGCATAACGCATAACGCATAACGCATAACGCATAATGCATAAAGCATAACGCATAACGCATAACGCATAACGCATAACGCATAACGCATAACGCAAACGCATAACACATAACGCATACCGTATAACGCATAATGCATAACGCATAACGCATAACGCATAACGCATAACGCATAACGCATAACGCATAACGCATAACGCATAACGCATAACGCATAACGCATAACGCATATCGCATAACGCATAACGCATAACGCATAACGCATAACGCATAACGCATAACGCATAACGCATAAAGCATAAAGCATAAATCATAACGCATAACGAATACCGCAAAACGTATATCGCCTAACACATAACGGATAACGCATAACGCATAACGCATAACGTATAACGCATAACGCATAACGCATAACACATAACGCATAACGCATAATGCTCAACGCATAACGCATACAGCAAAACGCATAACGCTTAACGCATAACGCATCACGCATAACGCATAACGCATAATGCATAACGCATAACGCATAACGCATAATGCATAACGCATAAAGCGTAACGCATAACGCATAACGCATAACGCATAATGCATAACGCATAACGCATAACGCAAACGCATAACGCATAACGCATACCGTATAACGCATAACGCATAACGCATAACGCAAACGTATAACGCACAACGCATAACGCATAACGCATAACGCATAACGCATAACGCATAACATATAACGCATAACGCATAACGCATAACGCATAATGCATAACGCATAACGTATAACTCATAACGCATAACGCATAAAGCATAACGCATAAAGCATAACGCATAACGCATAACTCATAACGCATAACGCATAACGCAAAACGCATAACGCATAACGCATAATGCATAAAGCATAATGCATAACGCATAACTTATAACTCATTAATCATAACGAATAACGCATAACGCATAACGCATAACGCATAACGCATAACGCATAACGCATAACGCATAACGCATAACGGATCACGCATAACGCATAACGCATAACGCATAACGCATAACGCATAACGCATAACGCATAAAGCATAACGCATAACGCATAACGCATTACGCATAACTTATAACTCATAACTCATAAGGAGTAACGCATAACGCATAAAGCATAACGCATAACGCATAACGCATAACGCATAACGCATAACGCATAACGCATAATGCATAAAGCATAACGCATAACGCATAACGCATAACGCATAACGCATAACGCATAACGCAAACGCATAACACATAACGCATACCGTATAACGCATAATGCATAACGCATAACGCATAACGCATAACGCATAACGCATAACGCATAACGCATAACGCATAACGCATAACGCATAACGCATAACGCATAACGCATATCGCATAACGCATAACGCATAACGCATAACGCATAACGCATAACGCATAACGTATAACGTATAACGCATACCGCATTACGCATAACTTATAACTCATAACTCATAAGGAGTAACGCATAACGCATAAAGCATAACGCATAACGCATAAAGCATAACGCATAACGCATAATGCATAACGCATAACGCATAACGCATAACGCATAACGCATAACGCATAACGCATAACGCATAACGCATAACGCATAACGCATAACGCATAACGCATAACGCATAACGCATAACGCATAACGCATACCGTATAACGCATAGCGCATAACGCATAACGCATAACGCATAACACATAACGCATAACGCATAACGCATAACGCATGAAGCATAACGCATAACGCATAACTTATAACTCATTACTCATAACGAATAACGCATAACGCATAAGGCATAACGCATAACGCATAACGCATAACGCATAACGCATAACGCATAACGCATAACGCATAACGCATAACGCATAACGCATAACGCATAACGCATAATGCATAAAGCATAACGCATAACGCATAACTTATAACTCATTACTCATAACGAATAACGCATAACGCATAACGCATAACGCATAGCGCATAATGCATAACGCATAACGCATTACGCATAACGCATAACGCATAACGCATAACGCATAACGCATAACGCATAACACATAACGCATAACGCATAACGCATTACGCATATCGCATAACGCATAACGCATAACGCATAACGCATAACGCATAACGCATAAAGCATAACGCATAACGCATAACGCAAACGTATAACGCACAACGCATAACGCATAACGCATAACGCAAAACGCATAACGCATAACGCATAACGCATAACGCATAACGCATAACGCATAACGCATAACGCATAACGCATAACGCATAACGCATAACGCATAAAGCATAACGCATAACGCATAACTTATAACTCATTACTCATAACGAATAACGCATAACGCATAACTTATAACTCATTACTCATAACTCATAACGCATAACGCATAAAGCATAACGCATAACGCATAACGGATAAAGCATAATGCATAACGCATAACGCATAACGCATTACGCATAACGCATAACGCATAACGTATAACGTATAACGCATGAAGCATAACGCATAACGCATAACTTATAACTCATTACTCATAACGAATAACGCATAACGCATAAGGCATAACGCATAACGCATAACGCATAACGCATAACGCATAACGCATATCGCATAACGCATAACGCATAACGTATAACGCATAACGCATACCGTATAACGCATAACGCATAACGCAAACGTATAACGCGCAACGCATAACGCATAACGAACAACGGATAACGCATAACGCATAACGCATAACGCATAACGAATACCGCAAAACGTATATCGCCTAACACATAACGGATCACGCATAGCGCATAACGCATAACGTATAACGCATAACGCATAACGCATAACACATAACGCATAACACATAATGCACAACGCATTACGAATACAGCAAAACGCATAACGCTTAACGCATAACGTATCACGCATAACGCATAACGCATAATGCATAACGCATAACGCATAACGCATAATGCATAACGCATAAAGCGTAACGCATAACGCATAACGCATAAAGCATAACACATAACGCATAACTCATAATGCACAACGCATAACGAATACAGCAAAACGCATAAGGCTTAACGCATAACGCATAACGCATAACGCATAATGCATAACGCATAACGCATAACGCATAACGCATAACGCATAACGCATAACGCATAACGCATAACGTATAACGTATAACGCATACCGCATTACGCATAACTTATAACTCATAACTCATAAGGAGTAACGCATAACGCATAAAGGATAACGCATAACGCATAAAGCATAACGCATAACGCATAATGCATAACGCATAACGCATAACGCATAACGCATAACGCATAACGCATAACGCATAACGTATAACGTATAACGCATAACGCATAACTTATAACTCATTACTCATAACTCATAACGCATAACGCATAAAGCATAACGCATGACGCATAACGCATAAAGCATAACGCATAACGCATAACGCATAACGCATAACGCATAACGCATAACGCATAACGCATAACGCATAACGCATAACGCATAACGCATAACGCATAACGCATAACGCATACCGTATAACGCATAGCGCATAACGCATAACGCATAACGCATAACACATAACGCATAACGCATAACGCATAACGCATGAAGCATAACGCATAACGCATAACTTATAACTCATTACTCATAACGAATAACGCATAACGCATAAGGCATAACGCATAAGGCATAACGCATAACGCATAACGCATAACGCATAACGCATAACGCATAACGCATAACGCATAACGCATAACGCATAATGCATAAAGCATAACGCATAACGCATAACTTATAACTCATTACTCATAACGCATAACGCATAACGCATAACGCATAACGTATAACGCATAACGCATACCGTATAACGCATAACGCATAACGCAAACGTATAACGCACAACGCATAACGCATAACGAACAACGGATAACGCATAACGCATAACGCATAACGCATAACGAATACCGCAAAACGTATATCGCCTAACACATAACGGATCACGCATAACGCATAACGCATAACGTATAACGCATAACGCATAACACATAACGCATAACACATAATGCACAACGCATTACGAATACAGCAAAACGCATAACGCTTAACGCATAACGGATCACGCATAACGCATAACGCATAATGCATAACGCATAATGCATAACGCATAATGCATAACGCATAAAGCGTAACGCTTAACGCATAACGCATAAAGCATAACACATAACGCATAACTCATAATGCACAACGCATAACGAATACAGCAAAACGCATAACGCTTAACGCATAACGCATAACGCATAACGCATAACGCATAATGCATAACGCATAACACATA
The DNA here is from genome assembly GCA_916610235.2 of Lasioglossum morio. Classification (NCBI taxonomy): domain Eukaryota; kingdom Metazoa; phylum Arthropoda; class Insecta; order Hymenoptera; family Halictidae; genus Lasioglossum; species Lasioglossum morio. Next base: position 3,377,517 of record CAKAJA020000423.1, read on the forward strand.
AAGCAAAACGCATAACGCATAACGCATAACGCATAACGTATAACGTATAACGCATACCGCATTACGCATAACTTATAACTCATAACTCATAAGGAGTAACGCATAACGCATAAAGCATAACGCATAACGCATAAAGCATAACGCATAACGCATAATGCATAACGCATAACGCATAACGCATAACGCATAACGCATAACGCATAACGAATAACGTATAACGCATAACGCATAACTTATAACTCATTACTCATAACTCATAACGCATAACGCATAAAGCATAACGCATGACGCATAACGCATAAAGCATAACGCATAACGCATAACGCATAACGCATAACGCATAACGCATAACGCATAACGCATAACTCATACCGTATAACGCATAGCGCATAACGCATAACGCATAACGCATAACACATAACGCATAACGCATAACGCATAACGCATGAAGCATAACGCATAACGCATAACTTATAACTCATTACTCATAACGAATAACGCATAACGCATAAGGCATAACGCATAACGCATAACGCATAACGCATAACGCATAGCGCATAACGCATAACGCATAACGCATAACGCATAACGCATAACGCATAACGCATAACGCATAACTTATAACTCATTACTCATAACGAATAACGCATAACGCATAACGCATAACGCATAACGCATAACGCATAACGCATAACGCATAACGCATAACGCATAACGCTTAACGCATAACGCATAACGCATAACGCATAACGCATAACGCATAACGCATTACGCATATCGCATAACGCATAACGCATAACGCATAACGCATAACGCATAAAGCATAACGCATAACGCATAACGCATTACGCATATCGCATAACGCATAACGCATAACGCATAACGCATAACGCATAACGCATGAAGCATAACGCATAACGCATAACGCAAACGAATAACGCACAACGCATAACGCATAACGCATAACGCAAAACGCATAACGCATAACGCATAACGCATAACGCATAACGCATAACGCATAACGCATAACGCATAACGCATAACGCATAAAGCATAACGCATAACGCATAACTTATAACTCATTACTCATAACGAATAACGCATAACGCATAACTTATAACTCATTACTCATAACTCATAACGCATAACGCATAAAGCATAACGCATAACGGATAAAGCATAATGCATAACGCATAACGCATAACGCATTACGCATAACTTATAACCCATAACTCATAAGGAGTAACGCATAACGCATAAAGCATAACGCATGACGCATAACGCATAAAGCATAACGCATAACGCATAACGCATAACGCATAACGCATAACGCATAACGCATAACGCATAACGCATAACGCATAACGCATAACGCATAACGCATAACGCATGAAGCATAACGCATAACGCATAACTTATAACTCATTACTCATAACGAATAACGCATAACGCATAAGGCATAACGCATAACGCATAACGCATAACGCATAACGCATAACGCATAACGCATAACGCATAACGCATAACGCATAACGCATAACGCATAACGCATAACGCATAACGGATAACGCATATCGCATAACGCATAACGCATAATGCATAACGCATAAAGCATAACGCATAACGCATAACGCATAACCCCTAACGCATAACGCATAACGTATAACTCATAACGCATAACGCATAACGTATAACGCATACCGTATAACGCATAACGCATAACGCAAACGTATAACGCACAACGCATAACGCATAACGAACAACGGATAACGCATAACGCATAACGCATAACGAATACCGCAAAACGTATATCGCCTAACACATAACGGATCACGCATAACGCATAACGCATAACGTATAACGCATAACGCATAACGCATAACGCATAACACTAAACGCATAACACATAATGCACAACGCATTACGAATACAGCAAAACGCATAACGCTTAACGCATAACAGATCACGCATAACGCATAACGCATAACGCATAACGCATAACGCATAACGCATAACGCATAACGCTTAACGCATAACGCATAACGCATAACGCATAACGCATAACGCATAACGCATTACGCATATCGCATAACGCATAACGCATAACGCATAACGGATAACGCATATCGCATAACGCATAACGCATAATGCATAACGCATAAAGCGTAACGCATAACGCATAACGCATAACGCAAAACGCATAACGCATAACGCATAACGCATAACGCATAACGCATAACGCATAAAGCATAACGCATAACGCATAACTTATAACTCATTACTCATAACTCATAACGCATAACGCATAAAGCATAACGCATAACGGATAAAGCATAATGCATAACGCATAACGAATAACGCATTACGCATAACTTATAACCCATAACTCATAAGGAGTAACGCATAACGCATAAAGCATAACGCATGACGCATAACGCATAAAGCATAACGCATAACGCATAACGCATAACGCATAACGCATAACGCATAACGCATAACGCATAACGCATAACGCATAACGCATAACGCATGAAGCATAACGCATAACGCATAACTTATAACTCATTACTCATAACGAATAACGCATAACGCATAAGGCATAACGCATAACGCATAACGCATAACGCATAACGCATAACGCATAACGCATAACGCATAACGCATAACGCATAACGCATAACGCATAACGCATAACGGATAACGCATATCGCATAACGCATAACGCATAATGCATAACGCATAAAGCATAACGCATAACGCATAACGCATAACCCCTAACGCATAACGCATAACGTATAACTCATAACGCATAACGCATAACGTATAACGCATACCGTATAACGCATAACGCATAACGCAAACGTATAACGCACAACGCATAACGCATAACGAACAACGGATAACGCATAACGCATAACGCATAACGAATACCGCAAAACGTATATCGCCTAACACATAACGGATCACGCATAACGCATAACGCATAACGTATAACGCATAACGCATAACGCATAACGCATAACGCATAACACATAACGCATAACACATAATGCACAACGCATTACGAATACAGCAAAACGCATAACGCTTAACGCATAACAGATCACGCATAACGCATAACGCATAATGCATAACGCATAACGCATAACGCATAATGCATAACGCATAAAGCGTAACGCATAACGCATAACGCATAAAGCATAACACATAACGCATAACTCATAATGCACAACGCATAACGAATACAGCAAAACGCATAACGCTTAACGCATAACGCATAACGCATAACACATAATGCATAACGCATAACGCATAACGCATAACGCATAACGTATAACGTATAACGCATACCGCATTACGCATAACTTATAACTCATAACTCATAAGGAGTAACGCATAACGCATAAAGCATAACGCATAACGCATAACGCATAAAGCATAACGCATAACGCATAACGCATAACTTATAACTCATTACTCATAACGAATAACGCATAACGCATAACTTATAACTCATTACTCATAACGCATAACGCATAACGCATAAAGCATAACGCATAACGCATAACGCATAACGCATAACGCATAACGCATAACGCATAACGCATAACGCATAACGCATAACGCATAACGCATAACGCATAACGCATAACGCATAACGCATAACGCATAACGCATAACGCATAACGCATACCGTATAACGCATAGCGCATAACGCATAACGCATAACGCATAACGCATAACGCATAACGCATGAAGCATAACGCATAACGCATAACTTATAACTCATTACTCATAACGAATAACGCATAACGCATAAGGCATAACGCATAACGCATAACGCATAACGCATAACGCATAACGCATAAAGCATAACGCATAACGCATAACGGATAAAACATAATGCATAACGCATAACGCATAACGCATTACGCATAACTTATAACTCATAACTCATAACGAATAACGCATAACGCAAAATGCATAATGCATGTCGGATCACGCATAACGCAAAATGCATAATGCATGTCGGATCACGCATAACGCATAACGCATAACGCATAACGCATAACTTATAACTCATTACTCATAACGAATAACGCATAACGCATAACGCATAACGCATAACGCATAACGCATAACGCATAACGCATAACGCATAAAGCATAACGCATAACGCATAACGCATAACGCATTACGCATAACGCATAACTTATAACTCATTACTCATAACGAATAACGCATAACGCATAACGCATAACGCATAACGCATAACGCATAACGCATAACGCATAACGCATAAAGCATAACGCATAACGCATAACGGATAAAGCATAATGCATAACGCATAACGCATAACGCATTACGCATAACTTATAACTCATAACTCATAACGAATAACGCATAACGCATAACGCATAACGCATAACACATAACGCATAACGCATAACGCATAACGCATGAAGCATAACGCATAACGCATAACTTATAACTCATTACTCATAACGAATAACGCATAACGCATAAGGCATAACGCATAACGCATAACGCATAACGCATAACGCATAACGCATAACGCATAACGCATAACGCATAACGCATAACGCATAACGCATAACGCATAACGCATAACTTATAACTCATTACTCATAACGAATAACGCATAACGCATAAAGCATAACGCATAACGCATAACTTATAACTCATTACTCATAACGAATAACGCATAACGCATAAGGCATAACGCATAACGCATAACGCATAACGCATAACGCATAAAGCATAACGCATAACACATAACGGATAAAGCATAATGCATAACGCATAACGCATAACGCATTACGCATAACTTATAACTCATAACTCATAACGAATAACGCATAACGCAATATGCATAATGCATGTCGGAACACGCATAACGCGTAACGCATAACGCATAAAGCATAACGCATAACGCATAACGCATAACGCATAACGGATCACGCATAACGCATAACGCATAACGCATAACGCATAACGCATAACGCATAACGCATAACGCATAACGCATAACGCATAAAGCATAACGCATTACGCATAACTTATAACTCATAACTCATAAGGAGTAACGCATAACGCATAAAGCATAACGCATAACGCATAACGCATAACGCATAACACATAACGCATAACGCATAACGCATAACGCATAACGCATAACGGATCACGCATAACGCATAACGCATAACGCACAACGCATAACGCATAACGCATAACGCATAAAGCATAACGCATAACGCATAACGGATAAAGCATAATGCATAACGCCTAACGCATAACGCATAACGCATAACGCAAACGTATAACGCACAACGCATAACGCATAACGCATAACGCATAACGCATAACGCATAACGCATAACGCATAAAGCATAACGCATAACGCATAACGCAAACGTATATCGCACAACGCATAACGCATAACGCATAACGCAAAACGCATAACGCATAACGCATAACGCATAACGCATAACGCATAACGCATAACGCATAAAGCATAACGCATAACGCATAACTTATAACTCATTACTCATAACGAATAACGCATAACGCATAACTTATAACTCATTACTCATAACTCATAACGCATAACGCATAAAGCATAACGCATAACGCATAACGGATAAAGCATAATGCATAACGCATAACGCATAACGCATTACGCATAACTTATAACCCATAACTCATAAGGAGTAACGCATAACGCATAAAGCATAACGCATGACGCATAACGCATAAAGCATAACGCATAACGCATAACGCATAACGCATAACGCATAACGCATAACGCATAACGCATAACGCATAACGCATAACGCATAACGCATAACGCATAACGCATAACGCATAACGCATAACGCATAACGCATAACGCATACCGTATAACGCATAGCGCATAACGCATAACGCATAACGCATAACGCATAACGCATAACGCATAACGCATAACGCATAACGCATGAAGCATAACGCATAACGCATAACGCATAACGCATAACGCATAACGCATAACGCATAACGCATAATGCATAAAGCATAACGCATAACGCATAACTTATAACTCATTACTCATAACGAATAACGCATAACGCATAACGCATAACGCAGTACGCATAATGCATAACGCATAACGCATAACGCATAACGCATAACGCATAACGCATAACGCATAACGCATTACGCATATCGCATAACGCATAACGCATAACGCATAACGCATAACGCATAACGCATAACGCATAACGCATAACGCATACCGTATAACGCATAGCGCATAACGCATAACGCATAACGCATAACGCATAACGCATAACGCATAACGCATAACGCATAACGCATAACGCATAACGCATGAAGCATAACGCATAACGCATAACGCATAACGCATAACGCATAACGCATAACGCATAACGCATAACGCATAATGCATAAAGCATAACGCATAACGCATAACTTATAACTCATTACTCATAACTTATAACTCATTACTCATAACGAATAACGCATAACGCATAACGCATAACGCATAACGCATAATGCATAACGCATAACGCATAACGCATAACGCATAACGCATAACGCATAACGCATAACGCATTACGCATAACGCATAACGCATAACGCATAACGCATAACGCATAACGCATAAAGCATAACGCATAACGCATAACGCAAACGTATAACGCACAACGCATAACGCATAACGCATAACGCAAAACGCATAACGCATAACGCATAACGCATAACGCATAACGCATAACGCATAACGCATAAAGCATAACGCATAACGCATAACTTATAACTCATTACTCATAACGAATAACGCATAACGCATAACGCATAACGGATAACGCATATCGCATAACGCATAACGCATAATGCATAACGCATAAAGCATAACGCATAACGCATAACGCATAACCCCTAACGCATAACGCATAACGTATAACTCATAACGCATAACGCATAACGTATAACGCATACCGTATAACGCATAACGCATAACGCACAACGCATAACGCATAACGAATAACGCATAAAGCATAACGCATAACGCATAACGCATAAAGCATAACGCATAACGCATAACGCATAACGCATAACGCATTACGCATAACGCATAACTTATAACTCATTACTCATAACGAATAACGCATAACGCATAACGCATAACGCATAACGCATAACGCATAACGCATAACGCATAAAGCATAACGCATAACGCATAACGGATAAAGCATAATGCATAACGCATAACGCATAACGCATTACGCATAACTTATAACTCATAACTCATAACGAATAACGCATAACGCAAAATGCATAACGCATGTCGGATCACGCATAACGCATAACGCATAAAGCATAAATCATAACGCATAACGCATAACATTAACGCATAACCCATAACTCATATCGCATAACGCATAAATCATAACCCATAACGCACAACGCATAACGCATAATGCACAACGCATAACGAATACCGCAAAACGCATAACTCATAACGCATAACGCATAACGCATAACGCATAAAGCATAAAGCATAAATCATAACGCATAACGAATACCGCAAAACGTATATCGCCTAACACATAACGGATCACGCATAACGCAAACGCATAACGTATAACGCATAACGCATAACGCATAACGCATAACGCACAACGCATAACGCATAACGCATAACGTATAACTCATAACGCATAACGCATAAAGCATAACGCATAACGCATAACGCATAACGCATAACGCATAACGCATAACGCATAACGCATAAAGCATAACGCATTACGCATAACTTATAACTCATAACTCATAAGGAGTAACGCATAACGCATAAAGCATAACGCATAACGCATAACGCATAACGCATAACGTATAACGCATAACGCATAACGCATAACGCATAACGCATAACGGATCACGCATAACGCATAACGCATAACGCATAACGCATAACGCATAACGCATAACGCATAAAGCATAACGCATAACGCATAACTTATAACTCATAACTCATAAGGAGTAACGCATAACGCATAAAGCATAACGCATAACGCATAACGCATAATGCATAACGCATAACGCATAACGCATAATGCATAACGCATAAAGCGTAACGCATAACGCATAACGCATAAAGCATAACACATAACGCATAACTCATAATGCACAACGCATAACGAATACAGCAAAACGCATAACGCTTAACGCATAACGCATAACACATAATGCATAACGCATAACGCATAACGCATAACGCATAACGCATAACGTATAACGTATAACGCATACCGCATTACGCATAACTTATAACTCATAACTCATAAGGAGTAACGCATAACGCATAAAGCATAACGCATAACGCATAACGCATAAAGCATAACGCATAACGCATAACGCATAAAGCATAACGCATAACGCATAACTTATAACTCATTACTCATAACGAATAACGCATAACGCATAACTTATAACTCATTACTCATAACGAATAACGCATAACGCATAAGGCATAACGCATAACGCATAACGCATAACGCATAACGCATAACGCATAAAGCATAACGCATAACGCATAACGGATAAAGCATAATGCATAACGCATAACGCATAACGCATTACGCATAACTTATAACTCATAACTCATAACGAATAACGCATAACGCAAAATGCATAATGCATGTCGGATCACGCATAACGCAAAATGCATAATGCATGTCGGATCACGCATAACGCATAACGCATAACGCATAACGCATAACGCATAACGCATAACGCATAACGAATAACGCATAAAGCATAACGCATAACGCATAACGCATAAAGCATAACGCATAACGCATAACGCATAACGCATAACGCATTACGCATAACGCATAACTTATAACTCATTACTCATAACGAATAACGCATAACGCATAACGCATAACGCATAACGCATAACGCATAACGCATAAAGCATAACGCATAACGCATAACGGATAAAGCATAATGCATAACGCATAACGCATAACGCATTACGCATAACTTATAACTCATAACTCATAACGAATAACGCATAACGCAAAATGCATAACGCATGTCGGATCACGCATAACGCATAACGCATAAAGCATAAATCATAACGCATAACGCATAACATTAACGCATAACCCATAACTCATATCGCATAACGCATAAATCATAACCCATAACGCACAACGCATAACGCATAATGCACAACGCATAACGAATACCGCAAAACGCATAACTCATAACGCATAACGCATAACGCATAACGCATAAAGCATAAAGCATAAATCATAACGCATAACGAATACCGCAAAACGTATATCGCCTAACACATAACGGATCACGCATAACGCATAACGCATAACGTATAACGCATAACGCATAACGCATAACGCATAACGCACAACGCATAACGCATAACGCATAACGTATAACTCATAACGCATAACGCATAAAGCATAACGCATAACGCATAACGCATAACGCATAACGCATAACGCATAACGCATAAAGCATAACGCATTACGCATAACTTATAACTCATAACTCATAAGGAGTAACGCATAACGCATAAAGCATAACGCATAACGCATAACGCATAACGCATAACGTATAACGCATAACGCATAACGCATAACGCATAACGCATAACGGATCACGCATAACGCATAACGCATAACGCATAACGCATAACGCATAACGCATAACGCATAAAGCATAACGCATAACGCATAACTTATAACTCATAACTCATAAGGAGTAACGCATAACGCATAAAGCATAACGCATAACGCATAACGCATAAGGCATAACGCATAACGCATAACGCATAACGCATAACGCATAACGCATAAAGCATAACGCATAACGCATAACGGATAAAGCATAATGCATAACGCATAACGCATAACGCATTACGCATAACTTATAACTCATAACTCATAACGAATAACGCATAACGCAATATGCATAATGCATGTCGGAACACGCATAACGCATAAAGCATAACGCATAACGCATAACGCATAACACATAACGGATCACGCATAACGCATAACGCATAACGCATAACGCATAACGCATAACGCATAACGCATAACGCATAACGCATAACGCATAACGCATAAAGCATAACGCATTACGCATAACGCATAACGCATAACGCATAACGCATAACGCATAACGGATCACGCATAACGCATAACGCATAACGCATAACGCATAAAGCATAACGCACAACGCATAACGCATAACGCATAACGCAAAACGCATAACGCATAACGCATAACGCATAACGCATAACGCATAACGCATAACGCATAACGCATAACGCATTACGCATAACCTATAACTTATAACTCATTACTCATAACGAATAACGCATAACGCATAACGCATAACGCATAACGCATAACGCATAATGCATAACGCATAACGCATAAAGCATAACGCATAACGCATAACGAATAAAGCATAATGCATAACGCATAACGCATAACGCATTACGCATAACTTATAACTAATAACTCATAACGAATAACGCATAACGCAAAATGCATAACGCATGTCGGATCACGCATAACGCATAACGCATAAAGCATAAATCATAACGCATAACGCATAACGTTAACGCATAACCCATAACGCATAAGGCTTGATGCATGACGCATATCGCATATAGCATAAGGCTTGATGCATGACGCATATCGCATAACGCATAACGCATAACGCATAACGCATAACGCATAACGCATAACGCATAACGCATAACGCATAACACATAACGCATAACGCATAATGCATAACGCATAAAGCATAACGCATAACGCATAACGCATAACGCATAACGCATAACGCATAACGCATAACGCATAAAGCATAACGCATAACGCATAACTTATAACTCATTACTCATAACGAATAACGCATAACGCATAACGCATAACGGATAACGCATATCGCATAACGCATAACGCATAATGCATAACGCATAAAGCATAACGCATAACGCATAACGCATTACCCCTAACGCATAACGCATAACGCATAACGTATAACGCATAACGCATAACACATAACGCATAACACATAATGCACAACGCATTACGAATACAGCAAAACGCATAACGCTTAACGCATAACGGATCACGCATAACGCATAACGCATAATGCATAACGCATAATGCATAACGCATAATGCATAACGCATAAAGCGTAACGCTTAACGCATAACGCATAAAGCATAACACATAACGCATAACTCATAATGCACAACGCATAACGAATACAGCAAAACGCATAACGCTTAACGCATAACGCATAACGCATAACGCATAATGCATAACGCATAACACAAAAGGCAAAACGCATAACGCATTACGCATAACGCATAACGTATAACGTATAACGCATACCGCATTACGCATAACTTATAACTCATAACTCATAAGGAGTAACGCATAACGCATAAAGCATAACGCATAACGCATAAAGCATAACGCATAACGCATAATGCATAACGCATAACGCATAACGCATAACGCATAACGCATACCGCATAACGCATAACGCATAACGCATAACGAATAACGTATAACGCATAACGCATAACTTATAACTCATTACTCATAACTCATAACGCATAACGCATAAAGCATAACGCATGACGCATAACGCATAAAGCATAACGCATAACGCATAACGCATAACGCATAACGCATAACGCATAACGCATAACGCATAACGCATAACTCATACCGTATAACGCATAGCGCATAACGCATAACGCATAACGCATAACACATAACGCATAACGCATAACGCATAACGCATGAAGCATAACGCATAACGCATAACTTATAACTCATTACTCATAACGAATAACGCATAACGCATAAGGCATAACGCATAACGCATAACGCATAACGCATAACGCATAACGCATAACGCATAACGCATAACGCATAACGCATAACGCATAACGCATAACGCATAACGCATAACTTATAACTCATTACTCATAACGAATAACGCATAACGCATAACGCATAACGCATAACGCATAACGCATAACGCATAACGCATAACGCATAACGCATAACGCATAACGCATAACGCATAACGCATAACGCATAACGCATAACGCTTAACTCATAACGCATAACGCATAACGCATAACGCATAACGCATAACGCATTACGCATATCGCATAACGCATAACGCATAACGCATAACGCATAACGCATAAAGCATAACGCATAACGCATAACGCATTACGCATATCGCATAACGCATAACGCATAACGCATAACGCATAACGCATAACGCATAACGCATAAAGCATAACGCATAACGCATAACGCAAACGAATAACGCACAACGCATAACGCATAACGCATAACGCAAAACGCATAACGCATAACGCATAACGCATAACGCATAACGCATAACGCATAACGCATAACGCATAACGCATAACGCATAACGCAAACGTATAACGCACAACGCATAACGCATAACGAACAACGGATAACGCATAACGCATAACGCATAACGAATACCGCAAAACGTATATCGCCTAACACATAACGGATCACGCATAACGCATAACGCATAACGTATAACGCATAACGCATAACGCATAACGCATAACACATAACGCATAACACATAATGCACAAGGCATTACGAATACAGCAAAACGCATAACGCTTAACGCATAACAGATCACGCATAACGCATAACGCATAACGCATAACGCATAACGCATAACGCATAACGCATAACGCTTAACGCATAACGCATAACGCATAACGCATAACGCATAACGCATAACGCATTACGCATATCGCATAACGCATAACGCATAACGCATAACGCATAACGCATAAAGCATAACGCATAACGCATAACGCATAATGCATAACGCATAACGCATAACGCATAATGCATAACGCATAACGCATAACGCATAACGCATAACGCATAACGCATAACGCATAAAGCATAACGCATAACGCATAACTTATAACTCATTACTCATAACGAATAACGCATAACGCATAACTTATAACTCATTACTCATAACTCATTACGCATAACGCATAAAGCATAACGCATAACGGATAAAGCATAATGCATAACGCATAACGCATAACGCATTACGCATAACTTATAACCCATAACTCATAAGGAGTAACGCATAACGCATAACGCATAACGCATTACGCATAACGCATAACTTATAACTCATTACTCATAACGAATAACGCATAACGCATAACGCATAACGCATAACGCATAACGCATAACGCATAACGCATAAAGCATAACGCATAACGCATAACGGATAAAGCATAATGCATAACGCATAACGCATAACGCATTACGCATAACTTATAACTCATAACTCATAACGAATAACGCATAACGCATAACGCATAACGCATAACACATAACGCATAACGCATAACGCATAACGCATGAAGCATAACGCATAACGCATAACTTATAACTCATTACTCATAACGAATAACGCATAACGCATAAGGCATAACGCATAACGCATAACGCATAACGCATAACGCATAACGCATAACGCATAACGCATAACGCATAACGCATAACGCATAACGCATAACGCATAACGCATAACTTATAACTCATTACTCATAACGAATAACGCATAACGCATAAAGCATAACGCATAACGCATAACTTATAACTCATTACTCATAACGAATAACGCATAACGCATAAGGCATAACGCATAACGCATAACGCATAACGCATAACGCATAAAGCATAACGCATAACACATAACGGATAAAGCATAATGCATAACGCATAACGCATAACGCATTACGCATATCTTATAACTCATAACTCATAAGGAGTAACGCATAACGCATAAAGCATAACGCATAACGCATAACGCATAACGCATAACACATAACGCATAACGCATAACGCATAACGCATAACGCATAACGGATCACGCATAACGCATAACGCATAACGCACAACGCATAACGCATAACGCATAACGCATAAAGCATAACGCATAACGCATAACGGATAAAGCATAATGCATAACGCCTAACGCATAACGCATAACGCATAACGCAAACCTATAACGCACAACGCATAACGCATAACGCATAACGCATAACGCATAACGCATAACGCATAACGCATAAAGCATAACGCATAACGCATAACGCATAACGCATTACGCATAACGCATAACTTATAACTCATTACTCATAACGAATAACGCATAACGCATAACGCATAACGCATAACGCATAACGCATAACGCATAACGCATAAAGCATAACGCATAACGCATAACGGATAAAGCATAATGCATAACGCATAACGCATAACGCATTACGCATAACTTATAACTCATAACTCATAACGAATAACGCATAACGCATAACGCATAACGCATAACACATAACGCATAACGCATAACGCATAACGCATGAAGCATAACGCATAACGCATAACTTATAACTCATTACTCATAACGAATAACGCATAACGCATAAGGCATAACGCATAACGCATAACGCATAACGCATAACGCATAACGCATAACGCATAACGCATAACGCATAACGCATAACGCATAACGCATAACGCATAACGCATAACGCATAACGCATAACTTATAACTCATTACTCATAACGAATAACGCATAACGCATAAAGCATAACGCATAACGCATAACTTATAACTCATTACTCATAACGAATAACGCATAACGCATAAGGCATAACGCATAACGCATAACGCATAACGCATAACGCATAAAGCATAACGCATAACACATAACGGATAAAGCATAATGCATAACGCATAACGCATAACGCATTACGCATATCTTATAACTCATAACTCATAAGGAGTAACGCATAACGCATAAAGCATAACGCATAACGCATAACGCATAACGCATAACGCATAACGCATAACGCATAACGCATAACGCATAACGCATAACGGATCACGCATAACGCATAACGCATAACGCACAACGCATAACGCATAACGCATAACGCATAAAGCATAACGCATAACGCATAACGGATAAAGCATAATGCATAACGCCTAACGCATAACGCATAACGCATAACGCAAACCTATAACGCACAACGCATAACGCATAACGCATAACGCATAACGCATAACGCATAACGCATAACGCATAAAGCATAAAGCATAACGCATAACGCATAACGCATAACGCATAACGGATCACGCATAACGCATAACGCATAACGCATAACGCATAACGCATAACGCATAACGCATAACGCATAAAGCATAACGCATTACGCATAACTTATAACTCATAACTCATAAGGAGTAACGCATAACGCATAAAGCATAACGCATAACGCATAACGCATAACGCATAACACATAACGCATAACGCATAACGCATAACGCATAACGCATAACGGATCACGCATAACGCATAACGCATAACGCACAACGCATAACGCATAACGCATAACGCATAAAGCATAACGCATAACGCATAACGGATAAAGCATAATGCATAACGCCTAACGCATAACGCATAACGCATAACGCAAACGTATAACGCACAACGCATAACGCATAACGCATAACGCATAACGCATAACGCATAACGCATAACGCATAAAGCATAACGCATAACGCATAACGCAAACGTATAACGCACAACGCATAACGCATAACGCATAACGCAAAACGCATAACGCATAACGCATAACGCATAACGCATAACGCATAACGCATAACGCATAAAGCATAACGCATAACGCATAACTTATAACTCATTACTCATAACGAATAACGCATAACGCATAACTTATAACTCATTACTCATAACTCATAACGCATAACGCATAAAGCATAACGCATAACGCATAACGGATAAAGCATAATGCATAACGCATAACGCATAACGCATTACGCATAACTTATAACCCATAACTCATAAGGAGTAACGCATAACGCATAAAGCATAACGCATGACGCATAACGCATAAAGCATAACGCATAACGCATAACGCATAACGCATAACGCATAACGCATAACGCATAACGCATAACGCATAACGCATAACGCATAACGCATAACGCATAACGCATAACGCATAACGCATACCGTATAACGCATAGCGCATAACGCATAACGCATAACGCATAACGCATAACGCATAACGCATAACGCATAACGCATAACGCATAACGCATGAAGCATAACGCATAACGCATAACGCATAACGCATAACGCATAACGCATAACGCATAACGCATAACGCATAATGCATAAAGCATAACGCATAACGCATAACTTATAACTCATTACTCATAACGAATAACGCATAACGCATAACGCATAACGCATAACGCATAATGCATAACGCATAACGCATAACGCATAACGCATAACGCATAACGCATAACGCATAACGCATAACGCATTACGCATATCGCATAACGCATAACGCATAACGCATAACGCATAACGCATAACGCATAACGCATAACGCATACCGTATAACGCATAGCGCATAACGCATAACGCATAACGCATAACGCATAACGCATAACGCATAACGCATAACGCATGAAGCATAACGCATAACGCATAACGCATAACGCATAACGCATAACGCATAACGCATAATGCATAAAGCATAACGCATAACGCATAACTTATAACTCATTACTCATAACTTATAACTCATTACTCATAACGAATAACGCATAACGCATAACGCATAACGCATAACGCATAACGCATAACGCATAACGCATAACGCATAACGCATAACGCATAACGCATAACGCATAACGCATTACGCATATCGCATAACGCATAACGCATAACGCATAACGCATAACGCATAACGCATAAAGCATAACGCATAACGCATATCGCAAACGTATAACGCACAACGCATAACGCATAACGCATAACGCAAAACGCATAACGCATAACGCATAACGCATAACGCATAACGCATAACGCATAACGCATAAAGCATAACGCATAACGCATAACGCATAACTTATAACTCATTACTCATAACGAATAACGCATAACGCATAACGCATAACGGATAACGCATATCGCATAACGCATAACGCATAATGCATAACGCATAACGCATAACGCATAACGCATAACGCATAACCCCTAACGCATAACGCATAACGTATAACTCATAACGCATAACGCATAACGTATAACGCATACCGTATAACGCATAACGCATAACGCAAACGTATAACGCACAACGCATAACGCATAACGAACAACGGATAACGCATAACGCATAACGCATAACGCATAACGAATACCGCAAAACGTATATCGCCTAACACATAACGGATCACGCATAACGCATAACGCATAACGTATAACGCATAACGCATAACGCATAACGCATAACACATAACGCATAACACATAATGCACAACGCATTACGAATACAGCAAAACGCATAACGCTTAACGCATAACGGATCACGCATAACGCATAACGCATAATGCATAACGCATAACGCATAACGCATAATGCATAACGCATAAAGCGTAACGCATAACGCATAACGCATAAAGCATAACACATAACGCATAACTCATAATGCACAACGCATAACGAATACAGCAAAACGCATAACGCTTAACGCATAACGCATAACGCATAACACATAATGCATAACGCATAACGCATAACGCATAACGCATAACGCATAACGTATAACGTATAACGCATACCGCATTACGCATAACTTATAACTCATAACTCATAAGGAGTAACGCATAACGCATATAGCATAACGCATAACGCATAACGCATAAAGCATAACGCATAACGCATAACGCATAAAGCATAACGCATAACGCATAACTTATAACTCATTACTCATAACGAATAACGCATAACGCATAACTTATAACTCATTACTCATAACGCATAACGCATAACGCATAAAGCATAACGAATAACGCATAACGCATAACGCATAACGCATAACGCATAACGCATAACGCATAACGCATAACGCATAACGCATAACGCATAACGCATAACGCATAACGCATAACGCATAACGCATAACGCATAACGCATAACGCATAACGCATAACGCATACCGTATAACGCATAGCGCATAACGCATAACGCATAACGCATAACGCATAACGCATAACGCATAACGCATAACGCATGAAGCATAACGCATAACGCATAACTTATAACTCATTACTCATAACGAATAACGCATAACGCATATGGCATAATGCATAACGCATAACGCATAACGCATAACGCATAACGCATAAAGCATAACGCATAACGCATAACGGATAAAGCATAATGCATAACGCATAACGCATAACGCATTACGCATAACTTATAACTCATAACTCATAACGAATAACGCATAACGCAAAATGCATAATGCATGTCGGATCACGCATAACGCAAAATGCATAATGCATGTCGGATCACGCATAACGCATAACGCATAACGCATAACGCATAACGCATAACGCATAACGCATAACGCATAAAGCATAACGCATAACGCATAACGCATAAAGCATAACGCATAACGCATAACGCATAACGCATAACGCATTACGCATAACGCATAACTTATAACTCATTACTCATAACGCATACCGCATAACGCATAACGCATAACGCATAACGCATAACGCATAACGCATAACGCATAAAGCATAACGCATAACGCATAACGGATAAAGCATAATGCATAACGCATAACGCATAACGCATTACGCATAACTTATAACTCATAACTCATAACGAATAACGCATAACGCAAAATGCATAACGCATGTCGGATCACGCATAACGCATAACGCATAAAGCATAAAGCATAAATCATAACGCATAACGCATAACATTAACGCATAACCCATAACTCATATCGCATAACGCATAAATCATAACCCATAACGCACAACGCATAACGCATAATGCACAACGCATAACGAATACCGCAAAACGCATAACTCATAACGCATAACGCATAACGCATAACGCATAAAGCATAACGCATAACGCATAACTCATAACGCATAACGCATAAAGCATAATGCATAACGCATAACGGATAAAGCATAATGCATAACGCATAACGCATAACGCATTACGCATAACTTATAACCCATAACTCATAAGGAGTAACGCATAACGCATAAAGCATAACGCATGACGCATAACGCATAAAGCATAACGCATAACGCATAACGCATAACGCATAACGCATAACGCATAACGCATAACGCATAACGCATAACGCATAACGCATAACGCATAACGCATAACGCATAACGCATACCGTATAACGCATAGCGCATAACGCATAACGCATAACGCATAACGCATAACGCATAACGCATAACGCATAACGGATAAAGCATAATGCATAACGCATAACGCATAACGCATTACGCATAACTTATAACCCATAACTCATAAGGAGTAACGCATAACGCATGAAGCATAACGCATAACGCATAACGCATAACGCATAACGCATAACGCATAACGCATAACGCATAACGCATAACGCATAAAGCATAACGCATAACGCATAACTTATAACTCATTACTCATAACGAATAACGCATAACGCATAACGCATAACGCATAACGCATAATGCATAACGCATAACGCATAACGCATAACGCATAACGCATAACGCATAACGCATAACGCATAACGCATAACGCATTACGCATATCGCATAACGCATAACGCATAACGCATAACGCATAACGCATAACGCATAACGCATAACGCATAACGCATACCGTATAACGCATAGCGCATAACGCATAACGCATAACGCATAACGCATAACGCATAACGCATAATGCATAAAGCATAACGCATAACGCATAACTTATAACTCATTACTCATAACTTATAACTCATTACTCATAACGAATAACGCATAACGCATAACGCATAACGCATAACGCATAATGCATAACGCATAACGCATAACGCATAACGCATAACGCATAACGCATAACGCATTACGCATATCGCATAACGCATAACGCATAACGCATAACTTATAACTCATTACTCATAACTTATAACTCATTACTCATAACGAATAACGCATAACGCATAACGCATAACGCATAACGCATAATGCATAACGCATAACGCATAACGCATAACGCATAACGCATAACGCATAACGCATTACGCATATCGCATAACGCATAACGCATAACGCATAACGCATAACGCATAACGCATAAAGCATAACGCATAACGCATAACGCAAACGTATAACGCACAACGCATAACGCATAACGCATAACGCAAAACGCATAACGCATAACGCATAACGCATAACGCATAACGCATAACGCATAACGCATAAAGCATAACGCATAACGCATAACTTATAACTCATTACTCATAACGAATAACGCATAACGCATAACGCATAACGGATAACGCATATCGCATAACGCATAACGCATAATGCATAACGCATAAAGCATAACGCATAACGCATAACGCATAACCCCTAACGCATAACGCATAACGTATAACTCATAACGCATAACGCATAACGTATAACGCATACCGTATAACGCATAACGCATAACGCAAACGTATAACGCACAACGCATAACGCATAACGAACAACGGATAACGCATAACGCATAACGCATAACGCACAACGAATACCGCAAAACGTATATCGCCTAACACATAACGGATCACGCATAATGCATAACGCATAACGCATAACGCATAACGCATAACGCATAACGCATAACACATAACGCATAACACATAATGCACAACGCATTACGAATACAGCAAAACGCATAACGCTTAACGCATAACGGATCACGCATAACGCATAACGCATAATGCATAACGCATAACGCATAACGCATAAAGCATAACGCATAAAGCGTAACGCATAACGCATAACGCATAAAGCATAACACATAACGCATAACTCATAATGCACAACGCATAACGAATACAGCAAAACGCATAACGCTTAACGCATAACGCATAACGCATAACACATAATGCATAACGCATAACGCATAACGCATAACGCATAACGCATAACGCATAACGTATAACGTATAACGCATACCGCATTACGCATAACTTATAACTCATAACTCATAAGGAGTAACGCATAACGCATAAAGCATAACGCATAACGCATAACGCATAACGCATAACGCATAAAGCATAACGCATAACGCATAACTTATAACTCATTACTCATAACGAATAACGCATAACGCATAACTTATAACTCATTACTCATAACGCATAACGCATAACGCATAAAGCATAACGAATAACGCATAACGCATAACGCATAACGCATAACGCATAACGCATAACGCATAACGCATAACGCATAACGCATAACGCATAACGCATAACGCATAACGCATAACGCATAACGCATAACGCATAACGCATAACGCATAACGCATAACGCATAACGCATAACGCATAACGCATACCGTATAACGCATAGCGCATAACGCATAACGCATAACGCATAACGCATAACGCATAACGCATAACGCATAACGCATGAAGCATAACGCATAACGCATAACTTATAACTCATTACTCATAACGAATAACGCATAACGCATAAGGCATAATGCATAACGCATAACGCATAACGCATAACGCATAACGCATAACGCATAAAGCATAACGCATAACGCATAACGGATAAAGCATAATGCATAACGCATAACGCATAACGCATTACGCATAACTTATAACTCATAACTCATAACGAATAACGCATAACGCAAAATGCATAATGCATGTCGGATCACGCATAACGCATAACGCATAACGCATAACGCATAACGCATAAAGCATAACGCATAACGCATAACGCATACCGTATAACGCATAGCGCATAACGCATAACGCATAACGCATAACGCATAACGCATAACGCATAACGCATAACGCATGAAGCATAACGCATAACGCATAACGCATAACGCATAACGCATAACGCATAACGCATAATGCATAAAGCATAACGCATAACGCATAACTTATAACTCATTACTCATAACTTATAACTCATTACTCATAACGAATAACGCATAACGCATAACGCATAACGCATAACGCATAACGCATAACGCATAACGCATAACGCATAACGCATAACGCATAACGCATAACGCATAACGCATAACGCATATCGCATAACGCATAACGCATAACGCATAACGCATAACGCATAACGCATAAAGCATAACGCATAACGCATAACGCAAACGTATAACGCACAACGCATAACGCATAACGCATAACGCAAAACGCATAACGCATAACGCATAACGCATAACGCATAACGCATAACGCATAACGCATAAAGCATAACGCATAACGCATAACGCATAACTTATAACTCATTACTCATAACGAATAACGCATAACGCATAACGCATAACGGATAACGCATATCGCATAACGCATAACGCATAATGCATAACGCATAAAGCATAACGCATAACGCATAACGCATAACCCCTAACGCATAACGCATAACGCATAACTCATAACGCATAACGCATAACGTATAACGCATACCGTATAACGCATAACGCATAACGCAAACGTATAACGCACAACGCATAACGCATAACGAACAACGGATAACGCATAACGCATAACGCATAACGCATAACGAATACCGCAAAACGTATATCGCCTAACACATAACGGATCACGCATAACGCATAACGCATAACGTATAACGCATAACGCATAACGCATAACGCATAACACATAACGCATAACACATAATGCACAACGCATTACGAATACAGCAAAACGCATAACGCTTAACGCATAACGGATCACGCATAACGCATAACGCATAATGCATAACGCATAACGCATAACGCATAATGCATAACGCATAAAGCGTAACGCATAACGCATAACGCATAAAGCATAACACATAACGCATAACTCATAATGCACAACGCATAACGAATACAGCAAAACGCATAACGCTTAACGCATAACGCATAACGCATAACACATAATGCATAACGCATAACGCATAACGCATAACGCATAACGCATAACGTATAACGTATAACGCATACCGCATTACGCATAACTTATAACTCATAACTCATAAGGAGTAACGCATAACGCATATAGCATAACGCATAACGCATAACGCATAACGCATAACGCATAACGCATAACGCATAAAGCATAACGCATAACGCATAACTTATAACTCATTACTCATAACGAATAACGCATAACGCATAACTTATAACTCATTACTCATAACGCATAACGCATAACGCATAAAGCATAACGAATAACGCATAACGCATAACGCATAACGCATAACGCATAACGCATAACGCATAACGCATAACGCATAACGCATAACGCATAACGCATAACGCATAACGCATAACGCATAACGCATAACGCATAACGCATAACGCATAACGCATAACGCATAACGCATAACGCATAACGCATACCGTATAACGCATAGCGCATAACGCATAACGCATAACGCATAACGCATAACGCATAACGCATAACGCATAACGCATGAAGCATAACGCATAACGCATAACTTATAACTCATTACTCATAACGAATAACGCATAACGCATATGGCATAATGCATAACGCATAACGCATAACGCATAACGCATAACGCATAAAGCATAACGCATAACGCATAACGGATAAAGCATAATGCATAACGCATAACGCATAACGCATTACGCATAACTTATAACTCATAACTCATAACGAATAACGCATAACGCAAAATGCATAATGCATGTCGGATCACGCATAACGCAAAATGCATAATGCATGTCGGATCACGCATAACGCATAACGCATAACGCATAACGCATAACGCATAACGCATAACGAATAACGCATAAAGCATAACGCATAACGCATAACGCATAAAGCATAACGCATAACGCATAACGCATAACGCATAACGCATTACGCATAACGCATAACTTATAACTCATTACTCATAACGAATAACGCATAACGCATAACGCATAACGCATAACGCATAACGCATAACGCATAACGCATAAAGCATAACGCATAACGCATAACGGATAAAGCATAATGCATAACGCATAACGCATAACGCATTACGCATAACTTATAACTCATAACTCATAACGAATAACGCATAACGCAAAATGCATAACGCATGTCGGATCACGCATAACGCATAACGCATAAAGCATAAAGCATAAATCATAACGCATAACGCATAACATTAACGCATAACCCATAACTCATATCGCATAACGCATAAATCATAACCCATAACGCACAACGCATAACGCATAATGCACAACGCATAACGAATACCGCAAAACGCATAACTCATAACGCATAACGCATAACGCATAACGCATAAAGCATAACGCATAACGCATAACTCATAACGCTAAACGCATAAAGCATAATGCATAACGCATAACGGATAAAGCATAATGCATAACGCATAACGCATAACGCATTACGCATAACTTATAACCCATAACTCATAAGGAGTAACGCATAACGCATAAAGCATAACGCATGACGCATAACGCATAAAGCATAACGCATAACGCATAACGCATAACGCATAACGCATAACGCATAACGCATAACGCATAACGCATAACGCATAACGCATAACGCATAACGCATAACGCATAACGCATACCGTATAACGCATAGCGCATAACGCATAACGCATAACGCATAACGCATAACGCATAACGCATAACGCATAACGGATAAAGCATAATGCATAACGCATAACGCATAACGCATTACGCATAACTTATAACCCATAACTCATAAGGAGTAACGCATAACGCATGAAGCATAACGCATAACGCATAACGCATAACGCATAACGCATAACGCATAACGCATAACGCATAACGCATAATGCATAAAGCATAACGCATAACGCATAACTTATAACTCATTACTCATAACGAATAACGCATAACGCATAACGCATAACGCATAACGCATAATGCATAACGCATAACGCATAACGCATAACGCATAACGCATAACGCATAACGCATAACGCATAACGCATAACGCATTACGCATATCGCATAACGCATAACGCATAACGCATAACGCATAACGCATAACGCATAACGCATAACGCATAACGCATACCGTATAACGCATAGCGCATAACGCATAACGCATAACGCATAACGCATAACGCATAACGCATAACGCATAACGCATAACGCATGAAGCATAACGCATAACGCATAACGCATAACGCATAACGCATAACGCATAACGCATAACGCATAATGCATAAAGCATAACGCATAACGCATAACTTATAACTCATTACTCATAACTTATAACTCATTACTCATAACGAATAACGCATAACGCATAACGCATAACGCATAACGCATAATGCATAACGCATAACGCATAACGCATAACGCATAACGCATAACGCATAACGCATTACGCATATCGCATAACGCATAACGCATAACGCATAACGCATAACGCATAACGCATAAAGCATAACGCATAACGCATAACGCAAACGTATAACGCACAACGCATAACGCATAACGCATAACGCAAAACGCATAACGCATAACGCATAACGCATAACGCATAACGCATAACGCATAACGCATAAAGCATAACGCATAACGCATAACTTATAACTCATTACTCATAACGAATAACGCATAACGCATAACGCATAACGGATAACGCATATCGCATAACGCATAACGCATAATGCATAACGCATAAAGCATAACGCATAACGCATAACGCATAACCCCTAACGCATAACGCATAACGTATAACTCATAACGCATAACGCATAACGTATAACGCATACCGTATAACGCATAACGCATAACGCAAACGTATAACGCACAACGCATAACGCATAACGAACAACGGATAACGCATAACGCATAACGCATAACGCATAACGAATACCGCAAAACGTATATCGCCTAACACATAACGGATCACGCATAACGCATAACGCATAACGTATAACGCATAACGCATAACGCATAACGCATAACACATAACGCATAACACATAATGCACAACGCATTACGAATACAGCAAAACGCATAACGCTTAACGCATAACGGATCACGCATAACGCATAACGCATAATGCATAACGCATAACGCATAACGCATAATGCATAACGCATAAAGCGTAACGCATAACGCACAACGCATAAAGCATAACGCATAACGCATAACGCATAATGCACAACGCATAACGAATACAGCAAAACGCATAACGCTTAACGCATAACGCATAACGCATAACACATAATGCATAACGCATAACGCATAACGCATAACGCATAACGCATAACGCATAACGTATAACGTATAACGCATACCGCATTACGCATAACTTATAACTCATAACTCATAAGGAGTAACGCATAACGCATAAAGCATAACGCATAACGCATAACGCATAAAGCATAACGCATAACGCATAACGCATAAAGCATAACGCATAACGCATAACTTATAACTCATTACTCATAACGAATAACGCATAACGCATAACTTATAACTCATTACTCATAACGCATAACGCATAACGCATAAAGCATAACGAATAACGCATAACGCATAACGCATAACGCATAACGCATAACGCATAACGCATAACGCATAACGCATAACGCATAACGCATAACGCATAACGCATAACGCATAACGCATAACGCATAACGCATAACGCATAACGCATAACGCATAACGCATAACGCATAACGCATAACGCATAACGCATAACGCATACCGTATAACGCATAGCGCATAACGCATAACGCATAACGCATAACGCATAACGCATAACGCATAACGCATGAAGCATAACGCATAACGCATAACTTATAACTCATTACTCATAACGAATAACGCATAACGCATAAGGCATAATGCATAACGCATAACGCATAACGCATAACGCATAACGCATAACGCATAAAGCATAACGCATAACGCATAACGGATAAAGCATAATGCATAACGCATAACGCATAACGCATTACGCATAACTTATAACTCATAACTCATAACGAATAACGCATAACGCAAAATGCATAATGCATGTCGGATCACGCATAACGCAAAATGCATAATGCATGTCGGATCACGCATAACGCATAACGCATAACGCATAACGCATAACGCATAACGCATAACGAATAACGCATAAAGCATAACGCATAACGCATAACGCATAACGCATAACGCATAACGCATAACGCATAACGCATTACGCATAACGCATAACTTATAACTCATTACTCATAACGAATAACGCATAACGCATAACGCATAACGCATAACGCATAACGCATAACGCATAACGCATAAAGCATAACGCATAACGCATAACGGATAAAGCATAATGCATAACGCATAACGCATAACGCATTACGCATAACTTATAACTCATAACTCATAACGAATAACGCATAACGCAAAATGCATAACGCATGTCGGATCACGCATAACGCATAACGCATAAAGCATAAAGCATAAATCATAACGCATAACGCATAACATTAACGCATAACCCATAACTCATATCGCATAACGCATAAATCATAACCCATAACGCACAACGCATAACGCATAATGCACAACGCATAACGAATACCGCAAAACGCATAACTCATAACGCATAACGCATAACGCATAACGCATAAAGCATAAAGCATAAATCATAACGCATAACGAATACCGCAAAACGTATATCGCCTAACACATAACGGATCACGCATAACGCATAACGCATAACGTATAACGCATAACGCATAACGCATAACGCATAACGCACAACGCATAACGCATAACGCATAACGTATAACTCATAACGCATAACGCATAAAGCATAACGCATAACGCATAACGCATAACGCATAACGCATAACGCATAACGCATAACGCATAAAGCATAACGCATTACGCATAACTTATAACTCATAACTCATAAGGAGTAACGCATAACGCATAAAGCATAACGCATAACGCATAACGCATAACGCATAACGTATAACGCATAACGCATAACGCATAACGCATAACGCATAACGCATAACGCATAACGGATCACGCATAACGCATAACGCATAACGCATAACGCATAACGCATAACGCATAACGCATAAAGCATAACGCATAACGCATAACTTATAACTCATAACTCATAAGGAGTAACGCATAACGCATAAAGCATAACGCATAACGCATAACGCATAAGGCATAACGCATAACGCATAACGCATAACGCATAACGCATAACGCATAAAGCATAACGCATAACGCATAACGGATAAAGCATAATGCATAACGCATAACGCATAACGCATTACGCATAACTTATAACTCATAACTCATAACGAATAACGCATAACGCAATATGCATAATGCATGTCGGAACACGCATAACGCGTAACGCATAACGCATAAAGCATAACGCATAACGCATAACGCATAACGCATAACGGATCACGCATAACGCATAACGCATAACGCATAACGCATAACGCATAACGCATAACGCATAACGCATAACGCATAACGCTTAAAGCATAACGCATTACGCATAACTTATAACTCATAACTCATAAGGAGTAACGCATAACGCATAAAGCATAACGCATAACGCATAACGCATAACGCATAACGCATAACGCATAACGCATAACGCATAACGCATAACGCATAACGGATCACGCATAACGCATAACGCATAACGCATAACGCATAACGCATAACGCATAACGCATAACGCATAACGCATAAAGCATAACGCACAACGCATAACGCATAACGCATAACGCAAAACGCATAACGCATAACGCATAACGCATAACGCATAACGCATAACGCATAACGCATAACGCATAACGCATTACGCATAACCTATAACTTATAACTCATTACTCATAACGAATAACGCATAACGCATAACGCATAACGCATAACGCATAACGCATAATGCATAACGCATAACGCATAAAGCATAACGCATAACGCATAACGAATAAAGCATAATGCATAACGCATAACGCATAACGCATTACGCATAACTTAAAACTAATAACTCATAACGAATAACGCATAACGCAAAATGCATAACGCATGTCGGATCACGCATAACGCATAACGCATAAAGCATAAATCATAACGCATAACGCATAACGTTAACGCATAACCCATAACGCATAAGGCTTGATGCATGACGCATATCGCATATCGCATAAGGCTTGATGCATGACGCATATCGCATAACGCATAACGCATAACGCATAACGCATAACGCATAACGCATAACGCATAACGCATAACACATAACGCATAACGCATAATGCATAACGCATAAAGCATAACGCATAACGCATAACGCATAACGCATAACGCATAACGCATAACGCATAACGCATAACGCATAAAGCATAACGCATAACGCATAACTTATAACTCATTACTCATAACGAATAACGCATAACGCATAGCGCATAACGGATAACGCATATCGCATAACGCATAACGCATAATGCATAACGCATAAAGCATAACGCATAACGCATAACGCATTACCCCTAACGCATAACGCATAACGCATAACGTTAACGCATAACCCATAACGCATAAGGCTTGATGCATGACGCATATCGCATATCGCATAAGGCTTGATGCATGACGCATAACGAATAACGCATAACGCATAACGCATAACGCATAACGCATAACGCATAACGCATAACGCATAACGCATAACGCATAACGCATACCGTATAACGCATAGCGCATAACGCATAACGCATAACGCATAACGCATAACGCATAACGCATAACGCATAACGCATAACGCATGAAGCATAACGCATAACGCATAACTTATAACTCATTACTCATAACGAATAACGCATAACGCATAAGGCATAACGCATAACGCATAACGCATAACGCATAAAGCATAACGCATAACGCATAACGGATAAAGCATAATGCATAACGCATAACGCATAACGCATTACGCATAACTTATAACTCATAACTCATAACGAATAACGCATAACGCAAAATGCATAATGCATGTCGGATCACGCATAACGCAAAATGCATAATGCATGTCGGATCACGCATAACGCATAACGCATAACGCATAACGCATAACTTATAACTCATTACTCATAACGAATAACGCATAACGCATAACGCATAACGCATAACGCATTACGCATAACGCATAACGCATAACGCATAAAGCATAACGCATAACGCATAACGCATAACGCATTACGCATAACGCATAACTTATAACTCATTACTCATAACGAATAACGCATAACGCATAACGCATAACGCATAACGCATAACGCATAACGCATAACGCATAACGCATAAAGCATAATGCATAACGCATAACGCATAACGCATTACGCATAACTTATAACTCATAACTCATAACGAATAACGCATAACGCATAACGCATAACGCATAACACATAACGCATAACGCATAACGCATAACGCATGAAGCATAACGCATAACGCATAACTTATAACTCATTACTCATAACGAATAACGCATAACGCATAAGGCATAACGCATAACGCATAACGCATAACGCATAACGCATAACGCATAACGCATAACGCATAACGCATAACGCATAACGCATAACGCATAACTTATAACTCATTACTCATAACGAATAACGCATAACGCATAAAGAATAACGCATAACGCATAACTTATAACTCATTACTCATAACGAATAACGCATAACGCATAAGGCATAACGCATAACGCATAACGCATAACGCATAACGCATAAAGCATAACGCATAACACATAACGGATAAAGCATAATGCATAACGCATAACGCATAACGCATTACGCATAACTTATAACTCATAACTCATAAGGAGTAACGCATAACGCATAAAGCATAACGCATAACGCATAACGCATAACGCATAACACATAACGCATAACGCATAACGCATAACGCATAACGCATAACGGATCACGCATAACGCATAACGCATAACGCACAACGCATAACGCATAACGCATAACGCATAAAGCATAACGCATAACGCATAACGGATAAAGCATAATGCATAACGCCTAACGCATAACGCATAACGCATAACGCAAACGTATAACGCACAACGCATAACGCATAACGCATAACGCATAAGGCATAACGCATAACGCATAACGCATAACGCATAAAGCATAAAGCATAACGCATAACGCATAACGCATAACGCATAACGGATCACGCATAACGCATAACGCATAACGCATAACGCATAACGCATAACGCATAACGCATAACGCATAACGCATAAAGCATAACGCATTACGCATAACTTATAACTCATAACTCATAAGGAGTAACGCATAACGCATAAAGCATAACGCATAACGCATAACGCATAACGCATAACACATAACGCATAACGCATAACGCATAACGCATAACGCATAACGGATCACGCATAACGCATAACGCATAACGCACAACGCATAACGCATAACGCATAACGCATAAAGCATAACGCATAACGCATAACGGATAAAGCATAATGCATAACGCCTAACGCATAACGCATAACGCATAAAGCATAACGCATAACGCATAACGCATAACGCATAACACATAACGCATAACGCATAACGCATAACGCATAACGCATAACGGATCACGCATAACGCATAACGCATAACGCACAACGCATAACGCATAACGCATAACGCATAAAGCATAACGCATAACGCATAACGGATAAAGCATAATGCATAACGCCTAACGCATAACGCATAACGCATAACGCAAACGTATAACGCACAACGCATAACGCATAACGCATAACGCATAAGGCATAACGCATAACGCATAACGCATAACGCATAAAGCATAAAGCATAACGCATAACGCATAACGCATAACGCATAACGGATCACGCATAACGCATAACGCATAACGCATAACGCATAACGCATAACGCATAACGCATAACGCATAACGCATAAAGCATAACGCATTACGCATAACTTATAACTCATAACTCATAAGGAGTAACGCATAACGCATAAAGCATAACGCATAACGCATAACGCATAACGCATAACACATAACGCATAACGCATAACGCATAACGCATAACGCATAACGGATCACGCATAACGCATAACGCATAACGCACAACGCATAACGCATAACGCATAACGCATAAAGCATAACGCATAACGCATAACGGATAAAGCATAATGCATAACGCCTAACGCATAACGCATAACGCATAACACAAACGTATAACGCACAACGCATAACGCATAACGCATAACGCATAACGCATAACGCATAACGCATAACGCATAAAGCATAACGCATAACGCATAACGCAAACGTATAACGCACAACGCATAACGCATAACGCATAACGCAAAACGCATAACGCATAACGCATAACGCATAACGCATAACGCATAACGCATAAAGCATAACGCATAACGCATAACTTATAACTCATTACTCATAACGAATAACGCATAACGCATAACTTATAACTCATTACTCATAACTCATAACGCATAACGCATAAAGCATAACGCATAACGCATAACGGATAAAGCATAATGCATAACGCATAACGCATAACGCATTACGCATAACTTATAACCCATAACTCATAAGGAGTAACGCATAACGCATAAAGCATAACGCATGACGCATAACGCATAAAGCATAACGCATAACGCATAACGCATAACGCATAACGCATAACGCATAACGCATAACGCATAACGCATAACGCATAACGCATAACGCATAACGCATAACGCATAACGCATAACGCATACCGTATAACGCAAAGCGCATAACGCATAACGCATAACGCATAACGCATAACGCATAACGCATAACGCATAACGCATAACGCATGAAGCATAACGCATAACGCATAACGCATAACGCATAACGCATAACGCATAACGCATAACGCATAACGCATAATGCATAAAGCATAACGCATAACGCATAACTTATAACTCATTACTCATAACGAATAACGCATAACGCATAACGCATAACGCATAACGCATAATGCATAACGCATAACGCATACCGTATAACGCATAGCGCATAACGCATAACGCATAACGCATAACGCATAACGCATAACGCATAACGCATAACGCATAACGCATGAAGCATAACGCATAACGCATAACGCATAACGCATAACGCATAACGCATAACGCATAACGCATAATGCATAAAGCATAACGCATAACGCATAACTTATAACTCATTACTCATAACTTATAACTCATTACTCATAACGAATAACGCATAACGCATAACGCATAACGCATAACGCATAACGCATAACGCATAACGCATAACGCATAACGCATAACGCATAACGCATAACGCATTACGCATATCGCATAACGCATAACGCATAACGCATAACGCATAACGCATAACGCATAAAGCATAACGCATAACGCATAACGCAAACGTATAACGCACAACGCATAACGCATAACGCATAACGCAAAACGCATAACGCATAACGCATAACGCATAACGCATAACGCATAACGCATAACGCATAACGCATAAAGCATAACGCATAACGCATAACTTATAACTCATTACTCATAACGAATAACGCATAACGCATAACGCATAACGGATAACGCATATCGCATAACGCATAACGCATAATGCATAACGCATAAAGCATAACGCATAACGCATAACGCATAACCCCTAACGCATAACGCATAACGTATAACTCATAACGCATAACGCATAACGTATAACGCATACCGTATAACGCATAACGCATAACGCAAACGTATAACGCACAACGCATAACGCATAACGAACAACGGATAACGCATAACGCATAACGCATAACGCATAACGCATAACGAATACCGCAAAACGTATATCGCCTAACACATAACGGATCACGCATAACGCATAACGCATAACGTATAACGCATAACGCATAACGCATAACGCATAACGCATAACACATAACGCATAACACATAATGCACAACGCATTACGAATACAGCAAAACGCATAACGCTTAACGCATAACGGATCACGCATAACGCATAACGCATAATGCATAACGCATAACGCATAACGCATAATGCATAACGCATAAAGCGTAACGCATAACGCATAACGCATAAAGCATAACACATAACGCATAACTCATAATGCACAACGCATAACGAATACAGCAAAACGCATAACGCATAACGCATAACGCATAACGCATAACACATAATGCATAACGCATAACGCATAACGCATAACGCATAACGCATAACGCATAACGTATAACGTATAACGCATACCGCATTACGCATAACTTATAACTCATAACTCATAAGGAGTAACGCATAACGCATAAAGCATAACGCATAACGCATAACGCATAAAGCATAACGCATAACGCATAACGCATAAAGCATAACGCATAACGCATAACTTATAACTCATTACTCATAACGAATAACGCATAACGCATAACTTATAACTCATTACTCATAACGCATAACGCATAACGCATAAAGCATAACGAATAACGCATAACGCATAACGCATAACGCATAACGCATAACGCATAACGCATAACGCATAACGCATAACGCATAACGCATAACGCATGAAGCATAACGCATAACGCATAACTTATAACGCATGAAGCATAACGCATAACGCATAACTTATAACTCATTACTCATAACGAATAACGCATAACGCATAAGGCATAATGCATAACGCATAACGCATAACGCATAACGCATAACGCATAAAGCATAACGCATAACGCATAACGGATAAAGCATAATGCATAACGCATAACGCATAACGCATTACGCATAACTTATAACTCATAACTCATAACGAATAACGCATAACGCAAAATGCATAATGCATGTCGGATCACGCATAACGCAAAATGCATAATGCATGTCGGATCACGCATAACGCATAACGCATAACGCATAACGCATAACGCCTAACGCATAACGCATAACGCATAACGAATAACGCATAAAGCATAACGCATAACGCATAACGCATAAAGCATAACGCATAACGCATAACGCATAACGCATAACGCATTACGCATAACGCATAACTTATAACTCATTACTCATAACGAATAACGCATAACGCATAACGCATAACGCATAACGCATAACGCATAACGCATAACGCATAAAGCATAACGCATAACGCATAACGGATAAAGCATAATGCATAACGCATAACGCATAACGCATTACGCATAACTCATATCGCATAACGCATAAATCATAACCCATAACGCACAACGCATAACGCATAATGCACAACGCATAACGAATACCGCAAAACGCATAACTCATAACGCATAACCCATAACTCATATCGCATAACGCATAAATCATAACCCATAACGCACAACGCATAACGCATAATGCACAACGCATAACGAATACCGCAAAACGCATAACTCATAACGCATAACGTATAACGCATAACGCATAACGCATAACGCATAACGCACAACGCATAACGCATAACGCATAACGTATAACTCATAACGCATAACGCATAAAGCATAACGCATAACGCATAACGCATAACGCATAACGCATAACGCATAACGCATAACGCATAACGCATAAAGCATAACGCATTACGCATAACTTATAACTCATAACTCATAAGGAGTAACGCATAACGCATAAAGCATAACGCATAACGCATAACGCATAACGCATAACGTATAACGCATAACGCATAACGCATAACGCATAACGCATAACGCATAACGCATAACGCATAACGGATCACGCATAACGCATAACGCATAACGCATAACGCATAACGCATAACGCATAACGCATAAAGCATAACGCATAACGCATAACTTATAACTCATAACTCATAAGGAGTAACGCATAACGCATAAAGCATAACGCATAACGCATAACGCATAAGGCATAACGCATAACGCATAACGCATAACGCATAACGCATAACGCATAAAGCATAACGCATAACGCATAACGGATAAAGCATAATGCATAACGCATAACGCATAACGCATTACGCATAACTTATAACTCATAACTCATAACGAATAACGCATAACGCAATATGCATAATGCATGTCGGAACACGCATAACGCGTAACGCATAACGCATAAAGCATAACGCATAACGCATAACGCATAACGCATAACGGATCACGCATAACGCATAACGCATAACGCATAACGCATAACGCATAACGCATAACGCATAACGCATAACGCATAACGCATAAAGCATAACGCATTACGCATAACTTATAACTCATAACTCATAAGGAGTAACGCATAACGCATAAAGCATAACGCATAACGCATAACGCATAACGCATAACGCATAACGCATAACGCATAACGCATAACGCATAACGCATAACGCATAACGGATCACGCATAACGCAT
The DNA here is from genome assembly GCA_916610235.2 of Lasioglossum morio. Classification (NCBI taxonomy): domain Eukaryota; kingdom Metazoa; phylum Arthropoda; class Insecta; order Hymenoptera; family Halictidae; genus Lasioglossum; species Lasioglossum morio. Next base: position 3,414,273 of record CAKAJA020000423.1, read on the forward strand.
AACGCATAACGCATAACGCATAACGCATAACGCATAACGCATAACGCATAACGCATAAAGCATAACGCACAACGCATAACGCATAACGCATAACGCAAAACGCATAACGCATAACGCATAACGCATAACGCATAACGCATAACGCATAACGCATAACGCATTACGCATAACCTATAACTTATAACTCATTACTCATAACGAATAACGCATAACGCATAACGCATAACGCATAACGCATAACGCATAATGCATAACGCATAACGCATAAAGCATAACGCATAACGCATAACGAATAAAGCATAATGCATAACGCATAACGCATAACGCATTACGCATAACTTATAACTAATAACTCATAACGAATAACGCATAACGCAAAATGCATAACGCATGTCGGATCACGCATAACGCATAACGCATAAAGCATAAATCATAACGCATAACGCATAACGTTAACGCATAACCCATAACGCATAAGGCTTGATGCATGACGCATATCGCATATCGCATAAGGCTTGATGCATGACGCATATCGCATAACGCATAACGCATAACGCATAACGCATAACGCATAACGCATAACGCATAACGCATAACGCATAACACATAACGCATAACGCATAACGCATAACGCATAACGCATAACGCATAACGCATAACGCATAACGCATAACGCATAACGGATCACGCATAACGCATAACGCATAACGCATAACGCATAACGCATAACGCATAACGCATAACGCATAACGCATAAAGCATAACGCACAACGCATAACGCATAACGCATAACGCAAAACGCATAACGCATAACGCATAACGCATAACGCATAACGCATAACGCATAACGCATAACGCATTACGCATAACCTATAACTTATAACTCATTACTCATAACGAATAACGCATAACGCATAACGCATAACGCATAACGCATAACGCATAATGCATAACGCATAACGCATAAAGCATAACGCATAACGCATAACGAATAAAGCATAATGCATAACGCATAACGCATAACGCATTACGCATAACTTATAACTAATAACTCATAACGAATAACGCATAACGCAAAATGCATAACGCATGTCGGATCACGCATAACGCATAACGCATAAAGCATATATCATAACGCATAACGCATAACGTTAACGCATAACCCATAACGCATAAGGCTTGATGCATGACGCATATCGCATATCGCATAAGGCTTGATGCATGACGCATATCGCATAACGCATAACGCATAACGCATAACGCATAACGCATAACGCATAACGCATAACGCATAACACATAACGCATAACGCATAATGCATAACGCATAAAGCATAACGCATAACGCATAACGCATAACGCATAACGCATAACGCATAACGCATAACGCATAACGCATAAAGCATAACGCATAACGCATAACTTATAACTCATTACTCATAACGAATAACGCATAACGCATAACGCATAACGGATAACGCATATCGCATAACGCATAACGCATAATGCATAACGCATAAAGCATAACGCATAACGCATAACGCATTACCCCTAACGCATAACGCATAACGTATAACTCATAACGCATAACGCATAACGCATAACGCATAACGCCTAACGCATAACGCATAACCCCTAACGCATAACGCATAACGCATAACGCATAACGTGTAACTAATAACGCACAACGCATAAAGCATAACGCATAACGCATAACGCATATCGCATAACGCATACGCATAACGTATAACGCATAACGCATACCGTATAACGCATAACGCATAACGCAAACGTATAACGCACAACGCATAACGCATAACGAACAACGGATAACGCATAACGCATAACGCATAACGCATAACGAATACCGCAAAACGTATATCGCCTAACATATAACGGATCACGCATAACGCATAACGCATAACGTATAACGCATAACGCATCACGCATAACACATAACGCATAACACATAATGCACAACGCATTACGAATACAGCAAAACGCATAACGCTTAACGCATAACGGATCACGCATAACGCATAACGCATAATGCATAACGCATAACGCATAACGCATAACGCATAATGCATAACGCATAACGCTTAACGCATAACGGATCACGCATAACGCATAACGCATAATGCATAATGCATAACGCATAGCGCATAACGCATAACGCATAACGCATAACGCATAACGCATAACGCATAACGCATAACGTATAACGTATAACGCATACCGCATTACGCATAACTTATAACTCATAACTCATAAGGAGTAACGCATAACGCATAAAGCATAACGCATAACGCATAACGCATAACGCATAAAGCATAACGCATAACGCATAACTTATAACTCATTACTCATAACGAATAATGCATAACGCATAACTTATAACTCATTACTCATAACGCATAACGCATAACGCATAAAGCATAACGCATAACGCATAACGGATAAAGCATAATGCATAACGCATAACGCATAACGCATTACGCATAACTTATAACTCATAACGCATACCGTATAACGCATAGCGCATAACGCATTACGCATAACGCATAACGCATAACGCATAACGCATAACGCATAACGCATAACGCATAACGCATAACGCATAACGCATAACGCATAACGCATAACGCATAACGCATAACGCATAACGCATAAAGCATAACGCATAACGCATAACGCATAACGCAAACGTATAACGCACAACGCATAACGCATAACGCATAACGCATAACGCCTAACGCATAACGCATAACGCATAACGCATAACGCATAACGCATAACGCATAACGTGTAACTAATAACGCACAACGCATAACGCATAACGGACAACGGATAACGCATAACGCATAACGCATAACGCATAACGAATACCGCAAAACGTATATCGCCTAACACATAACGGATCACGCATAACGCATAACGCATAACGTATAACGCATAACGCATAACGCATAACACATAACGCAAACGTATAACGCACAACGCATAACGCATAACGAACAACGGATAACGCATAACGCATAACGCATAACGCATAACGAATACCGCAAAACGTATATCGCCTAACATATAACGGATCACGCATAACGCATAACGCATAACGTATAACGCATAACGCATAACGCATAACACATAACGCATAACACATAATGCACAACGCATTACGAATACAGCAAAACGCATAACGCTTAACGCATAACGGATCACGCATAACGCATAACGCATAATGCATAACGCATAACGCATAACGCATAATGCATAACGCATAACGCATAACGCATAACGCATAACGCATTACGAATACAGCAAAACGCATAACGCTTAACGCATAACGGATCACGCATAACGCATAACGCATAATGCATAACGCATAACGCATAACGCATAATGCATAACGCATAAAGCGTAACGCATAACGCATAACGCATAAAGCATAACACATAACGCATAACTCATAATGCACAACGCATAACGAATACAGCAAAACGCATAACGCTTAACGCATAACGCATAACGCATAACACATAATGCATAACGCATAACGCATAACGCATAACGCATAACGCATAACGCATAACGTATAACGTATAACGCATACCGCATTACGCATAACTTATAACTCATAACTCATAAGGAGTAACGCATAACGCATAAAGCATAACGCATAACGCATAACGCATAAAGCATAACGCATAACGCATAACGCATAACGCATAACGCATAACGCATAACTTATAACTCATTACTCATAACGAATAACGCATAACGCATAACTTATAACTCATTACTCATAACGCATAACGCATAACGCATAAAGCATAACGAATAACGCATAACGCATAACGCATAACGCATAACGCATAACGCATAACGCATAACGCATAACGCATAACGCATAACTCATAACGCATAACGCATAACGCATAACGCATAACGCATAACGCATAACGCATAACGCATAACGCATAACGCATAACGCATAACGCATACCGTATAACGCATAGCGCATAACGCATAACGCATAACGCATAACGCATAACGCATAACGCATAACGCATAACGCATGAAGCATAACGCATAACGCATAACTTATAACTCATTACTCATAACGAATAACGCATAACGCATAAGGCATAATGCATAACGCATAACGCATAACGCATAACGCATAACGCATAAAGCATAACGCATAACGCATAACGGATAAAGCATAATGCATAACGCATAACGCATAACGCATTACGCATAACTTATAACTCATAACTCATAACGAATAACGCATAACGCAAAATGCATAATGCATGTCGGATCACGCATAACGCAAAATGCATAATGCATGTCGGATCACGCATAACGCATAACGCATAACGCATAACGCATAACGCATAACGCATAACGAATAACGCATAAAGCATAAATCATAACGCATAACGCATAACATTAACGCATAACCCATAACTCATATCGCATAACGCATAAATCATAACCCATAACGCACAACGCATAACGCATAATGCACAACGCATAACGAATACCGCAAAACGCATAACTCATAACGCATAACGCATAACGCATAAAGCATAAAGCATAAATCATAACGCATAACGAATACCGCAAAACGTATATCGCCTAACACATAACGGATCACGCATAACGCATAACGCATAACGTATAACGCATAACGCATAACGCATAACGCATAACGCACAACGCATAACGCATAACGCATAACGTATAACTCATAACGCATAACGCATAAAGCATAACGCATAACGCATAACGCATAACGCATAACGCATAACGCATAACGCATAACGCATAACGCATAACGCATAACGGATCACGCATAACGCATAACGCATAACGCATAACGCATAACGCATAACGCATAACGCATAAAGCATAACGCATAACGCATAACTTATAACTCATAACTCATAAGGAGTAACGCATAACGCATAAAGCATAACGCATAACGCATAACGCATAAGGCATAACGCATAACGCATAACGCATAACGCATAACGCATAACGCATAACGCATTACGCATAACCTATAACTTATAACTCATTACTCATAACGAATAACGCATAACGCATAACGCATAACGCATAACGCATAACGCATAATGCATAACGCATAACGCATAAAGCATAACGCATAACGCATAACGAATAAAGCATAATGCATAACGCATAACGCATAACGCATTACGCATAACTTATAACTAATAACTCATAACGAATAACGCATAACGCAAAATGCATAACGCATGTCGGATCACGCATAACGCATAACGCATAAAGCATAAATCATAACGCATAACGCATAACGTTAACGCATAACCCATAACGCATAAGGCTTGATGCATGACGCATATCGCATATCGCATAAGGCTTGATGCATGACGCATATCGCATAACGCATAACGCATAACGCATAACGCATAACGCATAACGCATAACGCATAACGCATAACGCATAACACATAACGCATAACGCATAATGCATAACGCATAAAGCATAACGCATAACGCATAACGCATAACGCATAAAGCATAAATCATAACGCATAACGCATAACGTTAACGCATAACCCATAACGCATAAGGCTTGATGCATGACGCATATCGCATATCGCATAAGGCTTGATGCATGACGCATATCGCATAACGCATAACGCATAACGCATAACGCATAACGCATAACGCCTAACGCATAACGCATAACCCCTAACGCATAACGCATAACGCATAACGCATAACGTGTAACTAATAACGCACAACGCATAAAGCATAACGCATAACGCATAACGCATATCGCATAACGCATACGCATAACGTATAACGCATAACGCATACCGTATAACGCATAACGCATAACGCAAACGTATAACGCACAACGCATAACGCATAACGAACAACGGATAACGCATAACGCATAACGCATAACGCATAACGAATACCGCAAAACGTATATCGCCTAACATATAACGGATCACGCATAACGCATAACGCATAACGTATAACGCATAACGCATCACGCATAACACATAACGCATAACACATAATGCACAACGCATTACGAATACAGCAAAACGCATAACGCTTAACGCATAACGGATCACGCATAACGCATAACGCATAATGCATAACGCATAACGCATAACGCATAAGGCATAATGCATAACGCATAAAGCGTAACGCATAACGCATAACGCATAAAGCATAACACATAACGCATAACTCATAATGCACACCGCATAACGAATACAGCAAAACGCATAACGCTTAACGCATAACGCATAACGCATAACGCATAATGCATAACGCATAGCGCATAACGCATAACGCATAACGCATAACGCATAACGCATAACGCATAACGCATAACGCATAACGTATAACGTATAACGCATACCGCATTACGCATAACTTATAACTCATAACTCATAAGGAGTAACGCATAACGCATAAAGCATAACGCATAACGCATAACGCATAACGCATAAAGCATAACGCATAACGCATAACTTATAACTCATTACTCATAACGAATAATGCATAACGCATAACTTATAACTCATTACTCATAACGCATAACGCATAACGCATAAAGCATAACGCATAACGCATAACGGATAAAGCATAATGCATAACGCATAACGCATAACGCATTACGCATAACTTATAACTCATAACGCATACCGTATAACGCATAGCGCATAACGCATTACGCATAACGCATAACGCATAACGCATAACGCATAACGCATAACGCATAACGCATAACGCATAACGCATAACGCATAACGCATAACGCATAACGCATAACGCATAACGCATAACGCATAACGCATAACGCATAACGCATAACGCATAAAGCATAACGCATAACGCATAACGCATAACGCAAACGTATAACGCACAACGCATAACGCATAACGCATAACGCCTAACGCATAACGCATAACGCATAACGCATAACGCATAACGCATAACGCATAACGTGTAACTAATAACGCACAACGCATAACGCATAACGGACAACGGATAACGCATAACGCATAACGCATAACGCATAACGAATACCGCAAAACGTATATCGCCTAACACATAACGGATCACGCATAACGCATAACGCATAACGTATAACGCATAACGCATAACGCATAACACATAACGCAAACGTATAACGCACAACGCATAACGCATAACGAACAACGGATAACGCATAACGCATAACGCATAACGCATAACGAATACCGCAAAACGTATATCGCCTAACATATAACGGATCACGCATAACGCATAACGCATAACGTATAACGCATAACGCATAACGCATAACACATAACGCATAACACATAATGCACAACGCATTACGAATACAGCAAAACGCATAACGCTTAACGCATAACGGATCACGCATAACGCATAACGCATAATGCATAACGCATAACGCATAACGCATAATGCATAACGCATAAAGCGTAACGCATAACGCATAACGCATAAAGCATAACACATAACGCATAACTCATAATGCACACCGCATAACGAATACAGCAAAACGCATAACGCTTAACGCATAACGCATAACGCATAACGCATAATGCATAACGCATAGCGCATAACGCATAACGCATAACGCATAACGCATAACGCATAACGCACAACGCATAACGCACACCGTATAACGCATAACGCATAACGCATAACGCAAACGTATAACGCACATCGCATAACGCATAACGAACAACGGATAACGCATAACGCATAACGCATAACGCATAACGAATACCGCAAAACGTATATCGCCTAACATATAACGGACACGCATAACGCATAACGCATAACGTATAACGCATAACGCATAACGCATAACACATAACGCATAACACATAATGCACAACGCATTACGAATACAGCAAAACGCATAACGCTTGACGCATAACGGATCACGCATAACGCATAACGCATAATGCATAACGCATAACGCATAACGCATAATGCATAACGCATAAAGCGTAACGCATAACGCATAACGCATAAAGCATAACACATAACGCATAACTCATAATTCACACCGCATAACGAATACAGCAAAACGCATAACGCTTAACGCATAACGCATAACGCATAACGCATAACGCATAACGCATAACGCATAGCGCATAACGCATAACGCATAACGCATAACGCATAACGCATAACGCATAACGCATAACGCATAACGCATAACGCATAACTTATAACTCATTACTCATAACGCATACCGTATAACGCATAGCGCATAACGCATAACGCATAACGCATAACGCATAACGCATAACGCATAACGCATAACGCATAACGCATAACGCATAACGCATAACGCATAACGCATAACGCATAACGCTAACGCATAACGCATAACGCATAACGCATAACGCATAAAGCATAACGCATAACGCATAACGCAAACGTATAACGCACAACGCATAACGCATAACGCAAAACGCATAACGCATAACGCATAACCCATAACCCTTAACGCATAACGCATAACGCATAACGAATACCGCAAAACGTATATCGCCTAACATATAACGGATCACGCATAACGCATAACGCATAACGTATAACGCATAACGCATAACGCATAACACATAACGCATAACACATAATGCACAACGCATTACGAATACAGCAAAACGCATAACGCTTAACGCATAACGGATCACGCATAACGCATAACGCATAACGCATAATGCATAACGCATAACGCATAACGCATAATGCATAACGCATAAAGCGTAACGCATAACGCATAACGCATAAAGCATAACACATAACGCATAACTCATAATGCACACCGCATAACGAATACAGCAAAACGCATAACGCTTAACGCATAACGCATAACGCATAACGCATAATGCATAACGCATAACGCATAACGCATAACGCATAACGCATAACGCATAACGCATAACGCATAACGCATAACGCATAACTTATAACTCATTACTCATAACGCATACCGTATAACGCATAGCGTATAACGCATAGCGCATAACGCATAACGCATAACGCATAACGCATAACGCATAACGCATAACGCATAACGCATAACGCATAACGCATAACGCATAACGCATAACGCATAACGCATAACGCATAACGCATATCGCATAAAGCATAACGTGTAACTAATAACGCACAACGCATAACGCATAACGGACAACGGATAACGCATAACGCATAACGCATAACGCATAACGCATAACGAATACCGCAAAACGTATATCGCCTAACACATAACGGATCACGCATAACGCATAACGCATAACGTATAACGCATAACGCATAACGCATAACACATAACGCATAACGCATAATGCACAACGCATTACGAATACAGCAAAACGCATAACGCTTAACGCATAACGGATCACGCATAACGCATAACGCATAACGCATAACGCATAACGCATAACGAATACCGCAAAACGTATATCGCCTAACACATAACGGATCACGCATAACGCATAACGCATAACGTATAACGCATAACGCATAACGCATAACACATAACGCATAACGCATAATGCACAACGCATTACGAATACAGCAAAACGCATAACGCTTAACGCATAACGGATCACGCATAACGCATAACGCATAATGTATAACGCATAACGCATAACGCATAATGCATAACGCATAAAGCGTAACGCATAACGCATAACGCATAAAGCATAACACGTAACGCATAACGCATAATGCACAACGCATAACGAATACAGCAAAAAGCATAACGCTTAACGCATAACGCATAACGCATAACGCATAATGCATAACGCATAGCGCATAACGCATAACGCATAACGCATAACGCATAACGCATAACGCATAACGCATAACGCATAACGCATAACGCATAACGCATAACGCATAACGTATAACGTATAACGCATACCGCATTACGCATAACTTATAACTCATAACTCATAAGGATTACCGCATAACGCATAAAGCATAACGCATAACTCATAACGCATAAAGCATAACGCATAACGCATAACTTATAACTCATTACTCATAACGAATAACGCATAACGCACAACTTATAACTCATTACTCATAACGCATAACGCATAACGCATAAAGCATAACGCATAACGCATAACGGATAAAGCATAATGCATAACGCATAACGCATAACGCATTACGCATAACTTATAACTCATAACTCATAAGGAGTAACGCATAACGCATAAAGCATATCGCATGACGCATAACGCATAACGCATAACGCATAACGCATAACGCATAACGCATAACGCATAACGCATAACGCATAACGCATAACGCATAACGCATAACGCATAACGCATAACGCATAATGCATAACGCATAGCGCATAACGCATAACGCATAACGCATAACGCATAACGCATAACGCATAACGCATAACGCATAACGCATAACGCATAACGCATAACGTATAACGTATAACGCATACCGCATTACGCATAACTTATAACTCATAACTCATAAGGAGTAACGCATAACGCATAAAGCATAACGCATGACGCATAACGCATAAAGCATAACGCATAACGCATAACGCATAACGCATAACGCATAACGCATAACGCATAACGCATAACGCATAACGCATAACGCAAAACGCATAACGCATAACGCATAACGCATAACGCATAACGCATACCGTATAACGCATAACGCATAACGTATAACGCACAACGCATAACGCATAACGCATAACGCAAAACGCATAACGCATAACGCATAACGAATAACGCATAACGCATAACGCATAACGCATAAGGCATAAAGCATAACGCATAACGCATAACTTATAACTCATTACTCATAACGAATAACGCATAACGCATAACGCATAACGGATAACGCATATCGCATAACGCATAACGCATAATGCATAACGCATAAAGCATAACGCATAACGCATAACGCATAACCCCTAACGCATAACGCATAACGTATAACTAATAACGCATAACGCATAACGCATAACTCATAACGCCTAACGCATAACGCATAACGCATAACCCCTAACGCATAACGCATAACGCATAACGCATAACGCATAACGCATAAAGCATAACGCATAACGCATAACGAATAAAGCATAATGCATAACGCATAACGCATAACGCATTACGCATAACTTATAACTAATAACTCATAACGAATAACGCATAACGCAAAATGCATAACGCATGTCGGATCACGCATAACGCATAACGCATAAAGCATAAATCATAACGCATAACGCATAACGTTAACGCATAACCCATAACGCATAAGGCTTGATGCATGACGCATATCGCATATCGCATAAGGCTTGATGCATGACGCATATCGCATAACGCATAACGCATAACGCATAACGCATAACGCATAACGCATAACGGATAACGCATATCGCATAACGCATAACGCATAATGCATAACGCATAAAGCATAACGCATAACGCATAACGCATAACCCCTAACGCATAACGCATAACGTATAACTAATAACGCATAACGCATAACGCATAACTCATAACGCCTAACGCATAACGCATAACGCATAACCCCTAACGCATAACGCATAACGCATAACGCATGACGCAAACGCATAAAGCATAACGCATAACGCATAACGAATAAAGCATAATGCATAACGCATAACGCATAACGCATTACGCATAACTTATAACTAATAACTCATAACGAATAACGCATAACGCAAAATGCATAACGCATGTCGGATCACGCATAACGCATAACGCATAAAGCATAAATCATAACGCATAACGCATAACGTTAACGCATAACCCATAACGCATAAGGCTTGATGCATGACGCATATCGCATATCGCATAAGGCTTGATGCATGACGCATATCGCATAACGCATAACGCATAACGCATAACGCATAACGCATAACGCATAACGCATAACGCATAACGCATAACACATAACGCATAACGCATAATGCATAACGCATAAAGCATAACGCATAACGCATAACGCATAACGCATAACGCATAACGCATAACGCATAACGCATAACGCATAAAGCATAACGCATAACGCATAACTTATAACTCATTACTCATAACGAATAACGCATAACGCATAACGCATAACGGATAACGCATATCGCATAACGCATAACGCATAATGCATAACGCATAAAGCATAACGCATAACGCATAACGCATTACCCCTAACGCATAACGCATAACGTATAACTCATAACGCATAACGCATAACGCATAACGCATAACGCATAACGCCTAACGCATAACGCATAACCCCTAACGCATAACGCATAACGCATAACGCATAACGTGTAACTAATAACGCACAACGCATAAAGCATAACGCATAACGCATAACGCATAACGCATATCGCATAACGCATACGCATAACGTATAACGCATAACGCATACCGTATAACGCATAACGCATAACGCAAACGTATAACGCACAACGCATAACGCATAACGAACAACGGATAACGCATAACGCATAACGCATAACGCATAACGCATAACGAATACCGCAAAACGTATATCGCCTAACATATAACGGATCACGCATAACGCATAATGCATAACGTATAACGCATAACGCATCACGCATAACACATAACGCATAACACATAATGCACAACGCATTACGAATACAGCAAAACGCATAACGCTTAACGCATAACGGATCACGCATAACGCATAACGCATAATGCATAACGCATAACGCATAACGCATAACGCATAATGCATAACGCATAAAGCGTAACGCATAACGCATAACGCATAAAGCATAACACATAACGCATAACTCATAATGCACACCGCATAACGCATAACGCTTAACGCATAACGCATAACGCATAACGCATAACGTATAACGTATAACGCATACCGCATTACGCATAACTTATAACTCATAACTCATAAGGAGTAACGCATAACGCATAAAGCATAACGCATAACGCATAACGCATAACGCATAACGCATAAAGCATAACGCATAACGCATAACTTATAACTCATTACTCATAACGAATAATGCATAACGCATAACTTATAACTCATTACTCATAACGCATAACGCATAACGCATAACGAACAACGGATAACGCATAACGCATAACGCATAACGAATACCGCAAAACGTATATCGCCTAACATATAACGGATCACGCATAACGCATAACGCATAACGTATAACGCATAACGCATCACGCATAACACATAACGCATAACACATAATGCACAACGCATTACGAATACAGCAAAACGCATAACGCTTAACGCATAACGGATCACGCATAACGCATAACGCATAATGCATAACGCATAACGCATAACGCATAACGCATAATGCATAACGCATAACGCATAACGCATAACGCATAACGCATAACGCATAACGCATAAAGCATAACGCATAACGCATAACGCATAACGCAAACGTATAACGCACAACGCATAACGCATAACGCATAACGCCTAACGCATAACGCATAACGCATAACGCATAACGCATAACGCATAACGCATAACGTGTAACTAATAACGCACAACGCATAACGCATAACGGACAACGGATAACGCATAACGCATAACGCATAACGCATAACGCATAACGAATACCGCAAAACGTATATCGCCTAACACATAACGGATCACGCATAACGCATAACGCATAACGTATAACGCATAACGCATAACGCATAACACATAACGCAAACGTATAACGCACAACGCATAACGCATAACGAACAACGGATAACGCATAACGCATAACGCATAACGCATAACGAATACCGCAAAACGTATATCGCCTAACATATAACGGATCACGCATAACGCATAACGCATAACGTATAACGCATAACGCATAACGCATAACACATAACGCATAACACATAATGCACAACGCATTACGAATACAGCAAAACGCATAACGCTTAACGCATAACGGATCACGCATAACGCATAACGCATAATGCATAACGCATAACGCATAACGCATAATGCATAACGCATAAAGCGTAACGCATAACGCATAACGCATAAAGCATAACACATAACGCATAACTCATAATGCACACCGCATAACGAATACAGCAAAACGCATAACGCTTAACGCATAACGCATAACGCATAACGCATAATGCATAACGCATAGCGCATAACGCATAACGCATAACGCATAACGCATAACGCATAACGCACAACGCATAACGCACACCGTATAACGCATAACGCATAACGCATTACGCATAACGCATAAAGCATAACGCATAACGCATAACGCATAACGGATCACGCATAACGCATAACGCATAACACATAACGCATAACGCATAATGCATAACGCATAAAGCATAACGCATAACGCATAACGCATAACGCATAAAGCATAAATCATAACGCATAACGCATAACGTTAACGCATAACCCATAACGCATAAGGCTTGATGCATGACGCATATCGCATATCGCATAAGGCTTGATGCATGACGCATATCGCATAACGCATAACGCATAACGCATAACGCATAACGCATAACGCCTAACGCATAACGCATAACCCCTAACGCATAACGCATAACGCATAACGCATAACGTGTAACTAATAACGCACAACGCATAAAGCATAACGCATAACGCATAACGCATATCGCATAACGCATACGCATAACGTATAACGCATAACGCATACCGTATAACGCATAACGCATAACGCAAACGTATAACGCACAACGCATAACGCATAACGAACAACGGATAACGCATAACGCATAACGCATAACGCATAACGAATACCGCAAAACGTATATCGCCTAACATATAACGGATCACGCATAACGCATAACGCATAACGTATAACGCATAACGCATCACGCATAACACATAACGCATAACACATAATGCACAACGCATTACGAATACAGCAAAACGCATAACGCTTAACGCATAACGGATCACGCATAACGCATAACGCATAATGCATAACGCATAACGCATAACGCATAACGCATAATGCATAACGCATAAAGCGTAACGCATAACGCATAACGCATAAAGCATAACACATAACGCATAACTCATAATGCACACCGCATAACGAATACAGCAAAACGCATAACGCTTAACGCATAACGCATAACGCATAACGCATAATGCATAACGCATAGCGCATAACGCATAACGCATAACGCATAACGCATAACGCATAACGCATAACGCATAACGCATAACGTATAACGTATAACGCATACCGCATTACGCATAACTTATAACTCATAACTCATAAGGAGTAACGCATAACGCATAAAGCATAACGCATAACGCATAACGCATAACGCATAACGCATAAAGCATAACGCATAACGCATAACTTATAACTCATTACTCATAACGAATAATGCATAACGCATAACTTATAACTCATTACTCATAACGCATAACGCATAACGCATAAAGCATAACGCATAACGCATAACGGATAAAGCATAATGCATAACGCATAACGCATAACGCATTACGCATAACTTATAACTCATAACGCATACCGTATAACGCATAGCGCATAACGCATTACGCATAACGCATAACGCATAACGCATAACGCATAACGCATAACGCATAACGCATAACGCATAACGCATAACGCATAACGCATAACGCATAACGCATAACGCATAACGCATAACGCATAACGCATAAAGCATAACGCATAACGCATAACGCATAACGCAAACGTATAACGCACAACGCATAACGCATAACGCATAACGCATAACGCATAACGCATAACGCATAACGCATAACGCATAACGCATAACGCATAACGTGTAACTAATAACGCACAACGCATAACGCATAACGCATAACGGATAACGCATAACGCATAACGCATAACGCATAACGAATACCGCAAAACGTATATCGCCTAACACATAACGGATCACGCATAACGCATAACGCATAACGTATAACGCATAACGCATAACGCATAACACATAACGCAAACGTATAACGCACAACGCATAACGCATAACGAACAACGGATAACGCATAACGCATAACGCATAACGCATAACGAATACCGCAAAACGTATATCGCCTAACATATAACGGATCACGCATAACGCATAACGCATAACGCATAACGCATAACGCATAACGCATAACACATAACGCATAACACATAATGCACAACGCATTACGAATACAGCAAAACGCATAACGCTTAACGCATAACGGATCACGCATAACGCATAACGCATAATGCATAACGCATAACGCATAACGCATAACGCATAACGCATAAAGCGTAACGCATAACGCATAACGCATAAAGCATAACACATAACGCATAACTCATAATGCACACCGCATAACGAATACAGCAAAACGCATAACGCTTAACGCATAACGCATAACGCATAACGCATAATGCATAACGCATAACGCATAACGCATAACGCATAACGCATAACGCATAACGCATAACGCACAACGCATAACGCACACCGTATAACGCATAACGCATAACGCATAACGCATAACGCATAAAGCATAACGCATAACGCATAACGCATAACGGATCACGCATAACGCATAACGCATAACGCATAACGCATAACGCATAACGCATAACGCATAACTCATATCGCATAACGCATAAATCATAACCCATAACGCACAACGCATAACTCATAATGCACAACGCATAACGAATACCGCAAAACGCATAACGCATAACGCATAACGCATAACGCATAACGCATAACGCATAACTCATAACGCATAACTTATAACTCATTATTCATAACGAATAACGCATAACGCATAACGCATATCGCATAACGCATAACGCATAATGCATAACGCATAAAGCATAACGCATAACGCATAACGCATAACGCATAACTTATAACTCATTACTCATAACGAATAACGCATAACGCATAACGCATAACGCAAACGTATAACGCACATCGCATAACGCATAACGAACAACGGATAACGCATAACGCATAACGCATAACGCATAACGAATACCGCAAAACGTATATCGCCTAACATATAACGGATCACGCATAACGCATAACGCATAACGTATAACGCATAACGCATAACGCATAACACATAACGCATAACACATAATGCACAACGCATTACGAATACAGCAAAACGCATAACGCTTGACGCATAACGGATCACGCATAACGCATAACGCATAATGCATAACGCATAACGCATAACGCATAATGCATAACGCATAAAGCGTAACGCATAACGCATAACGCATAAAGCATAACACATAACGCATAACTCATAATGCACACCGCATAACGAATACAGCAAAACGCATAACGCTTAACGCATAACGCATAACGCATAACGCATAACGCATAACGCATAACGCATAGCGCATAACGCATAACGCATAACGCATAACGCATAACGCATAACGCATAACGCATAACGCATAACGCATAACTTATAACTCATTACTCATAACGCATACCGTATAACGCATAGCGCATAACGCATAACGCATAACGCATAACGCATAACGCATAACGCATAACGCATAACGCATAACGCATAACGCATAACGCATAACGCATAACGCATAACGCATAACGCATAACGCTAACGCATAACGCATAACGCATAACGCATAACGCATAAAGCATAACGCATAACGCATAACGCAAACGTATAACGCACAACGCATAACGCATAACGCAAAACGCATAACGCATAACGCATAACCCATAACCCTTAACGCATAACGCATAACGCATAACGAATACCGCAAAACGTATATCGCCTAACATATAACGGATCACGCATAACGCATAACGCATAACGTATAACGCATAACGCATAACGCATAACACATAACGCATAACACATAATGCACAACGCATTACGAATACAGCAAAACGCATAACGCTTAACGCATAACGGATCACGCATAACGCATAACGCATAACGCATAACGCATAACGCATAACGCATAACGCATAATGCATAACGCATAAAGCGTAACGCATAACGCATAACGCATAAAGCATAACACATAACGCATAACTCATAATGCACACCGCATAACGAATACAGCAAAACGCATAACGCTTAACGCATAACGCATAACGCATAACGCATAATGCATAACGCATAGCGCATAACGCATAACGCATAACGCATAACGCATAACGCATAACGCATAACGCATAACGCATAACTTATAACTCATTACTCATAACGCATACCGTATAACGCATAGCGTATAACGCATAGCGCATAACGCATAACGCATAACGCATAACGCATAACGCATAACGCATAACGCATAACGCATAACGCATAACGCATAACGCATAACGCATAACGCATAACGCATAACGCATAACGCATAACGCATATCGCATAAAGCATAACGTGTAACTAATAACGCACAACGCATAACGCATAACGGACAACGGATAACGCAAAACGTATATCGCCTAACACATAACGGATCACGCATAACGCATAACGCATAACGTATAACGCATAACGCATAACGCATAACACATAACGCATAACGCATAATGCACAACGCATTACGAATACAGCAAAACGCATAACGCTTAACGCATAACGGATCACGCATAACGCATAACGCATAATGTATAACGCATAACGCATAACGCATAATGCATAACGCATAAAGCGTAACGCATAACGCATAACGCATAAAGCATAACACGTAACGCATAACGCATAATGCACAACGCATAACGAATACAGCAAAAAGCATAACGCTTAACGCATAACGCATAACGCATAACGCATAATGCATAACGCATAGCGCATAACGCATAACGCATAACGCATAACGCATAACGCATAACGCATAACGCATAACGCATAACGCATAACGCATAACGCATAACGCATAACGTATAACGTATAACGCATACCGCATTACGCATAACTTATAACTCATAACTCATAAGGATTACCGCATAACGCATAAAGCATAACGCATAACTCATAACGCATAAAGCATAACGCATAACGCATAACTTATAACTCATTACTCATAACGAATAACGCATAACGCACAACTTATAACTCATTACTCATAACGCATAACGCATAACGCATAAAGCATAACGCATAACGCATAACGGATAAAGCATAATGCATAACGCATAACGCATAACGCATTACGCATAACTTATAACTCATAACTCATAAGGAGTAACGCATAACGCATAAAGCATATCGCATGACGCATAACGCATAACGCATAACGCATAACGCATAACGCATAACGCATAACGCATAACGCATAACGCATAACGCATAACGCATAACGCATAACGCATAAAGCATAACGCATAACGCATAAAGCATATCGCATGACGCATAACGCATAACGCATAACGCATAACTCATTACTCATAACGCATAACGCATAACGCATAAAGCATAACGCATAACGCATAACGGATAAAGCATAATGCATAACGCATAACGCATAACGCATTACGCATAACTTATAACTCATAACTCATAAGGAGTAACGCATAACGCATAAAGCATATCGCATGACGCATAACGCATAACGCATAACGCATAACGCATAACGCATAACGCATAACGCATAACGCATAACGCATAACGCATAACGCATAACGCATAACGCATAACGCATAACGCATAACGCATAACGCATAATGCATAACGCATAGCGCATAACGCATAACGCATAACGCATAACGCATAACGCATAACGCATAACGCATAACGCATAACGCATAACGCATAACGTATAACGTATAACGCATACCGCATTACGCATAACTTATAACTCATAACTCATAAGGAGTAACGCATAACGCATAAAGCATAACGCATGACGCATAACGCATAAAGCATAACGCATAACGCATAACGCATAACGCATAACGCATAACGCATAACGCATAACGCATAACGCATAACGCATAACGCATAACGCAAAACGCATAACGCATAACGCATAACGCATAACGCATAACGCATACCGTATAACGCATAACGCATAACGTATAACGCACAACGCATAACGCATAACGCATAACGCAAAACGCATAACGCATAACGCATAACGAATAACGCATAACGCATAACGCATAACGCATAAGGCATAAAGCATAACGCATAACGCATAACTTATAACTCATTACTCATAACGAATAACGCATAACGCATAACGCATAACGGATAACGCATATCGCATAACGCATAACGCATAATGCATAACGCATAAAGCATAACGCATAACGCATAACGCATAACCCCTAACGCATAACGCATAACGTATAACTAATAACGCATAACGCATAACGCATAACTCATAACGCCTAACGCATAACGCATAACGCATAACCCCTAACGCATAACGCATAACGCATAACGCATAACGCATAACGTGTAACTAATAACGCACAACGCATAACGCATAACGAACAACGGATAACGCAAAACGCATAACGCATAACGCATAACGAATACCGCAAAACGTATATCGCCTAACACATAACGGATCACGCATAACGCATAACGCATAACGTATAACGCATAACGCATAACGCGTAACACATAACGCATAACGCATAACGAATAACGCATAACGCATAACTTATAACTCATTACTCATAACGCATAACGCATAACTCATAACGCATAAAGCATAACGCATAACGCATAACGGATAAAGCATAATGCATAACGCATAACGCATAACGCATTACGCATAACTTATAACTCATAACTCATAAGGAGTAACGCATAACGCATAAAGCATAACGCATGACGCATAACGCATAAAGCATAACGCTTAACGCATAACGCATAACGCATAACGCATAACGCATAACGCATAACGCATAACGCATACCGTATAACGCATAACGCATAACGCATAACGCATAACGCATAACGCATAACGCATAACGCATAACGCATAACGCATAAAGCATAACGCATAACGCATAACTTATAACTCATTACTCATAACGAATAACGCATAACGCATAAGGCATAACGCATAACGCATAACGCATAACGCATAACGCATAACGCATAACGCATAACGCATACCGTATAACGCATAACGCATAACGCATAACGCATAACGCATAACGCATAACGCATAACGCATAACGCATAACGCATAACGCATAAAGCATAACGCATAACGCATAACTTATAACTCATTACTCATAACGAATAACGCATAACGCATAAGGCATAACGCATAACGCATAACGCATAACGCATAAAGCATAACGCACAACGCATAACGCATAACGCATAACGCAAAACGCATAACGCATAACGCATAACGCATAACGCATAACGCATAACGCATAACGCATTACGCATAACCTATAACTTATAACTCATTACTCATAACGAATAACGCATAACGCATAACGCATAACGCATAACGCATAACGCATAATGCATAACGCATAACGCATAAAGCATAACGCATAACGCATAACGAATAAAGCATAATGCATAACGCATAACGCATAACGCATTACGCATAACTTATAACTAATAACTCATAACGAATAACGCATAACGCAAAATGCATAACGCATGTCGGATCACGCATAACGCATAACGCATAAAGCATAAATCATAACGCATAACGCATAACGTTAACGCATAACCCATAACGCATAAGGCTTGATGCATGACGCATATCGCATATCGCATAAGGCTTGATGCATGACGCATATCGCATAACGCATAACGCATAACGCATAACGCATAACGCATAACGCATAACGCATAACGCATAACGCATAACACATAACGCATAACGCATAATGCATAACGCATAAAGCATAACGCATAACGCATAACGCATAACGCATAACGCATAACGCATAACGCATAACGCATAACGCATAAAGCATAACGCATAACGCATAACTTATAACTCATTACTCATAACGAATAACGCATAACGCATAACGCATAACGGATAACGCATATCGCATAACGCATAACGCATAATGCATAACGCATAAAGCATAACGCATAACGCATAACGCATTACCCCTAACGCATAACGCATAACGTATAACTCATAACGCATAACGCATAACGCATAACGCATAACGCATAACGCCTAACGCATAACGCATAACCCCTAACGCATAACGCATAACGCATAACGCATAACGTGTAACTAATAACGCACAACGCATAAAGCATAACGCATAACGCATAACGCATAACGCATATCGCATAACGCATACGCATAACGTATAACGCATAACGCATACCGTATAACGCATAACGCATAACGCAAACGTATAACGCACAACGCATAACGCATAACGAACAACGGATAACGCATAACGCATAACGCATAACGCATAACGAATACCGCAAAACGTATATCGCCTAACATATAACGGATCACGCATAACGCATAACGCATAACGTATAACGCATAACGCATAACGCATAACACATAACGCATAACACATAATGCACAACGCATTACGAATACAGCAAAACGCATAACGCTTAACGCATAACGGATCACGCATAACGCATAACGCATAATGCATAACGCATAACGCATAACGCATAACGCATAATGCATAACGCATAAAGCGTAACGCATAACGCATAACGCATAAAGCATAACACATAACGCATAACTCATAATGCACACCGCATAACGCATAACGCATAACGCATAACGCATAACGCATAACGCATAACGTATAACGTATAACGCATACCGCATTACGCATAACTTATAACTCATAACTCATAAGGAGTAACGCATAACGCATAAAGCATAACGCATAACGCATAACGCATAACGCATAAAGCATAACGCATAACGCATAACTTATAACTCATTACTCATAACGAATAATGCATAACGCATAACTTATAACTCATTACTCATAACGCATAACGCATAACGCATAACGAACAACGGATAACGCATAACGCATAACGCATAACGCATAACGAATACCGCAAAACGTATATCGCCTAACATATAACGGATCACGCATAACGCATAACGCATAACGTATAACGCATAACGCATCACGCATAACACATAACGCATAACACATAATGCACAACGCATTACGAATACAGCAAAACGCATAACGCTTAACGCATAACGGATCACGCATAACGCATAACGCATAATGCATAACGCATAACGCATAACGCATAACGCATAATGCATAACGCATAACGCATAACGCATAACGCATAACGCATAACGCATAACGCATAAAGCATAACGCATAACGCATAACGCATAACGCAAACGTATAACGCACAACGCATAACGCATAACGCATAACGCCTAACGCATAACGCATAACGCATAACGCATAACGCATAACGCATAACGCATAACGTGTAACTAATAACGCACAACGCATAACGCATAACGGACAACGGATAACGCATAACGCATAACGCATAACGCATAACGCATAACGAATACCGCAAAACGTATATCGCCTAACACATAACGGATCACGCATAACGCATAACGCATAACGTATAACGCATAACGCATAACGCATAACGCATAACACATAACGCAAACGTATAACGCACAACGCATAACGCATAACGAACAACGGATAACGCATAACGCATAACGCATAACGCATAACGAATACCGCAAAACGTATATCGCCTAACATATAACGGATCACGCATAACGCATAACGCATAACGTATAACGCATAACGCATAACGCATAACACATAACGCATAACACATAATGCACAACGCATTACGAATACAGCAAAACGCATAACGCTTAACGCATAACGGATCACGCATAACGCATAACGCATAATGCATAACGCATAACGCATAACGCATAATGCATAACGCATAAAGCGTAACGCATAACGCATAACGCATAAAGCATAACACATAACGCATAACTCATAATGCACACCGCATAACGAATACAGCAAAACGCATAACGCTTAACGCATAACGCATAACGCATAACGCATAATGCATAACGCATAGCGCATAACGCATAACGCATAACGCATAACGCATAACGCATAACGCACAACGCATAACGCACACCGTATAACGCATAACGCATAACGCATAACGCATAACGCATAACGCATAACGCATAACGCATAACGCATAACGCATAACGCATTACGCATAACCTATAACTTATAACTCATTACTCATAACGAATAACGCATAACGCATAACGCATAACGCATAACGCATAACGCATAATGCATAACGCATAACGCATAAAGCATAACGCATAACGCATAACGAATAAAGCATAATGCATAACGCATAACGCATAACGCATTACGCATAACTTATAACTAATAACTCATAACGAATAACGCATAACGCAAAATGCATAACGCATGTCGGATCACGCATAACGCATAACGCATAAAGCATAAATCATAACGCATAACGCATAACGTTAACGCATAACCCATAACGCATAAGGCTTGATGCATGACGCATATCGCATATCGCATAAGGCTTGATGCATGACGCATATCGCATAACGCATAACGCATAACGCATAACGCATAACGCATAACGCATAACGCATAACGCATAACACATAACGCATAACGCATAATGCATAACGCATAAAGCATAACGCATAACGCATAACGCATAACGCATAACGCATAACGCATAACGCATAACGCATAACGCATAAAGCATAACGCATAACGCATAACTTATAACTCATTACTCATAACGAATAACGCATAACGCATAACGCATAACGGATAACGCATATCGCATAACGCATAACGCATAATGCATGACGCATAAAGCATAACGCATAACGCATAACGCATTACCCCTAACGCATAACGCATAACGTATAACTCATAACGCATAACGCATAACGCATAACGCATAACGCATAACGCCTAACGCATAACGCATAACCCCTAACGCATAACGCATAACGCATAACGCATAACGTGTAACTAATAACGCACAACGCATAAAGCATAACGCATAACGCATAACGCATAACGCATATCGCATAACGCATACGCATAACGTATAACGCATAACGCATACCGTATAACGCATAACGCATAACGCAAACGTATAACGCACAACGCATAACGCATAACGAACAACGGATAACGCATAACGCATAACGCATAACGCATAACGAATACCGCAAAACGTATATCGCCTAACATATAACGGATCACGCATAACGCATAACGCATAACGTATAACGCATAACGCATCACGCATAACACATAACGCATAACACATAATGCACAACGCATTACGAATACAGCAAAACGCATAACGCTTAACGCATAACGGATCACGCATAACGCATAACGCATAATGCATAACGCATAACGCATAACGCATAACGCATAATGCATAACGCATAAAGCGTAACGCATAACGCATAACGCATAAAGCATAACACATAACGCATAACTCATAATGCACACCGCATAACGCATAACGCTTAACGCATAACGCATAACGCATAACGCATAACGTATAACGTATAACGCATACCGCATTACGCATAACTTATAACTCATAACTCATAAGGAGTAACGCATAACGCATAAAGCATAACGCATAACGCATAACGCATAACGCATAAAGCATAACGCATAACGCATAACTTATAACTCATTACTCATAACGAATAATGCATAACGCATAACTTATAACTCATTACTCATAACGCATAACGCATAACGCATAACGAACAACGGATAACGCATAACGCATAACGCATAACGCATAACGAATACCGCAAAACGTATATCGCCTAACATATAACGGATCACGCATAACGCATAACGCATAACGTATAACGCATAACGCATCACGCATAACACATAACGCATAACACATAATGCACAACGCATTACGAATACAGCAAAACGCATAACGCTTAACGCATAACGGATCACGCATAACGCATAACGCATAATGCATAACGCATAACGCATAACGCATAACGCATAATGCATAACGCATAACGCATAACGCATAACGCATAACGCATAACGCATAACGCATAAAGCATAACGCATAACGCATAACGCATAACGCAAACGTATAACGCACAACGCATAACGCATAACGCATAACGCCTAACGCATAACGCATAACGCATAACGCATAACGCATAACGCATAACGCATAACGTGTAACTAACAACGCACAACGCATAACGCATAACGGACAACGGATAACGCATAACGCATAACGCATAACGCATAACGCATAACGAATACCGCAAAACGTATATCGCCTAACACATAACGGATCACGCATAACGCATAACGCATAACGTATAACGCATAACGCATAACGCATAACACATAACGCAAACGTATAACGCACAACGCATAACGCATAACGAACAACGGATAACGCATAACGCATAACGCATAACGCATAACGAATACCGCAAAACGTATATCGCCTAACATATAACGGATCACGCATAACGCATAACGCATAACGTATAACGCATAACGCATAACGCATAACACATAACGCATAACACATAATGCACAACGCATTACGAATACAGCAAAACGCATAACGCTTAACGCATAACGGATCACGCATAACGCATAACGCATAATGCATAACGCATAACGCATAACGCATAATGCATAACGCATAAAGCGTAACGCATAACGCATAACGCATAAAGCATAACACATAACGCATAACTCATAATGCACACCGCATAACGAATACAGCAAAACGCATAACGCTTAACGCATAACGCATAACGCATAACGCATAATGCATAACGCATAACGCATAACGCATAACGCATAACGCATAACGCATAACGCATAACGCACAACGCATAACGCACACCGTATAACGCATAACGCATAACGCATAACGCATAACGCATAAAGCATAACGCATAACGCATAACGCATAACGGATCACGCATAACGCATAACGCATAACGCATAACGCATAACGCATAACGCATAACGCATAACGCATAACTCATATCGCATAACGCATAAATCATAACCCATAACGCACAACGCATAACTCATAATGCACAACGCATAACGAATACCGCAAAACGCATAACGCATAACGCATAACGCATAACGCATAACGCATAACGCATAACTCATAACGCATAACTTATAACTCATTATTCATAACGAATAACGCATAACGCATAACGCATATCGCATAACGCATAACGCATAATGCATAACGCATAAAGCATAACGCATAACGCATAACGCATAACGCATAACTTATAACTCATTACTCATAACGAATAACGCATAACGCATAACGCAAACGTATAACGCACATCGCATAACGCATAACGAACAACGGATAACGCATAACGCATAACGCATAACGCATAACGAATACCGCAAAACGTATATCGCCTAACATATAACGGATCACGCATAACGCATAACGCATAACGTATAACGCATAACGCATAACGCATAACACATAACGCATAACACATAATGCACAACGCATTACGAATACAGCAAAACGCATAACGCTTGACGCATAACGGATCACGCATAACGCATAACGCATAATGCATAACGCATAACGCATAACGCATAATGCATAACGCATAAAGCGTAACGCATAACGCATAACGCATAAAGCATAACACATAACGCATAACTCATAATGCACACCGCATAACGAATACAGCAAAACGCATAACGCTTAACGCATAACGCATAACGCATAACGCATAACGCATAATGCATAACGCATAGCGCATAACGCATACCGCATAACGCATAACGCATAACGCATAACGCATAACGCATAACGCATAACGCATAACTTATAACTCATTACTCATAACGCATACCGTATAACGCATAGCGCATAACGCATAACGCATAACGCATAACGCATAACGCATAACGCATAACGCATAACGCATAACGCATAACGCATAACGCATAACGCATAACGCATAACGCATAACGCATAACGCATAACGCATAACGCATAACGCATAACGCATAAAGCATAACGCATAACGCATAACGCAAACGTATAACGCACAACGCATAACGCATAACGCAAAACGCATAACGCATAACGCATAACCCATAACCCTTAACGCATAACGCATAACGCATAACGAATACCGCAAAACGTATATCGCCTAACATATAACGGATCACGCATAACGCATAACGCATAACGTATAACGCATAACGCATAACGCATAACACATAACGCATAACACATAATGCACAACGCATTACGAATACAGCAAAACGCATAACGCTTAACGCATAACGGATCACGCATAACGCATAACGCATAATGCATAACGCATAATGCATAACGCATAATGCATAACGCATAAAGCGTAACGCATAACGCATAACGCATAAAGCATAACACATAACGCATAACTCATAATGCACACCGCATAACGAATACAGCAAAACGCATAACGCTTAACGCATAACGCATAACGCATAACGCATAATGCATAACGCATAGCGCATAACGCATAACGCATAACGCATAACGCATAACGCATAACGCATAACGCATAACGCATAACGCATAACTTATAACTCATTACTCATAACGCATACCGTATAACGCATAGCGTATAACGCATAGCGCATAACGCATAACGCATAACGCATATCGCATAACGCATAACGCATAACGCATAAAGCATAACGCATAACGCATAACGCATAACGCATAACGCATAACGCATAAAGCATAACGCATAACGCATAACGCAAACGTATAACGCGCAACGCATAACGCATAACGCATAACGCATAACGCATAACGTATAACGAATAACGCATAACGCATAACGCATAACACATAACGCATAACGCATAACGCATAACGCAAAACCATAACGCATAACGCATAACCCTTAACGCATAACGCATAACGCATAACGTATAACGCATAACGCATACCGTATAACGCATAATGCATAACGCATAAAGCATAACGCATAACGCATAACGCATAACGCATAACGCATAACGCATAACGCATATCGCATAACGCATAACGCATAACGCATAACGCATAACGCATAAAGCAAACGTATAACGCACAACGCATAACGCATAACGCATAACGCATAACGCATAACGCTTAACGCATAATGCATAACGCATAAGGCATAACGCATTACGCATAACTTATAACTCATAACTCATAACGAATAACGCATAACGCAAAGTGAATAACGCATAAAGCATAACGCATAACCCATAACCCTTAACGCATAACGCATAACGCATAATGCACAACGCTTAACGAATACCGCAAATCGCATAACGCCTAACGCATAACGGATCACGCATGACGCATAAAGCATAACGCATAACGCATAACGCATAACGCATAACGCATAACGCATAACGCAATTCGCATAACGAATACCGCAAAACGTATATCGCCTAACACATAACGGATCACGCATAACGCATAACGCATAACGTATAACGCATAACGCATAACGCATAACACATAACGCAAACGTATAACGCACAACGCATAACGCATAACGAACAACGGATAACGCATAACGCATAACGCATAACGCATAACGAATAACGTATAACGCATAACGCATAACGCATAACGCATAACGCATAACGCATAACGCATAACGCAAAACGCATAACGTTAACGCATAACACATAACGCATAAGGCTTGATGCATGACGCATGTCGCATATCGCATAACACATAAGGCTTGATGCATGACGCATATCGCATAACGCATAAGGCATAACGCATAATACGTAACGTATAACGCATTATGCATAACGCATAACGCATAACGCATAACGCATAACGCATAACGCATAACGCATAACGCATAACGCATAACGCATAACGCATATCGCATAACGCGTAACGCATAACGCATAACGCATAACGCATAACGCATAACGCATAACCCATAACGCATAACGCATAACGCATAACGCATAACGTATAACGCATAACGCATACCGTATAACGCATAACGCATAACGCATAACGCAAACGTATAGCGCTCAACGCATAATGCATAAACCATAACCCTTACTTAATAACGCATAACGCATAATGCACAACGCATAACGAACACCGGAAAACCGATAACGCCTAACGCATAACGGATCACGAATAACGCATAAAGCATAACGCATAACGCATAACGCATAACGCATAACGCATAACGCATAACGCATAACGCATAACGCATAACGCATAACGCATAACCATAACGCATAACGCATAACCCATAACGCATAACGCATAACGCATAACGTATAACGCATAACGCATACCGTATAACGCATAATGCATAACGCATAAAGCATAACGCATAACGCATAACGCATAACGCATAACGCATAACGCATAACGCATAACATATAACGCATAACGCATAACGCACAACATATAACGCATATCGCATAACGCATAACGCATAACGCATAAAGCATAACGCATAACGCATAACGCATAACGCATAACGCATAACGCATAAAGCATAACGCATAACGCATAACGCAAACGTATAACGCGCAACGCATAACGCATAACGCATAACGCATAACGCATAACGTATAACGAATAACGCATAACGCATAACGCATAACACATAACGCATAACGCATAACGCATAACGCAAAACCATAACGCATAACGCATAACCCATAACGCATAACGCATAACGCATAACGTATAACGCATAACGCATACCGTATAACGCATAATGCATAACGCATAACGCATAACGCATATCGCATAACGCATAACGCATAACGCATAACGCATAACGCATAAAGCAAACGTATAACGCACAACGCATAACGCATAACGCATAACGCATAACGCATAACGCATAACGCATAATGCATAACGCATAAGGCATAACGCATTACGCATAACTTATAACTCATAACTCATAACGAATAACGCATAACGCAAAGTGAATAACGCATAAAGCATAACGCATAACCCATAACCCTTAACGCATAACGCATAACGCATAATGCACAACGCTTAACGAATACCGCAAATCGCATAACGCCTAACGCATAACGGATCACGCATGACGCATAAAGCATAACGCATAACGCATAACGCATAACGCATAACGCATAACGCAATTCGCATAACGCATAAATCATAACCCATAACGCACAACGCATAACCCATAATGCACAAAGCATAACGAATACCGCAAGACGCATAACGCATAACGCATAACGCATAACTCATATCGCATAACGCATAACGCACACCGTATAACGCATAACGCATAACGCATAACGCATAACGCATAACGCATAACGTATAACGTATAACGCATAACGCATAACGCATAACGCATAACGCATAACGCATAACGCATAACGCATAACCATAACGCATAACGCATAACCCATAACGCATAACGCATAACGCATAACGTATAACGCATAACGCATACCGTATAACGCATAATGCATAACGCAAAACGCATAACGCATAACGCATAACGCATTACGCATAACGTATAACGCATAACGCATACCGTATAACGCATAACGCATAACGCATAACGCAAACGTATAGCGCACAACGCATAATGCATAAACCATAACCCTTACTTGATAACGCATAACGCATAATGCACAACGCATAACGAACACCGGAAAACCCATAACGCCTAACGCATAACGGATCACGAATAACGCATAAAGCATAACGCATAACGCATAACGCATAACGCATAACGCATAACGCATAACGCATAACGCATAACGCATAACGCATAACGCATAATGCACAACGCTTAACGAATACCGCAAATCGCATAACGCCTAACGCATAACGCATAACGTATAACGCATAACGCATACCGTATAACGCATAACGCATAACCATAACGCATAACGCATAACCCATAACGCATAACGCATAACGCATAACGTATAACGCATAACGCATACCGTATAACGCATAATGCATAACGCATAACGCATAACGCATAACGCATAACGCATAACGTATAACGCATAACGCATAACCATAACGCATAACGCATAACCATAACGCATAACGCATAACGCATAATGTATAACGCATAACGCATACCGTATAACGCATAATGCATAACGCAAAACGCATAACGCATAACGCATAACGCATTACGCATAACGTATAACGCATAACGCATACCGTATAACGCATAACGCATAACGCATAACGCAAACGTATAGCGCACAACGCATAATGCATAAACCATAACCCTTACTTGATAACGCATAACGCATAATGCACAACGCATAACGAACACCGGAAAACCCATAACGCCTAACGCATAACGGATCACGAATAACGCATAAAGCATAACGCATAACCATAACGCATAACGCATAACCCATAACGCATAACGCATAACGCATAACGCATAACGTATAACGCATAACGCATACCGTATAACGCATAATGCATAACGCAAAACGCATAACGCATAACCATAACGCATAACGCATAACCCATAACGCATAACGCATAACGCATAACGTATAACGCATAACGCATACCGTATAACGCATAATGCATAACGCAAAACGCATAACGCATAACGCATAACGCATTACGCATAACGTATAACGCATAACGCATACCGTATAACGCATAACGCATAACGCATAACGCAAACGTATAGCGCACAACGCATAATGCATAAACCATAACCCTTACTTGATAACGCATAACGCATAATGCACAACGCATAACGAACACCGGAAAACCCATAACGCCTAACGCATAACGGATCACGAATAACGCATAAAGCATAACGCATAACGCATAACGCATAACGCATAACGCATAACGCATAACGCATAACGCATAACGCATAACGCATAACGCATAATGCACAACGCTTAACGAATACCGCAAATCGCATAACGCCTAACGCATAACGCATAACGTATAACGCATAACGCATACCGTATAACGCATAACGCATAACCATAACGCATAACGCATAACCCATAACGCATAACGCATAACGCATAACGTATAACGCATAACGCATACCGTATAACGCATAATGCATAACGCATAACGCATAACGCATAACGCATAACGCATAACGTATAACGCATAACGCATAACCATAACGCATAACGCATAACCATAACGCATAACGCATAACGCATAATGTATAACGCATAACGCATACCGTATAACGCATAATGCATAACGCAAAACGCATAACGCATAACGCATTACGCATTACGCATAACGTATAACGCATAACGCATACCGTATAACGCATAACGCATAACGCATAACGCAAACGTATAGCGCACAACGCATAATGCATAAACCATAACCCTTACTTGATAACGCATAACGCATAATGCACAACGCATAACGAACACCGGAAAACCCATAACGCCTAACGCATAACGGATCACGAATAACGCATAAAGCATAACGCATAACCATAACGCATAACGCATAACCCATAACGCATAACGCATAACGCATAACGCATAACGTATAACGCATAACGCATACCGTATAACGCATAATGCATAACGCAAAACGCATAACGCATAACGCATAACGCATTACGCATAACGTATAACGCATAACGCATACCGTATAACGCATAACGCATAACGCATAACGCAAACGTATAGCGCACAACGCATAATGCATAAACCATAACCCTTACTTGATAACGCATAACGCATAATGCACAACGCATAACGAACACCGGAAAACCCATAACGCCTAACGCATAACGGATCACGAATAACGCATAAAGCATAACGCATAACGCATAACGCATAACGTATAACGCATAACGCATAACGCATAACGCATAACGCATAACGCATAACGCATAACGCATAACGCATAACGCATAACGCATAACGCATAACGTATAACGCATAACGCATACCGTATAACGCATAATGCATAACGCATAAAGCATAACGCATAACGCATAACGCATAACGCATAACGCATAACGCATAACGCATATCGCATAACGCATAACGCATAACGCATAACGCATAACGCATAAAGCAAACGTATAACGCACAACGCATAACGCATAACGCATAACGCATAACGCATAACGCATAACGCATAATGCATAACGCATAAGGCATAACGCATTACGCATAACTTATAACTCATAACTCATAACGAATAACGCATAACGCAAAGTGAATAACGCATAAAGCATAACGCATAACCCATAACCCTTAACGCATAACGCATAACGCATAATGCACAACGCTTAACGAATACCGCAAATCGCATAACGCCTAACGCATAACGGATCACGCATGACGCATAAAGCATAACGCATAACGCATAACGCATAACGCATAACGCATAACGCATAACGCAATTCGCATAACGCATAAATCATAACCCATAACGCACAACGCATAACCCATAATGCACAAAGCATAACGAATACCGCAAGACGCATAACGCATAACGCATAACGCATAACTCATATCGCATAACGCATAACGCACACCGTATAACGCATAACGCATAACGCATAACGCATAACGCATAACGCATAACGTATAACGTATAACGCATAACGCATAACGCATAACGCATAACGCATAACGCAATAACGCATAACCATAACGCATAACGCATAACCCATAACGCATAACGCATAACGCATAACGTATAACGCATAACGCATACCGTATAACGCATAATGCATAACGCAAAACGCATAACGCATAACGCATAACGCATTACGCATAACGTATAACGCATAACGCATACCGTATAACGCATAACGCATAACGCATAACGCAAACGTATAGCGCACAACGCATAATGCATAAACCATAACCCTTACTTGATAACGCATAACGCATAATGCACAACGCATAACGAACACCGGAAAACCCATAACGCCTAACGCATAACGGATCACGAATAACGCATAAAGCATAACGCATAACGCATAACGCATAACGCATAACGCATAACGCATAACGCATAACGCATAACGCATAACGCATAACGCATAACGCATAACGCATAATGCACAACGCTTAACGAATACCGCAAATCGCATAACGCCTAACGCATAACGCATAACGTATAACGCATAACGCATACCGTATAACGCATAACGCATAACCATAACGCATAACGCATAACCCATAACGCATAACGCATAACGCATAACGTATAACGCATAACGCATACCGTATAACGCATAATGCATAACGCATAACGCATAACGCATAACGCATAACGCATAACGTATAACGCATAACGCATAACCATAACGCATAACGCATAACCCATAACGCATAACGCATAACGCATAATGTATAACGCATAACGCATACCGTATAACGCATAATGCATAACGCAAAACGCATAACGCATAACGCATAACGCATTACGCATAACGTATAACGCATAACGCATAACGTATAACGCATAACGCATAACGCATAACGCAAACGTATAGCGCACAACGCATAATGCATAAACCATAACCCTTACTTGATAACGCATAACGCATAATGCACAACGCATAACGAACACCGGAAAACCCATAACGCCTAACGCATAACGGATCACGAATAACGCATAAAGCATAACGCATAACCATAACGCATAACGCATAACCCATAACGCATAACGCATAACGCATAACGTATAACGCATAACGCATACCGTATAACGCATAATGCATAACGCAAAACGCATAACGCATAACGCATAACGCATTACGCATAACGTATAACGCATAACGCATACCGTATAACGCATAACGCATAACGCATAACGCAAACGTATAGCGCACAACGCATAATGCATAAACCATAACCCTTACTTGATAACGCATAACGCATAATGCACAACGCATAACGAACACCGGAAAACCCATAACGCCTAACGCATAACGGATCACGAATAACGCATAAAGCATAACGCATAACGCATAACGCATAACGCATAACGCATAACGCATAACGCATAACGCATAACGCATAACGCATAACGCATAACGCATAACGCATAACGCATAACGCATAACGCATAACGCATAACGCATAACGCAAAACGCATAACGTTAACGCATAACACATAACGCATAAGGCTTGATGCATGACGCATATCGCATATCGCATAACGCATAAGGCTTGATGCATGACGCATATCGCATAACGCATAAGGCATAACGCATAATACGTAACGTATAACGCATTATGCATAACGCATAACGCATAACGCATAACGTATAACGTATAACGCATAACGCATAACGCATAACGCATAACGCATATCGCATAACACATACGCATAACGCATAACGCATAACGCATAAAGCATAACGCATAACCCATAACCCTTAACGCATAACGCATAACGCATAATGCACAACGCTTAACGAATACCGCAAATCGCATAACGCCTAACGCATAACGCATAACGTATAACGCATAACGCATACCGTATAACGCATAACGCATAACCATAACGCATAACGCATAACCCATAACGCATAACGCATAACGCATAACGTATAACGCATAACGCATACCGTATAACGCATAATGCATAACGAATAACGCATAACGCATAACGCATAACGCATAACTTATAACGCATAACGCATACCGTATAACGCATAACGCATAACGCATAACGCAAACGTATAGCGCACAACGCATAATGCATAAACCATAACCCTTACTTAATAACGCATAACGCATAATGCACAACGCATAACGAACACCGGAAAACCCATAACGCCTAACGCATAACGGATCACGAATAACGCATAAAGCATAACGCATAACGCATAACGCATAACGCATAACGCATAACGCATAACGCATAACGCATAACGCATAACGCATAACGCATAACGCATAACGCATAACGCATAACGCATAACGCATAACGCATAACGCATAACGCATAACGCATACCGTATAACGCATAACGCATAACGCATAACGCATACCGTATAACGCATAACGCATAACGCATAACGCAAACGTATAGCGCACAACGCATAATGCATAAACCATAACCCTTACTTGATAACGCATAACGCATAATGCACAACGCATAACGAACACCGGAAAACCCATAACGCCTAACGCATAACGGATCACGAATAACGCATAAAGCATAACGCATAACGCATAACGCATAACGCATAACGCATAACGCATAACGCATAACGCATAACGCATAACGCATAACGCATAACGCATAACGCATAACGCAAAACGCATAACGTTAACGCATAACACATAACGCATAAGGCTTGATGCATGACGCATATCGCATATCGCATAACGCATAAGGCTTGATGCATGACGCAATCGCATA
The DNA here is from genome assembly GCA_916610235.2 of Lasioglossum morio. Lineage (NCBI taxonomy): Eukaryota > Metazoa > Arthropoda > Insecta > Hymenoptera > Halictidae > Lasioglossum > Lasioglossum morio. Next base: position 3,451,844 of record CAKAJA020000423.1, read on the forward strand.
TCGCATAACACATAAGGCTTGATGCATGACGCATATCGCATAACGCATAAGGCATAACGCATAATACGTAACGTATAACGCATTATGCATAACGCATAACGCATAACGCATAACGCATAACGCATAACGCATAACGCATAACGCATAACGCATAACGCATAACGCATAACGCATATCGCATAACGCGTAACGCATAACGCATAACGCATAACGCATAACGCATAACGCATAACGCATAACCCATAACGCATAACGCATAACGCATAACGCATAACGTATAACGCATAACGCATACCGTATAACGCATAACGCATAACGCATAACGCAAACGTATAGCGCACAACGCATAATGCATAAACCATAACCCTTACTTAATAACGCATAACGCATAATGCACAACGCATAACGAACACCGGAAAACCCATAACGCCTAACGCATAACGGATCACGAATAACGCATAAAGCATAACGCATAACGCATAACGCATAACGCATAACGCATAACGCATAACGCATAACGCATAACGCATAACGCATAACGCATAACGCATAACGCATAACCATAACGCATAACGCATAACCCATAACGCATAACGCATAACGCATAACGTATAACGCATAACGCATACCGTATAACGCATAATGCATAACGCATAAAGCATAACGCATAACGCATAACGCATAACGCATAACGCATAACGCATAACGCATAACGCATAACATATAACGCATAACGCATAACGCACAACATATAACGCATATCGCATAACGCATAACGCATAACGCATAAAGCATAACGCATAACGCATAACGCATAACGCATAACGCATAACGCATAAAGCATAACGCATAACGCATAACGCATATCGCATAACGCGTAACGCATAACGCATAACGCATAACGCATAACGCATAACGCATAACCCATAACGCATAACGCATAACGCATAACGCATAACGTATAACGCATAACGCATACCGTATAACGCATAACGCATAACGCATAACGCAAACGTATAGCGCACAACGCATAATGCATAAACCATAACCCTTACTTAATAACGCATAACGCATAATGCACAACGCATAACGAACACCGGAAAACCCATAACGCCTAACGCATAACGGATCACGAATAACGCATAAAGCATAACGCATAACGCATAACGCATAACGCATAACGCATAACGCATAACGCATAACGCATAACGCATAACGCATAACGCATAACGCATAACGCATAACGCATAACGCATAACGCATAACGCATAACGCATAACGCATACCGTATAACGCATAACGCATAACGCATAACGCATACCGTATAACGCATAACGCATAACGCATAACGCAAACGTATAGCGCACAACGCATAATGCATAAACCATAACCCTTACTTGATAACGCATAACGCATAATGCACAACGCATAACGAACACCGGAAAACCCATAACGCCTAACGCATAACGGATCACGAATAACGCATAAAGCATAACGCATAACGCATAACGCATAACGCATAACGCATAACGCATAACGCATAACGCATAACGCATAACGCATAACGCATAACGCATAACGCATAACGCAAAACGCATAACGTTAACGCATAACACATAACGCATAAGGCTTGATGCATGACGCATATCGCATATCGCATAACGCATAAGGCTTGATGCATGACGCAATCGCATATCGCATAACACATAAGGCTTGATGCATGACGCATATCGCATAACGCATAAGGCATAACGCATAATACGTAACGTATAACGCATTATGCATAACGCATAACGCATAACGCATAACGCATAACGCATAACGCATAACGCATAACGCATAACGCATAACGCATAACGCATAACGCATATCGCATAACGCGTAACGCATAACGCATAACGCATAACGCATAACGCATAACGCATAACGCATAACCCATAACGCATAACGCATAACGCATAACGCATAACGTATAACGCATAACGCATACCGTATAACGCATAACGCATAACGCATAACGCAAACGTATAGCGCACAACGCATAATGCATAAACCATAACCCTTACTTAATAACGCATAACGCATAATGCACAACGCATAACGAACACCGGAAAACCCATAACGCCTAACGCATAACGGATCACGAATAACGCATAAAGCATAACGCATAACGCATAACGCATAACGCATAACGCATAACGCATAACGCATAACGCATAACGCATAACGCATAACGCATAACGCATAACGCATAACCATAACGCATAACGCATAACCCATAACGCATAACGCATAACGCATAACGTATAACGCATAACGCATACCGTATAACGCATAATGCATAACGCATAAAGCATAACGCATAACGCATAACGCATAACGCATAACGCATAACGCATAACGCATAACGCATAACATATAACGCATAACGCATAACGCACAACATATAACGCATATCGCATAACGCATAACGCATAACGCATAAAGCATAACGCATAACGCATAACGCATAACGCATAACGCATAACGCATAAAGCATAACGCATAACGCATAACGCATATCGCATAACGCGTAACGCATAACGCATAACGCATAACGCATAACGCATAACGCATAACCCATAACGCATAACGCATAACGCATAACGCATAACGTATAACGCATAACGCATACCGTATAACGCATAACGCATAACGCATAACGCAAACGTATAGCGCACAACGCATAATGCATAAACCATAACCCTTACTTAATAACGCATAACGCATAATGCACAACGCATAACGAACACCGGAAAACCCATAACGCCTAACGCATAACGGATCACGAATAACGCATAAAGCATAACGCATAACGCATAACGCATAACGCATAACGCATAACGCATAACGCATAACGCATAACGCATAACGCATAACGCATAACGCATAACGCATAACGCATAACGCATAACCATAACGCATAACGCATAACCCATAACGCATAACGCATAACGCATAACGTATAACGCATAACGCATACCGTATAACGCATAATGCATAACGCATAAAGCATAACGCATAACGCATAACGCATAACGCATAACGCATAACGCATAACGCATAACATATAACGCATAACGCATAACGCACAACATATAACGCATATCGCATAACGCATAACGCATAACGCATAAAGCATAACGCATAACGCATAACGCATAACGCATAACGCATAACGCATAAAGCATAACGCATAACGCATAACGCAAACGTATAACGCGCAACGCATAACGCATAACGCATAACGCATAACGCATAACGTATAACGAATAACGCATAACGCATAACGCATAACACATAACGCATAACGCATAACGCATAACGCAAAACCATAACGCATAACGCATAACCCATAACGCATAACGCATAACGCATAACGTATAACGCATAACGCATACCGTATAACGCATAATGCATAACGCATAAAGCATAACGCATAACGCATAACGCATAACGCATAACGCATAACGCATAACGCATATCGCATAACGCATAACGCATAACGCATAACGCATAACGCATAAAGCAAACGTATAACGCACAACGCATAACGCATAACGCATAACGCATAACGCATAACGCATAACGCATAATGCATAACGCATAAGGCATAACGCATTACGCATAACTTATAACTCATAACTCATAACGAATAACGCATAACGCAAAGTGAATAACGCATAAAGCATAACGCATAACCCATAACCCTTAACGCATAACGCATAACGCATAATGCACAACGCTTAACGAATACCGCAAATCGCATAACGCCTAACGCATAACGGATCACGCATGACGCATAAAGCATAACGCATAACGCATAACGCATAACGCATAACGCATAACGCATAACGCATAACGCAATTCGCATAACGCATAAATCATAACCCATAACGCACAACGCATAACCCATAATGCACAAAGCATAACGAATACCGCAAGACGCATAACGCATAACGCATAACGCATAACTCATATCGCATAACGCATAACGCACACCGTATAACGCATAACGCATAACGCATAACGCATAACGCATAACGCATAACGTATAACGTATAACGCATAACGCATAACGCATAACGCATAACGCATAACGCATAACGCATAACCATAACGCATAACGCATAACCCATAACGCATAACGCATAACGCATAACGTATAACGCATAACGCATACCGTATAACGCATAATGCATAACGCAAAACGCATAACGCATAACGCATAACGCATTACGCATAACGTATAACGCATAACGCATACCGTATAACGCATAACGCATAACGCATAACGCAAACGTATAGCGCACAACGCATAATGCATAAACCATAACCCTTACTTGATAACGCATAACGCATAATGCACAACGCATAACGAACACCGGAAAACCCATAACGCCTAACGCATAACGGATCACGAATAACGCATAAAGCATAACGCATAACGCATAACGCATAACGCATAACGCATAACGCATAACGCATAACGCATAACGCATAACGCATAACGCATAACGCATAACGCATAACGCATAACGCATAATGCACAACGCTTAACGAATACCGCAAATCGCATAACGCCTAACGCATAACGCATAACGTATAACGCATAACGCATACCGTATAACGCATAACGCATAACCATAACGCATAACGCATAACCCATAACGCATAACGCATAACGCATAACGTATAACGCATAACGCATACCGTATAACGCATAATGCATAACGCATAACGCATAACGCATAACGCATAACGCATAACGTATAACGCATAACGCATAACCATAACGCATAACGCATAACCCATAACGCATAACGCATAACGCATAATGTATAACGCATAACGCATACCGTATAACGCATAATGCATAACGCAAAACGCATAACGCATAACGCATAACGCATTACGCATAACGTATAACGCATAACGCATACCGTATAACGCATAACGCATAACGCATAACGCAAACGTATAGCGCACAACGCATAATGCATAAACCATAACCCTTACTTGATAACGCATAACGCATAATGCACAACGCATAACGAACACCGGAAAACCCATAACGCCTAACGCATAACGGATCACGAATAACGCATAAAGCATAACGCATAACCATAACGCATAACGCATAACCCATAACGCATAACGCATAACGCATAACGTATAACGCATAACGCATACCGTATAACGCATAATGCATAACGCAAAACGCATAACGCATAACGCATAACGCATTACGCATAACGTATAACGCATAACGCATACCGTATAACGCATAACGCATAACGCATAACGCAAACGTATAGCGCACAACGCATAATGCATAAACCATAACCCTTACTTGATAACGCATAACGCATAATGCACAACGCATAACGAACACCGGAAAACCCATAACGCCTAACGCATAACGGATCACGAATAACGCATAAAGCATAACGCATAACGCATAACGCATAACGCATAACGCATAACGCATAACGCATAACGCATAACGCATAACGCATAACGCATAACGCATAACGCATAATGCACAACGCTTAACGAATACCGCAAATCGCATAACGCCTAACGCATAACGCATAACGTATAACGCATAACGCATACCGTATAACGCATAACGCATAACCATAACGCATAACGCATAACCCATAACGCATAACGCATAACGCATAACGTATAACGCATAACGCATACCGTATAACGCATAATGCATAACGCATAACGCATAACGCATAACGCATAACGCATAACGTATAACGCATAACGCATAACCATAACGCATAACGCATAACCCATAACGCATAACGCATAACGCATAATGTATAACGCATAACGCATACCGTATAACGCATAATGCATAACGCAAAACGCATAACGCATAACGCATAACGCATTACGCATAACGTATAACGCATAACGCATACCGTATAACGCATAACGCATAACGCATAACGCAAACGTATAGCGCACAACGCATAATGCATAAACCATAACCCTTACTTGATAACGCATAACGCATAATGCACAACGCATAACGAACACCGGAAAACCCATAACGCCTAACGCATAACGGATCACGAATAACGCATAAAGCATAACGCATAACCATAACGCATAACGCATAACCCATAACGCATAACGCATAACGCATAACGTATAACGCATAACGCATACCGTATAACGCATAATGCATAACGCAAAACGCATAACGCATAACGCATAACGCATTACGCATAACGTATAACGCATAACGCATACCGTGTAACGCATAACGCATAACGCATAACGCAAACGTATAGCGCACAACGCATAATGCATAAACCATAACCCTTACTTGATAACGCATAACGCATAATGCACAACGCATAACGAACACCGGAAAACCCATAACGCCTAACGCATAACGGATCACGAATAACGCATAAAGCATAACGCATAACGCATAACGCATAACGTATAACGCATAACGCATAACGCATAACGCATAACGCATAACGCATAACGCATAACGCATAACGCATAACGCATAACGCATAACGCATAACGTATAACGCATAACGCATACCGTATAACGCATAATGCATAACGCATAAAGCATAACGCATAACGCATAACGCATAACGCATAACGCATAACGCATAACGCATAACGCATATCGCATAACGCATAACGGATCACGCATGACGCATAAAGCATAACGCATAACGCATAACGCATAACGCATAACGCATAACGCAATTCGCATAACGCATAAATCATAACCCATAACGCACAACGCATAACCCATAATGCACAAAGCATAACGAATACCGCAAGACGCATAACGCATAACGCATAACGCATAACTCATATCGCATAACGCATAACGCACACCGTATAACGCATAACGCATAACGCATAACGCATAACGCATAACGTATAACGTATAACGCATAACGCATAACGCATAACGCATAACGCATAACGCATAACGCATAACCATAACGCATAACGCATAACCCATAACGCATAACGCATAACGCATAACGTATAACGCATAACGCATACCGTATAACGCATAATGCATAACGCAAAACGCATAACGCATAACGCATAACGCATTACGCATAACGTATAACGCATAACGCATACCGTATAACGCATAACGCATAACGCATAACGCAAACGTATAGCGCACAACGCATAATGCATAAACCATAACCCTTACTTGATAACGCATAACGCATAATGCACAACGCATAACGAACACCGGAAAACCCATAACGCCTAACGCATAACGGATCACGAATAACGCATAAAGCATAACGCATAACGCATAACGCATAACGCATAACGCATAACGCATAACGCATAACGCATAACGCATACCGTATAACGCATAACGCATAACCATAACGCATAACGCATAACCCATAACGCATAACGCATAACGCATAACGTATAACGCATAACGCATACCGTATAACGCATAATGCATAACGCATAACGCATAACGCATAACGCATAACGCATAACGTATAACGCATAACGCATAACCATAACGCATAACGCATAACCCATAACGCATAACGCATAACGCATAATGTATAACGCATAACGCATACCGTATAACGCATAATGCATAACGCAAAACGCATAACGCATAACGCATAACGCATAACGCATTACGCATAACGTATAACGCATAACGCATACCGTATAACGCATAACGCATAACGCATAACGCAAACGTATAGCGCACAACGCATAATGCATAAACCATAACCCTTACTTGATAACGTATAACGCATAATGCACAACGCATAACGAACACCGGAAAACCCATAACGCCTAACGCATAACGGATCACGAATAACGCATAAAGCATAACGCATAACCATAACGCATAACGCATAACCCATAACGCATAACGCATAACGCATAACGTATAACGCATAACGCATACCGTATAACGCATAATGCATAACGCAAAACGCATAACGCATAACGCATAACGCATTACGCATAACGTATAACGCATAACGCATACCGTATAACGCATAACGCATAACGCATAACGCAAACGTATAGCGCACAACGCATAATGCATAAACCATAACCCTTACTTGATAACGCATAACGCATAATGCACAACGCATAACGAACACCGGAAAACCCATAACGCCTAACGCATAACGGATCACGAATAACGCATAAAGCATAACGCATAACGCATAACGCATAACGCATAACGCATAACGCATAACGCATAACGCATAACGCATAACGCATAACGCATAACGCATAACGCATAACGCATAACGCATAACGCATAACGCATAAAGCATAACGCATAACGCAAAACGCATAACGTTAACGCATAACACATAACGCATAAGGCTTGATGCATGACGCATATCGCATATCGCATAACGCATAAGGCTTGATGCATGACGCATATCGCATAACGCATAAGGCATAACGCATAATACGTAACGTATAACGCATTATGCATAACGCATAACGCATAACGCATAACGTATAACGCATAACGCATAACGCATAACGCATAACGCATATCGCATAACACATACGCATAACGCATAACGCATAACGCATAAAGCATAACGCATAACCCATAACCCTTAACGCATAACGCATAACGCATAATGCACAACGCTTAACGAATACCGCAAATCGCATAACGCCTAACGCATAACGCATAACGTATAACGCATAACGCATACCGTATAACGCATAACGCATAACCATAACGCATAACGCATAACCCATAACGCATAACGCATAACGCATAACGTATAACGCATAACGCATACCGTATAACGCATAATGCATAACGAATAACGCATAACGCATAACGCATAACGCATAACTTATAACGCATAACGCATAACGCATACCGTATAACGCATAACGCATAACGCATAACGCAAACGTATAGCGCACAACGCATAATGCATAAAACATAACCCTTACTTAATAACGCATAACGCATAATGCACAACGCATAACGAACACCGGAAAACCCATAACGCCTAACGCATAACGGATCACGAATAACGCATAAAGCATAACGCATAACGCATAACGCATAACGCATAACGCATAACGCATAACGCATAACGCATAACGCATAACGCATAACGCATAACGCATAACGCATAACGCATAACGCATAACGCATAACGCATAACGCATAACGCATAACGCATAACGCATAACGCATAACGCATAACGCATAACGCATACCGTATAACGCATAACGCATAACGCATAACGCATACCGTATAACGCATAACGCATAACGCATAACGCAAACGTATAGCGCACAACGCATAATGCATAAACCATAACCCTTACTTGATAACGCATAACGCATAATGCACAACGCATAACGAACACCGGAAAACCCATAACGCCTAACGCATAACGGATCACGAATAACGCATAAAGCATAACGCATAACGCATAACGCATAACGCATAACGCATAACGCATAACGCATAACGCATAACGCATAACGCATAACGCATAACGCATAACGCATAACGCAAAACGCATAACGTTAACGCATAACACATAACGCATAAGGCTTGATGCATGACGCATATCGCATATCGCATAAAGCATAAGGCTTGATGCATGACGCATATCGCATAACGCATAAGGCATAACGCATAATACGTAACGTATAACGCATTATGCATAACGCATAACGCATAACGCATAACGCATAACGCATAACGCATAACGCATATCGCATAACACATACGCATAACGCATAACGCATAACGCATAAAGCATAACGCATAACCCATAACCCTTAACGCATAACGCATAACGCATAATGCACAACGCTTAACGAATACCGCAAATCGCATAACGCCTAACGCATAACGCATAACGTATAACGCATAACGCATACCGTATAACGCATAACGCATAACCATAACGTATAACGCATAACCCATAACGCATAACGCATAACGCATAACGTATAACGCATAACGCATACCGTATAACGCATAATGCATAACGCATAACGCATAACGCATAACGCATAACGCATAACGTATAACGCATAACGCATACCGTATAACGCATAACGCATAACGCATAACGCAAACGTATAGCGCACAACGCATAATGCATAAACCATAACCCTTACTTAATAACGCATAACGCATAATGCACAACGCATAACGAACACCGGAAAACCCATAACGCCTAACGCATAACGGATCACGAATAACGCATAAAGCATAACGCATAACGCATAACGCATAACGCATAACGCATAACGCATAACGCATAACGCATAACGCATAACGCATAACGCATAACGCATAACGCATAACGCATAACGCATAACGCATAACGCATAATGCACAACGCTTAACGAATACCGCAAATCGCATAACGCCTAACGCATAACGCATAACGTATAACGCATAACGCATACCGTATAACGCATAACGCATAACCATAACGCATAACGCATAACCCATAACGCATAACGCATAACGCATAACGTATAACGCATAACGCATACCGTATAACGCATAATGCATAACGCATAACGCATAACGCATAACGCATAACGCATAACGTATAACGCATAACGCATAACCATAACGCATAACGCATAACCCATAACGCATAACGCATAACGCATAATGTATAACGCATAACGCATACCGTATAACGCATAATGCATAACGCAAAACGCATAACGCATAACGCATAACGCATTACGCATAACGTATAACGCATAACGCATACCGTATAACGCATAACGCATAACGCATAACGCAAACGTATAGCGCACAACGCATAATGCATAAACCATAACCCTTACTTGATAACGCATAACGCATAATGCACAACGCATAACGAACACCGGAAAACCCATAACGCCTAACGCATAACGGATCACGAATAACGCATAAAGCATAACGCATAACCATAACGCATAACGCATAACCCATAACGCATAACGCATAACGCATAACGTATAACGCATAACGCATACCGTATAACGCATAATGCATAACGCAAAACGCATAACGCATAACGCATAACGCATTACGCATAACGTATAACGCATAACGCATACCGTATAACGCATAACGCATAACGCATAACGCAAACGTATAGCGCACAACGCATAATGCATAAACCATAACCCTTACTTGATAACGCATAACGCATAATGCACATTGCATAACGAACACCGGAAAACCCATAACGCCTAACGCATAACGGATCACGAATAACGCATAAAGCATAACGCATAACGCATAACGCATAACGTATAACGCATAACGCATAACGCATAACGCATAACGCATAACGCATAACGCATAACGCATAACGCATAACGCATAACGCATAACGCATAACGCATAACGTATAACGCATAACGCATACCGTATAACGCATAATGCATAACGCATAAAGCATAACGCATAACGCATAACGCATAACGCATAACGCATAACGCATAACGCATATCGCATAACGCATAACGCATAACGCATAACGCATAAAGCAAACGTATAACGCACAACGCATAACGCATAACGCATAACGCATAACGCATAACGCATAACGCATAATGCATAACGCATAAGGCATAACGCATTACGCATAACTTATAACTCATAACTCATAACGAATAACGCATAACGCAAAGTGAATAACGCATAAAGCATAACGCATAACCCATAACCCTTAACGCATAACGCATAACGCATAATGCACAACGCTTAACGAATACCGCAAATCGCATAACGCCTAACGCATAACGGATCACGCATGACGCATAAAGCATAACGCATAACGCATAACGCATAACGCATAACGCATAACGCAATTCGCATAACGCATAAATCATAACCCATAACGCACAACGCATAACCCATAATGCACAAAGCATAACGAATACCGCAAGACGCATAACGCATAACGCATAACGCATAACTCATATCGCATAACGCATAACGCACACCGTATAACGCATAACGCATAACGCATAACGCATAACGCATAACGCATAACGTATAACGTATAACGCATAACGCATAACGCATAACGCATAACGCATAACGCATAACGCATAACCATAACGCATAACGCATAACCCATAACGCATAACGCATAACGCATAACGTATAACGCATAACGCATACCGTATAACGCATAATGCATAACGCAAAACGCATAACGCATAACGCATAACGCATTACGCATAACGTATAACGCATAACGCATACCGTATAACGCATAACGCATAACGCATAACGCAAACGTATAGCGCACAACGCATAATGCATAAACCATAACCCTTACTTGATAACGCATAACGCATAATGCACAACGCATAACGAACACCGGAAAACCCATAACGCCTAACGCATAACGGATCACGAATAACGCATAAAGCATAAAGCATAACGCATAACGCATAACGCATAACGCATAACGCATAACGCATAACGCATAATGCATAACGCATAACGCATAACGCATAATGCACAACGCTTAACGAATACCGCAAATCGCATAACACCTAACGCATAACGCATAACGTATAACGCATAACGCATACCGTATAACGCATAACGCATAACCATAACGCATAACGCATAACCCATAACGCATAACGCATAACGCATAACGTATAACGCATAACGCATACCGTATAACGCATAATGCATAACGCATAACGCATAACGCATAACGCATAACGCATAACGTATAACGCATAACGCATAACCATAACGCATAACGCATAACCCATAACGCATAACGCATAACGCATAATGTATAACGCATAACGCATACCGTATAACGCATAATGCATAACGCAAAACGCATAACGCATAACGCATAACGCATTACGCATAACGTATAACGCATAACGCATACCGTATAACGCATAACGCATAACGCATAACGCAAACGTATAGCGCACAACGCATAATGCATAAACCATAACCCTTACTTGATAACGCATAACGCATAATGCACAACGCATAACGAACACCGGAAAACCCATAACGCCTAACGCATAACGGATCACGAATAACGCATAACGCATAACGCATAACCATAACGCATAACGCATAACCCATAACGCATAACGCATAACGCATAACGTATAACGCATAACGCATACCGTATAACGCATAATGCATAACGCAAAACGCATAACGCATAACGCATAACGCATTACGCATAACGTATAACGCATAACGCATACCGTATAACGCATAACGCATAACGCATAACGCAAACGTATAGCGCACAACGCATAATGCATAAACCATAACCCTTACTTGATAACGCATAACGCATAATGCACAACGCATAACGAACACCGGAAAACCCATAACGCCTAACGCATAACGGATCACGAATAACGCATAAAGCATAACGCATAACGCATAACGCATAACGCATAACGCATAACGCATAACGCATAACGCATAACGCATAACGCATAACGCATAACGCATAACGCATAACGCATAACGCATAACGCATAACGCATAACGCATAACGCATAACGCATAACGCAAAACGCATAACGTTAACGCATAACACATAACGCATAAGGCTTGATGCATGACGCATATCGCATATCGCATAACGCATAAGGCTTGATGCATGACGCATATCGCATAACGCATAAGGCATAACGCATAATACGTAACGTATAACGCATTATGCATAACGCATAACGCATAACGCATAACGTATAACGCATAACGCATAACGCATAACGCATAACGCATATCGCATAACACATACGCATAACGCATAACGCATAACGCATAAAGCATAACGCATAACCCATAACCCTTAACGCATAACGCATAACGCATAATGCACAACGCTTAACGAATACCGCAAATCGCATAACGCCTAACGCATAACGCATAACGTATAACGCATAACGCATACCGTATAACGCATAACCATAACGCATAACGCATAACCCATAACGCATAACGCATAACGCATAACGTATAACGCATAACGCATACCGTATAACGCATAATGCATAACGAATAACGCATAACGCATAACGCATAACGCATAACTTATAACGCATAACGCATACCGTATAACGCATAACGCATAACGCATAACGCAAACGTATAGCGCACAACGCATAATGCATAAACCATAACCCTTACTTAATAACGCATAACGCATAATGCACAACGCATAACGAACACCGGAAAACCCATAACGCCTAACGCATAACGGATCACGAATAACGCATAAAGCATAACGCATAACGCATAACGCATAACGCATAACGCATAACGCATAACGCATAACGCATAACGCATAACGCATAACGCATAACGCATAACGCATAACGCATAACGCATAACGCATAACGCATAACGCATAACGCATAACGCATAACGCATAACGCATAACGCATAACGCATAACGCATACCGTATAACGCATAACGCATAACGCATAACGCATACCGTATAACGCATAACGCATAACGCATAACGCAAACGTATAGCGCACAACGCATAATGCATAAACCATAACCCTTACTTGATAACGCATAACGCATAATGCACAACGCATAACGAACACCGGAAAACCCATAACGCCTAACGCATAACGGATCACGAATAACGCATAAAGCATAACGCATAACGCATAACGCATAACGCATAACGCATAACGCATAACGCATAACGCATAACGCATAACGCATAACGCATAACGCATAACGCAAAACGCATAACGTTAACGCATAACACATAACGCATAAGGCTTGATGCATGACGCATATCGCATATCGCATAACGCATAAGGCTTGATGCATGACGCATGTCGCATATCGCATAACACATAAGGCTTGATGCATGACGCATATCGCATAACGCATAAGGCATAACGCATAATACGTAACGTATAACGCATTATGCATAACGCATAACGCATAACGCATAACGCATAACGCATAACGCATAACGCATAACGCATAACGCATAACGCATAACGCATATCGCATAACGCGTAACGCATAACGCATAACGCATAACGCATAACGCATAACGCATAACCCATAACGCATAACGCATAACGCATAACGCATAACGTATAACGCATAACGCATACCGTATAACGCATAACGCATAACGCATAACGCAAACGTATAGCGCACAACGCATAATGCATAAACCATAACCCTTACTTAATAACGCATAACGCATAATGCACAACGCATAACGAACACCGGAAAACCCATAACGCCTAACGCATAACGGATCACGAATAACGCATAAAGCATAACGCATAACGCATAACGCATAACGCATAACGCATAACGCATAACGCATAACGCATAACGCATAACGCATAACGCATAACCATAACGCATAACGCATAACCCATAACGCATAACGCATAACGCATAACGTATAACGCATAACGCATACCGTATAACGCATAATGCATAACGCATAAAGCATAACGCATAACGCATAACGCATAACGCATAACGCATAACGCATAACGCATAACGCATAACATATAACGCATAACGCATAACGCACAACATATAACGCATATCGCATAACGCATAACGCATAACGCATAAAGCATAACGCATAACGCATAACGCATAACGCATAACGCATAACGCATAAAGCATAACGCATAACGCATAACGCAAACGTATAACGCGCAACGCATAACGCATAACGCATAACGCATAACGCATAACGTATAACGAATAACGCATAACGCATAACGCATAACACATAACGCATAACGCATAACGCATAACGCAAAACCATAACGCATAACGCATAACCCATAACGCATAACGCATAACCCATAACGTATAACGCATAACGCATACCGTATAACGCATAATGCATAACGCATAAAGCATAACGCATAACGCATAACGCATAACGCATAACGCATAACGCATATCGCATAACGCATAACGCATAACGCATAACGCATAACGCATAAAGCAAACGTATAACGCACAACGCATAACGCATAACGCATAACGCATAACGCATAACGCATAACGCATAATGCATAACGCATAAGGCATAACGCATTACGCATAACTTATAACTCATAACTCATAACGAATAACGCATAACGCAAAGTGAATAACGCATAAAGCATAACGCATAACCCATAACCCTTAACGCATAACGCATAACGCATAATGCACAACGCTTAACGAATACCGCAAATCGCATAACGCCTAACGCATAACGGATCACGCATGACGCATAAAGCATAACGCATAACGCATAACGCATAACGCATAACGCATAACGCATAACGCAATTCGCATAACGCATAAATCATAACCCATAACGCACAACGCATAACCCATAATGCACAAAGCATAACGAATACCGCAAGACGCATAACGCATAACGCATAACGCATAACTCATATCGCATAACGCATAACGCACACCGTATAACGCATAACGCATAACGCATAACGCATAACGCATAACGCATAACGTATAACGTATAACGCATAACGCATAACGCATAACGCATAACGCATAACGCATAACGCATAACCATAACGCATAACGCATAACCCATAACGCATAACGCATAACGCATAACGTATAACGCATAACGCATACCGTATAACGCATAATGCTTACGCAAAACGCATAACGCATAACGCATAACGCATTACGCATAACGTATAACGCATAACGCATACCGTATAACGCATAACGCATAACGCATAACGCAAACGTATAGCGCACAACGCATAATGCATAAACCACAACCCTTACTTGATAACGCATAACGCATAATGCACAACGCATAACGAACACCGGAAAACCCATAACGCCTAACGCATAACGGATCACGAATAACGCATAAAGCATAACGCATAACGCATAACGCATAACGCATAACGCATAACGCATAACGCATAACGCATAACGCATAACGCATAACGCATAACGCATAACGCATAATGCACAACGCTTAACGATTACCGCAAATCGCATAACGCCTAACGCATAACGCATAACGTATAACGCATAACGCATAACGCATACCGTATAACGCATAACGCATAACCATAACGCATAACGCATAACCCATAACGCATAACGCATAACGCATAACGTATAACGCATAACGCATACCGTATAACGCATAATGCATAACGCATAACGCATAACGCATAACGCATAACGTATAACGCATAACGCATAACCATAACGCATAACGCATAACCCATAACGCATAACGCATAACGCATAATGTATAACGCATAACGCATACCGTATAACGCATAATGCATAACGCAAAACGCATAACGCATAACGCATAACGCATTACGCATAACGTATAACGCATAACGCATACCGTATAACGCATAACGCATAACGCATAACGCAAACGTATAGCGCACAACGCATAATGCATAAACCATAACCCTTACTTGATAACGCATAACGCATAATGCACAACGCATAACGAACACCGGAAAACCCATAACGCCTAACGCATAACGGATCACGAATAACGCATAAAGCATAACGCATAACCATAACGCATAACGCATAACCCATAACGCATAACGCATAACGCATAACGTATAACGCATAACGCATACCGTATAACGCATAATGCATAACGCAAAACGCATAACGCATAACGCATTACGCATAACGTATAACGCATAACGCATACCGTATAACGCATAACGCATAACGCATAACGCAAACGTATAGCGCACAACGCATAATGCATAAACCATAACCCTTACTTGATAACGCATAACGCATAATGCACAACGCATAACGAACACCGGAAAACCCATAACGCCTAACGCATAACGGATCACGAATAACGCATAAAGCATAACGCATAACGCATAACGCATAACGCATAACGCATAACGCATAACGCATAACGCATAACGCATAACGCATAACGCATAACGCATAACGCATAATGCACAACGCTTAACGAATACCGCAAATCGCATAACGCCTAACGCATAACGCATAACGTATAACGCATAACGCATACCGTATAACGCATAACGCATAACGCATAACGCATAACGCATAACCCATAACGCATAACGCATAACGCATAACGTATAACGCATAACGCATACCGTATAACGCATAATGCATAACGCATAACGCATAACGCATAACGCATAACGCATAACGTATAACGCATAACGCATAACCATAACGCATAACGCATAACCCATAACGCATAACGCATAACGCATAATGTATAACGCATAACGCATACCGTATAACGCATAATGCATAACGCAAAACGCATAACGCATAACGCATAACGCATTACGCATAACGTATAACGCATAACGCATACCGTATAACGCATAACGCATAACGCATAACGCAAACGTATAGCGCACAACGCATAATGCATAAACCATAACCCTTACTTGATAACGCATAACGCATAATGCACAACGCATAACGAACACCGGAAAACCCATAACGCCTAACGCATAACGGATCACGAATAACGCATAAAGCATAACGCATAACCATAACGCATAACGCATAACCCATAACGCATAACGCATAACGCATAACGTATAACGCATAACGCATACCGTATAACGCATAATGCATAACGCAAAACGCATAACGCATAACGCATAACGCATTACGCATAACGTATAACGCATAACGCATACCGTATAACGCATAACGCATAACGCATAACGCAAACGTATAGCGCACAACGCATAATGCATAAACCATAACCCTTACTTGATAACGCATAACGCATAATGCACAACGCATAACGAACACCGGAAAACCCATAACGCCTAACGCATAACGGATCACGAATAACGCATAAAGCATAACGCATAACGCATAACGCATAACGTATAACGCATAACGCATAACGCATAACGCATAACGCATAACGCATAACGCATAACGCATAACGCATAACGCATAACGCATAACGCATAACGCATAACGTATAACGCATAACGCATACCGTATAACGCATAATGCATAACGCATAAAGCATAACGCATAACGCATAACGCATAACGCATAACGCATAACGCATAACGCATATCGCATAACGCATAACGCATAACGCATAACGCATAACGCATAAAGCAAACGTATAACGCACAACGCATAACGCATAACGCATAACGCATAACGCATAACGCATAACGGATCACGCATGACGCATAAAGCATAACGCATAACGCATAACGCATAACGCATAACGCATAACGCATAACGCAATTCGCATAACGCATAAATCATAACCCATAACGCACAACGCATAACCCATAATGCACAAAGCATAACGAATACCGCAAGACGCATAACGCATAACGCATAACGCATAACTCATATCGCATAACGCATAACGCACACCGTATAACGCATAACGCATAACGCATAACGCATAACGCATAACGCATAACGTATAACGTATAACGCATAACGCATAACGCATAACGCATAACGCATAACGCATAACGCATAACCATAACGCATAACGCATAACCCATAACGCATAACGCATAACGCATAACGTATAACGCATAACGCATACCGTATAACGCATAATGCATAACGCAAAACGCATAACGCATAACGCATAACGCATTACGCATAACGTATAACGCATAACGCATACCGTATAACGCATAACGCATAACGCATAACGCAAACGTATAGCGCACAACGCATAATGCATAAACCATAACCCTTACTTGATAACGCATAACGCATAATGCACAACGCATAACGAACACCGGAAAACCCATAACGCCTAACGCATAACGGATCACGAATAACGCATAAAGCATAACGCATAACGCATAACGCATAACGCATAACGCATAACGCATAACGCATAACGCATAACGCATAACGCATAATGCACAACGCTTAACGAATACCGCAAATCGCATAACGCCTAACGCATAACGCATAACGTATAACGCATAACGCATACCGTATAACGCATAACGCATAACCATAACGCATAACGCATAACCCATAACGCATAACGCATAACGCATAACGTATAACGCATAACGCATACCGTATAACGCATAAGGCATAACGCATAACGCATAACGCATAACGCATAACGCATAACGTATAACGCATAACGCATAACCATAACGCATAACGCATAACCCATAACGCAAAACGCATAACGCATAATGTATAACGCATAACGCATACCGTATAACGCATAATGCATAACGCAAAACGCATAACGCATAACGCATAACGCATTACGCATAACGTATAACGCATAACGCATACCGTATAACGCATAACGCATAACGCATAACGCAAACGTATAGCGCACAACGCATAATGCATAAACCATAACCCTTACTTGATAACGCATAACGCATAATGCACAACGCATAACGAACACCGGAAAACCCATAACGCCTAACGCATAACGGATCACGAATAACGCATAAAGCATAACGCATAACCATAACGCATAACGCATAACCCATAACGCATAACGCATAACGCATAACGTATAACGCATAACGCATACCGTATAACGCATAATGCATAACGCAAAACGCATAACGCATAACGCATAACGCATAACGCATAACGTATAACGCATAACGCATACCGTATAACGCATAACGCATAACGCATAACGCAAACGTATAGCGCACAACGCATAATGCATAAACCATAACCCTTACTTGATAACGCATAACGCATAATGCACAACGCATAACGAACACCGGAAAACCCATAACGCCTAACGCATAACGGATCACGAATAACGCATAAAGCATAACGCATAACGCATAACGCATAACGCATAACGCATAACGCATAACGCATAACGCATAACGCATAACGCATAACGCATAACGCATAACGCATAACGCATAACGCATAACGCATAACGCATAACGCATAACGCATAACGCATAACGCAAAACGCATAACGTTAACGCATAACACATAACGCATAAGGCTTGATGCATGACGCATATCGCATATCGCATAACGCATAAGGCTTGATGCATGACGCATATCGCATAACGCATAAGGCATAACGCATAATACGTAACGTATAACGCATTATGCATAACGCATAACGCATAACGCATAACGTATAACGCATAACGCATAACGCATAACGCATAACGCATATCGCATAACACATACGCATAACGCATAACGCATAACGCATAAAGCATAACGCATAACCCATAACCCTTAACGCATAACGCATAACGCATAATGCACAACGCTTAACGAATACCGCAAATCGCATAACGCCTAACGCATAACGCATAACGTATAACGCATAACGCATACCGTATAACGCATAACGCATAACCATAACGCATAACGCATAACCCATAACGCATAACGCATAACGCATAACGTATAACGCATAACGCATACCGTATAACGCATAATGCATAACGAATAACGCATAACGCATAACGCATAACGCATAACTTATAACGCATAACGCATACCGTATAACGCATAACGCATAACGCATAACGCAAACGTATAGCGCACAACGCATAATGCATAAACCATAACCCTTACTTAATAACGCATAACGCATAATGCACAACGCATAACGAACACCGGAAAACCCATAACGCCTAACGCATAACGGATCACGAATAACGCATAAAGCATAACGCATAACGCATAACGCATAACGCATAACGCATAACGCATAACGCATAACGCATAACGCATAACGCATAACGCATAACGCATAACGCATAACGCATAACGCATAACGCATAACGCATAACGCATACCGTATAACGCATAACGCATAACGCATAACGCATACCGTATAACGCATAACGCATAACGCATAACGCAAACGTATAGCGCACAACGCATAATGCATAAACCATAACCCTTACTTGATAACGCATAACGCATAATGCACAACGCATAACGAACACCGGAAAACCCATAACGCCTAACGCATAACGGATCACGAATAACGCATAAAGCATAACGCATAACGCATAACGCATAACGCATAACGCATAACGCATAACGCATAACGCATAACGCATAACGCATAACGCATAACGCATAACGCAAAACGCATAACGTTAACGCATAACACATAACGCATAAGGCTTGATGCATGACGCATATCGCATATCGCATAACGCATAAGGCTTGATGCATGACGCATATCGCATAACGCATAAGGCATAACGCATAATACGTAACGTATAACGCATTATGCATAACGCATAACGCATAACGCATAACGCATAACGCATAACGCATAACGCATATCGCATAACACATACGCATAACGCATAACGCATAACGCATAAAGCATAACGCATAACCCATAACCCTTAACGCATAACGCATAACGCATAATGCACAACGCTTAACGAATACCGCAAATCGCATAACGCCTAACGCATAACGCATAACGTATAACGCATAACGCATACCGTATAACGCATAACGCATAACCATAACGCATAACGCATAACCCATAACGCATAACGCATAACGCATAACGTATAACGCATAACGCATACCGTATAACGCATAATGCATAACGCATAACGCATAACGCATAACGCATAACGCATAACGCATAACGTATAACGCATAACGCATACCGTATAACGCATAACGCATAACGCATAACGCAAACGTATAGCGCACAACGCATAATGCATAAACCATAACCCTTACTTAATAACGCATAACGCATAATGCACAACGCATAACGAACACCGGAAAACCCATAACGCCTAACGCATAACGGATCACGAATAACGCATAAAGCATAACGCATAACGCATAACGCATAACGCATAACGCATAACGCATAACGCATAACGCATAACGCATAACGCATAACGCATAACGCATAACGCATAACGCATAACGCAAAACGCATAACGTTAATGCATAAACCATAACCCTTACTTAATAACGCATAACGCATAATGCACAACGCATAACGAACACCGGAAAACCCATAACGCATAACGCATAACGCATAACGCATAACGCATAACGCATAACGCATAACGCATAACGCATAACGCATAACGCATAACGCATAACGCATAACGCATAACGCATAACGCATAACGCATAACGCATAACGCATAACGCAAAACGCATAACGTTAACGCATAACCCATAACGCATAAGGCTTGATGCATGACGCATATCGCATATCGCATAACGCATAAGGCTTGATGCATATCGCATAACGCATAAGGCATAACGCATAATACATAACGTATAACGCATTATGCATAACGCATAACGCATAACGCATAACGCATAACGCAAACGTATAGCGCACAACGCATAATGCATAAACCATAACCCTTACTTAATAACGCATAACGCATAATGCACAACGCATAACGAACACCGGAAAACCCATAACGCCTAACGCATAACGGAACACGAATAACGCATAAAGCATAACGCATAACGCATAACGCATAACTCATAACGCATAACGCATAACCCATAACGCATAACGCATAACGCATAACGCATAACGCATAACGCATAACGCATAACGCATAACGCATAACGCAAAACGCATAACGTTAACGCATAACCCATAACGCATAAGGCTTGATGCATGACGCATATCGCATATCGCATAACGCATAAGGCTTGATGCATGACGCATATCGCATAACGCATAAGGCATAACGCATAATACATAACGTATAACGCATTATGCATAACGCATAACGCATAACGCATAACGCATAACGCATAACGCATATCGCATAACACATACGCATAACGCATAACGCATAACGCATAACGCATAACCATAACACATAACCCATAACGCATAACGCATAACGCATAACGTATAACGCATAACGCATATCGCATAACACATACGCATATCGCATAAGGCATAACGCATTACGCATAACTTATAACTCATAACTCATAACGAATAACGCATAACGCAAAATGAATAACGCATAAAGCATAACGCATAACCCATAACCCATAACGCACAAAGCATAAGGCATAATGCACAACGCATAACGAATACCGCAAAACGCATAACGCATAACGCGTAACTCATAACACATAACGCATAACGCATAACGCACACCGTATAACGCATAACGCATAACGCATAACGCATAAAGCATAACGCATAACGCATAACGCATAACGCATAATGCAAACGTATAACGCCCAACGCATAAAGCATAACGAACAACCCATAACGCATAATCCATAACGCATAACGCATAACGCATAAAGTATAACGCATAACGCATAACGCATAACGCAAACTTATAACGCACAACGCATAGCGCATAACGCATAACGCATAACGCATAACGCATAACGCAAACGTATAGCGCACAACGCATAATGCATAAACCATAACCCTTACTTAATAACGCATAACGCATAATGCACAACGCATAACGAACACCGGAAAACCCATAACGCCTAACGCATAACGGATCACGAATAACGCATAAAGCATAACGCATAACGCATAACGCATAACGCATAACGCATAACGCATAACGCATAACGCATAACGCATAAAGCATAACGCATAACGCATAACGCATAACGCATAACGCATAACGCATAACGCATAACGCATAACGCAAAACGCATAACGTTAACGCATAACCCATAACGCATAAGGCTTGATGCATGACGCATATCGCATATCGCATAACGCATAAGGCTTGATGCATGACGCATATCGCATAACGCATAAGGCATAACGCATAATACATAACGTATAACGCATTATGCATAACGCATAACGCATAACGCATAACGCATAACGCAAACGTATAGCGCACAACGCATAATGCATAAACCATAACCCTTACTTAATAACGCATAACACATAATGCACAACGCATAACGAACACCGGAAAACCCATAACGCCTAACGCATAACGGATCACGAATAACGCATAAAGCATAACGCATAATGCATAACGCATAACTCATAACGCATAACGCATAACCCATAACGCATAACGCATAACGCATAACGCATAACGCATAACGCATAACGCATAACGCATAACGCATAACGCAAAACGCATAACGTTAACGCATAACCCATAACGCATAAGGCTTGATGCATGACGCATATCGCATATCGCATAACGCATAAGGCTTGATGCATGACGCATATCGCATAACGCATAAGGCATAACGCATAATACATAACGTATAACGCATTATGCATAACGCATAACGCATAACGCATAACGCATAACGCATAACGCATATCGCATAACACATACGCATAACGCATAACGCATAACGCATAACGCATAACGCATAACCATAACGCATAACGCATAACCCATAACGCATAACGCATAACGCATAACGTATAACGCATAACGCATATCGCATAACACATACGCATATCGCATAAGGCCTAACGCATTACGCATAACTTATAACTCATAACTCATAACGAATAACGCATAACGTATAACGCATTATGCATAACGCATAACGCATAACGCATAACGCATAACGCATAACGCATATCGCATAACACATACGCATAACGCATAACGCATAACGCATAACGCATAACGCATAACGCATAACCATAACGCATAACGCATAACCCATAACGTATAACGCATAACGCATAACGCATAACGCATAACGCATAAAGCATAACGCATAACGCATAACGCATAACGCATAATGCAAACGTATAACGCCCAACGCATAAAGCATAACGAACAACCCATAACGCATAATCCATAACGCATAACGCATAACGCATAAAGTATAACGCATAACGCATAACGCATAACGCAAACTTATAACGCACAACGCCTAGCGCATAACGCATAACGCATAACGCATAACGCATAACGCATAACGCATAACGCATAACGCATAACGCATAACGCATAACGGATCACGCATAACGCACAACGCATAGCGCATAACGCATAACGCATAACGCATAACGCATAACGCATAACGCATAACGCATAACGCATAACGCATATCGCATAACGCATAAGGCTTGATGCATGACGCATATCGCATAACGCATAAGGCATAACGCATAATACATAACGTATAACGCATTATGCATAACGCATAACGCATAACGCATAACGCATATCGCATAACACATACGCATAACGCAAACGCATAACGCATAACGCATAACGCATAACCATAACTCATAACGCATAACCCATAACGCATAACGCATAACGCATAACGTATAACGCATAACGCATACCGTATAACGCATAATGCATAACGCATAAAGCATAACGCATAACGCATAACGCATAACGCATAACGCATAACGCATAACGCATAACGAATAACGCATAACGCATAACGCATAACGCATAACGCATAACGCATAACGCATAACGCATAACGCATAACGCATAACGCATAACGCATATCGCATAACACATACGCATAACGCATAAGATATAACCCATTACGCATAACTTATAACTCATAACGCATAACGAATAACGCATAACGCAAAATGAATAACGCATAAAGCATAACGCATAACCCATAACCCATAACGCACAACGCATAAGGCATAATGCACAACGCATAACGAATACCGCAAAACGCATAACGCATAACGCATAACGCATAACGCGTAACGCATAACGCATAACGCATAACGCATAACGCACACCGTATAATGCATAACGCATAACGCATAACGCGAACGTATAGCGCACAACGCATAACGCATAACGCATAACGCATAACGCATAACGCATAACGCATAACGCAAAACGCATAACGTTAACGCATAACCCATAACGCATAAGGCTTGATGCATGACGCATATCGCATATCGCATAACGCATAAGGCTTGATGAATGACGCATATCGCATAACGCATAAGGCATAACGCATAATACATAACGTATAACGCATTATGCATAACGCATAACGCATAACGCATATCGCATAACACATACGCATAACGCATAACGCATAACGCATAACGCATAACGCATAACCATAACGCATAACGCATAACCCATAACGCATAACGCATTACGCATAACGCATAACGCATAACGCATATCGCATAACACATACGCATAACGCATAACGCATAACGCATAACGCATAACGCATAACGCATAACCATAACGCATAACGCATAACCCATAACGTATAACGCATAACGCATAACGCATAACGCATAACGCATAAAGCATAACGCATAACGCATACGCATAACGCATAACGCATAACGCATAACGCATAACGCATAATGCAAACGTATAACGCCCAACGCATAAAGCATAACGAACAACCCATAACGCATAATCCATAACGCATAACGCATAACGCATAAAGTATAACGCATAACGCATAACGCATAACGCAAACTTATAACGCACAACGCCTAGCGCATAACGCATAACGCATAACGCATAACGCATAACGCAAACGTATAGCGCACAACGCATAATGCATAAACCATAACCCTTACTTAATAACGCATAACGCATAATGCACAACGCATAACGAACACCGGAAAACCCATAACGCCTAACGCATAACGGATCACGAATAACGCATAAAGCATAACGCATAACGCATAACGCATAACGCATAACGCATAACGCATAACGCATAACGCATAACGCATAACGCATAACGCATAACGCATATCGCATAACACATACGCATAACGCATAACGCATAACGCATAACGCATAACCATAACACATAACCCATAACGCATAACGCATAACGCATAACGTATAACGCATAACGCATATCGCATAACACATACGCATATCGCATAAGGCATAACGCATTACGCATAACTTATAACTCATAACTCATAACGAATAACGCATAACGCAAAATGAATAACGCATAAAGCATAACGCATAACCCATAACCCATAACGCACAAAGCATAAGGCATAATGCACAACGCATAACGAATACCGCAAAACGCATAACGCATAACGCGTAACTCATAACACATAACGCATAACGCATAACGCACACCGTATAACGCATAACGCATAACGCATAACGCATAACGCATAACGCATAACGCATAACGCATAACGCATAATGCAAACGTATAACGCCCAACGCATAAAGCATAACGAACAACCCATAACGCATAATCCATAACGCATAACGCATAACGCATAAAGTATAACGCATAACGCATAACGCATAACGCAAACTTATAACGCACAACGCCTAGCGCATAACGCATAACGCATAACGCATAACGCATAACGCAAACGTATAGCGCACAACGCATAATGCATAAACCATAACCCTTACTTAATAACGCATAACGCATAATGCACAACGCATAACGAACACCGGAAAACCCATAACGCCTAACGCATAACGGATCACGAATAACGCATAAAGCATAACGCATAACGCATAACGCATAACGCATAACGCATAACGCATAACGCATAACGCATAACGCATAACGCATAACGCATAACGCATAACGCATAACGCATAACGCATAACGCATAACGCATAACGCAAAACGCATAACGTTAACGCATAACCCATAACGCATAAGGCTTGATGCATGACGCATATCGCATATCGCATAACGCATAAGGCTTGATGCATGACGCATATCGCATAACGCATAAGGCATAACGCATAATACATAACGTATAACGCATTATGCATAACGCATAACGCATAACGCATAACGCATAACGCAAACGTATAGCGCACAACGCATAATGCATAAACCATAACCCTTACTTAATAACGCATAACACATAATGCACAACGCATAACGAACACCGGAAAACCCATAACGCCTAACGCATAACGGATCACGAATAACGCATAAAGCATAACGCATAATGCATAACGCATAACTCATAACGCATAACGCATAACCCATAACGCATAACGCATAACGCATAACGCATAACGCATAACGCATAACGCATAACGCATAACGCATAACGCAAAACGCATAACGTTAACGCATAACCCATAACGCATAAGGCTTGATGCATGACGCATATCGCATATCGCATAACGCATAAGGCTTGATGCATGACGCATATCGCATAACGCATAAGGCATAACGCATAATACATAACGTATAACGCATTATGCATAACGCATAACGCATAACGCATAACGCATAACGCATAACGCATATCGCATAACACATACGCATAACGCATAACGCATAACGCATAACGCATAACGCATAACGCATAACCATAACGCATAACGCATAACCCATAACGCATAACGCATAACGCATAACGTATAACGCATAACGCATATCGCATAACACATACGCATATCGCATAAGGCATAACGCATTACGCATAACTTATAACTCATAACTCATAACGAATAACGCATAACGTATAACGCATTATGCATAACGCATAACGCATAACGCATAACGCATAACGCATAACGCATATCGCATAACACATACGCATAACGCATAACGCATAACGCATAACGCATAACGCATAACGCATAACCATAACGCATAACGCATAACCCATAACGTATAACGCATAACGCATAACGCATAACGCATAACGCATAAAGCATAACGCATAACGCATAACGCATAACGCATAATGCAAACGTATAACGCCCAACGCATAAAGCATAACGAACAACCCATAACGCATAATCCATAACGCATAACGCATAACGCATAAAGTATAACGCATAACGCATAACGCATAACGCAAACTTATAACGCACAACGCCTAGCGCATAACGCATAACGCATAACGCATAACGCATTATGCATAACGCATAACGCATAACGCATAACGCATATCGCATAACACATACGCATAACGCAAACGCATAACGCATAACGCATAACGCATAACCATAACTCATAACGCATAACCCATAACGCATAACGCATAACGCATAACGTATAACGCATAACGCATACCGTATAACGCATAATGCATAACGCATAAAGCATAACGCATAACGCATAACGCATAACGCATAACGCATAACGCATAACGCATAACGCATAACGAATAACGCATAACGCATAACGCATAACGCATAACGCATAACGCATAACGCATAACGCATAACGCATAACGCATAACGCATATCGCATAACACATACGCATAACGCATAAGATATAACCCATTACGCATAACTTATAACGCATAACGCATAACGAATAACGCATAACGCAAAATGAATAACGCATAAAGCATAACGCATAACCCATAACCCATAACGCACAACGCATAAGGCATAATGCACAACGCATAACGAATACCGCAAAACGCATAACGCATAACGCATAACGCATAACGCATAACGCATAACGCATAACGCATAACGCATAACGCACACCGTATAATGCATAACGCATAACGCATAACGCGAACGTATAGCGCACAACGCATAACGCATAACGCATAACGCATAACGCATAACGCATAACGCATAACGCATAACGCATAACGTTAACGCATAACCCATAACGCATAAGGCTTGATGCATGACGCATATCGCATATCGCATAACGCATAAGGCTTGATGAATGACGCATATCGCATAACGCATAAGGCATAACGCATAATACATAACGTATAACGCATTATGCATAACGCATAACGCATAACGCATATCGCATAACACATACGCATAACGCATAACGCATAACGCATAACGCATAACGCATAACCATAACGCATAACGCATAACCCATAACGCATAACGCATTACGCATAACGTATAACGCATAACGCATATCGCATAACACATACGCATATCGCATAAGGCATAACGCATTACGCATAACTTATAACTCATAACTCATAACGAATAACGCATAACGCAAAATGAATAACGCATAAAGCATAACGCATAACCCATAACCCATAACGCACAACGCATAAGGCATAATGCACAACGCATAACGAATACCGCAAAACGCATAACGCATAACGCGTAACTCATAACACATAACGCATAACGCATAACGCACACCGTATAACGCATAACGCATAACGCATAAAGCATAACGCATAACGCATAACGCATAATGCAAACGTATAACGCCCATCGCATAAAGCATAACGAACAACCCATAACGCATAATCCATAACGCATAACGCATAACGCATAACGCATAAAGTATAACGCATAACGCATAACGCATAACGCAAACTTATAACGCACAACGCATAGCGCACAACGCATAGCGCATAACGCATGACGCATAACGCATAACGCATAACGCATAACGCATAACGCATAACGGATCACGCATAACGCACAACGCATAGCGCATAACGCATAACGCATAACGCATAACGCATAACGCATAACGCATAACGCATAACGCATAACGCATAACGCATAACGCATAACGCATAACGCATAACGCATAACGCATAACGCATAACGCATAACGCATAACGCATAACGCATTACGCATAACTTATAACTCATAACTCATAACGAATAACGCATAACGCAAAATGAATAACGCATAAAAAATAACGCACAACCCATAACCCATAACGCACAACGCATAAGGCATAATGCACAACGCATAACGAATACCGCAAAACGCATAACGCATAACGCATAACGCATAACGCGTAACTCATAACGCATAACGCATAACGCATAACGCACACCGTATAACGCATAACGCATAACGCATAACGCATAACGCATAACGCAAAATGAATAACGCATAAAGCATAACGCATAACCCATAACCCATAACGCACAACGCATAAGGCATAATGCACAACGCATAACGAATACCGCAAAACGCATAACGCATAACGCGTAACTCATAACACATAACGCATAACGCATAACGCACACCGTATAACGCATAACGCATAACGCATAACGCATAAAGCATAACGCATAACGCATAACGCATAATGCAAACGTATAACGCCCATCGCATAAAGCATAACGAACAACCCATAACGCATAATCCATAACGCATAACGCATAACGCATAACGCATAAAGTATAACGCATAACGCATAACGCAAACTTATAACGCACAACGCATAGCGCACAACGCATTGCGCATAACGCATAACGCATAACGCATAACGCATAACGCATAACGCATAACGCATAACGCATAACGCATAACGCATAACGGATCACGCATAACGCACAACGCATAGCGCATAACGCATAACGCATAACGCATAACGCATAACGCATAACGCATAACGCATAACGCATAACGCATAACGCATAACGCATAACGCATATCGCATAACGCATAAGGCTTGATGCATGACGCATATCGCATAACGCATAAGGCATAACGCATAATACATAACGTATAACGCATTATGCATAACGCATAACGCATAACGCATAACGCATATCGCATAACACATACGCATAACGCATAACGCATAACGCATAACGCATAACGCATAACGCATAACGCAAAACGCATAACGTTAACGCATAACCCATAACGCATAAGGCTTGATGCATGACGCATATCGCATATCGCATAACGCATAAGGCTTGATGCATGACGCATATCGCATAACGCATAAGGCATAACGCATAATACATAACGTATAACGCATTATGCATAACGCATAACGCATAACGCATAACGCATAACGCATATCGCATAACACATACGCATAACGCATAACGCATAACGCATAACGCATAACGCATAACCATAACGCATAACGCATAACCCATAACGCATAACGCATAACGCATAACGTATAACGCATAACGCATATCGCATAACACATACGCATATCGCATAAGGCATAACGCATTACGCATAACTTATAACTCATAACTCATAACGAATAACGCATAACGCATAAAGCATAACGCATAACGCATAACGCAAACGTATAACGCACAACGCATAACGCATAACGCATAACGCATAACGCATAACGCATAACGCATAACGCATAACGCATAACGCATAACGCATATCGCATAACGCATAACGCATAACGCATAACGCATAACGCATAACGCATAACGCATAATGCATAACGCATATCGCATAACGCATAACGCATAACGCATAACGCATAACGCATAACGCATAAAGCATAACGCATAACGCATAACGCAAACGTATAACGCACAACGCATAACGCATAACGCCTAACGCAAAACGCATAACGCATAACGCATAACGCATAACGCATAACGCATAACGCCTAACGCATAAAGCATAACGCATAACGCATAACTTATAACTCATTACTCATAACGAATAACGCATAACGCATAACGCATAACGCATAACGCATAACGCATAACGCATAACGCATAATGCATAACGCATAAAGCATAACGCATAACGCATAACGCATAACCCCTAACGCATAACGCATAACGTATAACTCATAACGCATAACACATAACGCATAACGCATAACGCCTAACGCATAACGCATAACGCATAACCCCTAACGCATAACGCATAACGCATAACGCATAACGTGTAACTAATAACGCACAACGCATAAAGCATAACGCATAACACATAACGCATATCGCATAACGCATAACGCATAACGTATAACGCATAAAGCATACCGTATAACGCATAACGAATTACGCAAACGTATAACGCACAACGCATAACGCATAACGAACAACGGATAACGCATAACGCATAACGCATAACGCATAACGAATACCGCAAAACGCATAACGCATAACGTATAACGCATAACGCATAACGCATAACACATAACGCATAACACATAATGCACAACGCATTACGAATACAGCAAAACGCATAACGCTTAACGCATAAAGGATCACGCATAACGCATAACGCATAATGCATAACGCATAACGCATAACGCATAACGCATAACGCATAACGCATAACGCATAACGCATAACGCATAAAGCATAACACATAACGCATAACTCATAATGCACAACGCATAATGAATACAGCAAAACGCAAAACGCTTAACGCATAACGCATAACGCATAACGCATAATGCATAACGCATAACGCATAACGCATAACGCATAACGCATAACGCATAACGCATAACGTATAACGCATACCGCATTACGCATAACTTATAACTCATAACTCATAAGGAGTAACGCATAACGCATAAAGCATAACGCATAACGCATAAAGCATAACGCATAACGCATAACTTATAACTCATTACTCATAACGAATAACGCATAACGCATAACTTATAACTCATTACTCATAACTCATAACGCATAACGCATAAAGCATAACGCATAACGCATAACGCATAACGTATAACGCATAACGCATAACGCATAACGCATAACGCATAACGGATCACGCATAACGCATAACGCATAACGCATAACGCATAACGCATAAAGCATAACGCATAACGCATAACGCATTACGCATAACTTATAACTCATAACTCATAAGGAGTAACGCATAACGCATAAAACATAACGCATAACGCATAACGCATAACGCATAACGCATAACGCATAATGCATAAAGCATAACGCATAACGCATAACTTATAACTCATTACTCATAACGAATAACGCATAAGTCATAACGCATAACGCATAACGCATAACGCATAATGCATAACGCATAACGCATAACGCATAACGCATAACGCATAACGCATAACGCATAACGCATAACGCATAACGCATAACGCATAACGCATAACGCATAACGCATAACGCATAACGCATAACGCATAACGCATAACGCATAACGCATAACGCATATCGCATAACGCATAACGCATATCGCATAACGCATAACGCATAACGCATAACGCATAACGCATAACGCATAAAGCATAACGCATAACGCATAACGCAAACGTATAACGCACAACGCATAACGCATAACGCCTAACGCAAAACGCATAACGCATAACGCATAACGCATAACGCATAAAGCATAACGCCTAACGCATAAAGCATAACGCATAACGCATAACTTATAACTCATTACTCATAACGAATAACGCATAACGCATAACGCATAACGGATAACGCATATCGCATAACGCATAACGCATAATGCATAACGCATAAAGCATAACGCATAACGCATAACGCATAACCCCTAACGCATAACGCATAACGTATAACTCATAACGCATAACACATAACGCATAACGCATAACGCCTAACGCATAACGCATAACGCATAACCCCTAACGCATAACGCATAACGCATAACGCATAACGTGTAACTAATAACGCACAACGCATAAAGCATAACGCATATCGCATAACGCATAACGCATAACGTATAACGCATAACGTATAACGCATAACGCATAACGCATAACGCAAACGTATAACGCACAACGCATAACGCATAACGAACAACGGATAACGCATAACGCATAACGCATAACGCATAACGAATACCGCAAAACGCATAACGCATAACGTATAACGCATAACGCATAACGCATAACGCATAACGCATAACACATAACGCATAACACATAATGCACAACGCATTACGAATACAGCAAAACGCATAACGCTTAACGCATAAAGGATCACGCATAACGCATAACGCATAATGCATAACGCATAACGCATAACGCATAATGCATAACGCATAAAGCGTAACGCATAACGCATAACGCATAAAGCATAACACATAACGCATAACTCATAATGCACAACGCATAATGAATACAGTAAAACGCAAAACGCTTAACGCATAACGCATAACGCATAACGCATAATGCATAACGCATAACGCATAACGCATAACGCATAACGCATAACGCATAACGTATAACGTATAACGCATACCGCATTACGCATAACTTATAACTCATAACTCATAAGGAGTAACGCATAACGCATAAAGCATAACGCATAACGCATATCGCATAACGCATAACGCATAACGCATAACGCATAACGCATAACGCATAACGCATAACGCATATCGCATAACGCATAACGCATAACGCATAACGCATAACGCATAAAGCATAACGCATAACGCATAACGCATAACGCATAACTTATAACTCATTACTCATAACGAATAACGCATAAGTCATAACGCATAACGCATAACGCATAACGCATAATGCATAACGCATAACGCATAACGCATAACGCATAACGCATAACGCATAACGCATAACGCATAACGCATAACGCATAACGCATAACGCATAACGCATAACGCATAACGCATAACGCATAACGCATAACGCATAACGCATATCGCATAACGCATAACGCATATCGCATAACGCATAACGCATAACGCATAACGCATAACGCATAACGCATAAAGCATAACGCATAACGCATAACGCAAACGTATAACGCACAACGCATAACGCATAACTTATAACTCATTACTCATAACGAATAACGCATAACGCATAACGCATAACGCATAATGCATAACGCATAACGCATAACGCATAACGCATAACGCATAACGCATAACGCATAACGCATAACGTATAACGTATAACGCATACCGCATTACGCATAACTTATAACTCATAACTCATAAGGAGTAACGCATAACGCATAAAGCATAACGCATAACGCATAACTTATAACTCATTACTCATAACGAATAACGCATAACGCATAACTTATAACTCATTACTCATAACTCATAACGCATAACGCATAAAGCATAACGCATAACGCAAACGCATAACGCATAACGCATACCGTATAACGCATAACGCATAACGCATAACGCATAACGCATAACGCATAACGCATAACGCATAACGCATAACGCATTACGCATAACTTATAACTCGTAACTCATAAGGAGTAACGCATAACGCATAAAACATAACGCATAACGCATAACGCATAACGCATAACGCATAACGCATAACGCATAACGCATAACGCATAACGCATAACGCATAACGCATAAAGCATAACGCATAACGCATAACTTATAACTCATTACTCATAACGAATAACGCATAACGCATAACGCATAACGCATAACGCATATCGCATAACGCATAACGCATAACGCATAACGCATAACGCATAAAGCATAACGCATAACGCATAAAGCATAACGCAAACGTATAACGCACAACGCATAACGCATAACTTATAACTCATTACTCATAACGAATAACGCATAACGCATAACGCATAACGCATAACGCATAATGCATAACGCATAACGCATAACGCATAACGCATAACGCATAACGCATAACGCATAACGCATAACGCATAACGCATAACGCATAACGCATAACGCATATCGCATAACGCATAACGCATAACCCATAACGCATAACGCATAACGCATAACTCATAACGCATAACGCATATCGCATAACGCATAACGCATAACGCATAACGCATAACGCATAACGCATAAAGCATAACGCATAACGCATAACGCAAACGTATAACGCACAACGCATAACGCATAACGCCTAACGCAAAACGCATAACGCATAACGCATAACGCATAACGCATAACGCCTAACGCATAAAGCATAACGCATAACGCATAACTTATAACTCATTACTCATAACGAATAACGCATAACGCATAACGCATAACGGATAACGCATATCGCATAACGCATAACGCATAATGCATAACGCATAAAGCATAACGCATAACGCATAACGCATAACCCCTAACGCATAACGCATAACGTATAACTCACAACGCATAACACATAACGCATAACGCATAACGCCTAACGCATAACGCATAACGCATAACCCCTAACGCATAACGCATAACGCATAACGCATAACGTGTAACTAATAACGCACAACGCATAAAGCATAACGCATAACACATAACGCATATCGCATAACGCATAACGCATAACGTATAACGCATAACGCATACCGTATAACGCATAACGCATAACGCAAACGTATAACGCACAACGCATAACGCATAACGAACAACGGATAACGCATAACGCATAACGCATAACGCATAACGAATACCGCAAAACGCATAACGCATAACGTATAACGCATAACGCATAACGCATAACACATAACGCATAACACATAATGCACAACGCATTACGAATACAGCAAAACGCATAACGCTTAACGCATAAAGGATCACGCATAACGCATAACGCATAATGCATAACGCATAACGCATAACGCATAACGCATAATGCATAACGCATAAAGCGTAACGCATAACGCATAACGCATAACGCATAACTTATAACTCATTACTCATAACTCATAACGCATAACGCATAAAGCATAACGCATAACGCATAACGCATAACGTATAACGCATAACGCATAACGCATAACGCATAACGCATAACGCATAACGGATCACGCATAACGCATAACGCATAACGCATAACGCATAACGCATAAAGCATAACGCATAACGCATAACGCATTACGCATAACTTATAACTCATAACTCATAAGGAGTAACGCATAACGCATAAAGCATAACGCATAACGCATAACGCATAACGCATAACGCATAACGCATAACGCATAATGCATAAAGCATAACGCATAACGCATAACTTTTAACTCATTACTCATAACGAATAACGCATAACTCATAACGCATAACGCATAACGCATAACGCATAACGCATAACGCATAACGCATAACGCATAACGCATAACGCATAACGCATAACGCATAACGCATAACGCATAACGCATAACGCATAACGCATAACGCATAACGCATAACGCATATCGCATAACGCATAACGCATATCGCATAACGCATAACGCATAACGCATAACGCATAACGCATAACGCATATCGCATAACGCATAACGCATAACGCATAACGCATAACGCATAACTTATAACTCATTACTCATAACGAATAACGCATAACGCATAACGCATAACGGATAACGCATATCGCATAACGCATAACGCATAACGGATCACGCATAACGCACAACGCCTAGCGCATAACGCATAACGCATAACGCATAACGCATAACGCATAACGCATAACGCATAACGCATAACGCATAACGCATAACGGATCACGCATAACGCACAACGCATAGCGCATAACGCATAACGCATAACGCATAACGCATAACGCATAACGCATAACGCATAACGCATAACGCATATCGCATAACGCATAAGGCTTGATGCATGACGCATATCGCATAACGCATAAGGCATAACGCATAATACATAACGTATAACGCATTATGCATAACGCATAACGCATAACGCATAACGCATATCGCATAACACATACGCATAACGCAAACGCATAACGCATAACGCATAACGCATAACCATAACTCATAACGCATAACCCATAACGCATAACGCATAACGCATAACGTATAACGCATAACGCATACCGTATAACGCATAATGCATAACGCATAAAGCATAACGCATAACGCATAACGCATAACGCATAACGCATAACGCATAACGCATAACGAATAACGCATAACGCATAACGCATAACGCATAACGCATAACGCATAACGCATAACGCATAACGCATAACGCATAACGCATAACGCATATCGCATAACACATACGCATAACGCATAAGATATAACCCATTACGCATAACTCATAACGCATAACGCATAACGAATAACGCATAACGCAAAATGAATAACGCATAAAGCATAACGCATAACCCATAACCCATAACGCACAACGCATAAGGCATAATGCACAACGCATAACGAATACCGCAAAACGCATAACGCATAACGCATAACGCATAACGCGTAACTCATAACGCATAACGCATAACGCATAACGCACACCGTATAATGCATAACGCATAACGCATAACGCGAACGTATAGCGCACAACGCATAACGCATAACGCATAACGCATAACGCATAACGCATAACGCATAACGCAAAACGCATAACGTTAACGCATAACCCATAACGCATAAGGCTTGATGCATGACGCATATCGCATATCGCATAACGCATAAGGCTTGATGAATGACGCATATCGCATAACGCATAAGGCATAACGCATAATACATAACGTATAACGCATTATGCATAACGCATAACGCATAACGCATATCGCATAACACATACGCATAACGCATAACGCATAACGCATAACGCATAACGCATAACCATAACGCATAACGCATAACCCATAACGCATAACGCATTACGCATAACGCATAACGCATAACGCATATCGCATAACACATACGCATAACGCATAACGCATAACGCATAACGCATAACGCATAACGCATAACCATAACGCATAACGCATAACCCATAACGTATAACGCATAACGCATAACGCATAACGCATAACGCATAAAGCATAACGCATAACGCATACGCATAACGCATAACGCATAACGCATAACGCATAACGCATAATGCAAACGTATAACGCCCAACGCATAAAGCATAACGAACAACCCATAACGCATAATCCATAACGCATAACGCATAACGCATAAAGTATAACGCATAACGCATAACGCATAACGCAAACTTATAACGCACAACGCCTAGCGCATAACGCATAACGCATAACGCATAACGCATAACGCAAACGTATAGCGCACAACGCATAATGCATAAACCATAACCCTTACTTAATAACGCATAACGCATAATGCACAACGCATAACGAACACCGGAAAACCCATAACGCCTAACGCATAACGGATCACGAATAACGCATAAAGCATAACGCATAACGCATAACGCATAACGCATAACGCATAACCATAACACATAACCCATAACGCATAACGCATAACGCATAACGTATAACGCATAACGCATATCGCATAACACATACGCATATCGCATAAGGCATAACGCATTACGCATAACTTATAACTCATAACTCATAACGAATAACGCATAACGCAAAATGAATAACGCATAAAGCATAACGCATAACCCATAACCCATAACGCACAAAGCATAAGGCATAATGCACAACGCATAACGAATACCGCAAAACGCATAACGCATAACGCGTAACTCATAACACATAACGCATAACGCATAACGCACACCGTATAACGCATAACGCATAACGCATAACGCATAACGCATAACGCATAACGCATAACGCATAACGCATAATGCAAACGTATAACGCCCAACGCATAAAGCATAACGAACAACCCATAACGCATAATCCATAACGCATAACGCATAACGCATAAAGTATAACGCATAACGCATAACGCATAACGCAAACTTATAACGCACAACGCCTAGCGCATAACGCATAACGCATAACGCATAACGCATAACGCAAACGTATAGCGCACAACGCATAATGCATAAACCATAACCCTTACTTAATAACGCATAACGCATAATGCACAACGCATAACGAACACCGGAAAACCCATAACGCCTAACGCATAACGGATCACGAATAACGCATAAAGCATAACGCATAACGCATAACGCATAACGCATAACGCATAACGCATAACGCATAACGCATAACGCATAACGCATAACGCATAACGCATAACGCATAACGCATAACGCATAACGCATAACGCATAACGCATAACGCAAAACGCATAACGTTAACGCATAACCCATAACGCATAAGGCTTGATGCATGACGCATATCGCATATCGCATAACGCATAAGGCTTGATGCATGACGCATATCGCATAACGCATAAGGCATAACGCATAATACATAACGTATAACGCATTATGCATAACGCATAACGCATAACGCATAACGCATAACGCAAACGTATAGCGCACAACGCATAATGCATAAACCATAACCCTTACTTAATAACGCATAACACATAATGCACAACGCATAACGAACACCGGAAAACCCATAACGCCTAACGCATAACGGATCACGAATAACGCATAAAGCATAACGCATAATGCATAACGCATAACTCATAACGCATAACGCATAACCCATAACGCATAACGCATAACGCATAACGCATAACGCATAACGCATAACGCATAACGCATAACGCATAACGCAAAACGCATAACGTTAACGCATAACCCATAACGCATAAGGCTTGATGCATGACGCATATCGCATATCGCATAACGCATAAGGCTTGATGCATGACGCATATCGCATAACGCATAAGGCATAACGCATAATACATAACGTATAACGCATTATGCATAACGCATAACGCATAACGCATAACGCATAACGCATAACGCATATCGCATAACACATACGCATAACGCATAACGCATAACGCATAACGCATAACGCATAACGCATAACCATAACGCATAACGCATAACCCATAACGCATAACGCATAACGCATAACGTATAACGCATAACGCATATCGCATAACACATACGCATATCGCATAAGGCCTAACGCATTACGCATAACTTATAACTCATAACTCATAACGAATAACGCATAACGTATAACGCATTATGCATAACGCATAACGCATAACGCATAACGCATAACGCATAACGCATATCGCATAACACATACGCATAACGCATAACGCATAACGCATAACGCATAACGCATAACGCATAACCATAACGCATAACGCATAACCCATAACGTATAACGCATAACGCATAACGCATAACGCATAACGCATAAAGCATAACGCATAACGCATAACGCATAACGCATAATGCAAACGTATAACGCCCAACGCATAAAGCATAACGAACAACCCATAACGCATAATCCATAACGCATAACGCATAACGCATAAAGTATAACGCATAACGCATAACGCATAACGCAAACTTATAACGCACAACGCCTAGCGCATAACGCATAACGCATAACGCATAACGCATTATGCATAACGCATAACGCATAACGCATAACGCATATCGCATAACACATACGCATAACGCAAACGCATAACGCATAACGCATAACGCATAACCATAACTCATAACGCATAACCCATAACGCATAACGCATAACGCATAACGTATAACGCATAACGCATACCGTATAACGCATAATGCATAACGCATAAAGCATAACGCATAACGCATAACGCATAACGCATAACGCATAACGCATAACGCATAACGCATAACGAATAACGCATAACGCATAACGCATAACGCATAACGCATAACGCATAACGCATAACGCATAACGCATAACGCATAACGCATATCGCATAACACATACGCATAACGCATAAGATATAACCCATTACGCATAACTTATAACTCATAACGCATAACGAATAACGCATAACGCAAAATGAATAACGCATAAAGCATAACGCATAACCCATAACCCATAACGCACAACGCATAAGGCATAATGCACAACGCATAACGAATACCGCAAAACGCATAACGCATAACGCATAACGCATAACGCATAACTCATAACGCATAACGCATAACGCATAACGCACACCGTATAATGCATAACGCATAACGCATAACGCGAACGTATAGCGCACAACGCATAACGCATAACGCATAACGCATAACGCATAACGCATAACGCATAACGCAAAACGCATAACGTTAACGCATAACCCATAACGCATAAGGCTTGATGCATGACGCATATCGCATATCGCATAACGCATAAGGCTTGATGAATGACGCATATCGCATAACGCATAAGGCATAACGCATAATACATAACGTATAACGCATTATGCATAACGCATAACGCATAACGCATATCGCATAACACATACGCATAACGCATAACGCATAACGCATAACGCATAACGCATAACCATAACGCATAACGCATAACCCATAACGCATAACGCATTACGCATAACGTATAACGCATAACGCATATCGCATAACACATACGCATATCGCATAAGGCATAACGCATTACGCATAACTTATAACTCATAACTCATAACGAATAACGCATAACGCAAAATGAATAACGCATAAAGCATAACGCATAACCCATAACCCATAACGCACAACGCATAAGGCATAATGCACAACGCATAACGAATACCGCAAAACGCATAACGCATAACGCGTAACTCATAA
The DNA here is from genome assembly GCA_916610235.2 of Lasioglossum morio. Taxonomy (NCBI): domain Eukaryota; kingdom Metazoa; phylum Arthropoda; class Insecta; order Hymenoptera; family Halictidae; genus Lasioglossum; species Lasioglossum morio. The sequence continues at coordinate 3,496,029 of CAKAJA020000423.1, forward strand.
CACATAACGCATAACGCATAACGCACACCGTATAACGCATAACGCATAACGCATAAAGCATAACGCATAACGCATAACGCATAATGCAAACGTATAACGCCCATCGCATAAAGCATAACGAACAACCCATAACGCATAATCCATAACGCATAACGCATAACGCATAACGCATAAAGTATAACGCATAACGCATAACGCATAACGCAAACTTATAACGCACAACGCATAGCGCACAACGCATAGCGCATAACGCATGACGCATAACGCATAACGCATAACGCATAACGCATAACGCATAACGGATCACGCATAACGCACAACGCATAGCGCATAACGCATAACGCATAACGCATAACGCATAACGCATAACGCATAACGCATAACGCATAACGCATAACGCATAACGCATAACGCATAACGCATAACGCATAACGCATAACGCATAACGCATAACGCATAACGCATAACGCATTACGCATAACTTATAACTCATAACTCATAACGAATAACGCATAACGCAAAATGAATAACGCATAAAAAATAACGCACAACCCATAACCCATAACGCACAACGCATAAGGCATAATGCACAACGCATAACGAATACCGCAAAACGCATAACGCATAACGCATAACGCATAACGCGTAACTCATAACGCATAACGCATAACGCATAACGCACACCGTATAACGCATAACGCATAACGCATAACGCATAACGCATAACGCAAAATGAATAACGCATAAAGCATAACGCATAACCCATAACCCATAACGCACAACGCATAAGGCATAATGCACAACGCATAACGAATACCGCAAAACGCATAACGCATAACGCGTAACTCATAACACATAACGCATAACGCATAACGCACACCGTATAACGCATAACGCATAACGCATAACGCATAAAGCATAACGCATAACGCATAACGCATAATGCAAACGTATAACGCCCATCGCATAAAGCATAACGAACAACCCATAACGCATAATCCATAACGCATAACGCATAACGCATAACGCATAAAGTATAACGCATAACGCATAACGCAAACTTATAACGCACAACGCATAGCGCACAACGCATTGCGCATAACGCATAACGCATAACGCATAACGCATAACGCATAACGCATAACGCATAACGGATCACGCATAACGCACAACGCATAGCGCATAACGCATAACGCATAACGCATAACGCATAACGCATAACGCATAACGCATAACGCATAACGCATAACGCATAACGCATAACGCATATCGCATAACGCATAAGGCTTGATGCATGACGCATATCGCATAACGCATAAGGCATAACGCATAATACATAACGTATAACGCATTATGCATAACGCATAACGCATAACGCATAACGCATATCGCATAACACATACGCATAACGCATAACGCATAACGCATAACGCATAACGCATAACCATAACGCATAACGCATAACGCATAACGCATAACGCATAACGCATAACGCATAACGCATAACGCATAACGCATAACGCATAACGCATAACGCAAAACGCATAACGTTAACGCATAACCCATAACGCATAAGGCTTGATGCATGACGCATATCGCATATCGCATAACGCATAAGGCTTGATGCATGACGCATATCGCATAACGCATAAGGCATAACGCATAATACATAACGTATAACGCATTATGCATAACGCATAACGCATAACGCATAACGCATAACGCATAACGCATAACGCATAACGCAAAACGCATAACGTTAACGCATAACCCATAACGCATAAGGCTTGATGCATGACGCATATCGCATATCGCATAACGCATAAGGCTTGATGCATGACGCATATCGCATAACGCATAAGGCATAACGCATAATACATAACGTATAACGCATTATGCATAACGCATAACGCATAACGCATAACGCATAACGCATAACGCATAACGCATAACGCAAAACGCATAACGTTAACGCATAACCCATAACGCATAAGGCTTGATGCATGACGCATATCGCATATCGCATAACGCATAAGGCTTGATGCATGACGCATATCGCATAACGCATAAGGCATAACGCATAATACATAACGTATAACGCATTATGCATAACGCATAACGCATAACGCATAACGCATAACGCATATCGCATAACACATACGCATAACGCATAACGCATAACGCATAACGCATAACGCATAACCATAACGCATAACGCATAACCCATAACGCATAACGCATAACGCATAACGTATAACGCATAACGCATATCGCATAACACATACGCATATCGCATAAGGCATAACGCATTACGCATAACTTATAACTCATAACTCATAACGAATAACGCATAACGCATAAAGCATAACGCATAACGCATAACGCAAACGTATAACGCACAACGCATAACGCATAACGCATAACGCATAACGCATAACGCATAACGCATAACGCATAACGCATAACGCATAACGCATATCGCATAACGCATAACGCATAACGCATAACGCATAACGCATAACGCATAACGCATAATGCATAACGCATATCGCATAACGCATAACGCATAACGCATAACGCATAACGCATAACGCATAAAGCATAACGCATAACGCATAACGCAAACGTATAACGCACAACGCATAACGCATAACGCCTAACGCATAACGCATAACGCATAACGCATAACGCATAACGCATAACGCATAACGCCTAACGCATAAAGCATAACGCATAACGCATAACTTATAACTCATTACTCATAACGAATAACGCATAACGCATAACGCATAACGGATAACGCATATCGCATAACGCATAACGCATAATGCATAACGCATAAAGCATAACGCATAACGCATAACGCATAACCCCTAACGCATAACGCATAACGTATAACTCATAACGCATAACACATAACGCATAACGCATAACGCCTAACGCATAACGCATAACGCATAACCCCTAACGCATAACGCATAACGCATAACGCATAACGTGTAACTAATAACGCACAACGCATAAAGCATAACGCATAACACATAACGCATATCGCATAACGCATAACGCATAACGTATAACGCATAAAGCATACCGTATAACGCATAACGAATTACGCAAACGTATAACGCACAACGCATAACGCATAACGAACAACGGATAACGCATAACGCATAACGCATAACGCATAACGAATACCGCAAAACGCATAACGCATAACGTATAACGCATAACGCATAACGCATAACACATAACGCATAACACATAATGCACAACGCATTACGAATACAGCAAAACGCATAACGCTTAACGCATAAAGGATCACGCATAACGCATAACGCATAATGCATAACGCATAACGCATAACGCATAATGCATAACGCATAAAGCGTAACGCATAACGCATAACGCATAAAGCATAACACATAACGCATAACTCATAATGCACAACGCATAATGAATACAGCAAAACGCAAAACGCTTAACGCATAACGCATAACGCATAACGCATAATGCATAACGCATAACGCATAACGCATAACGCATAACGCATAACGCATAACGTATAACGTATAACGCATACCGCATTACGCATAACTTATAACTCATAACTCATAAGGAGTAACGCATAACGCATAAAGCATAACGCATAACGCATAAAGCATAACGCATAACGCATAACTTATAACTCATTACTCATAACGAATAACGCATAACGCATAACTTATAACTCATTACTCATAACTCATAACGCATAACGCATAACGCATAACGCATAACGCATAACGCATAACGTATAACGCATAACGCATAACGCATAACGCATAACGCATAACGGATCACGCATAACGCATAACGCATAACGCATAACGCATAACGCATAAAGCATAACGCATAACGCATAACGCATTACGCATAACTTATAACTCATAACTCATAAGGAGTAACGCATAACGCATAAAACATAACGCATAACGCATAACGCATAACGCATAACGCATAACGCATAATGCATAAAGCATAACGCATAACGCATAACTTATAACTCATTACTCATAACGAATAACGCATAAGTCATAACGCATAACGCATAACGCATAACGCATAATGCATAACGCATAACGCATAACGCATAACGCATAACGCATAACGCATAACGCATAACGCATAACGCATAACGCATAACGCATAACGCATAACGCATAACGCATAACGCATAACGCATAACGCATAACGCATAACGCATAACGCATAACGCATAACGCATATCGCATAACGCATAACGCATATCGCATAACGCATAACGCATAACGCATAACGCATAACGCATAACGCATAAAGCATAACGCATAACGCATAACGCAAACGTATAACGCACAACGCATAACGCATAACGCATAACGCAAAACGCATAACGCATAACGCATAACGCATAACGCATAACGCATAACGCCTAACGCATAAAGCATAACGCATAACGCATAACTTATAACTCATTACTCATAACGAATAACGCATAACGCATAACGCATAACGGATAACGCATATCGCATAACGCATAACGCATAATGCATAACGCATAAAGCATAACGCATAACGCATAACGCATAACCCCTAACGCATAACGCATAACGTATAACTCATAACGCATAACACATAACGCATAACGCATAACGCCTAACGCATAACGCATAACGCATAACCCCTAACGCATAACGCATAACGCATAACGCATAACGTGTAACTAATAACGCACAACGCATAAAGCATAACGCATATCGCATAACGCATAACGCATAACGTATAACGCATAACGTATAACGCATAACGCATAACGCATAACGCAAACGTATAACGCACAACGCATAACGCATAACGAACAACGGATAACGCATAACGCATAACGCATAACGCATAACGAATACCGCAAAACGCATAACGCATAACGTATAACGCATAACGCATAACGCATAACGCATAACGCATAACACATAACGCATAACACATAATGCACAACGCATTACGAATACAGCAAAACGCATAACGCTTAACGCATAAAGGATCACGCATAACGCATAACGCATAATGCATAACGCATAACGCATAACGCATAATGCATAACGCATAAAGCGTAACGCATAACGCATAACGCATAAAGCATAACACATAACGCATAACTCATAATGCACAACGCATAATGAATACAGTAAAACGCAAAACGCTTAACGCATAACGCATAACGCATAACGCATAATGCATAACGCATAACGCATAACGCATAACGCATAACGCATAACGCATAACGTATAACGTATAACGCATACCGCATTACGCATAACTTATAACTCATAACTCATAAGGAGTAACGCATAACGCATAAAGCATAACGCATAACGCATATCGCATAACGCATAACGCATAACGCATAACGCATAACGCATAACGCATAACGCATAACGCATATCGCATAACGCATAACGCATAACGCATAACGCATAACGCATAAAGCATAACGCATAACGCATAACGCATAACGCATAACTTATAACTCATTACTCATAACGAATAACGCATAAGTCATAACGCATAACGCATAACGCATAACGCATAATGCATAACGCATAACGCATAACGCATAACGCATAACGCATAACGCATAACGCATAACGCATAACGCATAACGCATAACGCATAACGCATAACGCATAACGCATAACGCATAACGCATAACGCATAACGCATAACGCATAACGCATATCGCATAACGCATAACGCATATCGCATAACGCATAACGCATAACGCATAACGCATAACGCATAACGCATAAAGCATAACGCATAACGCATAACGCAAACGTATAACGCACAACGCATAACGCATAACTTATAACTCATTACTCATAACGAATAACGCATAACGCATAACGCATAACGCATAATGCATAACGCATAACGCATAACGCATAACGCATAACGCATAACGCATAACGCATAACGCATAACGTATAACGTATAACGCATACCGCATTACGCATAACTTATAACTCATAACTCATAAGGAGTAACGCATAACGCATAAAGCATAACGCATAACGCATAACTTATAACTCATTACTCATAACGAATAACGCATAACGCATAACTTATAACTCATTACTCATAACTCATAACGCATAACGCATAAAGCATAACGCATAACGCAAACGCATAACGCATAACGCATACCGTATAACGCATAACGCATAACGCATAACGCATAACGCATAACGCATAACGCATAACGCATAACGCATAACGCATTACGCATAACTTATAACTCGTAACTCATAAGGAGTAACGCATAACGCATAAAACATAACGCATAACGCATAACGCATAACGCATAACGCATAACGCATAACGCATAACGCATAACGCATAACGCATAACGCATAAAGCATAACGCATAACGCATAACTTATAACTCATTACTCATAACGAATAACGCATAACGCATAACGCATAACGCATAACGCATATCGCATAACGCATAACGCATAACGCATAACGCATAACGCATAAAGCATAACGCATAACGCATAAAGCATAACGCAAACGTATAACGCACAACGCATAACGCATAACTTATAACTCATTACTCATAACGAATAACGCATAACGCATAACGCATAACGCATAACGCATAATGCATAACGCATAACGCATAACGCATAACGCATAACGCATAACGCATAACGCATAACGCATAACGCATAACGCATAACGCATAACGCATAACGCATATCGCATAACGCATAACGCATAACCCATAACGCATAACGCATAACGCATAACTCATAACGCATAACGCATATCGCATAACGCATAACGCATAACGCATAACGCATAACGCATAACGCATAAAGCATAACGCATAACGCATAACGCAAACGTATAACGCACAACGCATAACGCATAACGCCTAACGCAAAACGCATAACGCATAACGCATAACGCATAACGCATAACGCCTAACGCATAAAGCATAACGCATAACGCATAACTTATAACTCATTACTCATAACGAATAACGCATAACGCATAACGCATAACGGATAACGCATATCGCATAACGCATAACGCATAATGCATAACGCATAAAGCATAACGCATAACGCATAACGCATAACCCCTAACGCATAACGCATAACGTATAACTCACAACGCATAACACATAACGCATAACGCATAACGCCTAACGCATAACGCATAACGCATAACCCCTAACGCATAACGCATAACGCATAACGCATAACGTGTAACTAATAACGCACAACGCATAAAGCATAACGCATAACACATAACGCATATCGCATAACGCATAACGCATAACGTATAACGCATAACGCATACCGTATAACGCATAACGCATAACGCAAACGTATAACGCACAACGCATAACGCATAACGAACAACGGATAACGCATAACGCATAACGCATAACGCATAACGAATACCGCAAAACGCATAACGCATAACGTATAACGCATAACGCATAACGCATAACACATAACGCATAACACATAATGCACAACGCATTACGAATACAGCAAAACGCATAACGCTTAACGCATAAAGGATCACGCATAACGCATAACGCATAATGCATAACGCATAACGCATAACGCATAACGCATAATGCATAACGCATAAAGCGTAACGCATAACGCATAACGCATAACGCATAACTTATAACTCATTACTCATAACTCATAACGCATAACGCATAAAGCATAACGCATAACGCATAACGCATAACGTATAACGCATAACGCATAACGCATAACGCATAACGCATAACGCATAACGGATCACGCATAACGCATAACGCATAACGCATAACGCATAACGCATAAAGCATAACGCATAACGCATAACGCATTACGCATAACTTATAACTCATAACTCATAAGGAGTAACGCATAACGCATAAAACATAACGCATAACGCATAACGCATAACGCATAACGCATAACGCATAACGCATAATGCATAAAGCATAACGCATAACGCATAACTTTTAACTCATTACTCATAACGAATAACGCATAAGTCATAACGCATAACGCATAACGCATAACGCATAACGCATAACGCATAACGCATAACGCATAACGCATAACGCATAACGCATAACGCATAACGCATAACGCATAACGCATAACGCATAACGCATAACGCATAACGCATAACGCATATCGCATAACGCATAACGCATATCGCATAACGCATAACGCATAACGCATAACGCATAACGCATAACGCATATCGCATAACGCATAACGCATAACGCATAACGCATAACGCATAACTTATAACTCATTACTCATAACGAATAACGCATAACGCATAACGCATAACGGATAACGCATATCGCATAACGCATAACGCATAATGCATAACGCATAAAGCATAACGCATAACGCATAACGCATAACCCCTAACGCATAACGCATAACGTATAACTCATAACGCATAACACATAACGCATAACGCATAACGCCTAACGCATAACGCATAACGCATAACCCCTAACGCATAACGCATAACGCATAACGCATAACGTGTAACTAATAACGCACAACGCATAAAGCATAACGCATAACACATAACGCATATCGCATAACGCATAACGCATAACGTATAACGCATAACGCATACCGTATAACGCATAACGCATAACGCAAACGTATAACGCACAACGCATAACGCATAAAGCGTAACGCATAACGCATAACGCATAACGCATAACTTATAACTCATTACTCATAACTCATAACGCATAACGCATAAAGCATAACGCATAACGCATAACGCATAACGTATAACGCATAACGCATAACGCATAACGCATAACGCATAACGCATAACGCATAACGGATCACGCATAACGCATAACGCATAACGCATAACGCATAACGCATAAAGCATAACGCATAACGCATAACGCATTACGCATAACTTATAACTCATAACTCATAAGGAGTAACGCATAACGCATAAAACATAACGCATAACGCATAACGCATAACGCATAACGCATAACGCATAACGCATAATGCATAAAGCATAACGCATAACGCATAACTTTTAACTCATTACTCATAACGAATAACGCATAAGTCATAACGCATAACGCATAACGCATAACGCATAATGCATAACGCATAACGCATAACGCATAACGCATAACGCATAACGCATAACGCATAACGCATAACGCATAACGCATAACGCATAACGCATAACGCATAACGCATAACGCATAACGCATAACGCATAACGCATAACGCATAACGCATAACGCATATCGCATAACGCATAACGCATATCGCATAACGCATAACGCATAACGCATAACGCATAACGCATAACGCATATCGCATAACGCATAACGCATAACGCATAACGCATAACGCATAACGCATAACGCATAACGCATAACGCATATCGCATAACGCATAACGCATAACGCATAACGCATAACGCATAAAGCATAACGCATAACGCATAACGCAAACGTATAACGCACAACGCATAACGCATAACGCCTAACGCAAAACGCATAACGCTTAACGCATAACGCATAACGCATAACGCATAATGCCTAACGCATAAAGCATAACGCATAACGCATAACTTATATCTCATTACTCATAACGAATAACGCATAACGCATAACGCATAACGGATAACGCATATCGCATAACGCATAACGCATAACGCATAACGCATAACGTGTAACTAATAACGCACAACGCATAAAGCATAACGCATAACACATAACGCATATCGCATAACGCATAACGCATAACGTATAACGCATAACGCATACCGTATAACGCATAACGCATAACGCATAACGTATAACGCATAACGCATAACGCATAACACATAACGCATAACACATAATGCACAACGCATTACGAATACAGCAAAACGCATAACGCTTAACGCATAACGGATCACGCATAACGCATAACGCATAATGCATAACGCATAACGCATAACGCATAATGCATAACGCATAAAGCGTAACGCATAACGCATAACGCATAAAGCATAACACATAACGCATAACTCATAATGCACAACGCATAATGAATACAGCAAAACGCATAACGCTTAACGCATAACGCATAACGCATAACGCATAATGCATAACGCATAACGCATAACGCATAACGCATAACGCATAACGTATAACGTATAACGCATACCGCATTACGCATAACTTATAACTCATTACTCATAACGAATAACGCATAACGCATAACTTATAACTCATTACTCATTACTCATAACTCATAACGCATAACGCATAAAGCATAACGCATAACGCATAACGGATAAAGCATAATGCATAACGCATAACGCATTACGCATAACTTATAACCCATAACTCATAAGGAGTAACGCATAACGCATAAAGCATAACGCATGACGCATAACGCATAAAGCATAACGCATAACGCATAACGCATAACGCATAACGCATAACGCATAACGCATAACGCATAACGCATAACGCATAACGCATAACGCATACCGTATAACGCATAGCGCATAACGCATAACGCATAACGCATAACGCATAACGCATAACGCATAACGCATAACGCATAACGCATAACGCATAACGCATAACGCATAACGCATTACGCATAACTTATAACTCATAACTCATAACGCATAACTCATAACGCATAACGCATAAAGCATAACGCATAACGCATAACGCATAACGGATAAAGCATAATGCATAACGCATAACGCATAACGCATTACGCATAACTTATAACCCATAACTCATAAGGAGTAACGCATAACGCATAAAGCATAACGCATGACGCATAACGCATAAAGCATAACGCATAACGCATAACGCATAACGCATAACGCATAACGCATAACGCATAACGCATAACGCATAACGCATAACGCATAACGCATAACGCATAACGCATAACGCATAACGCATACCGTATAACGCATAGCGCATAACGCATAACGCATAACGCATAACGCATAACGCATAACGCATAACGCATAACGCATAACGCATAACGCATAACGCATAACGCATAACGCATAACTCATAACGCATAACTCATAACGCATAACGCATAAAGCATAAAGCATAAATCATAACGCATAACGAATACCGCAAAACGTATATCGCCTAACACATAACGGATAACGCATAACGCATAACGCATAACGTATAACGCATAACGCATAACGCATAACGCATAACGCATAACGCATAATGCTCAACGCATAACGAATACAGCAAAACGCATAACGCTTAACGCATAACGCATCACGCATAACGCATAACGCATAATGCATAACGCATAACGCATAACGCATAATGCATAACGCATAAAGCGTAACGCATAACGCATAACGCATAACGCATAACGCATAACGCATAACGCATAACGCATAACGCAAACGCATAACGCATAACGCATACCGTATAACGCATAACGCATAACGCATAACGCAAACGTATAACGCACAACGCATAACGCATAACGCATAACGCATAACGCATAACGCATAACATATAACGAATAACGCATAACGCATAACGCATAATGCATAACGCATAACGTATAACTCATAACGCATAACGCATAAAGCATAACGCATAAAGCATAACGCATAACGCATAACTCATAACGCATAACGCATAACGCAAAACGCATAACGCATAACGCATAATGCATAAAGCATAACGCATAACGCATAACTTATAACTCATTACTCATAACGACTAACGCATAACGCATAACGCATAACGCATAACGCATAACGCATAACGCATAACGCATAACGCATAACGCATAACGGATCACGCATAACGCATAACGCATAACGCATAACGCATAACGCATAAAGCATAACGCATAACGCATAACGCATTACGCATAACTTATAACTCATAACTCATAAGGAGTAACGCATAACGCATAAAGCATAACGCATAACGCATAACGCATAACGCATAACGCATAACGCATAACGCATAATGCATAAAGCATAACGCATAACGCATAACGCATAACGCATAACGCATAACGCATAACGCATAACGCATAACGCAAACGCATAACGCATAACGCATACCGTATAACGCATAATGCATAACGCATAACGCATAACGCATAACGCATAACGCATAACGCATAACGCATAACGCATAACGCATAACGCATAACGCATAACGCATAACGCATAACGCATAACGCATATCGCATAACGCATAACGCATAACGCATAACGCATAACGCATAACGCATAACGCATAAAGCATAACGCATAACGCATAACGCAAACGTATAACGCACAACGCATAACGCATAACGCATAACGCAAAACGCATAACGCATAACGCATAACGCATAACGCATAACGCATAACGCATAACGCATAACGCATAAAGCATAACGCATAACGCATAACTTATAACTCATTACTCATAACGAATAACGCATAACGCATAACGCATAACGGATAACGCTTATCGCATAACGCATAACGCATAACGCATAATGCATAACGCATAAAGCATAACGCATAACGCATTAAGCATAACCCCTAACGCATAACGCATAACGTATAACTCATAACGCATAACGCATAACGCATAACGCATAACGCATAACGCATAACGCCTAACGCATAACGCATAACGCATAACCCCTAACGCATAACGCATAACGCATAACGCATAACGTGTAACTAATAACGCACAACGCATAAAGCATAACGCATAACGCATAACGCATATCGCATAACGCATAACGCATAACGTATAACGCATAACGCATACCGTATAACGCATAACGCATAACGCAAACGTATAACGCACAACGCATAACGCATAACGAACAACGGATAACGCATAACGCATAACGCATAACGCATAACGAATACCGCAAAACGTATATCGCCTAACACATAACGGATCACGCATAACGCATAACGCATAACGTATAACGCATAACGCATAACGCATAACACATAACGCATAACACATAATGCACAACGCATTACGAATACAGCAAAACGCATAACGCTTAACGCATAACGGATCACGCATAACGCATAACGCATAACGCATAACGCATAACGCATAACGCATAATGCATAACGCATAAAGCGTAACGCATAACGCTTAACGCATAAAGCATAACACATAACGCATAACTCATAATGCACAACGCATAACGAATACAGCAAAACGCATAACGCTTAACGCATAACGCATAACGCATAACGCATAATGCATAACGCATAACGCATAACGCATAACGCATAACGCATAACGCATAACGTATAACGTATAACGCATACCGCATTACGCATAACTTATAACTCATAACTCATAAGGAGTAACGCATAACGCATAAAGCATAACGCATAACGCATAACGCATAACGCATAACGCATAACGCATAATGCATAACGCATAACGCATAACGCATAACGCATAACGCATAACGCATAACGCATAACGTATAACGTATAACGCATAACGCATAACTTATAACTCATTACTCATAACTCATAACGCATAACGCATAAAGCATAACGCATGACGCATAACGCATAAAGCATAACGCATAACGCATAACGCATAACGCATAACGCATAACGCATAACGCATAACGCATAACGCATAACGCATAACGCATAACGCATAACGCATAACGCATAACGCATAACGCATAAAGCATAACGCATAACCCATACCGTATAACGCATAACGCATAACGCATAACGCAAACGTATAACGCACAACGCATAACGCATAACGCATAACGCATAACGCATAACGCATAACATATAACGCATAACGCATAACGCATAACGCATAACGCATAACGCATAATGCATAACGCATAACGTATAACTCATAACGCATAACGCATAAAGCATAACGCATAAAGCATAACGCATAACGCATAACGCATAACGCATAACGCATAACGCAAAACGCATAACGCATAACGCATAACGCATAACTTATAACTCATTACTCATAACGAATAACGCATAACGCATAACGCATAACGCATAACGCATAACGCATAACGCATAACGCATAACGCATAACGCATTACGCATAACGCATAACGCATAACGGATCACGCATAACGCATAACGCATAAAGCATAACGCATAACGCATAACGCAAACGTATAACGCACAACGCATAACGCATAACGCCTAACGCAAAACGCATAACGCATAACGCATAACGCATAACGCATAACGCATAATGCCTAACGCATAAAGCATAACGCATAACGCATAACTTATATCTCATTACTCATAACGAATAACGCATAACGCATAACGCATAACGGATAACGCATATCGCATAACGCATAACGCATAACGCATAACGCATAACGTGTAACTAATAACGCACAACGCATAAAGCATAACGCATAACACATAACGCATATCGCATAACGCATAACGCATAACGTATAACGCATAACGCATACCGTATAACGCATAACGCATAACGCATAACGCATAACGTATAACGCATAACGCATAACGCATAACACATAACGCATAACACATAATGCACAACGCATTACGAATACAGCAAAACGCATAACGCTTAACGCATAACGGATCACGCATAACGCATAACGCATAATGCATAACGCATAACGCATAACGCATAATGCATAACGCATAAAGCGTAACGCATAACGCATAACGCATAAAGCATAACACATAACGCATAACTCATAATGCACAACGCATAATGAATACAGCAAAACGCATAACGCTTAACGCATAACGCATAACGCATAACGCATAATGCATAACGCATAACGCATAACGCATAACGCATAACGCATAACGTATAACGTATAACGCATACCGCATTACGCATAACTTATAACTCATAACTCATAAGGAGTAACGCATAACGCATAAAGCATAACGCATAACGCATAACTTATAACTCATTACTCATAACGAATAACGCATAACGCATAACTTATAACTCATTACTCATAACTCATAACGCATAACGCATAAAGCATAACGCATAACGCATAACGGATAAAGCATAATGCATAACGCATAACGCATTACGCATAACTTATAACCCATAACTCATAAGGAGTAACGCATAACGCATAAAGCATAACGCATGACGCATAACGCATAAAGCATAACGCATAACGCATAACGCATAACGCATAACGCATAACGCATAACGCATAACGCATAACGCATAACGCATACCGTATAACGCATAGCGCATAACGCATAACGCATAACGCATAACGCATAACGCATAACGCATAACGCATAACGCATAACGCATAACGCATAACGCATTACGCATAACTTATAACTCATAACTCATAACGCATAACTCATAACGCATAACGCATAAAGCATAACGCATAACGCATAACGCATAACGGATAAAGCATAATGCATAACGCATAACGCATAACGCATTACGCATAACTTATAACCCATAACTCATAAGGAGTAACGCATAACGCATAAAGCATAACGCATGACGCATAACGCATAAAGCATAACGCATAACGCATAACGCATAACGCATAACGCATAACGCATAACGCATAACGCATAACGCATAACGCATAACGCATAACGCATAACGCATAACGCATAACGCATACCGTATAACGCATAGCGCATAACGCATAACGCATAACGCATAACGCATAACGCATAACGCATAACGCATAACGCATAACGCATAACGCATAACGCATAACGCATAACGCATAACGCATAACTCATAACGCATAACTCATAACGCATAACGCATAAAGCATAAAGCATAAATCATAACGCATAACGAATACCGCAAAACGTATATCGCCTAACACATAACGGATAACGCATAACGCATAACGCATAACGTATAACGCATAACGCATAACGCATAACGCATAACGCATAACGCATAATGCTCAACGCATAACGAATACAGCAAAACGCATAACGCTTAACGCATAACGCATCACGCATAACGCATAACGCATAATGCATAACGCATAACGCATAACGCATAATGCATAACGCATAAAGCGTAACGCATAACGCATAACGCATAACGCATAACGCATAACGCATAACGCAAACGCATAACGCATAACGCATAGCGTATAACGCATAACGCATAACGCATAACGCAAACGTATAACGCACAACGCATAACGCATAACGCATAACGCATAACGCATAACGCATAACATATAACGCATAACGCATAACGCATAACGCATAATGCATAACGCATAACGTATAACTCATAACGCATAACGCATAAAGCATAACGCATAAAGCATAACGCATAACGCATAACTCATAACGCATAACGCATAACGCAAAACGCATAACGCATAACGCATAATGCATAAAGCATAACGCATAACGCATAACTTATAACTCATTACTCATAACGACTAACGCATAACGCATAACGCATAACGCATAACGCATAACGCATAACGCATAACGCATAACGCATAAAGCATAACGCATAACGCATAACGCATTACGCATAACTTATAACTCATAACTCATAAGGAGTAACGCATAACGCATAAAGCATAACGCATAACGCATAACGCATAACGCATAACGCATAACGCATAATGCATAAAGCATAACGCATAACGCATAACGCATAACGCATAACGCATAACGCATAACGCAAACGCATAACGCATAACGCATACCGTATAACGCATAATGCATAACGCATAACGCATAACGCATAACGCATAACGCATAACGCATAACGCATAACGCATAACGCATAACGCATAACGCATAACGCATAACGCATATCGCATAACGCATAACGCATAACGCATAACGCATAACGCATAACGCATAACGCATAAAGCATAACGCATAACGCATAACGCAAACGTATAACGCACAACGCATAACGCATAACGCATAACGCAAAACGCATAACGCATAACGCATAACGCATAACGCATAACGCATAACGCATAACGCATAACGCATAACGCATAACGCATAAAGCATAACGCATAACGCATAACTTATAACTCATTACTCATAACGAATAACGCATAACGCATAACGCATAACGGATAACGCTTATCGCATAACGCATAACGCATAACGCATAATGCATAACGCATAAAGCATAACGCATAACGCATTAAGCATAACCCCTAACGCATAACGTATAACGTATAACTCATAACGCATAACGCATAACGCATAACGCATAACGCATAACGCATAACGCCTAACGCATAACGCATAACGCATAACCCCTAACGCATAACGCATAACGCATAACGCATAACGTGTAACTAATAACGCACAACGCATAAAGCATAACGCATAACGCATAACGCATATCGCATAACGCATAACGCATAACGTATAACGCATAACGCATACCGTATAACGCATAACGCATAACGCAAACGTATAACGCACAACGCATAACGCATAACGAACAACGGATAACGCATAACGCATAACGCATAACGCATAACGAATACCGCAAAACGTATATCGCCTAACACATAACGGATCACGCATAACGCATAACGCATAACGTATAACGCATAACGCATAACGCATAACACATAACGCATAACACATAATGCACAACGCATTACGAATACAGCAAAACGCATAACGCTTAACGCATAACGGATCACGCATAACGCATAACGCATAATGCATAACGCATAACGCATAACGCATAATGCATAACGCATAAAGCGTAACGCATAACGCTTAACGCATAAAGCATAACACATAACGCATAACTCATAATGCACAACGCATAACGAATACAGCAAAACGCATAACGCTTAACGCATAACGCATAACGCATAACGCATAATGCATAACGCATAACGCATAACGCATAACGCATAACGCATAACGCATAACGTATAACGTATAACGCATACCGCATTACGCATAACTTATAACTCATAACTCATAAGGAGTAACGCATAACGCATAAAGCATAACGCATAACGCATAACGCATAAAGCATAACGCATAACGCATAATGCATAACGCATAACGCATAACGCATAACGCATAACGCATAACGCATAACGCATAACGTATAACGTATAACGCATAACGCATAACTTATAACTCATTACTCATAACTCATAACGCATAACGCATAAAGCATAACGCATGACGCATAACGCATAAAGCATAACGCATAACGCATAACGCATAACGCATAACGCATAACGCATAACGCATAACGCATAACGCATAACGCATAACGCATAACGCATAACGCATAACGCATAACGCATAACGCATAAAGCATAACGCATAACCCATACCGTATAACGCATAACGCATAACGCATAACGCAAACGTATAACGCACAACGCATAACGCATAACGCATAACGCATAACGCATAACGCATAACATATAACGCATAACGCATAACGCATAACGCATAACGCATAATGCATAACGCATAACGTATAACTCATAACGCATAACGCATAAAGCATAACGCATAAAGCATAACGCATAACGCATAACGCATAACGCATAACGCATAACGCAAAACGCATAACGCATAACGCATAACGCATAACTTATAACTCATTACTCATAACGAATAACGCATAACGCATAACGCATAACGCATAACGCATAACGCATAACGCATAACGCATAACGCATTACGCATAACGCATAACGCATAACGGATCACGCATAACGCATAACGCATAACGCATAACGCATAACGCATAACGCATAACGCATAAAGCATAACGCATAACGCATAACGCATTACGCATAACTTATAACTCATAACTCATAAGGAGTAACGCATAACGCATAAAGCATAACGCATAACGCATAACGCATAACGCATAACGCATAACGCATAACGCATAACGCATAATGCATAAAGCATAACGCATAACGCATAACGCATAACTCATTACTCATAACGAATAACGCATAACGCATAACGCATAACGCATAACGCATAATGCATAACGCATAACGCATAACGCATAACGCATAACGCATAACGCATAACGCATAACGCATAACGCATAACGCATAACGCATAACGCATATCGCATAACGCATAACGCATAACGCATAAAGCATAACGCATAACGCATAACGCATAAAGCATAACGCATAACGCATAACGCAAACGTATAACGCACAACGCATAACGCATAACGCATAACGCAAAACGCATAACGCATAACGCATAACGCATAACGCATAACGCATAACGCATAAAGCATAACGCAAAACGCATAACGCATAACGCATAACGCATAACTTATAACTCATTACTCATAACGAATAACGCATAACGCATAACGCATAACGCATAACGCATAACGCATAACGCATAACGCATAACGCATTACGCATAACGCATAACTCATAACGCATAACTCATAACGCATAACGCATAAAGCATAAAGCATAAATCATAACGCATAACGAATACCGCAAAACGTATATCGCCTAACACATAACGGATAACGCATAACGCATAACGCATAACGTATAACGCATAACGCATAACGCATAACACATAACGCATAACGCATAATGCTCAACGCATAACGAATACAGCAAAACGCATAACGCTTAACGCATAACGCATCACGCATAACGCATAACGCATAATGCATAACGCATAACGCATAACGCATAATGCATAACGCATAAAGCGTAACGCATAACGCATAACGCATAACGCATAACGCATAACGCATAACGCATAACGCAAACGCATAACGCATAACGCATACCGTATAACGCATAACGCATAACGCATAACGCAAACGTATAACGCACAACGCATAACGCATAACGCATAACGCATAACGCATAACGCATAACATATAACGCATAACGCATAACGCATAACGCATAATGCATAACGCATAACGTATAACTCATAACGCATAACGCATAAAGCATAACGCATAAAGCATAACGCATAACGCATAACTCATAACGCATAACGCATAACGCATAACGCATAACGCATAACGCATAACGCATAAAGCATAACGCATAACGCATAACTTATAACTCATTACTCATAACGACTAACGCATAACGCATAACGCATAACGCATAACGCATAACGCATAACGCATAACGCATAACGCATAACGCATAACGGATCACGCATAACGCATAACGCATAACGCATAACGCATAACGCATAACGCATAAAGCATAACGCATAACGCATAACGCATTACGCATAACTTATAACTCATAACTCATAAGGAGTAACGCATAACGCATAAAGCATAACGCATAACGCATAACGCATAACGCATAACGCATAACGCATAACGCATAATGCATAACGCATAACGCATAACGCATAACGCATAACGCATAACGCATAACGCATAACGCAAACGCATAACGCATAACGCATACCGTATAACGCATAATGCATAACGCATAACGCATAACGCATAACGCATAACGCATAACGCATAACGCATAACGCATAACGCATAACGCATAACGCATAACGCATAACGCATAACGCATATCGCATAACGCATAACGCATAACGCATAACGCATAACGCATAACGCATAACGCATAAAGCATAACGCATAACGCATAACGCAAACGTATAACGCACAACGCATAACGCATAACGCATAACGCAAAACGCATAACGTATAACGCATAACGCATACCGTATAACGCATAACGCATAACGCATATCGCATAACGCATAACGCATAACGTATAACGCATAACGCATACCGTATAACGCATAACGCATAACGCAAACGTATAACGCACAACGCATAACGCATAACGAACAACGGATAACGCATAACGCATAACGCATAACGCATAACGAA
This sequence comes from Lasioglossum morio, assembly GCA_916610235.2. NCBI lineage: Eukaryota > Metazoa > Arthropoda > Insecta > Hymenoptera > Halictidae > Lasioglossum > Lasioglossum morio. Next base: position 3,517,018 of record CAKAJA020000423.1, read on the forward strand.
TACCGCAAAACGTATATCGCCTAACACATAACGGATCACGCATAACGCATAACGCATAACGTATAACGCATAACGCATAACGCATAACACATAACGCATAACACATAATGCACAACGCATTACGAATACAGCAAAACGCATAACGCTTAACGCATAACGGATCACGCATAACGCATAACGCATAACGCATAACGCATAACGCATAACGCATAATGCATAACGCATAAAGCGTAACGCATAACGCTTAACGCATAAAGCATAACACATAACGCATAACTCATAATGCACAACGCATAACGAATACAGCAAAACGCATAACGCTTAACGCATAACGCATAACGCATAACGCATAATGCATAACGCATAACGCATAACGCATAACGCATAACGCATAACGCATAACGTATAACGTATAACGCATAACGCATTACGCATAAAGTATAACTCATAACTCATAAGGAGTAACGCATAACGCATAAAGCATAACGCATAACGCATAACGCATAAAGCATAACGCATAACGCATAATGCATAACGCATAACGCATAACGCATAACGCATAACGCATAACGCATAACGCATAACGTATAACGTATAACGCATAACGCATAACTTATAACTCATTACTCATAACTCATAACGCAAAACGCATAAAGCATAACGCATGACGCATAACGCATAAAGCATAACGCATAACGCATAACGCATAACGCATAACGCATAACGCATAACGCATAACGCATAACGCATAACGCATAACGCATAACGCATAACGCATAACGCATAACGCATAAAGCATAACGCATAACCCATACCGTATAACGCATAACGCATAACGCATAACGCAAACGTATAACGCACAACGCATAACGCATAACGCATAACGCATAACGCATAACGCATAACGCATAACGTATAACGTATAACGCATACCGCATTACGCATAACTTATAACTCATAACTCATAAGGAGTAACGCATAACGCATAAAGCATAACGCATAACGCATAACGCATAAAGCATAACGCATAACGCATAATGCATAACGCATAACGCATAACGCATAACGCATAACGCATAACGCATAACGCATAACGTATAACGTATAACGCATAACGCATAACTTATAACTCATTACTCATAACTCATAACGCATAACGCATAAAGCATAACGCATGACGCATAACGCATAAAGCATAACGCATAACGCATAACGCATAACGCATAACGCATAACGCATAACGCATAACGCATAACGCATAACGCATAACGCATAACGCATAACGCATAACGCATAACGCATAACGCATAAAGCATAACGCATAACCCATACCGTATAACGCATAACGCATAACGCATAACGCAAACGTATAACGCACAACGCATAACGCATAACGCATAACGCATAACGCATAACGCATAACATATAACGCATAACGCATAACGCATAACGCATAACGCATAATGCATAACGCATAACGTATAACTCATAACGCATAACGCATAAAGCATAATTCATAAAGCATAACGCATAACGCATAACGCATAACGCATAACGCATAACGCAAAACGCATAACGCATAACGCATAACGCATAACTTATAACTCATTACTCATAACGAATAACGCATAACGCATAACGCATAACGCATAACGCATAACGCATAACGCATAACGCATAACGCATTACGCATAACGCATAACGCATAACGGATCACGCATAACGCATAACGCATAACGCATAACGCATAACGCATAACGCATAACGCATAAAGCATAACGCATAACGCATAACGCATTACGCATAACTTATAACTCATAACTCATAAGGAGTAACGCATAACGCATAAAGCATAACGCATAACGCATAACGCATAACGCATAACGCATAACGCATAACGCATAACGCATAATGCATAAAGCATAACGCATAACGCATAACGCATAACTCATTACTCATAACGAATAACGCATAACGCATAACGCATAACGCATAACGCATAATGCATAACGCATAACGCATAACGCATAACGCATAACGCATAACGCATAACGCATAACGCATAACGCATAACGCATAACGCATAACGCATATCGCATAACGCATAACGCATAACGCATAAAGCATAACGCATAACGCATAACGCATAAAGCATAACGCATAACGCATAACGCAAACGTATAACGCACAACGCATAACGCATAACGCATAACGCAAAACGCATAACGCATAACGCATAACGCATAACGCATAACGCATAACGCATAAAGCATAACGCAAAACGCATAACGCATAACGCATAACGCATAACTTATAACTCATTACTCATAACGAATAACGCATAACGCATAACGCATAACGCATAACGCATAACGCATAACGCATAACGCATAACGCATTACGCATAACGCATAACTCATAACGCATAACTCATAACGCATAACGCATAAAGCATAAAGCATAAATCATAACGCATAACGAATACCGCAAAACGTATATCGCCTAACACATAACGGATAACGCATAACGCATAACGCATAACGTATAACGCATAACGCATAACGCATAACACATAACGCATAACGCATAATGCTCAACGCATAACGAATACAGCAAAACGCATAACGCTTAACGCATAACGCATCACGCATAACGCATAACGCATAATGCATAACGCATAACGCATAATGCATAACGCATAACGCATAACGCATAATGCATAACGCATAAAGCGTAACGCATAACGCATAACGCATAACGCATAACGCATAACGCATAACGCATAACGCAAACGCATAACGCATAACGCATACCGTATAACGCATAACGCATAACGCATAACGCAAACGTATAACGCACAACGCATAACGCATAACGCATAACGCATAACGCATAACGCATAACATATAACGCATAACGCATAACGCATAACGCATAATGCATAACGCATAACGTATAACTCATAACGCATAACGCATAAAGCATAACGCATAAAGCATAACGCATAACGCATAACTCATAACGCATAACGCATAACGCAAAACGCATAACGCATAACGCATAACGCATAACGCATAACGCATAACGCATAACTTATAACTCATTACTCATAACGACTAACGCATAACGCATAACGCATAACGCATAACGCATAACGCATAACGCATAACGCATAACGCATAACGCATAACGGATCACGCATAACGCATAACGCATAACGCATAACGCATAACGCATAACGCATAAAGCATAACGCATAACGCATAACGCATTACGCATAACTTATAACTCATAACTCATAAGGAGTAACGCATAACGCATAAAGCATAACGCATAACGCATAACGCATAACGCATAACGCATAACGCATAACGCATAATGCATAAAGCATAACGCATAACGCATAACGCATAACGCATAACGCATAACGCATAACGCAAACGCATAACGCATAACGCATACCGTATAACGCATAATGCATAACGCATAACGCATAACGCATAACGCATAACGCATAACGCATAACGCATAACGCATAACGCATAACGCATAACGCATAACGCATAACGCATATCGCATAACGCATAACGCATAACGCATAACGCATAACGCATAACGCATAACGCATAAAGCATAACGCATAACGCATAACGCAAACGTATAACGCACAACGCATAACGCATAACGCATAACGCATAACGCATAACGTATAACGCATAACGCATACCGTATAACGCATAACGCATAACGCATATCGCATAACGCATAACGCATAACGTATAACGCATAACGCATACCGTATAACGCATAACGCATAACGCAAACGTATAACGCACAACGCATAACGCATAACGAACAACGGATAACGCATAACGCATAACGCATAACGCATAACGAATACCGCAAAACGTATATCGCCTAACACATAACGGATCACGCATAACGCATAACGCATAACGTATAACGCATAACGCATAACGCATAACACATAACGCATAACACATAATGCACAACGCATTACGAATACAGCAAAACGCATAACGCTTAACGCATAACGGATCACGCATAACGCATAACGCATAATGCATAACGCATAACGCATAACGCATAATGCATAACGCATAAAGCGTAACGCATAACGCTTAACGCATAAAGCATAACACATAACGCATAACTCATAATGCACAACGCATAACGAATACAGCAAAACGCATAACGCTTAACGCATAACGCATAACGCATAACGCATAATGCATAACGCATAACGCATAACGCATAACGCATAACGCATAACGCATAACGTATAACGTATAACGCATACCGCATTACGCATAACTTATAACTCATAACTCATAAGGAGTAACGCATAACGCATAAAGCATAACGCATAACGCATAACGCATAAAGCATAACGCATAACGCATAATGCATAACGCATAACGCATAACGCATAACGCATAACGCATAACGCATAACGCATAACGTATAACGTATAACGCATAACGCATAACTTATAACTCATTACTCATAACTCATAACGCAAAACGCATAAAGCATAACGCATGACGCATAACGCATAAAGCATAACGCATAACGCATAACGCATAACGCATAACGCATAACGCATAACGCATAACGCATAACGCATAACGCATAACGCATAACGCATAACGCATAACGCATAACGCATAAAGCATAACGCATAACCCATACCGTATAACGCATAACGCATAACGCATAACGCAAACGTATAACGCACAACGCATAACGCATAACGCATAACGCATAACGCATAACGCATAACATATAACGCATAACGCATAACGCATAACGCATAACGCATAACGCATAATGCATAACGCATAACGTATAACTCATAACGCATAACGCATAAAGCATAACGCATAAAGCATAACGCATAACGCATAACGCATAACGCATAACGCATAACGCAAAACGCATAACGCATAACGCATAACGCATAACTTATAACTCATTACTCATAACGAATAACGCATAACGCATAACGCATAACGCATAACGCATAACGCATAACGCATAACGCATAACGCATAACGCATTACGCATAACGCATAACGCATAACGGATCACGCATAACGCATAACGCATAACGCATAACGCATAACGCATAACGCATAACGCATAAAGCATAACGCATAACGCATAACGCATTACGCATAACTTATAACTCATAACTCATAAGGAGTAACGCATAACGCATAAAGCATAACGCATAACGCATAACGCATAACGCATAACGCATAACGCATAACGCATAACGCATAACGCATAATGCATAAAGCATAACGCATAACGCATAACGCATAACTCATTACTCATAACGAATAACGCATAACGCATAACGCATAACGCATAACGCATAATGCATAACGCATAACGCATAACGCATAACGCATAACGCATAACGCATAACGCATAACGCATAACGCATAACGCATAACGCATAACGCATAACGCATATCGCATAACGCATAACGCATAACGCATAAAGCATAACGCATAACGCATAACGCATAAAGCATAACGCATAACGCAAACGTATAACGCACAACGCATAACGCATAACGCATAACGCAAAACGCATAACGCATAACGCATAACGCATAACGCATAACGCATAACGCATAAAGCATAACGCAAAACGCATAACGCATAACGCATAACGCATAACTTATAACTCATTACTCATAACGAATAACGCATAACGCATAACGCATAACGCATAACGCATAACGCATAACGCATAACGCATAACGCATAACGCATTACGCATAACGCATAACGCATAACGGATCACGCATAACGCATAACGCATAACGCATAACGCATAACGCATAACGCATAAAGCATAACGCATAACGCATAACGCATTACGCATAACTTATAACTCATAACTCATAAGGAGTAACGCATAACGCATAAAGCATAACGCATAACGCATAACGCATAACGCATAACGCATAACGCATAACGCATAATGCATAAAGCATAACGCATAACGCATAACGCATAACTCATTACTCATAACGAATAACGCATAACGCATAACGCATAACGCATAACGCATAATGCATAACGCATAACGCATAACGCATAACGCATAACGCATAACGCATAACGCATAACGCATAACGCATAACGCATAACGCATAACGCATATCGCATAACGCATAACGCATAACGCATAAAGCATAACGCATAACGCATAACGCATAAAGCATAACGCATAACGCATAACGCAAACGTATAACGCACAACGCATAACGCATAACGCATAACGCAAAACGCATAACGCATAACGCATAACGCATAACGCATAACGCATAACGCATAAAGCATAACGCATAACGCATAACTTATAACTCATTACTCATAACGAATAACGCATAACGCATAACGCATAACGGATAACGCATATCGCATAACGCATAACGCATAATGCATAACGCATAAAGCATAACGCATAACGCATTACGCATAACGCATATCGCATAACGCATAACGCATAACGCATAAAGCATAACGTATAACTCATAACGCATAACGCATAACGCATAACGCATAACGCATAACGCCTAACGCATAACGCATAACGCATAACCCCTAACGCATAACGCATAACGCATAACGCATAACGTGTAACTAATAACGCACAACGCATAAAGCATAACGCATAACGCATATCGCATAACGCATAACGCATAACGTATAACGCATAACGCATACCGTATAACGCATAACGCATAACGCAAACGTATAACGCACAACGCATAACGCATAACGAACAACGGATAACGCATAACGCATAACGCATAACGAATACCGCAAAACGTATATCGCCTAACACATAACGGATCACGCATAACGCATAACGCATAACGTATAACGCATAACGCATAACGCATAACACATAACGCATAACACATAATGCACAACGCATTACGAATACAGCAAAACGCATAACGCTTAACGCATAACGGATCACGCATAACGCATAACGCATAATGCATAACGCATAACGCATAACGCATAATGCATAACGCATAAAGCGTAACGCATAACGCATAACGCATAAAGCATAACACATAACGCATAACTCATAATGCACAACGCATAACGAATACAGCAAAACGCATAACGCTTAACGCATAACGCATAACTCATAACGCATAATGCATAACGCAAAACGCATAACGCATAACGCATAACGCATAACGCATAACGTATAACGTATAACGCATACCGCATTACGCATAACTTATAACTCATAACTCATAAGGAGTAACGCATAACGCATAAAGCATAACGCATAACGCATAAAGCATAACGCATAACGCATAATGCATAACGCATAACGCATAACGCATAACGCATAACGCATAACGCATAACGCATAACGCATAACGTATAACGTATAACGCATAACGCATAACTTATAACTCATTACTCATAACTCATAACGCATAACGCATAAAGCATAACGCATGACGCATAACGCATAAAGCATAACGCATAACGCATAACGCATAACGCATAACGCATAACGCATAACGCATAACGCATAACGCATAACGCATAACGCATAACGCATAACGCATAACGCATAACGCATAGCGCATAATGCATAACGCATAACGCATTACGCATAACGCATAACGCATAACGCATAACGCATAACGCATAACGCATAACGCATAACGCATAACGCATAACGCATAACGCATTACGCATATCGCATAACGCATAACGCATAACGCATAACGCATAACGCATAACGCATAAAGCATAACGCATAACGCATAACGCAAACGTATAACGCACAACGCATAACGCATAACGCATAACGCAAAACGCATAACGCATAACGCATAACGCATAACGCATAACGCATAACGCATAACGCATAACGCATAACGCATAACGCATAACGCATAAAGCATAACGCATAACGCATAACTTATAACTCATTACTCATAACGAATAACGCATAACGCATAACTTATAACTCATTACTCATAACTCATAACGCATAACGCATAAAGCATAACGCATAACGCATAACGGATAAAGCATAATGCATAACGCATAACGCATAACGCATTACGCATAACTTATAACCCATAACGCATAACGCATAACGCATAACGCATAACGCATACCGTATAACGCATAGCGCATAACGCATAACGCATAACGCATAACACATAACGCATAACGCATAACGCATAACGCATGAAGCATAACGCATAACGCATAACTTATAACTCATTACTCATAACGAATAACGCATAACGCATAAGGCATAACGCATAACGCATAACGCATAACGCATAACGCATAACGCATAACGCATAACGCATAACGCATAACGCATAACGCATAACGCATAACGCATAACGCATAACGCATAACGCATAACGCATAACGCATAACGCATAATGCATAAAGCATAACGCATAACGCATAACTTATAACTCATTACTCATAACGAATAACGCATAACGCATAACGCATAACGCATAGCGCATAATGCATAACGCATAACGCATTACGCATAACGCATAACGCATAACACATAACGCATAACGCATAACGCATAACGCATAACGCATAACGCATAACGCATAACGCATAACGCATTACGCATATCGCATAACGCATTACGCATAACGCATAACGCATAACACATAACGCATAACGCATAACGCATAACGCATAACGCATAACGCATAACGCATAACGCATAACGCATAACGCATAATGCATAAAGCATAACGCATAACGCATAACTTATAACTCATTACTCATAACGAATAACGCATAACGCATAACGCATAACGCATAGCGCATAATGCATAACGCATAACGCATTACGCATAACGCATAACGCATAACACATAACGCATAACGCATAACGCATAACGCATAACGCATAACGCATAACGCATAACGCATTACGCATATCGCATAACGCATAACGCATAACGCATAACGCATAACGCATAACGCATAAAGCATAACGCATAACGCATAACGCAAACGTATAACGCACAACGCATAACGCAAAACGCATAACGCATAACGCATAACGCATAACGCATAACGCATAACGCATAACGCATAACGCATAACGCATAACGCATAACGCATAAAGCATAACGCATAACGCATAACTTATAACTCATTACTCATAACGAATAACGCATAACGCATAACTTATAACTCATTACTCATAACTCATAACGCATAACGCATAAAGCATAACGCATAACGCATAACGGATAAAGCATAATGCATAACGCATAACGCATAACGCATTACGCATAACTTATAACCCATAACTCATAAGGAGTAACGCATAACGCATAAAGCATAACGCATGACGCATAACGCATAAAGCATAACGCATAACGCATAACGCATAACGCATAACGCATAACGCATAACGCATAACGCATAACGCATAACGCATAACGCATGAAGCATAACGCATAACGCATAACTTATAACTCATTACTCATAACGAATAACGCATAACGCATAAGGCATAACGCATAACGCATAACGCATAACGCATAACGCATAACGCATATCGCATAACGCATAACGCATAACGTATAACGCATAACGCATACCGTATAACGCATAACGCATAACGCAAACGTATAACGCACAACGCATAACGCATAACGAACAACGGATAACGCATAACGCATAACGCATAACGCATAACGAATACCGCAAAACGTATATCGCTTAACACATAACGGATCACGCATAGCGCATAACGCATAACGTATAACGCATAACGCATAACGCATAACACATAACGCATAACACATAATGCACAACGCATTACGAATACAGCAAAACGCATAACGCTTAACGCATAACGTATCACGCATAACGCATAACGCATAACGCAAACGTATAACGCACAACGCATAACGCATAACGCATAACGCAAAACGCATAACGCATAACGCATAACGCATAACGCATAACGCATAACGCATAACGCATAACGCATAACGCATAAAGCATAACGCATAACGCATAACTTATAACTCATTACTCATAACGAATAACGCATAACGCATAACTTATAACTCATTACTCATAACTCATAACGCATAACGCATAAAGCATAACGCATAACGCATAACGGATAAAGCATAATGCATAACGCATAACGCATAACGCATTACGCATAACTTATAACCCATAACTCATAAGGAGTAACGCATAACGCATAAAGCATAACGCATGACGCATAACGCATAAAGCATAACGCATAACGCATAACGCATAACGCATAACGCATAACGCATAACGCATAACGCATAACGCATAACGCATAACGCATAACGCATGAAGCATAACGCATAACGCATAACTTATAACTCATTACTCATAACGAATAACGCATAACGCATAAGGCATAACGCATAACGCATAACGCATAACGCATAACGCATAACGCATATCGCATAACGCATAACGCATAACGTATAACGCATAACGCATACCGTATAACGCATAACGCATAACGCAAACGTATAACGCACAACGCATAACGCATAACGAACAACGGATAACGCATAACGCATAACGCATAACGCATAACGAATACCGCAAAACGTATATCGCTTAACACATAACGGATCACGCATAGCGCATAACGCATAACGTATAACGCATAACGCATAACGCATAACACATAACGCATAACACATAATGCACAACGCATTACGAATACAGCAAAACGCATAACGCTTAACGCATAACGTATCACGCATAACGCATAACGCATAATGCATAACGCATAACGCATAACGCATAATGCATAACGCATAAAGCGTAACGCATAACGCATAACGCATAAAGCATAACACATAACGCATAACTCATAATGCACAACGCATAACGAATACAGCAAAACGCATAACGCTTAACGCATAACGCATAACGCATAACGCATAATGCATAACGCATAACGCATAACGCATAACGCATAACGCATAACGCATAACGCATAACGTATAACGTATAACGCATACCGCATTACGCATAACTTATAACTCATAACTCATAAGGAGTAACGCATAACGCATAAAGCATAACGCATAACGCATAAAGCATAACGCATAACGCATAATGCATAACGCATAACGCATAACGCATAACGCATAACGCATAACGCATAACGCATAACGCATAACGCATAACGCATAACGTATAACGTATAACGCATAACGCATAACTTATAACTCATTACTCATAACTCATAACGCATAACGCATAAAGCATAACGCATGACGCATAACGCATAAAGCATAACGCATAACGCATAACGCATAACGCATAACGCATAACGCATAACGCATAACGCATGAAGCATAACGCATAACGCATAACTTATAACTCATTACTCATAACGAATAACGCATAACGCATAAGGCATAACGCATAAGGCATAACGCATAACGCATAACGCATAACGCATAACGCATAACGCATAACGCATAACGCATAATGCATAAAGCATAACGCATAACGCATAACTTATAACTCATTACTCATAACGCATAACGCATAACGCATAACGCATAACGCATAACGCATAACGCATAACGCATAACGCATAACGCATAACGCATAACGCATAACGCATGAAGCATAACGCATAACGCATAACTTATAACTCATTACTCATAACGAATAACGCATAACGCATAAGGCATAACGCATAAGGCATAACGCATAACGCATAACGCATAACGCATAACGCATAACGCATAACGCATAACGCATAACGCATAACGCATAATGCATAAAGCATAACGCATAACGCATAACTTATAACTCATTACTCATAACGAATAACGCATAACGCATAAGGCATAACGCATAACGCATAACGCATAACGCATAACGCATAACGCATATCGCATAACGCATGACGCATAACGTATAACGCATAACGCATACCGTATAACGCATAACGCATAACGCAAACGTATAACGCACAACGCATAACGAATACCGCAAAACGTATATCGCCTAACACATAACGGATCACGCATAACGCATAACGCATAACGTATAACGCATAACGCATAACGCATAACACATAACGCATAACACATAATGCACAACGCATTACGAATACAGCAAAACGCATAACGCTTAACGCATAACGTATCACGCATAACGCATAACGCATAATGCATAACGCATAATGCATAACGCATAATGCATAACGCATAAAGCGTAACGCTTAACGCATAACGCATAAAGCATAACACATAACGCATAACTCATAATGCACAACGCATAACGAATACAGCAAAACGCATAACGCTTAACGCATAACGCATAACGCATAACGCATAATGCATAACGCATAACGCATAACGCATAACGCATAACGCATAACGCATAACGCATAACGTATAACGTATAACGCATACCGCATTACGCATAACTTATAACTCATAACTCATAAGGAGTAACGCATAACGCATAAAGCATAACGCATAACGCATAAAGCATAACGCATAACGCATAATGCATAACGCATAACGCATAACGCATAACGCATAACGCATAACGCATAACGCATAACGCATAACGTATAACGTATAACGCATAACGCATAACTTATAACTCATTACTCATAACTCATAACGCATAACGCATAAAGCATAACGCATAACGCATAACGCATAACGCATAACGTATAACGTATAACGCATACCGCATTACGCATAACTTATAACTCATAACTCATAAGGAGTAACGCATAACGCATAAAGCATAACGCATAACGCATAAAGCATAACGCATAACGCATAATGCATAACGCATAACGCATAACGCATAACGCATAACGCATAACGCATAACGCATATCGCATAACGCATAACGCATAATGCATAACGCATAAAGCATAACGCATAACGCATTACGCATAACGCATATCGCATAACGCATAACGCATAACGCATAAAGCATAACGTATAACTCATAACGCATAACGCATAACGCATAACGCATAACGCATAACGCCTAACGCATAACGCATAACGCATAACCCCTAACGCATAACGCATAACGCATAACGCATAACGTGTAACTAATAACGCACAACGCATAAAGCATAACGCATAACGCATAACGCATATCGCATAACGCATAACGCATAACGTATAACGCATAACGCATACCGTATAACGCATAACGCATAACGCAAACGTATAACGCACAACGCATAACGCATAACGAACAACGGATAACGCATAACGCATAACGCATAACGCATAACGAATACCGCAAAACGTATATCGCCTAACACATAACGGATCACGCATAACGCATAACGCATAACGTATAACGCATAACGCATAACGCATAACACATAACGCATAACACATAATGCAACAACGCATTACGAATACAGCAAAACGCATAACGCTTAACGCATAACGGATCACGCATAACGCATAACGCATAATGCATAACGCATAACGCATAACGCATAATGCATAACGCATAACGCATAAAGCATAACACATAACGCATAACTCATAATGCACAACGCATAACGAATACAGCAAAACGCATAACGCTTAACGCATAACGCATAACTCATAACGCATAATGCATAACGCATAACGCATAACGCATAACGCATAACGCATAACGTATAACGTATAACGCATACCGCATTACGCATAACTTATAACTCATAACTCATAAGGAGTAACGCATAACGCATAAAGCATAACGCATAACGCATAAAGCATAACGCATAACGCATAATGCATAACGCATAACGCATAACGCATAACGCATAACGCATAACGCATAACGCATAACGTATAACGTATAACGCATAACGCATAACTTATAACTCATTACTCATAACTCATAACGCATAACGCATAAAGCATAACGCATGACGCATAACGCATAAAGCATAACGCATAACGCATAACGCATAACGCATAACGCATAACGCATAACGCATAACGCATAACGCATAACGCATAACGCATAACGCATAACGCATAACGCATAACGCATACCGTATAACGCATAGCGCATAACGCATAACGCATAACGCATAACACATAACGCATAACGCATAACGCATAACGCATGAAGCATAACGCATAACGCATAACTTATAACTCATTACTCATAACGAATAACGCATAACGCATAAGGCATAACGCATAACGCATAACGCATAACGCATAACGCATAACGCATAACGCATAACGCATAACGCATAACGCATAACGCATAACGCATAACGCATAACGCATAACGCATAACGCATAACGCATAACGCATAACGCATAATGCATAAAGCATAACGCATAACGCATAACTTATAACTCATTACTCATAACGAATAACGCATAACGCATAACGCATAACGCATAGCGCATAATGCATAACGCATAACGCATTACGCATAACGCATAACGCATAACACATAACGCATAACGCATAACGCATAACGCATAACGCATAACGCATAACGCATAACGCATTACGCATATCGCATAACGCATAACGCATAACGCATAACGCATAACGCATAACGCATAAAGCATAACGCATAACGCATAACGCAAACGTATAACACACAACGCATAACGCATAACGCATAACGCAAAACGCATAACGCATAACGCATAACGCATAACGCATAACGCATAACGCATAACGCATAACGCATAACGCATAACGCATAACGCATAAAGCATAACGCATAACGCATAACTTATAACTCATTACTCATAACGAATAACGCATAACGCATAACTTATAACTCATTACTCATAACTCATAACGCATAACGCATAAAGCATAACGCATAACGCATAACGGATAAAGCATAATGCATAACGCATAACGCATAACGCATTACACATAACTTATAACCCATAACTCATAAGGAGTAACGCATAACGCATAAAGCATAACGCATGACGCATAACGCATAAAGCATAACGCATAACGCATAACGCATAACGCATAACGCATAACGCATAACGCATAACGCATAACGCATAACGCATAACGCATAACGCATGAAGCATAACGCATAACGCATAACGCATATCGCATAACGCATAACGCATAACGTATAACGCATAACGCATACCGTATAACGCATAACGCATAACTCATAAGGAGTAACGCATAACGCATAAAGCATAACGCATAACGCATAACGCATAACGCATAACGCATAACGCATAACGCATAACGCATACCGTATAACGCATAGCGCATAACGCATAACGCATAACGCATAACACATAACGCATAACGCATAACGCATAACGCATGAAGCATAACGCATAACGCATAACGCATAACGCATAACGCATAACGCATAACGCATACCGTATAACGCATAGCGCATAACGCATAACGCATAACGCATAACACATAACGCATAACGCATAACGCATAACGCATAACGCATAATGCATAACGCATAACGCATAACGCATAATGCATAACGCATAACGCATAAAGCATAACACATAACGCATAACTCATAATGCACAACGCATAACGAATACAGCAAAACGCATAACGCTTAACGCATAACGCATAACTCATAACGCATAATGCATAACGCATAACGCATAACGCATAACGCATAACGCATAACGCATAACGTATAACGTATAACGCATACCGCATTACGCATAACTTATAACTCATAACTCATAAGGAGTAACGCATAACGCATAAAGCATAACGCATAACGCATAAAGCATAACGCATAACGCATAATGCATAACGCATAACGCATAACGCATAACGCATAACGCATAACGCATAACGCATAACGCATAACGTATAACGTATAACGCATAACGCATAACTTATAACTCATTACTCATAACTCATAACGCATAACGCATAAAGCATAACGCATGACGCATAACGCATAAAGCATAACGCATAACGCATAACGCATAACGCATAACGCATAACGCATAACGCATAACGCATAACGCATAACGCATAACGCATAACGCATAACGCATAACGCATAACGCATAACGCATACCGTATAACGCATAGCGCATAACGCATAACGCATAACGCATAACACATAACGCATAACGCATAACGCATAACGCATGAAGCATAACGCATAACGCATAACTTATAACTCATTACTCATAACGAATAACGCATAACGCATAAGGCATAACGCATAACGCATAACGCATAACGCATAACGCATAACGCATAACGCATAACGCATAACGCATAACGCATAACGCATAACGCATAACGCATAACGCATAACGCATAACGCATAACGCATAACGCATAATGCATAAAGCATAACGCATAACGCATAACTTATAACTCATTACTCATAACGAATAACGCATAACGCATAACGCATAACGCATAGCGCATAATGCATAACGCATAACGCATTACGCATAACGCATAACGCATAACACATAACGCATAACGCATAACGCATAACGCATAACGCATAACGCATAACGCATAACGCATAACGCATAACGCATAACGCATAACGCATAACGCATAACGCATAACGCATAACGCATAAAGCATAACGCATAACGCATAACGCAAACGTATAACGCACAACGCATAACGCATAACGCATAACGCAAAACGCATAACGCATAACGCATAACGCATAACGCATAACGCATAACGCATAACGCATAACGCATAACGCATAACGCATAAAGCATAACGCATAACGCATAACTTATAACTCATTACTCATAACGAATAACGCATAACGCATAACTTATAACTCATTACTCATAACTCATAACGCATAACGCATAAAGCATAACGCATAACGCATAACGGATAAAGCATAATGCATAACGCATAACGCATAACGCATTACACATAACTTATAACCCATAACTCATAAGGAGTAACGCATAACGCATAAAGCATAACGCATGACGCATAACGCATAAAGCATAACGCATAACGCATAACGCATAACGCATAACGCATAACGCATAACGCATAACGCATAACGCATAACGCATAACGCATAACGCATGAAGCATAACGCATAACGCATAACGCATATCGCATAACGCATAACGCATAACGTATAACGCATAACGCATACCGTATAACGCATAACGCATAACTCATAAGGAGTAACGCATAACGCATAAAGCATAACGCATAACGCATAAAGCATTACGCATAACGCATAATGCATAACGCATAACGCATAACGCATAACGCATAACGCATAACGCATAACGCATAACGCATAACGCATAACGTATAACGTATAACGCATAACGCATAACTTATAACTCATTACTCATAACTCATAACGCATAACGCATAAAGCATAACGCATGACGCATAACGCATAAAGCATAACGCATAACGCATAACGCATAACGCATAACGCATAACGCATAACGTATAACGCATAACGCAAACCGTATAACGCATAACGCATAACTCATAAGGAGTAACGCATAACGCATAAAGCATAACGCATAACGCATAAAGCATAACGCATAACGCATAATGCATAACGCATAACGCATAACGCATAACGCATAACGCATAACGCATAACGCATAACGCATAACGCATAACGCATAACGCATACCGTATAACGCATAGCGCATAACGCATAACGCATAACGCATAACACATAACGCATAACGCATACCGTATAACGCATAACGCATAACTCATAAGGAGTAACGCATAACGCATAAAGCATAACGCATAACGCATAAAGCATAACGCATAACGCATAATGCATAACGCATAACGCATAACGCATAACGCATAACGCATAACGCATAACGCATAACGCATAACGCATACCGTATAACGCATAGCGCATAACGCATAACGCATAACGCATAACACATAACGCATAACGCATAACGCATAACGCATGAAGCATAACGCATAACGCATAACTTATAACTCATTACTCATAACGAATAACGCATAACGCATAAGGCATAACGCATAAGGCATAACGCATAACGCATAACTCATAAGGAGTAACGCATAACGCATAAAGCATAACGCATAACGCATAAAGCATAACGCATAACGCATAATGCATAACGCATAACGCATAACGCATAACGCATAACGCATAACGCATAACGCATAACTTATAACTCATTACTCATAACGAATAACGCATAACGTATAACGCATAACGCATACCGTATAACGCATAACGCATAACTCATAAGGAGTAACGCATAACGCATAAAGCATAACGCATAACGCATAAAGCATAACGCATAACGCATAATGCATAACGCATAACGCATAACGCATAACGCATAACGCATAACGCATAACGCATAACGCATAACGCATAACGCATGACGCATAACGCATAAAGCATAACGCATAACGCATATCGCATAACGCATAACGCATAACGTATAACGCATAACGCATACCGTATAACGCATAACGCATAACTCATAAGGAGTAACGCATAACGCATAAAGCATAAGGCATAACGCATAAGGCATAACGCATAACGCATAACGCATAACGCATAACGCATAACGCATAACGCATAACGCATAACGCATAATGCATAAAGCATAACGCATAACGCATAACTTATAACTCATTACTCATAACGCATAACGCAATACGCATAACGCATAACGCATAACGCATAACGCATAACGCATAACGCATAACGCATAACGCTTAACGCATAACGCATAACGCATAACGCATAACGCATAACGCATAACGCATAACGCATGAAGCATAACGCATAACGCATAACTTATAACTCATTACTCATAACGAATAACGCATAACGCATAAGGCATAACGCATAACGCATAACGCATATCGCATAACGCATGACGCATAACGTATAACGCATAACGCATACCGTATAACGCATAACGCATAACGCAAACGTATAACGCACAACGCATAACGCATAACGAACAACGGATAACGCATAACGCATAACGCATAACGAATACCGCAAAACGTATATCGCCTAACACATAACGGATCACGCATAACGCATAACGCATAACGTATAACGCATAACGCATAACGCATAACACATAACGCATAACACATAATGCACAACGCATTACGAATACAGCAAAACGCATAACGGATCACGCATAACGCATAACGCATAATGCATAACGCATAATGCATAACGCATAATGCATAACGCATAAAGCGTAACGCTTAACGCATAACGCATAAAGCATAACACATAACGCATAACTCATAATGCACAACGCATAACGAATACAGCAAAACGCATAACGCTTAACGCATAACGCATAACGCATAACGCATAATGCATAACTCATAACGCATAACGCATAACGCATAACGCATAACGCATAACGCATAACGTATAACGTATAACGCATACCGCATTACGCATAACTTATAACTCATAACTCATAAGGAGTAACGCATAACGCATAAAGCATAACGCATAACGCATAAAGCATAACGCATAACGCATAATGCATAACGCATAACGCATAACGCATAACGCATAACGCATAACGCATAACGCATAACGCATAACGCATAACGTATAACGTATAACGCATAACGCATAACTTATAACTCATTACTCATAACTCATAACGCATAACGCATAAAGCAAAACGCATGACGCATAACGCATAAAGCATAACGCATAACGCATAACGCATAACGCATAACGCATAACGCATAACGCATAACGCATAACGCATAACGCATAACGCATAACGCATAACGCATACCGTATAACGCATAGCGCATAACGCATAACGCATAACGCATAACACATGAAGCATAACGCATAACGCATAACGCATAACTTATAACTCATTACTCATAACGAATAACGCATAACGCATAAGGCATAACGCATAACGTATAACGTATAACGCATAACGCATAACTTATAACTCATTACTCATAACTCATAACGCATAACGCATAAAGCATAACGCATGACGCATAACGCATAAAGCATAACGCATAACGCATAACGCATAACGCATAACGCATAACGCATAACGCATAACGCATAACGCATAACGCATAACGCATAACGCATAACGCATAACGCATAACGCATAACGCATACCGTATAACGCATAGCGCATAACGCATAACGCATAACGCATAACGCATAACGCATAACGCATAACGCATAACGCATAATGCATAACGCATAACGCATAACGCCTAACGCATAACGCATAACGCATAACCCCTAACGCATAACGCATAACGCATAACGCATAACGTGTAACTAATAACGCACAACGCATAAAGCATAACGCATAACGCATAACGCATATCGCATAACGCATAACGCATAACGTATAACGCATAACGCATACCGTATAACGCATAACGCATAACGCAAACGTATAACGCACAACGCATAACGCATAACGAACAACGGATAACGCATAACGCATAACGCATAACGCATAACGCATAACGCATAACGCATAACGCATAACGCATAACGTATAACGTATAACGCATACCGCATTACGCATAACTTATAACTCATAACTCATAAGGAGTAACGCATAACGCATAAAGCATAACGCATAACGCATAAAGCATAACGCATAACGCATAATGCATAACGCATAAAGCATAACGCATAACGCATAAAGCATAACGCATAACGCATAATGCATAACGCATAACGCATAACGCATAACGCATAACGTATAACGCATAACGCATAACGCATAACACATAACGCATAACACATAATGCACAACGCATTACGAATACAGCAAAACGCATAACGCTTAACGCATAACGGATCACGCATAACGCATAACGCATAATGCATAACGCATAACGCATAACGCATAATGCATAACGCATAACGCATAAAGCATAACACATAACGCATAACTCATAATGCACAACGCATAACGAATACAGCAAAACGCATAACGCTTAACGCATAACGCATAACTCATAACGCATAATGCATAACGCATAACGCATAACGCATAACGCATAACGCATAACGTATAACGTATAACGCATACCGCATTACGCATAACTTATAACTCATAACTCATAAGGAGTAACGCATAACGCATAAAGCATAACGCATAACGCATAAAGCATAACGCATAACGCATAATGCATAACGCATAACGCATAACGCATAACGCATAACGCATAACGCATAACGCATAACGCATAACGTATAACGTATAACGCATAACGCATAACTTATAACTCATTACTCATAACTCATAACGCATAACGCATAAAGCATAACGCATGACGCATAACGCATAAAGCATAACGCATAACGCATAACGCATAACGCATAACGCATAACGCATAACGCATAACGCATAACGCATAACGCATAACGCATAACGCATAACGCATAACGCATAACGCATAACGCATAACGCATACCGTATAACGCATAGCGCATAACGCATAACGCATAACGCATAACACATAACGCATAACGCATAACGCATAACGCATGAAGCATAACGCATAACGCATAACTTATAACTCATTACTCATAACGAATAACGCATAACGCATAAGGCATAACGCATAACGCATAACGCATAACGCATAACGCATAACGCATAACGCATAACGCATAACGCATAACGCATAACGCATAACGCATAACGCATAACGCATAACGCATAACGCATAACGCATAACGCATAACGCATAATGCATAAAGCATAACGCATAACGCATAACTTATAACTCATTACTCATAACGAATAACGCATAACGCATAACGCATAACGCATAGCGCATAATGCATAACGCATAACGCATTACGCATAACGCATAACGCATAACACATAACGCATAACGCATAACGCATAACGCATAACGCATAACGCATAACGCATAACGCATTACGCATATCGCATAACGCATAACGCATAACGCATAACGCATAACGCATAACGCACAACGCATAACGCATAACGCATAACGCAAACGTATAACGCACAACGCATAACGCATAACGCATAACGCAAAACGCATAACGCATAACGCATAACGCATAACGCATAACGCATAACGCATAACGCATAACGCATAACGCATAAAGCATAACGCATAACGCATAACTTATAA
The DNA here is from genome assembly GCA_916610235.2 of Lasioglossum morio. Taxonomy (NCBI): domain Eukaryota; kingdom Metazoa; phylum Arthropoda; class Insecta; order Hymenoptera; family Halictidae; genus Lasioglossum; species Lasioglossum morio. Next base: position 3,539,272 of record CAKAJA020000423.1, read on the forward strand.
CTCATTACTCATAACGAATAACGCATAACGCATAACTTATAACTCATTACTCATAACTCATAACGCATAACGCATAAAGCATAACGCATAACGCATAACGGATAAAGCATAATGCATAACGCATAACGCATAACGCATTACGCATAACTTATAACCCATAACTCATAAGGAGTAACGCATAACGCATAACGCATAAAGCATAACGCATGACGCATAACGCATAAAGCATAACGCATAACGCATAACGCATAACGCATAACGCATAACGCATAACGCATAACGCATAACGCATAACGCATAACGCATAACGCATGAAGCATAACGCATAACGCATAACGCATATCGCATAACGCATAACGCATAACGCATAACGTATAACGCATAACGCATACCGTATAACGCATAACGCATAACTCATAAGGAGTAACGCATAACGCATAAAGCATAACGCATAACGCATAAAGCATAACGCATAACGCATAATGCATAACGCATAACGCATAACGCATAACGCATAACGCATAACGCATAACGCATAACGCATAACGCATAACGTATAACGTATAACGCATAACGCATAACTTATAACTCATTACTCATAACTCATAACGCATAACGCATAAAGCATAACGCATGACGCATAACGCATAAAGCATAACGCATAACGCATAACGCATAACGCATAACGCATAACGTATAACGCATAACGCATACCGTATAACGCATAACGCATAACTCATAAGGAGTAACGCATAACGCATAAAGCATAACGCATAACGCATAAAGCATAACGCATAACGCATAATGCATAACGCATAACGCATAACGCATAACGCATAACGCATAACGCATAACGCATAACGCATAACGCATAACGCATACCGTATAACGCATAGCGCATAACGCATAACGCATAACGCATAACACATAACGCATAACGCATACCGTATAACGCATAACGCATAACTCATAAGGAGTAACGCATAACGCATAAAGCATAACGCATAACGCATAAAGCATAACGCATAACGCATAATGCATAACGCATAACGCATAACGCATAACGCATAACGCATAACGCATAACGCATAACGCATAACGCATAACGCATACCGTATAACGCATAGCGCATAACGCATAACGCATAACGCATAACACATAACGCATAACGCATAACGCATAACGCATGAAGCATAACGCATAACGCATAACTTATAACTCATTACTCATAACGAATAACGCATAACGCATAAGGCATAACGCATAAGGCATAACGCATAACGCATAACTCATAAGGAGTAACGCATAACGCATAAAGCATAACGCATAACGCATAAAGCATAACGCATAACGCATAATGCATAACGCATAACGCATAACGCATAACGCATAACGCATAACGCATAACGCATAACTTATAACTCATTACTCATAACGAATAACGCATAACGTATAACGCATAACGCATACCGTATAACGCATAACGCATAACTCATAAGGAGTAACGCATAACGCATAAAGCATAACGCATAACGCATAAAGCATAACGCATAACGCATAATGCATAACGCATAACGCATAACGCATAACGCATAACGCATAACGCATAACGCATAACGCATAACGCATAACGCATAACGCATGACGCATAACGCATAAAGCATAACGCATAACGCATATCGCATAACGCATAACGCATAACGTATAACGCATAACGCATACCGTATAACGCATAACGCATAACTCATAAGGAGTAACGCATAACGCATAAAGCATAAGGCATAACGCATAAGGCATAACGCATAACGCATAACGCATAACGCATAACGCATAACGCATAACGCATAACGCATAACGCATAATGCATAAAGCATAACGCATAACGCATAACTTATAACTCATTACTCATAACGCATAACGCATAACGCATAACGCATAACGCATAACGCATAACGCATAACGCATAACGCATAACGCATAACGCTTAACGCATAACGCATAACGCATAACGCATAACGCATAACGCATAACGCATAACGCATGAAGCATAACGCATAACGCATAACTTATAACTCATTACTCATAACGAATAACGCATAACGCATAAGGCATAACGCATAACGCATAACGCATATCGCATAACGCATGACGCATAACGTATAACGCATAACGCATACCGTATAACGCATAACGCATAACGCAAACGTATAACGCACAACGCATAACGCATAACGAACAACGGATAACGCATAACGCATAACGCATAACGAATACCGCAAAACGTATATCGCCTAACACATAACGGATCACGCATAACGCATAACGCATAACGTATAACGCATAACGCATAACGCATAACACATAACGCATAACACATAATGCACAACGCATTACGAATACAGCAAAACGCATAACGGATCACGCATAACGCATAACGCATAATGCATAACGCATAATGCATAACGCATAATGCATAACGCATAAAGCGTAACGCTTAACGCATAACGCATAAAGCATAACACATAACGCATAACTCATAATGCACAACGCATAACGAATACAGCAAAACGCATAACGCTTAACGCATAACGCATAACGCATAACGCATAATGCATAACTCATAACGCATAACGCATAACGCATAACGCATAACGCATAACGCATAACGCATAACGTATAACGTATAACGCATACCGCATTACGCATAACTTATAACTCATAACTCATAAGGAGTAACGCATAACGCATAAAGCATAACGCATAACGCATAAAGCATAACGCATAACGCATAATGCATAACGCATAACGCATAACGCATAACGCATAACGCATAACGCATAACGCATAACGCATAACGCATAACGTATAACGTATAACGCATAACGCATAACTTATAACTCATTACTCATAACTCATAACGCATAACGCATAAAGCAAAACGCATGACGCATAACGCATAAAGCATAACGCATAACGCATAACGCATAACGCATAACGCATAACGCATAACGCATAACGCATAACGCATAACGCATAACGCATACCGTATAACGCATAGCGCATAACGCATAACGCATAACGCATAACACATGAAGCATAACGCATAACGCATAACTTATAACTCATTACTCATAACGAATAACGCATAACGCATAAGGCATAACGCATAACGTATAACGTATAACGCATAACGCATAACTTATAACTCATTACTCATAACTCATAACGCATAACGCATAAAGCATAACGCATGACGCATAACGCATAAAGCATAACGCATAACGCATAACGCATAACGCATAACGCATAACGCATAACGCATAACGCATAACGCATAACGCATAACGCATAACGCATAACGCATAACGCATAACGCATACCGTATAACGCATAGCGCATAACGCATAACGCATAACGCATAACGCATAACGCATAACGCATAACGCATAACGCATAATGCATAACGCATAACGCATAACGCCTAACGCATAACGCATAACGCATAACCCCTAACGCATAACGCATAACGCATAACGCATAACGTGTAACTAATAACGCACAACGCATAAAGCATAACGCATAACGCATAACGCATATCGCATAACGCATAACGCATAACGCATAACGTATAACGCATAACGCATACCGTATAACGCATAACGCATAACGCAAACGTATAACGCACAACGCATAACGCATAACGAACAACGGATAACGCATAACGCATAACGCATAACGCATAACGCATAACGCATAACGCATAACGCATAACGCATAACGTATAACGTATAACGCATACCGCATTACGCATAACTTATAACTCATAACTCATAAGGAGTAACGCATAACGCATAAAGCATAACGCATAACGCATAAAGCATAACGCATAACGCATAATGCATAACGCATAAAGCATAACGCATAACGCATAAAGCATAACGCATAACGCATAATGCATAACGCATAACGCATAACGCATAACGCATAACGCATAACGCATAACGCATAACGCATAACGCATAACGTATAACGTATAACGCATAACGCATAACGCATAACGTGTAACTAATAACGCACAACGCATAACGTATAACGCATAACGCATAACGCATAACGCATAACGTATAACGTATAACGCATACCGCATTACGCATAACTTATAACTCATAACTCATAAGGAGTAACGCATAACGCATAAAGCATAACGCATAACGCATAAAGCATAACGCATAACGCATAATGCATAACGCATAACGCATAACGCCTAACGCATAACGCATAACGCATAACCCCTAACGCATAACGCATAACGCATAACGCATAACGTGTAACTAATAACGCACAACGCATAAAGCATAACGCATAACGCATAACGCATATCGCATAACGCATAACGCATAACGTATAACGCATAACGCATACCGTATAACGCATAACGCATAACGCAAACGTATAACGCACAACGCATAACGCATAACGAACAACGGATAACGCATAACGCATAACGCATAACGCATAACGAATACCGCAAAACGTATATCGCCTAACACATAACGGATCACGCATAACGCATAACGCATAACGTATAACGCATAACGCATAACGCATAACACATAACGCATAACACATAATGCACAACGCATTACGAATACAGCAAAACGCATAACGCTTAACGCATAACGGATCACGCATAACGCATAACGCATAATGCATAACGCATAACGCATAACGCATAATGCATAACGCATAAAGCGTAACGCATAACGCATAAAGCATAACACATAACGCATAACTCATAATGCACAACGCATAACGAATACAGCAAAACGCATAACGCTTAACGCATAACGCATAACTCATAACGCATAATGCATAACGCATAACGCATAACGCATAACGCATAACGCATAACGCATAACGTATAACGTATAACGCATACCGCATTACGCATAACTTATAACTCATAACTCATAAGGAGTAACGCATAACGCATAAAGCATAACGCATAACGCATAAAGCATAACGCATAACGCATAATGCATAACGCACAACGCATAACGCATAACGCATAACGCATAACGCATAACGCATAACGCATAACGCATAACGCATAACGTATAACGTATAACGCATAACGCATAACTTATAACTCATTACTCATAACTCATAACGCATAACGCATAAAGCATAACGCATGACGCATAACGCATAAAGCATAACGCATAACGCATAACGCATAACGCATAACGCATAACGCATAACGCATAACGCATAACGCATAACGCATAACGCATAACGCATAACGCATAACGCATAACGCATAACGCATAACGCATAACGCATAACGCATAACGCATACCGTATAACGCATAGCGCATAACGCATAACGCATAACGCATAACACATAACGCATAACGCATAACGCATAACGCATGAAGCATAACGCATAACGCATAACTTATAACTCATTACTCATAACGAATAACGCATAACGCATAACGCAAAACGCATAACGCATAACGCATAACGCATAACGCATAACGCATAACGCATAACGCATAACGCATAACGCATAACGCATAACGCATAACGCATAAAGCATAACGCATAACGCATAACTTATAACTCATTACTCATAACGAATAACGCATAACGCATAACTTATAACTCATTACTCATAACTCATAACGCATAACGCATAAAGCATAACGCATAACGCATAACGGATAAAGCATAATGCATAACGCATAACGCATAACGCATTACGCATAACTTATAACCCATAACTCATAAGGAGTAACGCATAACGCATAAAGCATAACGCATGACGCATAACGCATAAAGCATAACGCATAACGCATAACGCATAACGCATAACGCATAACGCATAACGCATAACGCATAACGCATAACGCATAACGCATAACGCATAACGCATGAAGCATAACGCATAACGCATAACGCATATCGCATAACGCATAACGCATAACGTATAACGCATAACGCATACCGTATAACGCATAACGCATAACTCATAAGGAGTAACGCATAACGCATAAAGCATAACGCATAACGCTTAGCGCATAACGGATCACGCATAACGCATAACGCATAATGCATAACGCATAATGCATAACGCATAATGCATAACGCATAAAGCGTAACGCTTAACGCATAACGCATAAAGCATAACACATAACGCATAACTCATAATGCACAACGCATAACGAATACAGCAAAACGCATAACGCTTAACGCATAACGCATAACGCATAACGCATAACGCATAATGCATAACGCATAACGCATAACGCATAACGCATAACGCATAACGCATAACGCATAACGTATAACGTATAACGCATACCGCATTACGCATAACTTATAACTCATAACTCATAAGGAGTAACGCATAACGCATAAAGCATAACGCATAACGCATAAAGCATAACGCATAACGCATAATGCATAACGCATAACGCATAACGCATAACGCATAACGCATAACGCATAACGCATAACGCATAACGCATAAAGCATAACGCATAACGCATAACTTATAACTCATTACTCATAACGAATAACGCATAACGTATAACGCATAACGCATACCGTATAACGCATAACGCATAACTCATAAGGAGTAACGCATAACGCATAAAGCATAACGCATAACGCATAAAGCATAACGCATAACGCATAATGCATAACGCATAACGCATAACGCATAACGCATAACGCATAACGCATAACGCATAACGCATAACGCATGACGCATAACGCATAAAGCATAACGCATAACGCATATCGCATAACGCATAACGCATAACGTATAACGCATAACGCATACCGTATAACGCATAACGCATAACTCATAAGGAGTAACGCATAACGCATAAAGCATAACGCATAACGCATAAGGCATAACGCATAACGCATAACGCATAACGCATAACGCATAACGCATAACGCATAACGCATAACGCATAATGCATAAAGCATAACGCATAACGCATAACTTATAACTCATTACTCATAACGCATAACGCATAACGCATAACGCATAACGCATAACGCATAACGCATAACGCATAACGCATAACGCATAACGCTTAACGCATAACGCATAACGCATAACGCATAACGCATAACGCATAACGCATAACGCATGAAGCATAACGCATAACGCATAACTTATAACTCATTACTCATAACGAATAACGCATAACGCATAAGGCATAACGCATAACGCATAACGCATATCGCATAACGCATGACGCATAACGTATAACGCATAAAGCATACCGTATAACGCATAACGCATAACGCAAACGTATAACGCACAACGCATAACGCATAACGAACAACGGATAACGCATAACGCATAACGCATAACGAATACCGCAAAACGTATATCGCCTAACACATAACGGATCACGCATAACGCATAACGCATAACGTATAACGCATAACGCATAACGCATATCACATAACGCATAACACATAATGCACAACGCATTACGAATACAGCAAAACGCATAACGCTTAACGCATAACGGATCACGCATAACGCATAACGCATAATGCATAACGCATAATGCATAACGCATAATGCATAACGCATAAAGCGTAACGCTTAACGCATAACGCATAAAGCATAACACATAACGCATAACTCATAATGCACAACGCATAACGAATACAGCAAAACGCATAACGCTTAACGCATAACGCATAACGCATAACGCATAACGCATAACACATAACGCATAACGCATAACGCATAACGCATGAAGCATAACGCATAACGCATAACTTATAACTCATTACTCATAACGAATAACGCATAACGCATAAGGCATAACGCATAAGGCATAACGCATAACGCATAACTCATAAGGAGTAACGCATAACGCATAAAGCATAACGCATAACGCATAAAGCATAACGCATAACGCATAATGCATAACGCCTAACGCATAACGCATAACGCATAACGCATAACGCATAACTTATAACTCATTACTCATAACGAATAACGCATAACGTATAACGCATAACGCATACCGTATAACGCATAACGCATAACTCATAAGGAGTAACGCATAACGCATAAAGCATAACGCATAACGCATAAAGCATAACGCATAACGCATAATGCATAACGCATAACGCATAACGCATAACGCATAACGCATAACGCATAACGCATAACGCATAACGCATAACGCATGACGCATAACGCATAAAGCATAACGCATAACGCATATCGCATAACGCATAACGCATAACGTATAACGCATAACGCATACCGTATAACGCATAACGCATAACTCATAAGGAGTAACGCATAACGCATAAAGCATAAGGCATAACGCATAAGGCATAACGCATAACGCATAACGCATAACGCATAACGCATAACGCATAACGCATAACGCATAACGCATAACGCATAATGCATAAAGCATAACGCATAACGCATAACTTATAACTCATTACTCATAACGCATAACGCATAACGCATAACGCATAACGCATAACGCATAACGCATAACGCATAACGCATAACGCATAACGCTTAACGCATAACGCATAACGCATAACGCATAACGCATAACGCATAACGCATAACGCATAACGCATAACTTATAACTCATTACTCATAACGAATAACGCATAACGTATAACGCATAACGCATACCGTATAACGCATAACGCATAACTCATAAGGAGTAACGCATAACGCATAAAGCATAACGCATAACGCATAAAGCATAACGCATAACGCATAATGCATAACGCATAACGCATAACGCATAACGCATAACGCATAACGCATAACGCATAACGCATAACGCATAACGCATGACGCATAACGCATAAAGCATAACGCATAACGCATATCGCATAACGCATAACGCATAACGTATAACGCATAACGCATACCGTATAACGCATAACGCATAACTCATAAGGAGTAACGCATAACGCATAAAGCATAAGGCATAACGCATAAGGCATAACGCATAACGCATAACGCATAACGCATAACGCATAACGCATAACGCATAACGCATAACGCATAATGCATAAAGCATAACGCATAACGCATAACTTATAACTCATTACTCATAACGCATAACGCATAACGCATAACGCATAACGCATAACGTATAACGTATAACGCATAACGCATAACTTATAACTCATTACTCATAACTCATAACGCATAACGCATAAAGCAAAACGCATGACGCATAACGCATAAAGCATAACGCATAACGCATAACGCATAACGCATAACGCATAACGCATAACGCATAACGCATAACGCATAACGCATACCGTATAACGCATAGCGCATAACGCATAACGCATAACGCATAACACATGAAGCATAACGCATAACGCATAACTTATAACTCATTACTCATAACGAATAACGCATAACGCATAAGGCATAACGCATAACGTATAACGTATAACGCATAACGCATAACTTATAACTCATTACTCATAACTCATAACGCATAACGCATAAAGCATAACGCATGACGCATAACGCATAAAGCATAACGCATAACGCATAACGCATAACGCATAACGCATAACGCATAACGCATAACGCATAACGCATAACGCATAACGCATAACGCATAACGCATAACGCATACCGTATAACGCATAGCGCATAACGCATAACGCATAACGCATAACGCATAACGCATAACGCATAACGCATAACGCATAACGCATAATGCATAACGCATAACGCATAACGCCTAACGCATAACGCATAACGCATAACCCCTAACGCATAACGCATAACGCATAACGCATAACGTGTAACTAATAACGCACAACGCATAAAGCATAACGCATAACGCATAACGCATATCGCATAACGCATAACGCATAACGCATAACGCATAACGTATAACGCATAACGCATACCGTATAACGCATAACGCATAACGCAAACGTATAACGCACAACGCATAACGCATAACGAACAACGGATAACGCATAACGCATAACGCATAACGCATAACGCATAACGCATAACGCATAACGCATAACGCATAACGTATAACGTATAACGCATACCGCATTACGCATAACTTATAACTCATAACTCATAAGGAGTAACGCATAACGCATAAAGCATAACGCATAACGCATAAAGCATAACGCATAACGCATAATGCATAACGCATAAAGCATAACGCATAACGCATAAAGCATAACGCATAACGCATAATGCATAACGCATAACGCATAACGCATAACGCATAACGCATAACGCATAACGCATAACGCATAACGCATAACGTATAACGTATAACGCATAACGCATAACGCATAACGTGTAACTAATAACGCACAACGCATAACGTATAACGCATAACGCATAACGCATAACGCATAACGTATAACGTATAACGCATACCGCATTACGCATAACTTATAACTCATAACTCATAAGGAGTAACGCATAACGCATAAAGCATAACGCATAACGCATAAAGCATAACGCATAACGCATAATGCATAACGCATAACGCATAACGCCTAACGCATAACGCATAACGCATAACCCCTAACGCATAACGCATAACGCATAACGCATAACGTGTAACTAATAACGCACAACGCATAAAGCATAACGCATAACGCATAACGCATATCGCATAACGCATAACGCATAACGTATAACGCATAACGCATACCGTATAACGCATAACGCATAACGCAAACGTATAACGCACAACGCATAACGCATAACGAACAACGGATAACGCATAACGCATAACGCATAACGCATAACGAATACCGCAAAACGTATATCGCCTAACACATAACGGATCACGCATAACGCATAACGCATAACGTATAACGCATAACGCATAACGCATAACACATAACGCATAACACATAATGCACAACGCATTACGAATACAGCAAAACGCATAACGCTTAACGCATAACGGATCACGCATAACGCATAACGCATAATGCATAACGCATAACGCATAACGCATAATGCATAACGCATAAAGCGTAACGCATAACGCATAAAGCATAACACATAACGCATAACTCATAATGCACAACGCATAACGAATACAGCAAAACGCATAACGCTTAACGCATAACGCATAACTCATAACGCATAATGCATAACGCATAACGCATAACGCATAACGCATAACGCATAACGCATAACGTATAACGTATAACGCATACCGCATTACGCATAACTTATAACTCATAACTCATAAGGAGTAACGCATAACGCATAAAGCATAACGCATAACGCATAAAGCATAACGCATAACGCATAATGCATAACGCATAACGCATAACGCATAACGCATAACGCATAACGCATAACGCATAACGCATAACGCATAACGTATAACGTATAACGCATAACGCATAACTTATAACTCATTACTCATAACTCATAACGCATAACGCATAAAGCATAACGCATGACGCATAACGCATAAAGCATAACGCATAACGCATAACGCATAACGCATAACGCATAACGCATAACGCATAACGCATAACGCATAACGCATAACGCATAACGCATAACGCATAACGCATAACGCATAACGCATAACGCATACCGTATAACGCATAGCGCATAACGCATAACGCATAACGCATAACACATAACGCATAACGCATAACGCATAACGCATGAAGCATAACGCATAACGCATAACTTATAACTCATTACTCATAACGAATAACGCATAACGCATAAGGCATAACGCATAACGCATAACGCATAACGCATAACGCATAACGCATAACGCATAACGCATAACGCATAACGCATAACGCATAACGCATAACACATAACGCATAACGCATAACGCATAACGCATAATGCATAAAGCATAACGCATAACGCATAACTTATAACTCATTACTCATAACGAATAACGCATAACGCATAACGCATAACGCATAGCGCATAATGCATAACGCATAACGCATTACGCATAACGCATAACGCATAACACATAACGCATAACGCATAACGCATAACGCATAACGCATAACGCATAACGCATAACGCATTACGCATATCGCATAACGCATAACGCATAACGCATAACGCATAACGCATAACGCATAAAGCATAACGCATAACGCATAACGCAAACGTATAACGCACAACGCATAACGCATAACGCATAACGCAAAACGCATAACGCATAACGCATAACGCATAACGTATAACGCATAACGCATAACGCATAACGCATAACGCATAACGCATAACGCATAAAGCATAACGCATAACGCATAACTTATAACTCATTACTCATAACGAATAACGCATAACGCATAACTTATAACTCATTACTCATAACTCATAACGCATAACGCATAAAGCATAACGCATAACGCATAACGGATAAAGCATAATGCATAACGCATAACGCATAACGCATTACGCATAACTTATAACCCATAACTCATAAGGAGTAACGCATAACGCATAAAGCATAACGCATGACGCATAACGCATAAAGCATAACGCATAACGCATAACGCATAACGCATAACGCATAACGCATAACGCATAACGCATAACGCATAACGCATAACGCATAACGCATGAAGCATAACGCATAACGCATAACGCATATCGCATAACGCATAACGCATAACGTATAACGCATAACGCATACCGTATAACGCATAACGCATAACTCATAAGGAGTAACGCATAACGCATAAAGCATAACGCATAACGCTTAACGCATAACGGATCACGCATAACGCATAACGCATAATGCATAACGCATAATGCATAACGCATAATGCATAACGCATAAAGCGTAACGCTTAACGCATAACGCATAAAGCATAACACATAACGCATAACTCATAATGCACAACGCATAACGAATACAGCAAAACGCATAACGCTTAACGCATAACGCATAACGCATAACGCATAACGCATAATGCATAACGCATAACGCATAACGCATAACGCATAACGCATAACGCATAACGCATAACGTATAACGTATAACGCATACCGCATTACGCATAACTTATAACTCATAACTCATAAGGAGTAACGCATAACGCATAAAGCATAACGCATAACGCATAAAGCATAACGCATAACGCATAATGCATAACGCATAACGCATAACGCATAACGCATAACGCATAACGCATAACGCATAACGCATAACGCATAAAGCATAACGCATAACGCATAACTTATAACTCATTACTCATAACGAATAACGCATAACGTATAACGCATAACGCATACCGTATAACGCATAACGCATAACTCATAAGGAGTAACGCATAACGCATAAAGCATAACGCATAACGCATAAAGCATAACGCATAACGCATAATGCATAACGCATAACGCATAACGCATAACGCATAACGCATAACGCATAACGCATAACGCATAACGCATAACGCATGACGCATAACGCATAAAGCATAACGCATAACGCATATCGCATAACGCATAACGCATAACGTATAACGCATAACGCATACCGTATAACGCATACCGTATAACGCATAACGCATAACTCATAAGGAGTAACGCATAACGCATAACGCATAAGGCATAACGCATAACGCATAACGCATAACGCATAACGCATAACGCATAACGCATAACGCATAACGCATAATGCATAAAGCATAACGCATAACGCATAACTTATAACTCATTACTCATAACGCATAACGCATAACGCATAACGCATAACGCATAACGCATAACGCATAACGCATAACGCATAACGCATAACGCTTAACGCATAACGCATAACGCATAACGCATAACGCATAACGCATAACGCATAACGCATGAAGCATAACGCATAACGCATAACTTATAACTCATTACTCATAACGAATAACGCATAACGCATAAGGCATAACGCATAACGCATAACGCATATCGCATAACGCATGACGCATAACGTATAACGCATAAAGCATACCGTATAACGCATAACGCATAACGCAAACGTATAACGCACAACGCATAACGCATAACGAACAACGGATAACGCATAACGCATAACGCATAACGAATACCGCAAAACGTATATCGCCTAACACATAACGGATCCCGCATAACGCATAACGCATAACGTATAACGCATAACGCATAACGCATATCACATAACGCATAACACATAATGCACAACGCATTACGAATACAGCAAAACGCATAACGCTTAACGCATAACGGATCACGCATAACGCATAACGCATAATGCATAACGCATAATGCATAACGCATAATGCATAACGCATAAAGCGTAACGCTTAACGCATAACGCATAAAGCATAACACATAACGCATAACTCATAATGCACAACGCATAACGAATACAGCAAAACGCATAACGCTTAACGCATAACGCATAACGCATAACGCATAATGCATAACGCATAACGCATAACGCATAACGCATAACGCATAACGCATAACGCATAACGTATAACGTATAACGCATACCGCATTACGCATAACTTATAACTCATAACTCATAAGGAGTAACGCATAACGCATAAAGCATAACGCATAACGCATAAAGCATAACGCATAACGCATAATGCATAACGCATAACGCATAACGCATAACGCATAACGCATAACGCATAACGTATAACGCATAACGCATAACGTATAACGTATAACGCATAACGCATAACTTATAACTCATTACTCATAACTCATAACGCATAACGCATAAAGCAAAACGCATGACGCATAACGCATAAAGCATAACGCATAACGCATAACGCATAACGCATAACGCATAACGCATAACGCATAACGCATAACGCATAACGCATAACGCATACCGTATAACGCATAGCGCATAACGCATAACGCATAACGCATAACACATGAAGCATAACGCATAACGCATAACTTATAACTCATTACTCATAACGAATAACGCATAACGCATAAGGCATAACGCATAACGTATAACGTATAACGCATAACGCATAACTTTAACTCATTACTCATAACTCATAACGCATAACGCATAAAGCATAACGCATGACGCATAACGCATAAAGCATAACGCATAACGCATAACGCATAACGCATAACGCATAACGCATAACGCATAACGCATGAAGCATAACGCATAACGCATAACGCATATCGCATAACGCATAACGCATAACGTATAACGCATAACGCATACCGTATAACGCATAACGCATAACTCATAAGGAGTAACGCATAACGCATAAAGCATAACGCATAACGCTTAGCGCATAACGGATCACGCATAACGCATAACGCATAATGCATAACGCATAATGCATAACGCATAATGCATAACGCATAAAGCGTAACGCTTAACGCATAACGCATAAAGCATAACACATAACGCATAACTCATAATGCACAACGCATAACGAATACAGCAAAACGCATAACGCTTAACGCATAACGCATAACGCATAACGCATAATGCATAACGCAAAACGCATAACGCTTAACGCATAACGCATAACGCATAACGCATAATGCATAACGCATAACGCATAACGCATAACGCATAACGCAAACGTATAACGCACAACGCATAACGCATAACGAACAACGGATAACGCATAACGCATAACGCATAACGCATAACGAATACCGCAAAACGTATATCGCCTAACACATAACGGATCACGCATAACGCATAACGCATAACGTATAACGCATAACGCATAACGCATAACACATAACGCATAACACATAATGCACAACGCATTACGAATACAGCAAAACGCATAACGCTTAACGCATAACGGATCACGCATAACGCATAACGCATAATGCATAACGCATAATGCATAACGCATAAAGCGTAACGCTTAACGCATAACGCATAAAGCATAACACATAACGCATAACTCATAATGCACAACGCATAACGAATACAGCAAAACGCATAACGCTTAACGCATAACGCATAACGCATAACGCATAATGCATAACGCATAACGCATAACGCATAACGCATAACGCATAACGCATAACGCATAACGTATAACGTATAACGCATACCGCATTACGCATAACTTATAACTCATAACTCATAAGGAGTAACGCATAACGCATAAAGCATAACGCATAACGCATAAAGCATAACGCATAACGCATAATGCATAACGCATAACGCATAACGCATAACGCATAACGCATAACGCATAACGCATAACGCATAACGTATAACGTATAACGCATAACGCATAACTTATAACTCATTACTCATAACTCATAACGCATAACGCATAAAGCATAACGCATGACGCATAACGCATAAAGCATAACGCATAACGCATAACGCATAACGCATAACGCATAACGCATAACGCATAACGCATAACGCATAACGCATAACGCATAACGCATACCGTATAACGCATAGCGCATAACGCATAACGCATAACGCATAACACATAACGCATAACGCATAACGCATAACGCATGAAGCATAACGCATAACGCATAACTTATAACTCATTACTCATAACGAATAACGCATAACGCATAAGGCATAACGCATAACGCATAACGCATAACGCATAACGCATAACGCATAACGCATAACGCATAATGCATAACTTATAACTCATTACTCATAACGAATAACGCATAACGCATAACGCATAACGCATAACGCATAATGCATAACGCATAACGCATAACGCATAACGCATAACGCATAACGCATTACGCATATCGCATAACGCATAACGCATAACGCATAACGCATAACGCATAACGCATAAAGCATAACGCATAACGCATAACGCATTACGCATATCGCATAACGCATAACGCATAACGCATAACGCATAACGCATAACGCATAACGCATAAAGCATAACGCATAACGCATAACGCAAACGAATAACGCACAACGCATAACGCATAACGCATAACGCAAAACGCATAACGCATAACGCATAACGCATAACGCATAACGCATAACGCATAACGCATAACGCATAACGCATAAAGCATAACGCATAACGCATAACTTATAACTCATTACTCATAACGAATAACGCATAACGCATAACTTATAACTCATTACTCATAACTCATAACGCATAACGCATAAAGCATAACGCATAACGCATAACGGATAAAGCATAATGCATAACGCATAACGCATAACGCATTACGCATAACTTATAACCCATAACTCATAAGGAGTAACGCATAACGCATAAAGCATAACGCATGACGCATAACGCATAAAGCATAACGCATAACGCATAACGCATAACGCATAACGCATAACGCATAACGCATAACGCATAACGCATGAAGCATAACGCATAACGCATAACTTATAACTCATTACTCATAACGAATAACGCATAACGCATAAGGCATAACGCATAACGCATAACGCATAACGCATAACGCATAACGCATAACGCATAACGCATAACGCATAACGCATAACGCATAACGCATAACGCATAACGCATAACGCATAACGCATAACGGATAACGCATATCGCATAACGCATAACGCATAATGCATAACGCATAAAGCATAACGCATAACGCATAACGCATAACCCCTAACGCATAACGCATAACGCATAACGCATAACGCATAACGCATAACGCATTACGCATATCGCATAACGCATAACGCATAACGCACAACGCATAACGCATAACGCATAACGCAAAACGCATAACGCATAACGCATAACGCATAACGCATAACGCATAACGCATAAAGCATAACGCATAACGCATAACTTATAACTCATTACTCATAACGAATAACGCATAACGCATAACGCATAACGGATAACGCATATCGCATAACGCATAACGCATAATGCATAACGCATAAAGCATAACGCATAACGCATAACGCATAACCCCTAACGCATAACGCATAACGCATAACGCATAACGCATAACGCATAACGCATTACGCATATCGCATAACGCATAACGCATAACGCATATCGCATAACGCATAACGCATAAAGCATAACGCATAACGCATAACGCAAACGTATAACGCACAACGCATAACGCATAACGCATAACGCAAAACGCATAACGCATAACGCATAACGCATAACGCATAACGCATAACGCATAACGCATAACGCATAACGCATAAAGCATAACGCATAACGCATAACTTATAACTCATTACTCATAACGAATAACGCATAACGCATAACTTATAACTCATTACTCATAACTCATAACGCATAACGCATAAAGCATAACGCATAACGCATAACGGATAAAGCATAATGCATAACGCATAACGCATAACGCATTACGCATAACTTATAACCCATAACTCATAAGGAGTAACGCATAACGCATAAAGCATAACGCATGACGCATAACGCATAAAGCATAACGCATAACGCATAACGCATAACGCATAACGCATAACGCATAACGCATAACGCATAACGCATAACGCATACCGTATAACGCATAGCGCATAACGCATAACGCATAACGCATAACGCATAACGCATAACGCATAACGCATAACGCATAACGCATAACGCATGAAGCATAACGCATAACGCATAACGCATAACGCATAACGAATAACGCATAACGCATAATGCATAAAGCATAACGCATAACGCATAACTTATAACTCATTACTCAGAACGAATAACGCATAACGCATAACGCATAACGCATAACGCATAATGCATAACGCATAACGCATAACGCATAACGCATAACGCATAACGCATAACGCATAACGCATAACGCATTACGCATATCGCATAACGCATAACGCATAACGCATAACGCATAACGCATAAAGCATAACGCATAACGCATAACGCAAACGTATAACGCACAACGCATAACGCATATCGCATAACGCAAAACGCATAACGCATAACGCATAACGCATAACGCATAACGCATAACGCATAACGCATAACGCATTACGCATAACGCATAACGCATAAAGCATAACGCATAACGCATAACTTATAACTCATTACTCATAACGAATAACGCATAACGCATAACGCATAACGGATAACGCATATCGCATAACGCATAACGCATAATGCATAACGCATAAAGCATAACGCATAACGCATAACGCATAACCCCTAACGCATAACGCATAACGTATAACTCATAACGCATAACGCATAACGTATAACGCATACCGTATAACGCATAACGCATAACGCAAACGTATATCGCACAACGCATAACGCATAACGAACAACGGATAACGCGTAACGCATAACGCATAACGAATACCGCAAAACGTATATCGCCTAACACATAACGGATCACGCATAACGCATAACGCATAATGCACAACGCATTACGAATACAGCAAAACGCATAACGCTTAACGCATAACAGATCACGCATAACGCATAACGCATAATGCATAACGCATAACGCATAACGCATAATGCATAACGCATAAAGCGTAACGCATAACGCATAACGCATAAAGCATAACACATAACGCATAACTCATAATGCACAACGCATAACGAATACAGCAAAACGCATAACGCTTAACGCATAACGTATAACGCATAACACATAATGCATAACGCATAACGCATAACGCATAACGCATAACGCATAACGCATAACGCATAACGTATAACGTATAACGCATACCGCATTACGCATAACTTATAACTCATAACTCATAAGGAGTAACGCATAACGCATAAAGCATAACGCATAACGCATAACGCATAAAGCATAACGCATAACGCATAACTTATAACTCATTACTCATAACGAATAACGCATAACGCATAACTTATAACTCATTACTCATAACGCATAACGCATAACGCATAAAGCATAACGCATAACGCATAACGCATAACGCATAACGCATAACGCATAACGCATAACGCATAACGCATAACGCATAACACATAACGCATAACGCATAACGCATAACGCATAACGCATAACGCATAACGCATAACGCATAACGCATAACGCATAACGCATAACGCATACCGTATAACGCATAGCGCATAACGCATAACGCATAACGCATAACGCATAACGCATAACGCATAACGCATAACGCATAACGCATGAAGCATAACGCATAACGCATAACTTATAACTCATTACTCATAACGAATAACGCATAACGCATAAGGCATAACGCATAACGCATAACGCATAACGCATAACGCATAAAGCATAACGCATAACGCATAACGGATAAAGCATAATGCATAACGCATAACGCATAACGCATTACGCATAACTTATAACCCATAACTCATAAGGAGTAACGCATAACGCATAAAGCATAACGCATGACGCATAACGCATAAAGCATAACGCATAACGCATAACGCATAACGCATAACGCATAACGCATAACGCATAACGCATAACGCATAACGCATAACGCATAACGCATAACGCATAACGCATAACGCATAACGCATAACGCATAACGCATAACGCATACCGTATAACGCATAGCGCATAACGCATAACGCATAACGCATAACGCATAACGCATAACGCATAACGCATAACGCATGAAGCATAACGCATAACGCATAACTTATAACTCATTACTCATAACGAATAACGCATAACGCATAAGGCATAACGCATAACGCATAACGCATAACGCATAACGCATAACGCATAAAGCATAACGCATAACGCATAACGGATAAAGCATAATGCATAACGCATAACGCATAACGCATTACGCATAACTTATAACTCATAACTCATAACGAATAACGCATAACGCAAAATGCATAATGCATGTCGGATCACGCATAACGCAAAATGCATAATGCATGTCGGATCAGGCATAACGCATAACGCATAACGCATAACGCATAACGCATAACGCATAACGAATAACGCATAAAGCATAACGCATAACGCATAACGCATAAAGCATAACGCATAACGCATAACGCATAACGCATTACGCATAACGCATAACTTATAACTCATTACTCATAACGAATAACGCATAACGCATAACGCATAACGCATAACGCATAACGCATAACGCATAACGCATAACGCATAACGCATAACGCATAACGGATCACGCATAACGCATAACGCATAACGCATAACGCATAACGCATAACGCATAACGCATAAAGCATAACGCACAACGCATAACGCATAACGCATAACGCAAAACGCATAACGCATAACGCATAACGCATAACGCATAACGCATAACGCATAATGCATAACGCATAACGCATAAAGCATAACGCATAACGCATAACGAATAAAGCATAATGCATAACGCATAACGCATAACGCATTACGCATAACTTATAACTAATAACTCATAACGAATAACGCATAACGCAAAATGCATAACGCATGTCGGATCACGCATAACGCATAACGCATAAAGCATAAATCATAACGCATAACGCATAACGTTAACGCATAACCCATAACGCATAAGGCTTGATGCATGACGCATATCGCATATCGCATAAGGCTTGATGCATGACGCATATCGCATAACGCATAACGCATAACGCATAACGCATAACGCATAACGCATAACGCATAACGCATAACGCATAACGCATAACGCATAACGCATAACGCATAACGCATAAAGCATAACGCATAACGCATAACGCATAACGCATAACGCATAACGCATAACGCATAACGCATAACGCATAACGCATAAAGCATAACGCATAACGCATAACTTATAACTCATTACTCATAACGAATAACGCATAACGCATAACGCATAACGGATAACGCATATCGCATAACGCATAACGCATAATGCATAACGCATAAAGCATAACGCATAACGCATAACGCATAACCCCTAACGCATAACGCATAACGTATAACTCATAACGCATAACGCATAACGCATAACGCATAACGCATAACGCCTAACGCATAACGCATAACCCCTAACGCATAACGCATAACGCATAACGCATAACGTGTAACTAATAACGCACAACGCATAAAGCATAACGCATAACGCATAACGCATATCGCATAACGCATACGCATAACGTATAACGCATAACGCATACCGTATAACGCATAACGCATAACGCAAACGTATAACGCACAACGCATAACGCATAACGAACAACGGATAACGCATAACGCATAACGCATAACGCATAACGAATACCGCAGAACGTATATCGCCTAACATATAACGGATCACGCATAACGCATAACGCATAACGTATAACGCATAACGCATCACGCATAACACATAACGCATAACACATAATGCACAACGCATTACGAATACAGCAAAACGCATAACGCTTAACGCATAACGGATCACGCATAACGCATAACGCATAATGCATAACGCATAACGCATAACGCATAACGCATAATGCATAACGCATAAAGCGTAACGCATAACGCATAACGCATAAAGCATAACACATAACGCATAACTCATAATGCACACCGCATAACGAATACAGCAAAACGCATAACGCTTAACGCATAACGCATAACGCATAACGCATAATGCATAACGCATAGCGCATAACGCATAACGCATAACGCATAACGCATAACGCATAACGCATAACGCATAACGCATAACGCATAACGTATAACGTATAACGCATACCGCATTACGCATAACTTATAACTCATAACTCATAAGGAGTAACGCATAACGCATAAAGCATAACGCATAACGCATAACGCATAACGCATAAAGCATAACGCATAACGCATAACTTATAACTCATTACTCATAACGAATAATGCATAACGCATAACTTATAACTCATTACTCATAACGCATAACGCATAACGCATAAAGCATAACGCATAACGCATAACGGATAAAGCATAATGCATAACGCATAACGCATAACGCATTACGCATAACTTATAACTCATAACGCATACCGTATAACGCATAGCGCATAACGCATAACGCATAACGCATAACGCATAACGCATAACGCATAACGCATAACGCATAACGCATAACGCATAACGCATAACGCATAACGCATAACTTATAACTCATTACTCATAACGCATACCGTATAACGCATAGCGCATAACGCATAACGCATAACGCATAACGCATAACGCATAACGCATAACGCATAACGCATAACGCATAACGCATAACGCATAACGCATAACGCATAACGCATAACGCATAAAGCATAACACATAACGCATAACTCATAATGCACACCGCATAACGAATACAGCAAAACGCATAACGCTTAACGCATAACGGATCACGCATAACGCATAACGCATAATGCATAACGCATAACGCATAACGCATAATGCATAACGCATAAAGCGTAACGCATAACGCATAACGCATAACGCATAACGCATAACGCATAACGCATAACTTATAACTCATTACTCATAACGCATACCATATAACGCATAGCGCATAACGCATAACGCATAACGCATAACGCATAACGCATAACGCATAACGCATAACGCATAACGCATAACGCATAACGCATAACGCATAACGCATAACGCATAACGCATAACGCATAACGCATAACGCATAACGCATAAAGCATAACGCATAACGCATAACGCAAACGTATAACGCACAACGCATAACGCATAACGCATAACGCATAACGCAAAACGCATAACGCATAACGCATAACGCATAACCCATAACCCTTAACGCATAACGCATAACACATAATGCACAACGCTTAACGAATACCGCAAATCGCATAACGCCTAACGCATAACGGATCACGCATGACGCATAAAGCATAACGCATAACGCATAATGCATAACGCATAACGCATAACGCATAACGCATAACGCATAACGCATAACGCATAACTCATAACGCATAACTTATAACTCATTATTCATAACGAATAACGCATAACGCATAACGCATATCGCATAACGCATAACGCATAATGCATAACGCATAAAGCATAACGCATAACGCATAACGCATAACGCATAAAGCATAACTCATTACTCATAACGAATAACGCATAACGCATAACGCATAACGCAAACGTATAACGCACAACGCATAACGCATAACGAACAACGGATAACGAATACCGCAAAACGCATAACGCATAACGCATAACGCATAACGCATAACTCATAACGCATAACTTATAACTCATTATTCATAACGAATAACGCATAACGCATAACGCATATCGCATAACGCATAACGCATAATGCATAACGCATAAAGCATAACGCATAACGCATAACGCATAACGCATAAAGCATAACTCATTACTCATAACGAATAACGCATAACGCATAACGCATAACGCAAACGTATAACGCACAACGCATAACGCATAACGAACAACGGATAACGCATAACGCATAACGCATAACGAATACCGCAAAACGTATATCGCCTAACATATAACGGATCACGCATAACGCATAACGCATAACGTATATCGCATAACGCATAACGCATAACACATAACGCATAACACATAATGCACAACGCATTACGAATACAGCAAAACGCATAACGCTTAACGCATAACGGATCACGCATAACGCATAACGCATAATGCATAACGCATAACGCATAACGCATAATGCATAACGCATAAAGCGTAACACATAACGCATAACGCATAAAGCATAACACATAACGCATAACTCATAATGCACACCGCATAACGAATACAGCAAAACGCATAACGCTTAACGCATAACGCATAACGCATAACGCATAATGCATAACGCATAGCGCATAACGCATAACGCATAACGCATAACGCATAACGCATAACGCATAACGCATAACGCATAACGCATAACGCATAACGCATAACTTATAACTCATTACTCATAACGCATACCGCATAACGGATCACGCATAACGCATAACGCATAATGCATAACGCATAACGCATAACGCATAATGCATAACGCATAAAGCGTAACACATAACGCATAACGCATAAAGCATAACACATAACGCATAACTCATAATGCACACCGCATAACGAATACAGCAAAACGCATAACGCTTAACGCATAACGCATAACGCATAACGCATAATGCATAACGCATAACGCATAACGCATAACGCATAACGCATAACGCATAACGCATAACGCATAACGCATAACGCATAACGCATAACGCATAACGCATAACTTATAACTCATTACTCATAACGCATACCGTATAACGCATAGCGCATAACGCATAACGCATAACGCATAACGCATAACGCATAACGCATAACGCATAACGCATAACGCATAACGCATAACGCATAACGCATAACGCATAACGCATAACGCATAACGCATAACGCATAACGCATAACGCATAACGCATAACGCATAACGCATAACGCATAACGCATAACGCATAACGCATAACTTATAACTCATTACTCATAACGCATACCGCATAACGGATCACGCATAACGCATAACGCATAATGCATAACGCATAACGCATAACGCATAATGCATAACGCATAAAGCGTAACACATAACGCATAACGCATAAAGCATAACACATAACGCATAACTCATAATGCACACCGCATAACGAATACAGCAAAACGCATAACGCTTAACGCATAACGCATAACGCATAACGCATAATGCATAACGCATAGCGCATAACGCATAACGCATAACGCATAACGCATAACGCATAACGCATAACGCATAACGCATAACGCATAACGCATAACTCATTACTCATAACGCATACCGTATAACGCATAGCGCATAACGCATAACGCATAACGCATAACGCATAACGCATAACGCATAACGCATAACGCATAACGCATAACGCATAACGCATAACGCAAACGTATAACGCACAACGCATAACGCATAACGCATAACGCAAAACGCATAACGCATAACGCATAACGCATAACGCATAACGCATAACGCATAACGCATAAGGCATAAAGCATAACGCATAACGCATAACTTATAACTCATTACTCATAACGAATAACGCATAACGCATAACGCATAACGGATAACGCATATCGCATAACGCATAACGCATAATGCATAACGCATAAAGCATAACGCATAACGCATAACGCATAACCCCTAACGCATAACGCATAACGTATAACTCATAACGCATAACGCATAACGCATAACGCATAACGCCTAACGCATAACGCATAACGCATAACCCCTAACGCATAACGCATAACGCATAACGCATAACGTGTAACTAATAACGCACAACGCATAACGCATAGCGGACAACGGATAACGCATAACGCATAACGCATAACGCATAACGCATAACGAATACCGCAAAACGTATATCGCCTAACACATAACGGATCACGCATAACGCATAACGCATAACGTATAACGCATAACGCATAACGCATAACACATAACGCATAACGCATAATGCACAACGCATTACGAATACAGCAAAACGCATAACGCTTAACGCATAACGGATCACGCATAACGCATAACGCATAATGTATAACGCATAACGCATAACGCATAATGCATAACGCATAAAGCGTAACGCATAACGCATAACGCATAAAGCATAACACGTAACGCATAACGCATAATGCACAACGCATAACGAATACAGCAACAAGCATAACGCTTAACGCATAACGCATAACGCATAACGCATAATGCATAACGCATAGCGCATAACGCATAACGCATAACGCATAACGCATAACGCATAACGCATAACGCATAACGCATAACGCATAACGCATAACGCATAACGCATAACGCATAACGCATAACGCATAACGTATAACGTATAACGCATACCGCATTACGCATAACTTATAACTCATAACTCATAAGGATTAACGCAAAACGCATAAAGCATAACGCATAACTCATAACGCATAAAGCGTAACGCATAACGGACAACGGATAACGCATAACGCATAACGCATAACGCATAACGCATAACGAATACCGCAAAACGTATATCGCCTAACACATAACGGATCACGCATAACGCATAACGCATAACGTATAACGCATAACGCATAACGCATAACGCATAACGCATAACGTATAACGCATAACGCATAACGCGTAACGCATAACGCATAACGCATAATGCACAACGCATTACGAATACAGCAAAACGCATAACGCTTAACGCATAACGGATCACGCATAACGCATAACGCATAATGCATAACGCATAACGCATAACGCATAATGCATAACGCATAAAGCGTAACGCATAACGCATAACGCATAACGCATAACGCATAACGCATAACGCATAACGCATAACGCATAACGCATAACGTATAACGTATAACGCATACCGCATTACGCATAACTTATAACTCATAACTCATAAGGAGTAACGCATAATGCATAAAGCATAACGCATAACGCATAAAGCATGACGCATAACGCATAACTTATAACTCATTACTCATAACGAATAACGCATAACGCATAACTTATAACTCATTACTCATAACGCATAACGCATAACGCATAAAGCATAACGCATAACGCATAACGGATAAAGCATAATGCATAACGCATAACGCATAACGCATTACGCATAACGCATAACGCATAACGCATAACGCATAACGCATAACGCATAACGCATAACACATAACGCATAACGCATAATGCACAACGCATTACGAATACAGCAAAACGCATAAAGCTTAACGCATAACGGATCACGCATAACGCATAACGCATAATGTATAACGCATAACGCATAACGCATAATGCATAACGCATAAAGCGTAACGCATAACGCATAACGCATAAAGCATAACACGTAACGCATAACGCATAATGCACAACGCATAACGAATACAGCAAAAAGCATAACGCTTAACGCATAACGCATAACGCATAACGCATAATGCATAACGCATAGCGCATAACGCATAACGCATAACGCATAACGCATAACGCATAACTTATAACTCATTACTCATAACGCATAACGCATAACCCATAAAGCATAACGCATAACGCATAACGGATAAAGCATAATGCATAACGCATAACGCATAACGCATTACGCATAACTTATAACTCATAACTCATAAGGAGTAACGCATAACGCATAAAGCATATCGCATGACGCATAACGCATAAAGCATAACGCATAACGCATAACGCATAACGCATAACGCATAACGCATAACGCATAACGCATAATGCATAACGCATAGCGCATAACGCATAACGCATAACGCATAACGCATAACGCATAACGCATAACGCATAACGCATAACGCATAACGCATAACGTATAACGTATAACGCATACCGCATTACGCATAACTTATAACTCATAACTCATAAGGAGTAACGCATAACGCATAAAGCATAACGCATGACGCATAACGCATAAAGCATAACGCATAACGCATAACGCATAACGCATAACGCATAACGCATAACGCATAACGCATAACGCATAACGCAAAACGCATAACGCATAACGCATAACGCATAACGCATAACGCATAAAGCATAACACATAACGCATAACTCATAATGCACACCGCATAACGAATACAGCAAAACGCATAACGCTTAACGCATAACGCATAACGCATAACGCATAATGCATAACGCATAGCGCATAACGCATAACGCATAACGCATAACGCATAACGCATAACGCATAACGCATAACGCATAACGCATAACGCATAACGCATAACGCATAACGCATAACTTATAACTCATTACTCATAACGCATACCGCATAACGGATCACGCATAACGCATAACGCATAATGCATAACGCATAACGCATAACGCATAATGCATAACGCATAAAGCGTAACACATAACGCATAACGCATAAAGCATAACACATAACGCATAACTCATAATGCACACCGCATAACGAATACAGCAAAACGCATAACGCTTAACGCATAACGCATAACGCATAACGCATAATGCATAACGCATAGCGCATAACGCATAACGCATAACGCATAACGCATAACGCATAACGCATAACGCATAACGCATAACGCATAACGCATAACTTATAACTCATTACTTATAACGCATACCGTATAACGCATAGCGCATAACGCATAACGCATAACGCATAACGCATAACGCATAACGCATAACGCATAACGCATAACGCATAACGCATAACGCATAACGCATAACGCATAACGCATAACGCATAACGCATAACTTATAACTCATTACTCATAACGAATAACGCATAACGCATAACGCATAACGCAAACGTATAACGCACAACGCATAACGCATAACGAACAACGGATAACGCATAACGCATAACGCATAACGAATACCGCAAAACGTATATCGCCTAACATATAACGGATCACGCATAACGCATAACGCATAACGTATAACGCATAACGCATAACGCATAACACATAACGCATAACACATAATGCACAACGCATTACGAATACAGCAAAACGCATAACGCTTAACGCATAACGGATCACGCATAACGCATAACGCATAACGCATAATGCATAACGCATAGCGCATAACGCATAACGCATAACTTATAACGAATAACTCATAAGGATTAACGCATAACGCATAAAGCATAACGCATAACTCATAACGCATAAAGCATAACGCATAACGCATAACTTATAACTCATTACTCATAACGAATAACGCATAACGCATAACTTATAACTCATTACTCATAACGCATAACGCATAACCCATAAAGCATAACGCATAACGCATAACGGATAAAGCATAATGCATAACGCATAACGCATAACGCATTACGCATAACTTATAACTCATAACTCATAAGGAGTAACGCATAACGCATAAAGCATATCGCATGACGCATAACGCATAAAGCATAACGCATAACGCATAACGCATAACGCATAACGCATAACGCATAACGCATAACGCATAATGCATAACGCATAGCGCATAACGCATAACGCATAACGCATAACGCATAACGCATAACGCATAACGCATAACGCATAACGCATAACGCATAACGTATAACGTATAACGCATACCGCATTACGCATAACTTATAACTCATAACTCATAAGGAGTAACGCATAACGCATAAAGCATAACGCATAACGCATAACGCATAACGCATAACGCATAACGCATAACGCATAACGCATAACGCATAACGCATAACGCAAAACGCATAAAGCATAACACATAACGCATAACTCATAATGCACACCGCATAACGAATACAGCAAAACGCATAACGCTTAACGCATAACGCATAACGCATAACGCATAATGCATAACGCATAGCGCATAACGCATAACGCATAACGCATAACGCATAACGCATAACGCATAACGCATAACGCATAACGCATAACGCATAACGCATAACTTATAACTCATTACTCATAACGCATACCGCATAACGGATCACGCATAACGCATAACGCATAATGCATAACGCATAACGCATAACGCATAATGCATAACGCATAAAGCGTAACACATAACGCATAACGCATAAAGCATAACACATAACGCATAACTCATAATGCACACCGCATAACGAATACAGCAAAACGCATAACGCTTAACGCATAACGCATAACGCATAACGCATAATGCATAACGCATAGCGCATAACGCATAACGCATAACGCATAACGCATAACGCATAACGCATAACGCATAACGCATAACTTATAACTCATTACTCATAACGCATACCGTATAACGCATAGCGCATAACGCATAACGCATAACGCATAACGCATAACGCATAACGCATAACGCATAACGCATAACGCATAACGCATAACGCATAACGCATAACGCATAACGCATAACGCATAACGCATAACGCATAACTTATAACTCATTACTCATAACGAATAACGCATAACGCATAACGCATAACGCAAACGTATAACGCACAACGCATAACGCATAACGAACAACGGATAACGCATAACGCATAACGCATAACGAATACCGCAAAACGTATATCGCCTAACATATAACGGATCACGCATAACGCATAACACATAACGTATAACGCATAACGCATAACGCATAACACATAACGCATAACACATAATGCACAACGCATTACGAATACAGCAAAACGCATAACGCTTAACGCATAACGGATCACGCATAACGCATAACGCATAATGCATAACGCATAACGCATAACGCATAATGCATAACGCATAAAGCGTAACACATAACGCATAACGCATAAAGCATAACACATAACGCATAACTCATAATGCACACCGCATAACGAATACAGCAAAACGCATAACGCTTAACGCATAACGCATAACGCATAACGCATAATGCATAACGCATAGCGCATAACGCATAACGCATAACGCATAACGCATAACGCATAACGCATAACGCATAACGCATAACGCATAACGCATAACTTATAACTCATTACTCATAACGCATACCGCATAACGGATCACGCATAACGCATAACGCATAATGCATAACGCATAACGCATAACGCATAATGCATAACGCATAAAGCGTAACACATAACGCATAACGCATAAAGCATAACACATAACGCATAACTCATAATGCACACCGCATAACGAATACAGCAAAACGCATAACGCTTAACGCATAACGCATAACGCATAACGCATAACGCATAATGCATAACGCATAGCGCATAACGCATAACGCATAACGCATAACGCATAACGCATAACGCATAACGCATAACGCATAACGCATAACGCATAACTTATAACTCATTACTCATAACGCATACCGTATAACGCATAGCGCATAACGCATAACGCATAACGCATAACGCATAACGCATAACGCATAACGCATAACGCATAACGCATAACGCATAACGCATAACGCATAACGCATAACGCATAACGCATAACGCATAACGCATAACGCATAACGCATAACGCATAACGCATAACGCATAACGCATAAAGCATAACGCATAACGCATAACGCATAACGCATAACGCAAAACGCATAATGCATAACGCATAGCGCATAACGCATAACGCATAACGCATAACGCATAACGCATAACGCATAACGCATAACGCATAACGCATAACGCATAACGTATAACGTATAACGCATACCGCATTACGCATAACTTATAACTCATAACTCATAAGGAGTAACGCATAACGCATAAAGCATAACGCATGACGCATAACGCATAAAGCATAACGCATGACGCATAACGCATAACGCATAACGCATAACGCATAACGCATAACGCATAACGCATAACGCATAACGCAAAACGCATAACGCATAACGCATAACGCATAACGCATAACGCATACCGTATAACGCATAACGCATAACGTATAACGCACAACGCATAACGCATAACGCATAACGCAAAACGCATAACGCATAACGCATAACGAATAACGCATAACGCATAACGCATAACGCATAAGGCATAAAGCATAACGCATAACGCATAACTTATAACTCATTACTCATAACGAATAACGCATAACGCATAACGGATAACGCATATCGCATAACGCATTACGCATAATGCATAACGCATAAAGCATAACGCATAACGCATAACGCATAACCCCTAACGCATAACGCATAACGTATAACTAATAACGCATAACGCATAACGCATAACTCATAACGCCTAACGCATAACGCATAACGCATAACCCCTAACGCATAACGCATAACGCATAACGCATAACGTGTAACTAATAACGCACAACGCATAACGCATAACGAACAACGGATAACGCAAAACGCATAACGCATAACGCATAACGAATACCGCAAAACGTATATCGCCTAACACATAACGGATCACGCATAACGCATAACGCATAACGTATAACGCATAACGCATAACGCGTAACACATAACGCATAACGCATAACGAATAACGCATAACGCATAACTTATAACTCATTACTCATAACGCATAACGCATAACTCATAACGCATAAAGCATAACGCATAACGCATAACGGATAAAGCATAATGCATAACGCATAACGCATAACGCATTACGCATAACTTATAACTCATAACTCATAAGGAGTAACGCATAACGCATAAAGCATAACGCATGACGCATAACGCATAAAGCATAACGCTTAACGCATAACGCATAACGCATAACGCATAACGCATAACGCATAACGCATAACGCATAACGCATACCGTATAACGCATAACGCATAACGCATAACGCATAACGCATAACGCATAACGCATAACGCATAACGCATAACGCATAAAGCATAACGCATAACGCATAACTTATAACTCATTACTCATAACGAATAACGCATAACGCATAAGGCATAACGGATAACGCATAACGCATAACGCATAACGCATAACGCATAACGCATAACGCATACCGTATAACGCATAACGCATAACGCATAACGCATAACGCATAACGCATAACACATAACGCATAACGCATAACGCATAACGCATAACGCATAAAGCAAAACGCATAACGCATAACTTATAACTCATTACTCATAACGAATAACGCATAACGCATAAGGCATAACGCATAACGCATAACGCATAACGCATAAAGCATAACGCATAACGCATAACGCATAACGCATAACGCATAACGCATAACGCATAACTCATATCGCATAACGCATAAATCATAACCCATAACGCACAACGCATAACGCATAATGCACAACGCATAACGTGTAACTAATAACGCACAACGCATAACGCATAACGAACAACGGATAACGCATAACGCATAACGCATAACGCATAACGAATACCGCATAACGTATAACGCATAACGCATAACGCGTAACGCATAACGCATAACGCATAATGCACAACGCATTACGAATACAGCAAAACGCATAACGCTTAACGCATAACGGATCACGCATAACGCATAACGCATAATGCATAACGCATAACGCATAACGCATAACGCATAATGCATAACGCATAAAGCGTAACGCATAACGCATAACGCATAACGCATAACGCATAACGCATAACGCATAACGCATAACGCATAACGCATAACGCATAACGTATAACGTATAACGCATACCGCATTACGCATAACTTATAACTCATAACTCATAAGGAGTAACGCATAATGCATAAAGCATAACGCATAACGCATAAAGCATAACGCATAACGCATAACTTATAACTCATTACTCATAACGAATAACGCATAACGCATAACTTATAACTCATTACTCATAACGCATAACGCATAACGCATAAAGCATAACGCATAACGCATAACGGATAAAGCATAATGCATAACGCATAACGCATAACGCATTACGCATAACGCATAACGCATAACGCATAACTTATAACTCATTACTCATAACGAATAACGCATAACGCATAACTTATAACTCATTACTCATAACGCATAACGCATAACGCATAAAGCATAACGCATAACGCATAACGGATAAAGCATAATGCATAACGCATAACGCATAACGCATTACGCATAACTTATAACTCATAACTCATAAGGAGTAACGCATGACGCATAAAGCATAACGCATGACGCATAACGCATAAAGCATAACGCATAACGCATAACGCATAACGCATAACGCATAACGCATAACGCATAACGCATAACGCATAACGCATAACGCATAACGCATACCGTATAACGCATAACGCATAACGCATAACGCATAACGCATAACGCATAAAGCATAACGCATAACGCATAACTTATAACTCATTACTCATAACGAATAACGCATAACGCATAAGGCATAACGCATAACGCATAACGCATAACGCATAAAGCATAACGCATAACGCATAACGCATAACGCATAACGCATAACGCATAACTCATATCGCATAACGCATAAATCATAACCCATAACGCACAACGCATAACGCATAATGCACAACGCATAACGAATACCGCAAAACGCATAACGCATAACGCATAACGCATACCGCATAACTCATAACGCATAACGCACAACGCATAACGCACACCGTATAACGCATAACGCATAACGCATAACGCATAACGCATAAAGCATAACGCATAACGCATAACGCATAACGGATCACGCATAACGCATAACGCATAACGCATAACGCATAACGCATAACGCATAACGCATAAAGCATAACGCATTACGCATAACTTATAACTCATAACTCATAAGGAGTAACGCATAACGCATAAAGCATAACGCATAACGCATAACTCATAACGCATAACGCATAACGCATAACGCATAACGGATCACGCATAACGCGTAACGAATAACGCATAATGCATAATGCATAACGCATATCGCATAACGCATAACGCATAATGCATAACGCATAAAGCATAACGCATAACGCATAACGCATAACGCAAAATGAATAACGCATAAAGCATAACGCATAACCCATAACCCTTAACGCATAACGCATAACACATAATGCACAACGCTTAACGAATACCGCAAATCGCATAACGCCAAACGCATAACGGATCACGCATGACGCATAAAGCATAACGCATAACGCATAATGCATAACGCATAACGCATAACGCATAACGCATAACGCATAACGCATAACGCATAACTCATATCGCATAACGCATAAATCATAACCCATAACGCATAACTCATAATGCACAACGCATAACGAATACCGCAAAACGCATAACGCATAACGCATAACGCATAACGCATAACGCATAACTCATAACGCATAACTTATAACTCATTATTCATAACGAATAACGCATAACGCATAACGCATATCGCATAACGCATAACGCATAATGCATAACGCAGAAAGCATAACGCATAACGCATAACGCATAACGCATAACTCATAATGCACAACGCATAACGAATACTGCAAAACGCATAACGCATAACGCATAACGCATAACGCATGACGCATAACTCATAACGCATAACTTATAACTCATTACTCATAACGAATAACGCATAACGCATAACGCATATCGCATAACGCATAACGCATAATGCATAATGCATAACGCATAAAGCATAACGCATAACGCATAACGCATAACGCATAACGCATAACGCATAACGCATAACGCATAACGCATAACGCATAACGCATAACGCATAACGCATAACGCATAACGCATAACGCATAACGCATAACGCATAACGCATAACGCATAACGCATAACGCATAACGCATAACGCATAACGCATAACGCATAACGCATAACGCATAACGCATAACGCATAACGCATAAAGCATAACGGATAAAGCATAATGCATAACGCATAACGCATAACTTATAACTCATTACTCATAACGAATAACGCATAACGCATAACTTATAACTCATTACTCATAACGCATAACGCATAACTCATAACGCATAAAGCATAACGCATAACGCATAACGGATAAAGCATAATGCATAACGCATAATGCATAACGCATTACGCATAACTTATAACTCATAACTCATAAGGAGTAACGAATAACGCATAAAGCATAACGCATGACGCATAACGCATAAAGCATAACGCTTAACGCATAACGCATAACGCATAACGCATAACGCATAACGCATAACGCATAACGCATAACGCATAACGCATACCGTATAACGCATAACGCATAACGCATAACGCATAACGCATAACGCATAACGCATAACGCATAACGCATAACGCACAACGCATAACGTGTAACTAATAACGCACAACGCATAACGCATAACGAACAACGGATAACGCATAACGCATAACGCATAACGCATAACGAATACCGCAAAACGTATATCGCCTAACACATAACGGATCACGCATAACGCATAACGCATAACGTATAACGCATAACGTATAACGCGTAACACATAACGCATAACGCATAATGCACAACGCATTACGAATACAGCAAAACGCATAACGCTTAACGCATAACGGATCACGCATAACGCATAACGCATAATGCATAACGCATAACGCATAACGCATAACGCATAATGCATAACGCATAAAGCGTAACGCATAACGCATAACGCATAACGCATAACGCATAACGCATAACTCATAATGCACAACGCATAACGAATACCGCAAAACGCATAACGCATAACGCATAACGCATGACGCATAACTCATAACGCATAACTTATAACTCATTACTCATAACGAATAACGCATAACGCATAACGCATATCGCATAACGCATAACGCATAATGCATAATGCATAACGCATAAAGCATAACGCATAACGCATAACGCATAACGCATAACGCATAACGCATAACGCATAACGCATAACGCATAACGCATAACGCATAACGCATAACGCATAACGCATAACGCATAACGCATAACGCATAACGCATAACGCATAACGCATAACGCATAACGCATAACGCATAACGCATAACGCATAACGCATAACGCATAACGCATAACGCATAACGCATAACGCATAACGCATAACGCATAACGCATAAAGCATAACGGATAAAGCATAATGCATAACGCATAACGCATAACTTATAACTCATTACTCATAACGAATAACGCATAACGCATAACTTATAACTCATTACTCATAACGCATAACGCATAACTCATAACGCATAAAGCATAACGCATAACGCATAACGGATAAAGCATAATGCATAACGCATAATGCATAACGCATTACGCATAACTTATAACTCATAACTCATAAGGAGTAACGAATAACGCATAAAGCATAACGCATGACGCATAACGCATAAAGCATAACGCTTAACGCATAACGCATAACGCATAACGCATAACGCATAACGCATAACGCATAACGCATAACGCATAACGCATAACGCATACCGTATAACGCATAACGCATAACGCATAACGCATAACGCATAACGCATAACGCATAACGCATAACGCATAACGCACAACGCATAACGTGTAACTAATAACGCACAACGCATAACGCATAACGAACAACGGATAACGCATAACGCATAACGCATAACGCA
This sequence comes from Lasioglossum morio, assembly GCA_916610235.2. Classification (NCBI taxonomy): domain Eukaryota; kingdom Metazoa; phylum Arthropoda; class Insecta; order Hymenoptera; family Halictidae; genus Lasioglossum; species Lasioglossum morio. The sequence goes on from CAKAJA020000423.1 coordinate 3,577,382, forward strand.
TAACGAATACCGCAAAACGTATATCGCCTAACACATAACGGATCACGCATAACGCATAACGCATAACGTATAACGCATAACGTATAACGCGTAACACATAACGCATAACGCATAATGCACAACGCATTACGAATACAGCAAAACGCATAACGCTGAACGCATAACGGATCACGCATAACGCATAACGCATAATGCATAACGCATAACGCATAACGCATAACGCATAATGCATAACGCATAAAGCGTAACGCATAACGCATAACGCATAACGCATAACGCTTAACGCATAACGCATAACGCATAACGCATAACGCATAACGCATAACGTATAACGTATAACGCATACCGCATTACGCATAACTTATAACTCATAACTCATAAGGAGTAACGCATAATGCATAAAGCATAACGCATAACGCATAAAGCATAACGCATAACGCATAACTTATAACTCATTACTCATAACGAATAACGCATAACGCATAACTTATAACTCATTACTCATAACGCATAACGCATAACGCCTAAAGCATAACGCATAACGCATAACGGATAAAGCATAATGCATAACGCATAACGCATAACGCATTACGCATAACTTATAACTCATAACTCATAAGGAGTAACGCATAACGCATAAAGCATAACGCATGACGCATAACGCATAAAGCATAACGCATAACGCATAACGCATAACGCATAACGCATAACGCATAACGCATAACGCATAACGCATAACGCATAACGCATACCGTATAACGCATAACGCATAACGCATAACGCATAACGCATAACGCATAACGCATAACGCATAAAGCATAACGCATAACGCATAACTTATAACTCATTACTCATAACGAATAACGCATAACGCATAAGGCATAACGCATAACGCATAACGCATAACGCATAAAGCATAACGCATAACGCATAACGCATAACGCATAACGCATAACGCATAACGCATAACGCATAACTCATATCGCATAACGCATAAATCATAACCCATAACGCACAACGCATAACGCATAATGCACAACGCATAACGAATACCGCAAAACGCATAACGCATAACGCATAACGCATACCGCATAACTCATAACGCATAACGCACAACGCATAACGCACACCGTATAACGCATAACGCATAACGCATAACGCATAAAGCATAACGCATAACGCATAACGCATAACGGATCACGCATAACGCATAACGCATAACGCATAACGCATAACGCATAACGCATAACGCATAACGCATAAAGCATAACGCATTACGCATAACTTATAACTCATAACTCATAAGGAGTAACGCATAACGCATAAAGCATAACGCATAACGCATAACTCATAACGCATAACGCATAACGCATAACGCATAACGGATCACGCATAACGCATAACGAATAACGCATAATGCATAATGCATAACGCATATCGCATAACGCATAACGCATAAAGCATAACGCATAAAGCATAACGCATAACGCATAACGCATAACGCAAAATGAATAACGCATAAAGCATAACGCATAACCCATAACCCTTAACGCATAACGCATAACACATAATGCACAACGCTTAACGAATACCGCAAATCGCATAACGCCAAACGCATAACGGATCACGCATGACGCATAAAGCATAACGCATAACGCATAATGCATAACGCATAACGCATAACGCATAACGCATAACGCATAACGCATAACGCATAACTCATATCGCATAACGCATAACGCATAACGCATAACGCATAAGGCATAACGCATACCGTATAACGCATAACGCAAACGTATAACGCACAACGCATAACGCATAACGAACAACGGATAACGCATAACGCATAACGCATAACGCATAACGCATAACGCATAACGAATACCGCAAAACGTATATCGCCTAACACATAACGGATCACGCATAACGCATAACGCATAACGTATAACGCATAACGCATAACGCATAACACATAACGCATAACGCATAATGCACAACGCATTACGAATACAGCAAAACGCATAACGCTTAACGCATAACGGATCACGCATAACGCATAACGCATAATGCATAACGCATAACGCATAACGCATAATGCATAACGCATAAAGCGTAACGCATAACGCATAACGCATAAAGCGTAACACATAACGCATAACGCATAATGCACAACGCATAACGAATACAGCAAAACGCATAACGCTTAACGCATAACGCATAACGCATAACGCATAATGCATAACGCATAGCGCATAACGCATAACGCATAACGCATAACGCATAACGCATAACGCATAACGCATAACGCATAACGCATAACGAATACCGCAAAACGTATATCGCCTAACACATAACGGATCACGCATAACGCATAACGCATAACGTATAACGCATAACGTATAACGCGTAACACATAACGCATAACGCATAATGCACAACGCATTACGAATACAGCAAAACGCATAACGCTTAACGCATAACGGATCACGCATAACGCATAACGCATAATGCATAACGCATAACGCATAACGCATAACGCATAATGCATAACGCATAAAGCGTAACGCATAACGCATAACGCATAACGCATAACGCTTAACGCATAACGCATAACGCATAACGCATAACGCATAACGCATAACGTATAACGCATACCGCATTACGCATAACTTATAACTCATAACTCATAAGGAGTAACGCATAATGCATAAAGCATAACGCATAACGCATAAAGCATAACGCATAACGCATAACTTATAACTCATTACTCATAACGAATAACGCATAACGCATAACTTATAACTCATTACTCATAACGCATAACGCATAACGCCTAAAGCATAACGCATAACGCATAACGGATAAAGCATAATGCATAACGCATAACGCATAACGCATTACGCATAACTTATAACTCATAACTCATAAGGAGTAACGCATAACGCATAAAGCATAACGCATAACGCATAACGCATAACGCATAACGCATAACGCATAACGCATAACGCATAACGCATAACGCATAACGCATAACGCATAACGCATAACGCATAACGCATACCGTATAACGCATAACGCATAACGCATAACGCATAACGCATAACGCATAACGCATAACGCATAAAGCATAACGCATAACGCATAACTTATAACTCATTACTCATAACGAATAACGCATAACGCATAAGGCATAACGCATAACGCATAACGCATAACGCATAAAGCATAACGCATAACGCATAACGCATAACGCATAACGCATAACGCATAACGCATAACTCATATCGCATAACGCATAAATCATAACCCATAACGCACAACGCATAACGCATAATGCACAACGCATAACGAATACCGCAAAACGCATAACGCATAACGCATAACGCATACCGCATAACTCATAACGCATAACGCACAACGCATAACGCACACCGTATAACGCATAACGCATAACGCATAACGCATAACGGATCACGCATAACGCATAACGAATAACGCATAATGCATAATGCATAACGCATATCGCATAACGCATAACGCATAAAGCATAACGCATAAAGCATAACGCATAACGCATAACGCATAACGCAAAATGAATAACGCATAAAGCATAACGCATAACCCATAACCCTTAACGCATAACGCATAACACATAATGCACAACGCTTAACGAATACCGCAAATCGCATAACGCCAAACGCATAACGGATCACGCATGACGCATAAAGCATAACGCATAACGCATAATGCATAACGCATAACGCATAACGCATAACGCATAACGCATAACGCATAACGCATAACGCATAACTCATATCGCATAACGCATAACGCATAACGCATAACGCATAAGGCATAACGCATACCGTATAACGCATAACGCAAACGTATAACGCACAACGCATAACGCATAACGAACAACGCATAACGCATAACGCATAACGCATAACGCATAACGCATAACGCATAACGAATACCGCAAAACGTATATCGCCTAACACATAACGGATCACGCATAACGCATAACGCATAACGTATAACGCATAACGCATAACGCATAACACATAACGCATAACGCATAATGCACAACGCATTACGAATACAGCAAAACGCATAACGCTTAACGCATAACGGATCACGCATAACGCATAACGCATAATGCATAACGCATAACGCATAACGCATAATGCATAACGCATAAAGCGTAACGCATAACGCATAACGCATAAAGCGTAACACATAACGCATAACGCATAATGCACAACGCATAACGAATACAGCAAAACGCATAACGCTTAACGCATAACGCATAACGCATAACGCATAATGCATAACGCATAGCGCATAACGCATAACGCATAACGCATAACGCATAACGCATAACGCATAACGCATAACGCATAACGCATAACGCATAACGTATAACGTATACCGCATTACGCATAAAGCATAATGCATAACGCATAACGCATAACGCATTACGCATAACTTATAACTCATAACTCATAAGGAGTAACGCATAACGCATAAAGCATAACGCATAACGCATAACGCAGAAATCATAACGCATAACGCATAACGCATAACGCATAACGCATAACGCATAACGCATAACGCATAACGCATAACGCATAACGCATAACGCATAACGCATAACGCATAACGCATAACGCATAACGCATAACGCATAACGCATAACGCATAACGCATAACGCATAACGCATAACGCATAACGCATAACGCATACCGTATAACGCATAACGCTTAACGCATAACGCATAACGCATAACGCATAACGCATAACGCATAACGCATAACGCATAACGCATAACGCATAACGCATACCGTATAACGCATAACGCATAACGCATAACGCATAACGCATAACGCATAACGCATACCGCATAACGCATAACGCATAACGCATAACGCATAACGCATAAAGCATAACGCATAACGCATAACTTATAACTCATTACTCATAACGAATAACGCATAACGCATAAGGCATAACGCATAAGGCATAACGCATAAGGCATAACGCATAACGCATAAAGCATAACGCATAACGCATAACGCATAACGCATAACGCATAACGCATAACGCATAACGCATAACGCATAACGCATAACGCATAACGCATAACGCATAAAGCATAACGCATAACGCATAACGCATTACGCATAACTTATAACTCATAACTCATAAGGAGTAACGCATAACGCATAAAGCATAACGCATAACGCATAACGCATAACGCATAACGCGTAACGCATAACGCGTAACGCATAACGCATAACGCATAACGCGTAACGCATAACGCATAACGCATAACGCATAACTCATAACGCATAACTTATAACTCATTACTCATAACGAATAACGCATAACGCATAACGCATATCGCATAACGCATAACGCATAATGCATAACGCATAAAGCATAACGCATAACGCATAACGCATAACGCATAACGCATAACGCATAACGCATAACGCATAACGCATAACGCATAACGCATAACGCATAACGCATAACGCATAACGCATAACGCATAACGCATAACGCATAACGCATAACGCATAACGCATAACGCATAACGCATAAAGCATAACGCATAACGCATAACGCAAACGTATAACGCACAACGCATAACGCATAACGCATAACGCATAACGCATAACGCATAACGCATAACGCATAACGCATAACGCATAACGCATAACGCATAACGCATAAAGCATAACGTATAACGCATAACGCATATCGCATAACGCATAACGCATAACGTATAACGCATAACGCATACCGTATAACGCATAACGCATAACGCAAACGTATAACACACAACGCATAACGCATAACGAACAACGGATAACGCATAACGCATAACGCATAACGCATAACGCATAACGCATAACGCATAACGCATAACGAATAACGCATAAAGCATAACGCATAACGCATAACGCATAAAGCATAACGCATAACGCATAACGCATAACGCATAACGCATAACGCATAACGCATAACGCATAAAGCATAACGTATAACGCATAACGCATATCGCATAACGCATAACGCATAACGTATAACGCATAACGCATACCGTATAACGCATAACGCATAACGCAAACGTATAACACACAACGCATAACGCATAACGAACAACGGATAACGCATAACGCATAACGCATAACGCATAACGCATAACGAATACCGCAAAACGTATATCGCCTAACACATAACGGATCACGCATAACGCATAACGCATAACGTATAACGCATAACGCATAACGCATAACACATAACGCATAACGCATAATGCACAACGCATTACGAATACAGCAAAACGCATAACGCTTAACGCATAACGGATCACGCATAACGCATAACGCATAATGCATAACGCATAACGCATAACGCATAATGCATAACGCATAAAGCGTAACGCATAACGCATAACGCATAAAGCGTAACACATAACGCATAGCGCATAACGCATAACGCATAACGCATAACGCATAACGCATAACGCATAACGCATAACGCATAACGCATAACGCATAACGCATAAAGCATAACGCATAAAGCATAACTTATAACTCATTACTCATAACGAATAACGCATAACGCATAAGGCATAACGCATAAGGCATAACGCATAACGCATAAAGCATAACGCATAACGCATAACGCATAACGCATAACGCATAACGCATAACGCATAACGCATAACGCATATCGCATAACGCATAACGCATAAAGCATAACGCATAACGCATAACGCATTACGCATAACTAATAACTCATAACTCATAAGGAGTAACGCATAACGCATAAAGCATAACGCATAACGCATAACGCATAACGCATAACGCGTAACGCATAACGCATAACGCATAACGCATAACGCATAACGCATAACGCATAACGCATAACGCATAACGAATAACGCATAAAGCATAACGCATAACGCATAACGCATAAAGCATAACGCATAACGCATAACGCATAACGCATAACGCATAACGCATAACGCATAACGAATAACGCATAAAGCATAACGCATAACGCATAACGCATAAAGCATAACGCATAACGCATAACGCATAACGCATTACGCATAACGCATAACTTGTAACTCATTACTCATAACGAATAACGCATAACGCATAACGCATAACGCATAACGCATAAAGCATAACGCATAACGCATAACGGATAAAGCATAATGTATAACGCATAACGCATAACGCATTACGCATAACTTATAACTCATAACTCATAACGAATAACGCATAACGCAAAATGCATAACGCATAACGCATAACGCATAAAGCATAACGCATAACGCATAACGGATAAAGCATAATGCATAACGCCTAACGCATAACGCATTACGCATAACTTATAACTCATAACTCATAACGAATAACGCATAACGCAAAATGCATAACGCATGTCGGATCACGCAAAACGCATAACGCATAAAGCATAAATCATAACGCATAACGAATACCGCAAAACGTATATCGCCTAACACATAACGCATCACGCATAACGCATAACGCATAACGCATAACGCATAACGCATAACGCATAACGCATAACGCATAACGCATAAAGCGTAACGCATAACGCATAACGCATAAAGCGTAACACATAACGCATAACGCATAATGCACAACGCATAACGAATACAGCAAAACGCATAACGCTTAACGCATAACGCATAACGCATAACGCATAATGCATAACGCATAGCGCATAACGCATAACGCATAACGCATAACGCATAACGCATAACGCATAACGCATAACGCATAACGCATAACGCATAACGCATAACGCATAACGCATAACGTATAACGCATACCGCATTACGCATAAAGCATAATGCATAACGCATAACGCATAACGCATAACGCAAACGTATAATGCCCAACGCATAACGCATAACGAACAACGCATAACGCATAACGCATAACGCATAAAACATAACCCATTACGCATAACGCATAACGCAAAACGCATAACGCATAACGCATAACGCATAAAGCGTAACGCATAACGCATAACGCATAAAGCGTAACACATAACGCATAACTCATAATGCACAACGCATAACGAATACAGCAAAACGCATAACGCTTAACGCATAACGCATAACGCATAACGCATAATGCATAACGCATAGCGCATAACGCATAACGCATAACGCATAACGCATAACGCATAACGCACAACGCATAACTCATAACGCATAACGCATGGCGCATAACGCAAAATGCATAACGCATAACGCATAACGCATAAAGCATAACGCATAACGCATAACGCATAACGCAAACGTATAATGCCCAACGCATAACGCATAACGAACAACGCATAACGCATAACGCATAACGCATAAAACATAACCCATTACGCATAACGCATAACGCAAAACGCATAACGCATAACGCATAACGCATAACGCATAAACCAATAACGTATAACGCATAACGCATAACTCAAACCGTATAACGCATAACGCATAACGCATAACGCATAACGCATAACTCATGACTCATAACGCATGGCGCATAACGCAAAATGCATAACGCATAACGCATAACGCATAAAGCATAACACATAACGCATAACGCATAACGCAAACGTATAACGCCCAACGCATAACGCATAACGAACAACGCATAACGCATAACACATAACGCATAACGCATAAAACATAACCCATAACGCATAACGCATAACGCAAAACGAATAACGCATAACGCACAACGCATAACGCATAACGCATAACGCATAACGCATAAAACATAACCCATAACGCATAACGCATAACGCATAACGCATAACGCAAACGTATTACGCCCAACGCATAACGCATAACGAACAACGCAGAACGCATAACGCATAACGCATGACGCATAACGCATAACGCATAGACCAATAACGTATAACGCATAACGCATAACTCAAACCGTATAACGCATAACGCATAACTCAAACCGTATAACGCATAACGCATGACGCATAACGCATAACGCATAACTCATAACGCATAACGCATAACGCACAACGCACAACGCATAACGCATAACGCATAACGCATAACGCATAACGCATAAACCAATAACGCATAACGCATAACGCATAACGCATAACGCATAACGCATAAACCAATAACGTATAACGCATAACGCATAACTCAAACCGTATAACGCATAACGCATAACGCATAACTCATAACGCATAACGCATGGCGCATAACGCAAAATGCATAACGCATAACGCATAACGCATAACGCATAACGCATAAAGCATAACGCATAACGCATAACGCATAACGCAAACGTATAACGTCCAACGCATAACGCATAACGAACAACGCATAACGCATAACGCATTACGCATAACGCATAAAACATAACCCATAACGCATAACGGATAACGCATAACGCAAAACGCATAACGCATAACGCATAACGCATAACGCATAACGCATAACGCATAACGCATAACGCATAACGCATAACGCATAAACCAATAACGTATAACGCATAACGCATAACGCATAACGCATAAAGCATAACGCATAACGCATAACGCATAACGCAAAACGCATAACGCATAAACCAATAACGTATAACGCATAACTCAAACCGTATAACGCATAACGCATAACGCATAACGCATAACGCATAACGCACAACGCATAACTCATAACGCATAACGCATGGCGCATAACGCAAAATGCATAACGCATAACGCATAACGCATAAAGCATAACGCATAACGCATAACGCATAACGCATAACGCATAACGCATAACGCATAACGCATAACGCATAACGCATAACGCATAACGCATAACGCAAAACGTATAACGCATAACGCATAACGCAAAACGCATAACGCATAACGCATAACGCATAACGCATAAACCAATAACGTATAACGCATAACGCATAACTCAAACCGTATAACGCATAACGCATAACTCAAACCGTATAACGCATAACGCATAACGCATAACGCATAACGCATAAACCAATAACGTATAACGCATAACTCAAACCGTATAACGCATAACGCATAACTCAAACCGTATAACGCATAACGCATAACGCATAACGCATAACGCATAACGCATAACGCATAACGCATAACTCATAACGCATAACGCATGGCGCATAACGCAAAATGCATAACGCATAACGCATAACGCATAAAGCATAACACATAACGCATAACGCATAACGCATAACGCATAACGCAAACGTATAACGCCCAACGCATAACGCATAACGAACAACGCATAACGCATAACACATAACGCATAACGCATAACGCATAACGCATAACACATAAAACATAACCCATAACGCATAACGCATAATGCATAACGCATAAAGCATAACGCATAACGCATAACGCAAACGTATAACGTCCAACGCATAACGCATAACGAACAACGCATAACGCATAACGCATAAAACATAACCCATAACGCATAACGGATAACGCATAACGCAAAACGCATAACGCATAACGCATAACGCATAACGCGTAACGCATAACGCATAACGCATAACGCATAACGCATAACGCATAACGCATAACGCATAACGCATAACGCATAACGCATAACGCATAACGCATAACGCATAACGCATAACGCATAACGCATAACGCATAACGCATAACGCATAACGCATAACGCATAACGCATAACGCATAACGCATAACGCATAACGCATAACGCATAACGCATAAAGCATAACGCATAACGCATAACGCATAACGCAAAACGCATAACGCATAACGCATAACGCATAACGCAAAACGCATAACGCATAACGCATAACGCATAACGCATAAACCAATAACGTATAACGCATAACGCATAACTCAAACCGTATAACGCATAACGCATAGCTCAAACCGTATAACGCATAACGCATAACGCATAAAACATAACCCATAACGCATAACGCATAACGCATAACGCATAACGCAAACGTATTACGCCCAACGCATAACGCATAACGAACAACGCAGAACGCATAACGCATAACGCATGACGCATAACGCATAACGCGTAGACCAATAACGTATAACGCATAACGCATAACTCAAACCGTATAACGCATAACGCAAAACTCAAACCGTATAACGCATAACGCATAACGCATAACGCATAACGCATAACTCATAACGCATAACGCATAACGCACAACGCACAACGCATAACGCATAACGCATAACGCATAACGCATAACGCATAAACCAATAACGCATAACGCATAACGCATAACGCATAACGCATAACGCATACCGCATAAACCAATAACGTATAACGCATAACGCATAACTCAAACCGTATAACGCATAACGCATAACGCATAACGCATAACTCATAACGCATAACGCATGGCGCATAACGCAAAATGCATAACGCATAACGCATAACGCATAACGCATAAAGCATAACGCATAACGCATAACGCATAACCCATAACGCAAACGTATAACGTCCAACGCATAACGCATAACGAACAACGCATAACGCATAACGCATAACGCATAACGCATAAAACATAACCCATAACGCATAACGGATAACGCATAACGCAAAACGCATAACGCATAACGCATAACGCATAACGCATAACGCATAACGCATAACGCATAACGCATAACGCATAACGCATAACGCATAACGCATAACGCATAACGCATAACGCATAACGCATAACGCATAACGCATAACGCATAACGCATAACGCATAACGCATAACGCATAACGCATAACGCATAACGCATAACGCATAACGCATAACGCATAACGCATAACGCATAACGCATAACGCATAACGCATAACGCATAACGCATAACGCATAACGCATAACGAATAACGCATAACGCATAACGCATAACACATAACGCATGAAGCATAACGCAAAACGTATAACGCATAACGCATAACGCATAACGCATAACGCATAACGCATAACGTATAACGCATAACGCATAACGCATAACGCATAACGCATAACGGATAACGCATAACGCATAACGCATAACGCAGAACGCATAACGCATAACGCATAACGCATAACACATAACGCATGAAGCATAACGCATAACGGATAACGCATAACGCATAACGCATAACGCATAACGCATAACGCATAACGCATAACGCATAACGCATAACGCATAACGCATAACGCATAACGCATAACGCATAACGCATAACGCATAACTCATAACGCATAACGCATAACGCATAACGCATAACGCATAACGTATATCGCATAACGGATAACTCAAACCGTATAACGCATAACGCATAACGCATAACGCATAACGCATAACGCATAACGCATAACTCATAACGCATAACGCATGGCGCATAACGCAAAATGCATAACGCATAACGCATAACTCATAACGCATAAAGCATAACGCATAACGCATAACGCATAACGCAAACGTATAACGCCCAACGCATAACGCATAACGAACAACGCATAACGCATAACGCATAACGCATAACGCATAACGCATAACGCATAAAACATAACCCATAACCCATAACGCATAACGCATAACGCAAAACGCATAACGCATAACGCATAACGCATAACGCATAACGCATAACGCATAACGCATAACGCATAACGCATAACGCATAACGCATAACGCATAACGCATAACGCATAACACATAACGCACCACGCATAACGCATAACGCATAACGCACAACGCATAAAACATAACCCATAACCCAAAACGCATAACGCATAACGCATAACGCATAACGCATAAACCAATAACGTATAACGCATAACGGATTACTCAAACCGTATAACGCATTACGCAAACGTATAACACATAACACATAACGCATGGCGCATAACGCAAAACGCATAACGCATAACGCATAACGCATAACGCATCACGCATAACGCATAACGCATAACGCATAACGCATAACGCATAACGGATAACTCAAACCGTATAACGCATAACGCAAACGTATAACACATAACACATAACGCATGACGCATAACGCAAAACGCATAACGCATAACGCATAACGCATCACGCATAACGCATAACGCATAACGCATAACGCATAACGCATAACGCATAAACCAATAACGTATAACGCATAACGGATAACTCAAACCGTATAACGCATAACGCAAACGTATAACACATAACACATAACGCATGACGCATAACGCAAAACGCATAACGCATAACGCATCACGCATAACGCATAACGCATAACGCATAACGCATAACGCATAACGCATAACGCATTACGCATAACTTATAACTCATAACGCATAACGCATAACGCATAACGCATAAGGCATAACGCATAACGCATAACGCCTAACGCATAAACCAATAACGTATAACGCATAACGGATAACTCAAACCGTATAACGCGTAACGCATAACGCATAACGCATAACGCATAACGCATAACGCATAACGCATAACGCATAACGCATAACGCATAACGCATAACGCATAACGCATAACGCATAACGCATAACGCATAACGCATAACGCATAACGCATAACGCATAACGCATAACGCATAACGCATAACGCATAACGCATAACGCATAACGCATAACGCATAACGAATAACGCATAACGCATAACGCATAACACATAACGCATGAAGCATAACGCAAAACGTATAACGCATAACGCATAACGCATAACGCATAACGCATAACGCATAACGTATAACGCATAACGCATAACGCATAACGCATAACGCATAACGGATAACGCATAACGCATAACGCATAACGCAGAACGCATAACGCATAACGCATAACGCATAACACATAACGCATGAAGCATAACGCATAACGGATAACGCATAACGCATAACGCATAACGCATAACGCATAACGCATAACGCATAACGCATAACGCATAACGCATAACGCATAACGCATAACGCATAACGCATAACGCATAACGCATAACGCATAACTCATAACGCATAACGCATAACGCATAACGCATAACGCATAACGTATATCGCATAACGGATAACTCAAACCGTATAACGCATAACGCATAACGCATAACGCATAACGCATAACGCATAACGCATAACGCATAACTCATAACGCATAACGCATGGCGCATAACGCAAAATGCATAACGCATAACGCATAACTCATAACGCATAAAGCATAACGCATAACGCATAACGCATAACGCAAACGTATAACGCCCAACGCATAACGCATAACGAACAACGCATAACGCATAACGCATAACGCATAACGCATAACGCATAACGCATAAAACATAACCCATAACCCATAACGCATAACGCATAACGCAAAACGCATAACGCATAACGCATAACGCATAACGCATAACGCATAACGCATAACGCATAACGCATAACGCATAACGCATAACGCATAACGCATAACGCATAACGCATAACGCATAACACATAACGCACCACGCATAACGCATAACGCATAACGCACAACGCATAAAACATAACCCATAACCCAAAACGCATAACGCATAACGCATAACGCATAACGCATAAACCAATAACGTATAACGCATAACGGATAACTCAAACCGTATAACGCATTACGCAAACGTATAACACATAACACATAACGCATGACGCATAACGCAAAACGCATAACGCATAACGCATAACGCATAACGCATCACGCATAACGCATAACGCATAACGCATAACGCATAACGCATAACGGATAACTCAAACCGTATAACGCATAACGCAAACGTATAACACATAACACATAACGCATGACGCATAACGCAAAACGCATAACGCATAACGCATAACGCATCACGCATAACGCATAACGCATAACGCATAACGCATAACGCATAACGCATAAACCAATAACGTATAACGCATAACGGATAACTCAAACCGTATAACGCATAACGCAAACGTATAACACATAACACATAACGCATGACGCATAACGCAAAACGCATAACGCATAACGCATCACGCATAACGCATAACGCATAACGCATAACGCATAACGCATAACGCATAACGCATTACGCATAACTTATAACTCATAACGCATAACGCATAACGCATAACGCATAAGGCATAACGCATAACGCATAACGCCTAACGCATAAACCAATAACGTATAACGCATAACGGATAACTCAAACCGTATAACGCGTAACGCATAACGCATAACGCATAACGCATAACGCATAACGCATAACGCATAACGTATAACGCATAACTCATAACGCATAACGCATAACGCATAACGCATAACGCATAACGCATAACGCATAACGCAAAACGCATATCGCATAACGTATATCGCATAACGGATAACTCAAACCGTATAACGCATAACGCATAACGCATAACGCATAACGCATAACGCATACCTCATAACGCATAACGCATGGCGCATAACGCAAAATGCATAACGCATAACGCATAACGCATAACGCATAACGCATAACGCATAAAGCATAACGCATAACGCATAACGCATAACGCATAACGCAAACGTATAACGCCCAACGCATAACGCATAACGAACAACGCATAACGCATAACGCATAACGCATAACGCACAACGCATAACGCATAACGCATAACGCACAACGCATAAAACATAACCCATAACGCATAATGCAAAACGCATAACGCATAACGCATAACGCATAAACCAATAACGTATAACGCATAACGTATAACTCAAACCGTATAACGCATAACGCATATCTCAAACCGTATAACGCATAACGCATAACGCATAACGCATTACGCATAACTCATAACGCATAAGGCATGGCGCATAACGCAAAATGCATAACGCATAACGCATAACGCATAAAGCATAACGCATAACGCATAACGCATAACGCATAACGCATAACGCATAACGAACAACGCATAACGCATAACGCATAACGCAAAACGCATAACGCATAAAACATAACCCATAACGCATAACGCATAACGCATAACCCAAAACGCATAACGCATAACGCATAACGCATAACGCATAACGCATAACGCATAACGCATAACGCATAACGCATGACGCATAACGCATAACGCATAACGCATAACGCATAACGCATAACGCATAACGCATAACGCATAACGCATAACGCATAACGCATAACGCATAACGCATGTCGCCTAACGCATAACGCAAACGTATAACACATAACACATAACGCATGTCGCATAACGCAAAACGCATAACGCATAACGCATAACGCATAACGCATAACGCAAACGTATAACGCCCAACGCATAACGCATAACGAACAACGCATAACGCATAACGCATAACGCATAACGCATAAAACATAACCCATAACCCATAACGCATAACGCATAACGCAAAACGCATAACGCATAACGCATAACGCATAACGCATAACGCATAACGCATAACGCATAACGCATAACGCATAACGCATAAAGCATAACGCATGACGCCTAACGCATAACGCAAACGTATAACACATAACGCATGAAGCATAACGCAAATCGCATAACGCATAACGCATAACGCATAACGCATAACGCATAACGCATAACGCATAACGCATAACGCATAACGCATAACGCATAACGCATAACGCATAACGCACAACGCATAACGCATAACGCATAACGTATATCGCATAACGGATAACTCAAACCGTATAACGCATAACGCATAACGCATAACGCATAACGCATAACGCATAACGCATAACTCATAACGCATAACGCATGGCGCATAACGCAAAATGCATAACGCATAACGCATAACGCATAACGCATAAAGCATAACGCATAACGCATAACGCATAACGCAAACGTATAACGCCCAACGCATAACGCATAACGAACAACGCATAACGCATAACGCATAACGCATAACGCATAACGCATAAAACATAACCCATAACCCATAACGCATAACGCATAACGCAAAACGCATAACGCATAACGCATAACGCATAACGCATAACGCATAACGCATAACGCATAACGCATAACGCATAACGCATAACGAATAACGCATAACGCACAACGCATAACGCATAACGCATAACGCACAACGCATAACGCATAACGCATAACTCATAACGCATAACGCATAACGCATAACGCATAACTCATAACGCATAACGCATGGCGCATAACGCAAAATGCATAACGCATAACGCATAACGCATAACGCATAACTCATAACGCATAAGGCATGGCGCATAACGCATAACGCATAACGCATAAAGCATAACGCATAACGCATAACGCATAACGCATAACGCATAATGCATAACGCATAACGCATAACGAACAACGCATAACGCATAACGCATAACGCATAACGCATAACGCATAACGGATAACTCAAACCGTATAACGCGTAACGCATAACGCATAACGCATAACGCATAACGCATAACGCATAACGTATAACGCATAACTCATAACGCATAACGCATAACGCATAACGCATAACGCATAACGCATAACGCATAACGCAAAACGCATATCGCATAACGTATATCGCATAACGGATAACTCAAACCGTATAACGCATAACGCATAACGCATAACGCATAACGCATAACGCATACCTCATAACGCATAACGCATGGCGCATAACGCAAAATGCATAACGCATAACGCATAACGCATAACGCATAACGCATAACGCATAACGCATAAAGCATAACGCATAACGCATAACGCATAACGCATAACGCAAACGTATAACGCCCAACGCATAACGCATAACGAACAACGCATAACGCATAACGCATAACGCATAACGCACAACGCATAACGCATAACGCATAACGCACAACGCATAAAACATAACCCATAACGCATAATGCAAAACGCATAACGCATAACGCATAACGCATAACGCATAAACCAATAACGTATAACGCATAACGTATAACTCAAACCGTATAACGCATAACGCATATCTCAAACCGTATAACGCATAACGCATAACGCATAACGCATTACGCATAACTCATAACGCATAAGGCATGGCGCATAACGCAAAATGCATAACGCATAACGCATAACGCATAAAGCATAACGCATAACGCATAACGCATAACGCATAACGCATAACGCATAACGAACAACGCATAACGCATAACGCATAACGCAAAACGCATAACGCATAAAACATAACCCATAACGCATAACGCATAACGCATAACCCAAAACGCATAACGCATAACGCATAACGCATAACGCATAACGCATAACGCATGACGCATAACGCATAACGCATAACGCATAACGCATAACGCATAACGCATAACGCATAACGCATAACGCATAACGCATAACGCATGTCGCCTAACGCATAACGCAAACGTATAACACATAACACATAACGCATGTCGCATAACGCAAAACGCATAACGCATAACGCATAACGCATAACGCATAACGCAAACGTATAACGCCCAACGCATAACGCATAACGAACAACGCATAACGCATAACGCATAACGCATAACGCATAAAACATAACCCATAACCCATAACGCATAACGCATAACGCAAAACGCATAACGCATAACGCATAACGCATAACGCATAACGCATAACGCATAACGCACAACGCATAACGCATAACGCATAACGCACAACGCATAAAACATAACCCATAACGCATAATGCAAAAAGCATAACGCATAACGCATAACGCATAACGCATAAACCAATAACGTATAACGCATAACGCATATATCAAACCGTATAACGCATAACGCATAACACATGACGCATAACGCAAAACGCATAACGCATAACGCATAACGCATAACGCATAACGCATAAAGCATAACGCATGACGCCTAACGCATAACGCAAACGTATAACACATAACGCATGAAGCATAACGCAAATCGCATAACGCATAACGCATAACGCATAACGCATAACGCATAACGCATAACGCATAACGCATAACGCATAACGCATAACGCATAACGCATAACGCACAACGCATAACGCATAACGCATAACGTATATCGCATAACGGATAACTCAAACCGTATAACGCATAACGCATAACGCATAACGCATAACGCATAACGCATAACGCATAACTCATAACGCATAACGCATGGCGCATAACGCAAAATGCATAACGCATAACGCATAACGCATAACGCATAAAGCATAACGCATAACGCATAACGCATAACGCAAACGTATAACGCCCAACGCATAACGCATAACGAACAACGCATAACGCATAACGCATAACGCATAACGCATAACGCATAAAACATAACCCATAACCCATAACGCATAACGCATAACGCAAAACGCATAACGCATAACGCATAACGCATAACGCATAACGCATAACGCATAACGCATAACGCATAACGAATAACGCATAACGCACAACGCATAACGCATAACGCATAACGCACAACGCATAACGCATAACGCATAACTCATAACGCATAACGCATAACGCACAACGCATAACGCATAACGCATAACGCACAACGCATAAAACATAACCCATAACGCATAATGCAAAACGCATAACGCATAACGCATAACGCATAACGCATAACGCATAAACCAATAACGTATAACGCATAACGTATAACTCAAACCGTATAACGCATAAATCATATCTCAAACCGTATAACGCATAACGCATAACGCATAACGCATTACGCATAACTCATAACGCATAAGGCATGGCGCATAACGCAAAATGCATAACGCATAACGCATAACGCATAAAGCATAACGCATAACGCATAACGCATAACGCATAACGCATAACGCATAACGCATAACGAACAACGCATAACGCATAACGCATAACGCATAACGCAAAACGCATAACGCATAAAACATAACCCATAACGCATAACGCATAACGCATAACCCAAAACGCATAACGCATAACGCATAACGCATAACGCATAACGCATAACGCATAACGCATAACGCATAACGCATGACGCATAACGCATAACGCATAACGCATAACGCATAACGCATAACGCATAACGCATAACGCATAACGCATAACGCATAACGCATGACGCCTAACGCATAACGCAAACGTATAACACATAACACATAACGCATGTCGCATAACGCAAAACGCATAACGCATAACGCATAACGCATAACGCATAACGCATAACGCACAACGCATAAAACATAACCCATAACGCATAATGCAAAAAGCATAACGCATAACGCATAACGCATAAACCAATAACGTATAACGCATAACGCATAACTCAAACCGTATAACGCATAACGCATATATCAAACCGTATAACGCATAACGCATAACACATGACGCATAACGCAAAACGCATAACGCATAACGCATAACGCATAACGCATAACGCATAAAGCATAACGCATGACGCCTAACGCATAACGCAAACGTATAACACATAACGCATGAAGCATAACGCAAATCGCATAACGCATAACGCATAACGCATAACGCATAACGCATAACGCATAACGCATAACGCATAACGCATAACGCATAACGCATAACGCATAACGCACAACGCATAACGCATAACGTATATCGCATAACGGATAACTCAAACCGTATAACGCATAACGCATAACGCATAACGCATAACGCATAACGCATAACGCATAACTCATAACGCATAACGCAAAATGCATAACGCAAAATGCATAACGCATAACGCATAACGCATAACGCATAAAGCATAACGCATAACGCATAACGCATAACGCAAACGTATAACGCCCAACGCATAACGCATAACGAACAACGCATAACGCATAACGCATAACGCATAACGCATAACGCATAAAACATAACCCATAACCCATAACGCATAACGCATAACGCAAAACGCATAACGCATAACGCATAACGCATAACGCATAACGCATAACGCATAACGCATAACGCACAACGCATAACGCATAACGCATAACGCACAACGCATAACGCATAACGCATAACTCATAACGCATAAGGCATGGCGCATAACGCAAAATGCATAACGCATAACGCATAACACATAAAGCATAACGCATAACGCATATCGCATAACGCATAACGCATAACGCATAACGCATAACGCATAACGCATAACGCATAACGCATAACGCATAACGCATAACGCATAACGCATAACGCATAACGCATAACGCATAACGCATAACGCATAACGCCTGACGCATAACGCATAAAGCATAACGCATAACGCATAACGCATAACGCATAACGCATAACGCATAAAGCATAACGCATAACGCATAACGCATAACGCAAACGTATAACGCCCAACGCATAACGCATAACGAACAACGCATAACGCATAACGCATAACGCATAACGCATAACGCACAACGCATAACGCATAACGCATAACGCACAACGCATAAAACATAACCCATAACGCATAATGCAAAACGCATAACGCATAACGCATAACGCATAACGCATAAACCAATAACGTATAACGCATAACGCATAACTCAAACCGTATAACGCATAACGCATATCTCAAACCGTATGACGCATAACGCATAACGCATAACGCATTACGCATAACTCATAACGCATAAGGCATGGCGCATAACGCATAACGCATAACGCATAAATCATAACGCATAACGCATAACGCATAACGCATAACGCATAATGCATAACGCATAACGCATAACGAACAACGCATAACGCATAACGCATAACGCATAACGCATAACGCATAACGCATAACGCATAAAACATAACCCATAACGCATAACGCATAACGCATAACCCAAAACGCATAACGCATAACGCATAACGCACAACGCATAACGCATAACGCATAACGCATAACGCATAACGCATAACCGCGTAACGCATAACGCATAACGCATAACGCATAACGCATAACGCATAACGCATAACGCATAACGCATAACATATAACGCATAACGCATAACGCATAACGTATAACTCATAACGCATAACGCATAAGCATAACGCATCACGCATAACGCATAACGCATAACGCATAACGCATAAAGCATAACGCATGACGCCTAACGCATTACGCAAACGTATAACACATAACACATAACGCATGACGCATAACGCAAAACGCATAACGCATAACGCATAACGCATAACGCATAAAGCATAACGTATAACGCATAACTCATAACGCATAACGCATAACGCATAACGCATAACGCAAAACGCATATCGCATAACGCATAACGCATAACGCATAACGCAAAACGCATATCGCATAACGTATATCGCATAACGGATAACTCAAACCGTATAACGCATAACGCATAACGCAAAACGCATAACGCATAACGCATAACTCATAACGCATAACGCATGGCGCATAACGCAAAATGCATAACGCATAACGCATAACGCATAACGCATAAAGCATAACGCATAACGCATAACGCATAACGCAAACGTATAACGCCCAACGCATAACGCATAACGAACAACGCATAACGCATAACGCATAACGCATAACGCATAACGCACAACGCATAACGCATAACGCATAACGCACAACGCATAAAACATAACCCATAACGCATAATGCAAAACGCATAACGCATAACGCATAACGCATAAACCAATAACGTATAACGCATAACGCATAACTCAAACCGTATAACGCATAACGCATATCTCAAACCGTATAACGCATAACGCATAACGCATAACGCATTACGCATAACTCATAACGCATAAGGCATGGCGCATAACGCATAACGCATAACGCATAAAGCATAACGCATAACGCATAACGCATAACGCATAACGCATAATGCATAACGCATAACGCATAACGAACAACGCATAACGCATAACGCATAACGCATAACGCATAACGCATAACGCATAAAACATAACCCATAACGCATAACGCATAACGCATAACCCAAAACGCATAACGCATAACGCATAACGCACAACGCATAACGCATAACGCATAACGCATAACGCATAACGCATAACGCATAACGCATATGCATAACGCATAACGCATAACGCATAACGCATAACCCATAAAGCATAACGCCTAACGCATAACGCAAACGTATAACGCACAACGCATAACGCATAACGCATAATGCATATCGCATAACGCATAACGCATAACGCATAACGCATAACGCATAACGCTTAACGCATAACGCATAACGCATAACGCATAACGCATAACGCATAACGCATAACGCATAACGCATAACGCATAACGCATAACGCATAACGCATAACGCATAACGCATAACGCATAACGCATAACACATAACGCAAAACGCATAACGCATAACGCATAACGCATAACGCATAACGCATAACGCATAACGCATAACGCATAACGCATAACGCATAACGCATAACGCATAACGCATAACGCATAACGCATAACGCATAAGGCATAACGCATAACGCATAACGCATAACGCATAACGCATAACGCATAACGCATAACGCATAACGCATAACGCATAACGCATAACGCATATCTCAAACCGTATAACGCATAACGCATAACGCATAACGCATAACGCATAACTCATAACGCATAACGCATAACGCATGACGCCTAACGCATAACGCAAACGTATAACACATAACGCATGAAGCATATCGCAAAACGCATAACGCATAACGCATAACGCATAAAACATAACCCATAACGCATAACGCATAACGCATAACCCAAAACGCATAACGCATAACGCATAACGCATAACGCATAACGCATAACGCATAACGCATAACGCATAACGCATAACGCATAACGCATAACGCATAACGCATATGCATAACGCATAACGCATAACGCATAACGCATAACGCATAACCCATAAAGCATAACGCCTAACGCATAACGCCAACGTATAACGCACAACGCATAACGCATAACGCATAACGCATAACGCATAACGCATAACGCATAACGCATAACGCATAACGCATAACGCATAACGCATAACGCATAACGCATAACGCATAACGCATAACGCATAACGCATAACGCATAACGCATAACGCATAACGCATAACGCATAACGCATAACGCATAACGCATAACGAATAACGCATAACGCATAACGCATAACACATAACGCATGAAGCATAACGCAAAACGCATAACGCATAACGCATAACGCATAACGCATAACGCATAACGCATAACGTATAACGCATAACGCATAACGCATAACGCATAACGCATAACGCATAACGGATAACGCATAACGCATAACGCATAACGCATAACGCATAACGCATAACGCATAACGCATAACGCATAACGCATAACGCATAACGCATAACGCATAACACATAACGCATGAAGCATAACGCATAACGGATAACGCATAACGCATAACGCATAACGCATAACGCATAACGCATAACGCATAACGCATAACGCATAACGCATAACGCATAACCCATATCTCAAACCGTATAACGCATAACGCATAACGCATAACGCATAACGCATAACGGATAACTCATAACGCATAAGGCATGGCGCATAACGCAAAATGCATAACGCATAACGCATAACGCATTAAGCATAACGCATAACGCATAACGCATAACGCATAACGCATAACGCATAACGCATAACGCATAACGCATAACGAAAAACGCATAACGCATAACGCATAACGCATAACGCATAACGCATAACGCATAACGCATAAAACATAACCCATAACGCATAACGCATAACCCAAAACGCATAACGCATAACGCATAACGCATAACGCATAACGCATAACGCATAACGCATAACGCATAACGCATAACGCATAACGCATAACGCATAACGCATAACGCATAACGCATAACGCATAACGCATAACGCATAACGCATAACGCATAACGCATAACGCATATGCATAACGCATAACGCATAACGCATAACTCATAAAGCATAACGCCTAACGCATAACGCAAACGTATAACGCACAACGCATAACGCATAACGCATAATGCATAACGCATAACGCATAACGCATAACGCATAACGCATAACGCATAACGCATAACGCATTACGCCTAACGCATAACGCAAACGTATAACACATAACACATAACGCATGACGCATAACGCAAAACGCATAACGCATAACGCATAACGCATAACGCATAACGCATAACGCATAACGCATAACGCATAACGCATAACGCATAACGCATAACGCATAACGCATAACGCATAACGCATAACGCATAACGCATAACGCATAACGCATAACGCATAACGCATAACGCATAACGCATAACGCATAACTCATAACGCTTAACGCATAACGCATAACGCATAACGCATAACGCATAACGCATAACGTATATCGCATAACGGATAACTCAAACCGTATAACGCATAACGCATAACGCATAACGCATAACGCATAACGCATAACGCATAACTCAAACCGTATAACGCATAACGCATAACGCATAACGCATAACACATAACGCATGACGCATAACGCAAAACGCATAACGCATAACGCATAACGCATCACGCATAACGCATAACGCATAACGCATAACGCATAACGCATAACGCATAACGCATAACGCATTACGCATAACTTATAACTCATAACGCATAACGCATAACGCATAACGCATAACGCATAAGGCATAACGCATAACGCATAACGCATAACGCATAAACCAATAACGTATAACGCATAACGGATAACTCAAACCGTATAACGCATAACGCATAACGCATAACGCATAACGCATAACGCAAAACGCATAACGCATAACGCATAACTCATAACGCATAACGCATGGCGCATAACGCAAAATGCATAACGCATAACGCATAACGCATAACGCATAACGCATAACGCATAACGCATAACGCATAACGCATAACGCATAACGCATAACGCATAACGCATAACGCATAACGCATAACGCATAACGCATAACGCATAACGAATAACGCATAACGCATAACGCATAACACATAACGCATGAAGCATAACGCAAAACGCATAACGCATAACGCATAACGCATAACGCATAACGCATAACGTATAACGCATAACGCATAACGCATAACGCATAACGCATAACGCATAACGGATAACGCATAACGCATAACGCATAACGCATAACGCATAACGCATAACGCATAACGCATAACGCATAACGCATAACGCATAACACATAACGCATGAAGCATAACGCATAACGGATAACGCATAACGCATAACGTATAACGCATAACGCATAACGCATAACCCATATCTCAAACCGTATAACGCATAACGCATAACGCATAACGCATAACGCATAACGCATAACTCATAACGCATAAGGCATGGCGCATAACGCAAAATGCATAACGCATAACGCATAACGCATTAAGCATAACGCATAACGCATAACGCATAACGCATAACGCATAACGCATAACGCATAACGCATAACGCATAACGAACAACGCATAACGCATAACGCATAACGCATAACGCATAACGCATAACGCATAACGCATAAAACATAACCCATAACGCATAACGCATAACCCAAAACGCATAACGCATAACGCATAACGCATAACGCATAACGCATAACGCATAACGCATAACGCATAACGCATAACGCATAACGCATAACGCATAACGCATAACGCATAACGCATATGCATAACGCATAACGCATAACGCATAACCCATAAAGCATAACGCCTAACGCATAACGCAAACGTATAACGCACAACGCATAACGCATAACGCATAATGCATAACGCATAACGCATAACGCATAACGCATAACGCATAACGCATAACGCATAACGCATAACGCATTACGCCTAACGCATAACGCAAACGTATAACACATAACACATAACGCATGACGCATAACGCAAAACGCATAACGCATAACGCATAACGCATAACGCATAACGCATAACGCATAACGCATAACGCATAACGCATAAAGCATAACGCATGACGCCTAACGCATAACGCAAACGTATAACACATAACGCATGAAGCATAACGCAAAACGCATAACGCATAACGCATAACGCATAACGCATAACGCATAACGCATAACGCATAACGCATAACGCATAACGCATAACGCATAACGCATAACGCATAACGCATAACGCATAACGCATAACGCATAACGCATAACGCATAACGCATAACGCATAACGCATAACGCATAACGCATAACGCATAACGCATAACGCATAACGCATAACGCATAACGCATAACGCATAACGCATAACGCATAACGCATAACGCATAACGCATAACGCATAACTCATAACGCATAACGCATAACGCATAACGCATAACACATAACGCATAACGTATATCGCATAACGGATAACTCAAACCGTATAACGCATAACGCATAACGCATAACGCATAACGCATAACTCATAACGCATAACGCATGGCGCATAACGCAAAATGCATAACGCATAACGCATAACGCATAACGCATAAAGCATAACGCATAACGCATAACGCATAACGCAAACGTATAACGCCCAACGCATAACGCATAACGAACAACGCATAACGCATAACGCATAACGCATAACGCATAACGCATAAAACATAACCCATAACCCATAACGCATAACGCATAACGCAAAACGCATAACGCATAACGCATAACGCATAACGCATAACGCATAACGCATAACGCATAACGCATAACACATAACGCACAACGCATAACGCATAACGCATAACGCACAACGCATAAAACATAACCCATAACCCAAAACGCATAACGCATAACGCATAACGCATAAACCAATAACGTATAACGCATAACGGATAACTCAAACCGTATAACGCATAACGCAAACGTATAACACATAACACATAACGCATGACGCATAACGCAAAACGCATAACGCATAACGCATAACGCATCACGCATAACGCATAACGCATAACGCATAACGCATAACGCATAACGCATAACGCATAACGCATAACGCATAACGCATAACGCATAACGTATAACGCATAACTCATAACGCATAACGCATAACGCATAACGCATAACGCATAACGCATAACGCATAACGCATAACGCAAAACGCATATCGCATAACGTATATCGCATAACGGATAACTCAAACCGTATAACGCATAACGCAAAACGCATAACGCATAACGCATAACGCATAACTCATAACGCATAACGCATGGCGCATAACGCAAAATGCATAACGCATAACGCATAACGCATAACGCATAACGCATAACGCATAACGCATAAAGCATAACGCATAACGCATAACGCATAACGCATAACGCAAACGTATAACGCCCAACGCATAACGCATAACGAACAACGCATAACGCATAACGCATAACGCATAACGCACAACGCATAACGCATAACGCATAACGCACAACGCATAAAACATAACCCATAACGCATAATGCAAAACGCATAACGCATAACGCATAACGCATAACGCATAAACCAATAACGTATAACGCATAACGTATAACTCAAACCGTATAACGCATAACGCATATCTCAAACCGTATAACGCATAACGCATAACGCATAACGCATTACGCATAACTCATAACGCATAAGGCATGGCGCATAACGCAAAATGCATAACGCATAACGCATAACGCATAAAGCATAACGCATAACGCATAACGCATAACGCATAACGCATAACGCATAACGAACAACGCATTACGCATAACGCATAACGCAAAACGCATAACGCATAAAACATAACCCATAACGCATAACGCATAACGCATAACCCAAAACGCATAACGCATAACGCATAACGCATAACGCATAACGCATAACGCATAACGCATGACGCATAACGCATAACGCATAACGCATAACGCATAACGCATAACGCATAACGCATAACGCATAACGCATAACGCATAACGCATAACGCATAACGCATGACGCCTAACGCATAACGCAAACGTATAACACATAACACATAACGCATGACGCATAACGCAAAACGCATAACGCATAACGCATAACGCATAACGCAAACGTATAACGCCCAACGCATAACGCATAACGAACAACGCATAACGCATAACGCATAACGCATAACGCATAAAACATAACCCATAACCCATAACGCATAACGCATAACGCAAAACGCATAACGCATAACGCATAACGCATAACGCATAACGCATAACGCATAACGCATAACGCATAACGCATAACGCATAACGCATAACGCATAACGCACAACGCATAACGCATAACGCATAACGCACAACGCATAAAACATAACCCATAACGCATAATGCAAAAAGCATAACGCATAACGCATAACGCATAACGCATAAACCAATAACGTATAACGCATAACGCATAACTCAAACCGTATAACGCATAACGCATATAACAAACCGTATAACGCATAACGCATAACACATGACGCATAACGCAAAACGCATAACGCATAACGCATAACGCATAACGCATAACGCATAAAGCATAACGCATGACGCCTAACGCATAACGCAAACGTATAACACATAACGCATGAAGCATAACGCAAATCGCATAACGCATAACGCATAACGAACAACGCATAACGCATAACGCATAACGCATAACGCATAACGCATAACGCATAAAACATAACCCATAACCCATAACGCATAACGCATAACGCAAAACGCATAACGCATAACGCATAACGCATAACGCATAACGCATAACGCATAACGCATAACGCATAACGCATAACGCATAACGCATAACGCATAACGCACAACGCATAACGCATAACGCATAACGCACAACGCATAACGCATAACGCATAACTCATAACGCATAAGGCATGGCGCATAACGCAAAATGCATAACGCATAACGCATAACGCATGACGCATAACGCATAAAGCATAACGCATAACGCATAACGCATAACGCATAACGCATAACGCATAACGCATAACGCATAACGCATAACGCATAACGCATAACACATAACGCAAAACGCATAACGCATAACGCATAACGCATAACGCATAACGCATAACGCATAACGCATAACGCATAACGCATAACGCATAACGCATAACGCATAACGCATAACGCATAACGCATAACGCATAACGCATAACGCATAACGCATAACGCATAACGCATAACGCATAACGCATAACGCATAACGCATAACGCATAACGCATAACGCATAACGCATATCTCAAACCGTATAACGCATAACGCATAACGCATAACGCATAACGCATAACGCATAACTCATAACGCATAACGCATAACGCATGACGCCTAACGCATAACGCAAACGTATAACACATAACGCATGAAGCATATCGCAAAACGCATAACGCATAACGCATAACGCATAAAACATAACCCATAACGCATAACGCATAACGCATAACCCAAAACGCATAACGCATAACGCATAACGCATAACGCATAACGCATAACGCATAACGCATAACGCATAACGCATAACGCATAACGCATAACGCATAACGCATATGCATAACGCATAACGCATAACGCATAACGCATAACGCATAACCCATAAAGCATAACGCCTAACGCATAACGCCAACGTATAACGCACAACGCATAACGCATAACGCATAATGCATAACGCATAACGCATAACGCATAACGCATAACGCATAACGCATAACGCATAACGCATAACGCATAACGCATAACGCATAACGCATAACGCATAACGCATAACGCATAACGCATAACGCATAACGCATAACGCATAACGCATAACGCATAACGCATAACGCATAACGCATAACGCATAACGCATAACGAATAACGCATAACGCATAACGCATAACACATAACGCATGAAGCATAACGCAAAACGCATAACGCATAACGCATAACGCATAACGCATAACGCATAACGTATAACGCATAACGCATAACGCATAACGCATAACGCATAACGCATGACGGATAACGCATAACGCATAACGCATAACGCATAACGCATAACGCATAACGCATAACGCATAACGCATAACGCATAACGCATAACGCATAACGCATAACGCATAACACATAACGCATGAAGCATAACGCATAACGGATAACGCATAACGCATAACGCATAACGCATAACGCATAACGCATAACGCATAACCCATATCTCAAACCGTATAACGCATAACGCATAACGCATAACGCATAACGCATAACTCATAACGCATAAGGCATGGCGCATAACGCAAAATGCATAACGCATAACGCATAACGCATTAAGCATAACGCATAACGCATAACGCATAACGCATAACGCATAACGCATAACGCATAACGCATAACGAACAACGCATAACGCATAACGCATAACGCATAACGCATAACGCATAACGCATAACGCATAACGCATAAAACATAACCCATAACGCATAACGCATAACCCAAAACGCATAACGCATAACGCATAACGCATAACGCATAACGCATAACGCATAACGCATAACGCATAACGCATAACGCATAACGCATAACGCATAACGCATAACGCATAACGCATATGCATAACGCATAACGCATAACGCATAACGCATAACCCATAAAGCATAACGCCTAACGCATAACGCAAACGTATAACGCACAACGCATAACGCATAACGCATAATGCATAACGCATAACGCATAACGCATAACGCATAACGCATAACGCATAACGCATAACGCATAACGCATTACGCCTAACGCATAACGCAAACGTATAACACATAACACATAACGCATGACGCATAACGCAAAACGCATAACGCATAACGCATAACGCATAACGCATAACGCATAACGCATAACGCATAACGCATAACGCATAACGCATAACGCATAAAGCATAACTCATGACGCCTAACGCATAACGCAAACGTATAACACATAACGCATGAAGCATAACGCAAAACGCATAACGCATAACGCATAACGCATAACGCATAACGCATAACGCATAACGCATAACGCATAACGCATAACGCATAACGCATAACGCATAACGCATAACGCATAACGCATAACGCATAACGCATAACGCATAACGCATAACGCATAACGCATAACGCATAACGCATAACGCATAACGCATAACGCATAACGCATAACGCATAACGCATAACGCATAACGCATAACGCATAACGCATAACGCATAACGCATAACGCATAACGCATAACGCATAACGCATAACGCATAACGCATAACGCATAACTCATAACGCATAACGCATAACGCATAACACATAACGCATAACGTATATCGCATAACGGATAACTCAAACCGTATAACGCATAACGCATAACGCATAACGCATAACGCATAACTCATAACGCATAACGCATGGCGCATAACGCAAAATGCATAACGCATAACGCATAACGCATAACGCATAAAGCATAACGCATAACGCATAACGCATAACGCAAACGTATAACGCCCAACGCATAACGCATAACGAACAACGCATAACGCATAACGCATAACGCATAACGCATAACGCATAAAACATAACCCATAACCCATAACCCATAACGCATAACGCATAACGCAAAACGCATAACGCATAACGCATAACGCATAACGCATAACGCATAACGCATAACGCATAACGCATAACACATAACGCACAACGCATAACGCATAACGCATAACGCACAACGCATAAAACATAACCCATAACCCAAAACGCATAACGCATAACGCATAACGCATAACGCATAAACCAATAACGTATAACGCATAACGGATAACTCAAACCGTATAACGCATAACGCAAACGTATAACACATAACACATAACGCATGACGCATAACGCAAAACGCATAACGCATAACGCATAACGCATCACGCATAACGCATAACGCATAACGCATAACGCATAACGCATAACGCATAACGCATAACGCATTACGCATAACTTATAACTCATAACGCATAACGCATAACGCATAACGCATAACGCATAAGGCATAACGCATAACGCATAACGCATAACGCATAACGCATAAACCAATAACGTATAACGCATAACGGATAACTCAAACCGTATAACGCATAACGCATAACGCATAACGCATAACGCATAACGCATAACGCATAACGCATAACGCATAACGCATAACGCATAACGCATAAAGCATAACGCATAACGCATAACGCATAACGCATAACGCAAACGTATAACGCCCAACGCATAACGCATAACGAACAACGCATAACGCATAACGCATAACGCATAACGCACAACGCATAACGCATAACGCATAACGCACAACGCATAAAACATAACCCATAACGCATAATGCAAAACGCATAACGCATA
Organism: Lasioglossum morio; assembly: GCA_916610235.2. Lineage (NCBI taxonomy): Eukaryota > Metazoa > Arthropoda > Insecta > Hymenoptera > Halictidae > Lasioglossum > Lasioglossum morio. Next base: position 3,610,858 of record CAKAJA020000423.1, read on the forward strand.
ACGCATAACGCATAACGCATAAACCAATAACGTATAACGCATAACGTATAACTCAAACCGTATAACGCATAACGCATATCTCAAACCGTATAACGCATAACGCATAACGCATAACGCATTACGCATAACTCATAACGCATAAGGCATGGCGCATAACGCAAAATGCATAACGCATAACGCATAACGCATAAAGCATAACGCATAACGCATAACGCATAACGCATAACGCATAACGCATAACGAACAACGCATTACGCATAACGCATAACGCAAAACGCATAACGCATAAAACATAACCAATAACGCATAACGCATAACGCATAACCCAAAACGCATAACGCATAACGCATAACGCATAACGCATAACGCATAACGCATAACGCATGACGCACAACGCATAACGCATAACGCATAACGCATAACGCATAACGCATAACGCATAACGCATAACGCATAACGCATAACGCATAACGCATAACGCATGACGCCTAACGCATAACGCATAACGCATAACGCATAACGCATAACGCATAACGCAATAACGCATAAAGCATAACGCATAACGCATAACGCATAACGCATAACGCATAACGCATAACGCATAACGCATAACGCATAACGCATAACGCATAACGCATAACGCATAACGCATAACGCATAACGCATAACGCATAACGCATAACGCATAACGCATAACGCATAACGCATGACGCATAACGCATAAAGCATAACGCATAACGCATAACGCATAACGCATAACGCATGACGCATAACGCATAAAGCATAACGCATAACGCATAACGCATAACGCATAACGCATAACGCATAACGCATAACGCATAACGCATAACGCATAACGCATAACGCATAACGCAATAACGCATAAAGCATAACGCATAACGCATAACGCATAACGCATAACGCATAACGCATAACGCCTAACGCATTACGCAAACGTATAACACATAACACATAACGCATGACGCATAACGCAAAACGCATAACGCATAACGCATAACGCATAACGCATAACGCATAAAGCATAACGTATAACGCATAACTCATAACGCATAACGCATAACGCATAACGCAAAACGCATATCGCATAACGTATATCGCATAACGGATAACTCAAACCGTATAACGCATAACGCATAACGCAAAACGCATAACGCATAACGCATAACTCATAACGCATAACGCATGGCGCATAACGCAAAATGCATAACGCATAACGCATAACGCATAACGCATAAAGCATAACGCATAACGCATAACGCATAACGCAAACGTATAACGCCCAACGCATAACGCATAACGAACAACGCATAACGCATAACGCATAACGCATAACGCATAACGCACAACGCATAACGCATAACGCATAACACACAACGCATAAAACATAACCCATAACGCATAATGCAAAACGCATAACGCATAACGCATAACGCATAACGCATAAACCAATAACGTATAACGCATAACGCATAACTCAAACCGTATAACGCATAACGCATATCTCAAACCGTATAACGCATAACGCATAACGCATAACGCATTACGCATAACTCATAACGCATAAGGCATGGCGCATAACGCAAAATGCATAACGCATAACGCATAACGCATAAAGCATAACGCATAACGCATAACGCATAACGCATAATGCATAACGCATAACGCATAACGAACAACGCATAACGCATAACGCATAACGCATAACGCATAACGCATAACGCATAACGCATAACGCATAACACACAACGCATAACGCATAACGCATAACCCAAAACGCATAACGCATAACGCATAACGCACAACGCATAACGCATAACGCATAACGCATAACGCATAACGCATAACGCATAACGCATATGCATAACGCATAACGCATAACGCATAACGCATAACCCATAAAGCATAACGCCTAACGCATAACGCAAACGTATAACGCACAACGCATAACGCATAACGCATAATGCATATCGCATAACGCATAACGCATAACGCATAACGCATAACGCATAACGCTTAACGCATAACGCATAACGCATAACGCATAACGCATAACGCATAACGCATAACGCATAACGCATAACGCATAACGCATAACGCATAACGCATAACGCATAACGCATAACGCATAACGCATAACGCATAACGCATAACGCATAACGCATAACGCATAACGCATAACGCATAACGCATAACGCATAACGCATAACACATAACGCAAAACGCATAACGCATAACGCATAACGCATAACGCATAACGCATAACGCATAACGCATAACGCATAACGCATAACGCATAACGCATAACGCATAACGCATAACGCATAACGCATAACGCATAACGCATAACGCATAACGCATAACGCCTGACGCATAACGCATAAAGCATAACGCATAACGCATAACGCATAACGCATAACGCATAACGCATGACGCATAACGCATAAAGCATAACGCATAACGCATAACGCATAACGCATAACGCATAACGCATATCGCATAACGCATAACGCAATAACGCATAAAGCATAACGCATAACGCATAACGCATAACGCATAACGCATAACGCATAACGCATAACGCATAACGCATAACGCACAACGCATAAAACATAACCCATAACGCATAATGCAAAAAGCATAACGCATAACGCATAACGCATAACGCATAAACCAATAACGTATAACGCATAACGCATAACTCAAACCGTATAACGCATAACGCATATATCAAACCGTATAACGCATAACGCATAACACATGACGCATAACGCAAAAGGCATAACGCATAACGCATAACGCATAACGCATAACGCATAGAGCATAACGCATGACGCCTAACGCATAACGCAAACGTATAACACATAACGCATGAAGCATAACGCAAATCGCATAACGCATAACGCATAACGCATAACGCATAACGCATAACGCATAACGCATAACGCACAACGCATAACGCATAACGCATAACGCATAACGTATATCGCATAACGGATAACTCAAACCGTATAACGCATAACGCATAACGCATAACTCATAACGCATAACGCATGGCGCATAACGCAAAATGCATAACGCATAACGCATAACGCATAACGCATAAAGCATAACGCATAACGCATAACGCATAACGCAAACGTATAACGCCCAACGCATAACGCATAACGAACAACGCATAACGCATAACGCATAACGCATAACGCATAACGCATAAAAGATAACCCATAACCCATAACGCATAACGCATAACGCAAAACGCATAACGCATAACGCATAACGCATAACGCATAACGCATAACGCATAACGCATAACGCATAACGCATAACGCATAACGCATAACGCACAACGCATAACGCATAACGCATAACGCACAACGCATAACGCATAACGCATAACTCATAACGCATAAGGCATGGCGCATAACGCAAAATGCATAACGCATAACGCATAACACATAAAGCATAACGCATAACGCATAACGCATAACGCATAACGCATATCGCATAACGCATAACGCATAACGCATAACGCATAATGCATAACGCATAACGCATAACGCATAACGCATAACGCCTGACGCATAACGCATAAAGCATAACGCATAACGCATAACGCATAACGCATAACGCATAACGCATAACGCATAACGCATGACGCATAACGCATAAAGCATAACGCATAACGCATAACGCATAACGCATAACGCATAACGCATAACGCATAACGCATAACGCAATAACGCATAAAGCATAACGCATAACGCATAACGCATAACGCATAACGCATAACGCATAACGTATAACTCATAACGCATAACGCATAAGCATAACGCATCACGCATAACGCATAACGCATAACGCATAACGCATAACGCATAAAGCATAACGCATCACGCCTAACGCATTACGCAAACGTATAACACATAACACATAACGCATGACGCATAACGCAAAACGCATAACGCATAACGCATAACGCATAACGCATAACGCATAACGCATAACGCATAAAGCATAACGTATAACGCATAACTCATAACGCATAACGCATAACGCATAACGCATAACGCAAAACGCATATCGCATAACGTATATCGCATAACGGATAACTCAAACCGTATAACGCATAACGCATAACGCAAAACGCATAACGCATAACGCATAACTCATAACGCATAACGCATGGCGCATAACGCAAAATGCATAACGCATAACGCATAACGCATAACGCATAAAGCATAACGCATAACGCATAACGCATAACGCAAACGTATAACGCCCAACGCATAACGCATAACGAACAACGCATAACGCATAACGCATAACGCATAACGCATAACGCACAACGCATAACGCATAACGCATAACGCACAACGCGTAAAACATAACCCATAACGCATAATGCAAAACGCATAACGCATAACGCATAACGCATAACGGATAAACCAATAACGTATAACGCATAACGCATAACTCAAACCGTATAACGCATAACGCATATCTCAAACCGTATAACGCATAACGCATAACGCATAACGCATAACGCATAAAGCATAACGCATAACGCATAACGCATAACGCATAATGCATAACGCATAACGCATAACGAACAACGCATAACGCATAACGCATAACGCATAACGCATAACGCATAACGCATAACGCATAAAACATAACCCATAACGCATAACGCATAACGCATAACCCAAAACGCATAACGCATAACGCATAACGCATAACGCACAACGCATAACGCATAACGCATAACGCATAACGCATAACGCATAACGCATAACGCATATTCATAACGCATAACGCATAACGCATAACGCATAACGCTTAACGCATAACGCATAACGCATAACGCATAACGCATAACGCATAACGCATAACGCATAACGCATAACGCATGAAGCATATCGCAAAACGCATAACGCATAACGCATAACGCATAACGCATAACGCATAACGCATAACGCATAACGCATAAAGCATAACGCATAACGCATAACGCATAACGCATAATGCATAACGCATAACGCATAACGAACAACGCATAACGCATAACGCATAACGCATAACGCATAACGCATAACGCATAACGCATAAAACATAACCCATAACGCATAACGCATAACGCATAACCCAAAACGCATAACGCATAACGCATAACGCATAACGCACAACGCATAACGCATAACGCATAACGCATAACGCATAACGCATAACGCATAACGCATATGCATAACGCATAACGCATAACGCATAACGCATAACGCATAACGCTTAACGCATAACGCATAACGCTTAACGCATAACGCATAACGCATAACGCATAACGCATAACGCATGAAGCATATCGCAAAACGCATAACGCATAACGCATAACGCATAACGCATAACGCATAACGCATAACGCATAACGCATAACGCATAACGCATAACGCATAACGCATAACGCATAACGCATAACGCATAACGCATAACGCATGACGCCTAACGCATAACGCAAACGTATAACACATAACACATAACGCATGACGCATAACGCAAAACGCATAACGCATAACGCATAACGCATAACGCATAACGCATAACGCATAACGCATAACGCATAAAGCATAACGCATGACGCCTAACGCATAACGCAAACGTATAACACATAACGCATGAAGCATAACGCAAAACGCATAACGCATAACGCATAACGCATAACGCATAACGCATAACGCATAAAGCATAACGCATGACGCCTAACGCATAACGCAAACGTATAACACATAACGCATGAAGCATAACGCAAAACGCATAACGCATAACGCATAACGCATAACGCATAACGCATAAAGCATAACGCATGACGCCTAACGCATAACGCAAACGTATAACACATAACGCATAACGCATAACGCAAAACGCATAACGCATAACGCATAACGCATAACGCATAACGCATAACGCATAACGCATAACGCATAACGCATAACGCATAACGTATATCGCATAACGGATAACTCAAACCGTATAACGCATAACGCATAACGCATAACGCATAACGCATAACGCATAACGCATAACGCATAACGCATAACGCATAACGCATAACGCATAACGCATAACGCACAACGCATAACGCATAACGCATAACGCACAACGCATAAAACATAACCCATAACGCATAATGCAAAACGCATAACGCATAACGCATAACGCATAAACCAATAACGTATAACGCATAACGCATAACTCAAACCGTATAACGCATAACGCATATCTCAAACCGTATAACGCATAACGCATAACGCATGACGCATGACGCATAACGCAAAACGCATAACGCATAACGCATAACGCATAACGCATAACGCATAAAGCATAACGCATGACGCCTAACGCATAACGCAAACGTATAACACATAACGCATGAAGCATAACGCAAAACGCATAACGCATAACGCATAACGCATAAAGCATAACGCATAACGCATAACGCATAACGCATAACGCATAACGCATAACGCATAACGCATAACGCATAACGCACAACGCATAACGCATAACGCATAACGCATAACGCATAACGTATATCGCATAACGGATAACTCAAACCGTATAACGCATAACGCATAACGCATAACGCATAACGCATAACTCATAACGCATAACGCATGGCGCATAACGCAAAATGCATAACGCATAACGCATAACGCATAACGCATAAAGCATAACGCATAACGCATAACGCATAACGCAAACGTATAACGCCCAACGCATAACGCATAACGAACAACGCATAACGCATAACGCATAACGCATAACGCATAAAACATAACCCATAACCCATAACGCATAACGCATAACGCAAAACGCATAACGCATAACGCATAACGCATAACGCATAACGCATAACGCATAACGCATAACGCATAACGCATAACGCATAACGCATAACGCATAACGCATAACGCATAACGCATAACGCATAACGCATAACGCATAACGCCTGACGCATAACGCATAACGCATGACGCATAACGCATAAAGCATAACGCATAACGTATATCGCATAACGGATAACTCAAACCGTATAACGCATAACGCATAACGCATAACGCATAACGCATAACGCATAACGCATAACTCATAACGCATAACGCATGGCGCATAACGCAAAATGCATAACGCATAACGCATAACGCATAACGCATAAAGCATAACGCATAACGCATAACGCATAACGCAAACGTATAACGCCCAACGCATAACGCATAACGAACAACGCATAACGCATAACGCATAACGCATAACGCATAAAACATAACCCATAACCCATAACGCATAACGCATAACGCAAAACGCATAACGCATAACGCATAACGCATAACGCATAACGCATAACGCATAACGCATAACGCATAACGCATAACGCATAACGCATAACGCATAACGCATAACGCATAACGCATAACGCATAACGCATAACGCATAACGCCTGACGCATAACGCATAAAGCATAACGCATAACGCATAACGCATAACGCATAACGCATAACGCATGACGCATAACGCATAAAGCATAACGCATAACGCATAACGCATAACGCATAACGCATAACGCATAACGCATATCGCATAACGCATAACGCAATAACGCATAAAGCATAACGCATAACGCATAACGCATAACGCATAACGCATAACGCATAACGCATAACGCATAACGCATAACGCACAACGCATAAAACATAACCCATAACGCATAATGCAAAAAGCATAACGCATAACGCATAACGCATAAACCAATAACGTATAACGCATAACGCATAACTCAAACCGTATAACGCATAACGCATATATCAAACCGTATAACGCATAACGCATAACACATGACGCATAACGCAAAAGGCATAACGCATAACGCATAACGCATAACGCATAACGCATAGAGCATAACGCATGACGCCTAACGCATAACGCAAACGTATAACACATAACGCATGAAGCATAACGCAAATCGCATAACGCATAACGCATAACGCATAACGCATAACGCATAACGCATAACGCATAACGCATAACGCATAACGCATAACGCACAACGCATAACGCATAACGCATAACGCATAACGTATATCGCATAACGGATAACTCAAACCGTATAACGCATAACGCATAACGCATAACGCATAACGCATAACGCATAACTCATAACGCATAACGCATGGCGCATAACGCAAAATGCATAACGCATAACGCATAACGCATAACGCATAAAGCATAACGCATAACGCATAACGCATAACGCAAACGTATAACGCCCAACGCATAACGCATAACGAACAACGCATAACGCATAACGCATAACGCATAACGCATAACGCATAAAACATAACCCATAACCCATAACGCATAACGCATAACGCAAAACGCATAACGCATAACGCATAACGCATAACGCATAACGCATAACGCATAACGCATAACGCATAACGCATAACGCATAACGCATAACGCACAACGCATAACGCATAACGCATAACGCACAACGCATAACGCATAACGCAAAACGCATAACGCATAAGGCATGGCGCATAACGCAAAATGCATAACGCATAACGCATAACACATAAAGCATAACGCATAACGCATAACGCATAACGCATAACGCATAACGCATAACGCATAACGCATAACGCATAACGCATAACGCATAACGCATAACGCATAACGCATAACGCATAACGCCTGACGCATAACGCATAAAGCATAACGCATAACGCATAACGCATAACGCATAACGCATAACGCATAACGCATGACGCATAACGCATAAAGCATAACGCATAACGCATAACGCATAACGCATAACGCATAACGCATAACGCATAACGCATAACGCATAACGCAATAACGCATAAAGCATAACGCATAACGCATAACGCATAACGCATAACGCATAACGCATAACGCAATAACGCATAAAGCATAACGCATAACGCATAACGCATAACGCATAACGCATAACGCATAACGCATAACGCATAACGCATAACGCATAACGCATAACGCATAACGCATAACGCATAACGCATAACGCCTGACGCATAACGCATAAAGCATAACGCATAACGCATAACGCATAACGCATAACGCATAACGCATAACGCATGACGCATGACGCATAACGCATAACGCATAACGCATAACGCATAACGCATGACGCATGACGCATAACGCATAACGCATAACGCATAACGCATGACGCATAACGCATAAAGCATAACGCATAACGCATAACGCATAACGCATAACGCATAACGCATAACGCATAACGCATAACGCATAACGCATAACGCATAACGCATAACGCATAACGCAATAACGCATAAAGCATAACGCATAACGCATAACGCATAACGCATAACGCATAACGCATAACGCCTAACGCATTACGCAAACGTATAACACATAACACATAACGCATGACGCATAACGCAAAACGCATAACGCATAACGCATAACGCATAACGCATAACGCATAAAGCATAACGCATAACGCATAACTCATAACGCATAACGCATAACGCATAACGCAAAACGCATATCGCATAACGTATATCGCATAACGGATAACTCAAACCGTATAACGCATAACGCATAACGCAAAACGCATAACGCATAACGCATAACGCATAACTCATAACGCATAACGCATGGCGCATAACGCAAAATGCATAACGCATAACGCATAACGCATAACGCATAACGCATAACGCATAACGCATAACGCATAACGCAAACGTATAACGCCCAACGCATAACGCATAACGAACAACGCATAACGCATAACGCATAACGCATAACGCATAACGCACAACGCATAACGCATAACGCATAACACACAACGCATAAAACATAACCCATAACGCATAATGCAAAACGCATAACGCATAACGCATAACGCATAACGCATAAACCAATAACGTATAACGCATAACGCATAACTCAAACCGTATAACGCATAACGCATATCTCAAACCGTATAACGCATAACGCATAACGCATAACGCATTACGCATAACTCATAACGCATAAGGCATGGCGCATAACGCAAAATGCATAACGCATAACGCATAACGCATAAAGCATAACGCATAACGCATAACGCATAACGCATAATGCATAACGCATAACGCATAACGAACAACGCATAACGCATAACGCATAACGCATAACGCATAACGCATAACGCATAACGCATAAAACATAACCCATAACGCATAACGCATAACGCATAACCCAAAACGCATAACGCATAACGCATAACGCACAACGCATAACGCATAACGCATAACGCATAACGCATAACGCATAACGCATAACGCATATGCATAACGCATAACGCATAACGCATAACGCATAACCCATAAAGCATAACGCCTAACGCATAACGCAAACGTATAACGCACAACGCATAACGCATAACGCATAATGCATATCGCATAACGCATAACGCATAACGCATAACGCATAACGCATAACGCTTAACGCATAACGCATAACGCATAACGCATAACGCATAACGCATAACGCATAACGCATAACGCATAACGCATAACGCATAACGCATAACGCATAACGCATAACGCATAACGCATAACGCATAACGCATAACGCATAACGCATAACGCATAACGCATAACGCATAACGCATAACGCATAACCCATAACGCAAAACGCATAACGCATAACGCATAACGCATAACGCATAACGCATAACGCATAACGCATAACGCATAACGCATAACGCATAACGCATAACGCATAACGCATAACGCATAACGCATAACGCATAACGCATAACGCATAACGCATAACGCATAACGCATAACGCATAACGCATAACGCATAACGCATAACGCATAACGCATAACGCATAACGCATAACGCCTGACGCATAACGCATAAAGCATAACGCATAACGCATAACGCATAACGCATAACGCATAACGCATGACGCATAACGCATAAAGCATAACGCATAACGCATAACGCATAACGCATAACGCATAACGCATAACGCATAACGCATAACGCATAACGCATAACGCATATCGCATAACGCATAACGCAATAACGCATAAAGCATAACGCATAACGCATAACGCATAACGCATAACGCATAACGCATAACGCATAACGCATAACGCATAACGCATAACGCATAACGCATAACGCACAACGCATAACGCATAACGCATAACGCACAACGCGTAAAACATAACCCATAACGCATAATGCAAAACGCATAACGCATAACGCATAACGCATAACGGATAAACCAATAACGTATAACGCATAACGCATAACTCAAACCGTATAACGCATAACGCATATCTCAAACCGTATAACGCATAACGCATAACGCATAACGCATAACGCATAAAGCATAACGCATAACGCATAACGCATAACGCATAATGCATAACGCATAACGCATAACGAACAACGCATAACGCATAACGCATAACGCATAACGCATAACGCATAACGCATAACGCATAAAACATAACCCATAACGCATAACGCATAACGCATAACCCAAAACGCATAACGCATAACGCATAACGCATAACGCACAACGCATAACGCATAACGCATAACGCATAACGCATAACGCATAACGCATAACGCATATTCATAACGCATAACGCATAACGCATAACGCATAACGCTTAACGCATAACGCATAACGCATAACGCATAACGCATAACGCATAACGCATGAAGCATATCGCAAAACGCATAACGCATAACGCATAACGCATAACGCATAACGCATAACGCATAACGCATAACGCATAAAGCATAACGCATAACGCATAACGCATAACGCATAATGCATAACGCATAACGCATAACGAACAACGCATAACGCATAACGCATAACGCATAACGCATAACGCATAACGCATAACGCATAAAACATAACCCATAACGCATAACGAATAACGCATAACGCATAACCCAAAACGCATAACGCATAACGCATAACGCATAACGCACAACGCATAACGCATAACGCATAACGCATAACGCATAACGCATAACGCATAACGCATATGCATAACGCATAACGCATAACGCATAACGCATAACGCATAACGCTTAACGCATAACGCATAACGCTTAACGCATAACGCATAACGCATAACGCATAACGCATAACGCATGAAGCATATCGCAAAACGCATAACGCATAACGCATAACGCATAACGCATAACGCATAACGCATAACGCATAACGCATAACGCATAACGCATAACGCATAACGCATAACGCATAACGCATAACGCATAACGCATAACGCATAACGCATAACGCATGACGCCTAACGCATAACGCAAACGTATAACACATAACACATAACGCATGACGCATAACGCAAAACGCATAACGCATAACGCATAACGCATAACGCATAACGCATAACGCATAACGCATAACGCATAAAGCATAACGCATGACGCCTAACGCATAACGCAAACGTATAACACATAACGCATGAAGCATAACGCAAAACGCATAACGCATAACGCATAACGCATAACGCATAACGCATAACGCATAAAGCATAACGCATGACGCCTAACGCATAACGCAAACGTATAACACATAACGCATGAAGCATAACGCAAAACGCATAACGCATAACGCATAACGCATAACGCATAACGCATAAAGCATAACGCATGACGCCTAACGCATAACGCAAACGTATAACACATAACGCATAACGCATAACGCAAAACGCATAACGCATAACGCATAACGCATAACGCATAACGCATAACGCATAACGCATAACGCATAACGCATAACGCATAACGTATATCGCATAACGGATAACTCAAACCGTATAACGCATAACGCATAACGCATAACGCATAACGCATAACGCATAACGCATAACGCATAACGCATAACGCATAACGCATAACGCATAACGCATAACGCACAACGCATAACGCATAACGCATAACGCACAACGCATAAAACATAACCCATAACGCATAATGCAAAACGCATAACGCATAACGCATAACGCATAAACCAATAACGTATAACGCATAACGCATAACTCAAACCGTATAACGCATAACGCATATCTCAAACCGTATAACGCATAACGCATAACGCATGACGCATGACGCATAACGCAAAACGCATAACGCATAACGCATAACGCATAACGCATAACGCATAAAGCATAACGCATGACGCCTAACGCATAACGCAAACGTATAACACATAACGCATGAAGCATAACGCAAAACGCATAACGCATAACGCATAACGCATAAAGCATAACGCATAACGCATAACGCATAACGCATAACGCATAACGCATAACGCATAACGCATAACGCATAACGCACAACGCATAACGCATAACGCATAACGCATAACGCATAACGTATATCGCATAACGGATAACTCAAACCGTATAACGCATAACGCATAACGCATAACGCATAACGCATAACTCATAACGCATAACGCATGGCGCATAACGCAAAATGCATAACGCATAACGCATAACGCATAACGCATAAAGCATAACGCATAACGCATAACGCATAACGCAAACGTATAACGCCCAACGCATAACGCATAACGAACAACGCATAACGCATAACGCATAACGCATAACGCATAAAACATAACCCATAACCCATAACGCATAACGCATAACGCAAAACGCATAACGCATAACGCATAACGCATAACGCATAACGCATAACGCATAACGCATAACGCATAACGCATAACGCATAACGCATAACGCATAACGCATAACGCATAACGCATAACGCATAACGCATAACGCATAACGCCTGACGCATAACGCATAAAGCTGCACTCATACGGGCGCAGACTCCAGGCGATGTCGCCCAGAGTCGTAAATTTCAAGCGCTGGTTGACAGGTCGGGGCGGTGCGTAACGTTCCAGGGGGTCCGCCAGGGTCCTTTAGGAAAACTACCGATAGCTCTCCTTTAAGACATCATGGACAGGAAACGTTGGTGTGGGTTCTTCGTAGAGTGGGTACGAAATAACTTTGTCAAAAATTGCAATCGATCGGTATAGTAGAAGAAATACTAAAAATTGCATTTAACAACTTTTTTATGTGGGCCTGTATTGAAAATTTAAAAAATACGTTTTGCAGACCTGTGTCAGTTATACTCACTGTGGAAGTTTCATCGAAATCGGACGATGCGGAAAAAACGACAGCAATTGAAAGATGTCTAAGAATCCTTTGATTTACTGCAGTTAAAGGCTGAAAATCGTGAAAATCTGCTATTTTTACCATCTTCAACCGTTTGTAATTTTTCAGAATATGTTTAATTGACACAGATCTACAAAACGTATTTTTTAAATTTTCAATACAGGCCCTCATAAAATAGTTGTGAAATGCAATTTTTAGTATTTCTTCTACTATACCGATCGATTGCAATTTTTGACAAAGTTATTTCGTACCCACTCTACGAAGAACCCACACCAACGTTTCCTGTCCATGATGTCTTAAAGGAGAGCTATCGGTAGTTTTCCTAAAGGACCCTGGCGGACCCCCTGGAACGTTACGCACCGCCCCGACCTGTCAACCAGCGCTTGAAATTTACGACTCTGGGCGACATCGCCTGGAGTCTGCGCCCGTATGAGTGCAGCTTAAAGCATAACGCATAACGCATAACGCATAACGCATAACGCATAACGCATAACGCATGACGCATAACGCATAAAGCATAACGCATAACGTATATCGCATAACGGATAACTCAAACCGTATAACGCATAACGCATAACGCATAACGCATAACGCATAACGCATAACGCATAACTCATAACGCATAACGCATGGCGCATAACGCAAAATGCATAACGCATAACGCATAACGCATAACGCATAAAGCATAACGCATAACGCATAACGCATAACGCAAACGTATAACGCCCAACGCATAACGCATAACGAACAACGCATAACGCATAACGCATAACGCATAACGCATAAAACATAACCCATAACCCATAACGCATAACGCATAACGCAAAACGCATAACGCATAACGCATAACGCATAACGCATAACGCATAACGCATAACGCATAACGCATAACGCATAACGCATAACGCATAACGCATAACGCATAACGCATAACGCATAACGCATAACGCATAACGCATAACGCATAACGCCTGACGCATAACGCATAAAGCATAACGCATAACGCATAACGCATAACGCATAACGCATAACGCATGACGCATAACGCATAAAGCATAACGCATAACGCATAACGCATAACGCATAACGCATAACGCATAACGCATATCGCATAACGCATAACGCAATAACGCATAAAGCATAACGCATAACGCATAACGCATAACGCATAACGCATAACGCATAACGCATAACGCATAACGCATAACGCACAACGCATAAAACATAACCCATAACGCATAATGCAAAAAGCATAACGCATAACGCATAACGCATAAACCAATAACGTATAACGCATAACGCATAACTCAAACCGTATAACGCATAACGCATATATCAAACCGTATAACGCATAACGCATAACACATGACGCATAACGCAAAAGGCATAACGCATAACGCATAACGCATAACGCATAACGCATAGAGCATAACGCATGACGCCTAACGCATAACGCAAACGTATAACACATAACGCATGAAGCATAACGCAAATCGCATAACGCATAACGCATAACGCATAACGCATAACGCATAACGCATAACGCATAACGCATAACGCATAACGCACAACGCATAACGCATAACGCATAACGCATAACGTATATCGCATAACGGATAACTCAAACCGTATAACGCATAACGCATAACGCATAACGCATAACGCATAACGCATAACTCATAACGCATAACGCATGGCGCATAACGCAAAATGCATAACGCATAACGCATAACGCATAACGCATAAAGCATAACGCATAACGCATAACGCATAACGCAAACGTATAACGCCCAACGCATAACGCATAACGAACAACGCATAACGCATAACGCATAACGCATAACGCATAACGCATAACGCATAAAACATAACCCATAACCCATAACGCATAACGCATAACGCAAAACGCATAACGCATAACGCATAACGCATAACGCATAACGCATAACGCATAACGCATAACGCATAACGCATAACGCATAACGCATAACGCACAACGCATAACGCATAACGCATAACGCACAACGCATAACGCATAACGCATAACTCATAACGCATAAGGCATGGCGCATAACGCAAAATGCATAACGCATAACGCATAACACATAAAGCATAACGCATAACGCATAACGCATAACGCATATCGCATAACGCATAACGCATAACGCATAACGCATAATGCATAACGCATAACGCATAACGCATAACGCATAACGCCTGACGCATAACGCATAAAGCATAACGCATAACGCATAACGCATAACGCATAACGCATAACGCATAACGCATGACGCATAACGCATAAAGCATAACGCATAACGCATAACGCATAACGCATAACGCATAACGCATAACGCATAACGCATAACGCATAACGCAATAACGCATAAAGCATAACGCATAACGCATAACGCATAACGCATAACGCATAACGCATAACGCAATAACGCATAAAGCATAACGCATAACGCATAACGCATAACGCATAACGCATAACGCATAACGCATAACGCATAACGCATAACGCATAACGCATAACGCATAACGCATAACGCATAACGCATAACGCATAACGCCTGACGCATAACGCATAAAGCATAACGCATAACGCATAACGCATAACGCATAACGCATAACGCATAACGCATGACGCATGACGCATAACGCATAACGCATAACGCATAACGCATAACGCATGACGCATGACGCATAACGCATAACGCATAACGCATAACGCATGACGCATAACGCATAAAGCATAACGCATAACGCATAACGCATAACGCATAACGCATAACGCATAACGCATAACGCATAACGCATAACGCATAACGCATAACGCATAACGCATAACGCAATAACGCATAAAGCATAACGCATAACGCATAACGCATAACGCATAACGCATAACGCATAACGCCTAACGCATTACGCAAACGTATAACACATAACACATAACGCATGACGCATAACGCAAAACGCATAACGCATAACGCATAACGCATAACGCATAACGCATAAAGCATAACGTATAACGCATAACTCATAACGCATAACGCATAACGCATAACGCAAAACGCATATCGCATAACGTATATCGCATAACGGATAACTCAAACCGTATAACGCATAACGCATAACGCAAAACGCATAACGCATAACGCATAACGCATAACTCATAACGCATAACGCATGGCGCATAACGCAAAATGCATAACGCATAACGCATAACGCATAACGCATAAAGCATAACGCATAACGCATAACGCATAACGCAAACGTATAACGCCCAACGCATAACGCATAACGAACAACGCATAACGCATAACGCATAACGCATAACGCATAACGCACAACGCATAACGCATAACGCATAACACACAACGCATAAAACATAACCCATAACGCATAATGCAAAACGCATAACGCATAACGCATAACGCATAACGCATAAACCAATAACGTATAACGCATAACGCATAACTCAAACCGTATAACGCATAACGCATATCTCAAACCGTATAACGCATAACGCATAACGCATAACGCATTACGCATAACTCATAACGCATAAGGCATGGCGCATAACGCAAAATGCATAACGCATAACGCATAACGCATAAAGCATAACGCATAACGCATAACGCATAACGCATAATGCATAACGCATAACGCATAACGAACAACGCATAACGCATAACGCATAACGCATAACGCATAACGCATAACGCATAACGCATAAAACATAACCCATAACGCATAACGCATAACGCATAACCCAAAACGCATAACGCATAACGCATAACGCACAACGCATAACGCATAACGCATAACGCATAACGCATAACGCATAACGCATAACGCATATGCATAACGCATAACGCATAACGCATAACGCATAACCCATAAAGCATAACGCCTAACGCATAACGCAAACGTATAACGCACAACGCATAACGCATAACGCATAATGCATATCGCATAACGCATAACGCATAACGCATAACGCATAACGCTTAACGCATAACGCATAACGCATAACGCATAACGCATAACGCATAACGCATAACGCATAACGCATAACGCATAACGCATAACGCATAACGCATAACGCATAACGCATAACGCATAACGCATAACGCATAACGCATAACGCATAACGCATAACGCATAACGCATAACGCATAACGCATAACCCATAACGCAAAACGCATAACGCATAACGCATAACGCATAACGCATAACGCATAACGCATAACGCATAACGCATAACGCATAACGCATAACGCATAACGCATAACGCATAACGCATAACGCATAACGCATAACGCATAACGCACAACGCATAAAACATAACCCATAACGCATAACGCATAACGCATAACGCATAACGCATCACGCATAACGCATAACGCAATAACGCATAAAGCATAACGCATAACGCATAACGCATAACGCATAACGCATAACGCATAACGCATAACGCATAACGCATAACGCACAACGCATAAAACATAACCCATAACGCATAATGCAAAAAGCATAACGCATAACGCATAACGCATAACGCATAAACCAATAACGTATAACGCATAACTCAAACCGTATAACGCATAACGCATATATCAAACCGTATAACGCATAACGCATAACACATGACGCATAACGCAAAAGGCATAACGCATAACGCATAACGCATAACGCATAACGCATAGAGCATAACGCATGACGCCTAACGCATAACGCAAACGTATAACACATAACGCATGAAGCATAACGCAAATCGCATAACGCATAACGCATAACGCATAACGCATAACGCATAACGCATAACGCATAACGCATAACGCACAACGCATAACGCATAACGCATAACGCATAACGTATATCGCATAACGGATAACTCAAACCGTATAACGCATAACGCATAACGCATAACGCATAACTCATAACGCATAACGCATGGCGCATAACGCAAAATGCATAACGCATAACGCATAACGCATAACGCATAAAGCATAACGCATAACGCATAACGCATAACGCAAACGTATAACGCCCAACGCATAACGCATAACGAACAACGCATAACGCATAACGCATAACGCATAACGCATAACGCATAAAACATAACCCATAACCCATAACGCATAACGCATAACGCAAAACGCATAACGCATAACGCATAACGCATAACGCATAACGCATAACGCATAACGCATAACGCATAACGCATAACGCATAACGCATAACGCATAACGCACAACGCATAACGCATAACGCACAACGCATAACGCATAACGCATAACGCATAACGTATATCGCATAACGGATAACTCAAACCGTATAACGCATAACGCATAACGCATAACGCATAACTCATAACGCATAACACATAACACATAACGCATGACGCATAACGCAAAACGCATAACGCATAACGCATAACGCATAACGCATAACGCATAAAGCATAACGTATAACGCATAACTCATAACGCATAACGCATAACGCATAACGCAAAACGCATATCGCATAACGTATATCGCATAACGGATAACTCAAACCGTATAACGCATAACGCATAACGCAAAACGCATAACGCATAACGCATAACGCATAACTCATAACGCATAACGCATGGCGCATAACGCAAAATGCATAACGCATAACGCATAACGCATAACGCATAAAGCATAACGCATAACGCATAACGCATAACGCAAACGTATAACGCCCAACGCATAACGCATAACGAACAACGCATAACGCATAACGCATAACGCATAACGCATAACGCACAACGCATAACGCATAACGCATAACACACAACGCATAAAACATAACCTATAACGCATAATGCAAAACGCATAACGCATAACGCATAACGCATAACGCATAAACCAATAACGTATAACGCATAACGCATAACTCAAACCGTATAACGCATAACGCATATCTCAAACCGTATAACGCATAACGCATAACGCATAACTCATAACGCATAACGCATGGCGCATAACGCAAAATGCATAACGCATAACGCATAACGCATAACGCATAAAGCATAACGCATAACGCATAACGCATAACGCAAACGTATAACGCCCAACGCATAACGCATAACGAACAACGCATAACGCATAACGCATAACGCATAACGCATAACGCACAACGCATAACGCATAACGCATAACACACAACGCATAAAACATAACCTATAACGCATAATGCAAAACGCATAACGCATAACGCATAACGCATAACGCATAAACCAATAACGTATAACGCATAACGCATAACTCAAACCGTATAACGCATAACGCATATCTCAAACCGTATAACGCATAACGCATAACGCATAACGCATTACGCATAACTCATAACGCATAAGGCATGGCGCATAACGCAAAATGCATAACGCATAACGCATAACGCATAAAGCATAACGCATAACGCATAACGCATAACGCATAATGCATAACGCATAACGCATAACGAACAACGCATAACGCATAACGCATAACGCATAACGCATAACGCATAACGCATAAAACATAACCCATAACGCATAACGCATAACGCATAACCCAAAACGCATAACGCATAACGCATAACGCACAACGCATAACGCATAACGCATAACGCATAACGCATAACGCATAACGCATAACGCATATGCATAACGCATAACGCATAACGCATAACGCATAACCCATAAAGCATAACGCCTAACGCATAACGCAAACGTATAACGCACAACGCATAACGCATAACGCATAATGCATATCGCATAACGCATAACGCATAACGCATAACGCATAACGCATAACGCTTAACGCATAACGCATAACGCATAACGCATAACGCATAACGCATAACGCATAACGCATAACGCATAACGCATAACGCATAACGCATAACGCATAACGCATAACGCATAACGCATAACGCATAACGCATAACGCATAACGCATAACGCATAACGCATAACGCATAACGCATAACCCATAACGCAAAACGCATAACGCATAACGCATAACGCATAACGCATAACGCATAACGCATAACGCATAACGCATAACGCATAACGCATAACGCATAACGCATAACGCATAACGCATAACGCATAACGCATAACGCATAACGCATAACGCATAACGCATAACGCATAACGCATAACGCCTGACGCATAACGCATAAAGCATAACGCATAACGCATAACGCATAACGCATAACGCATAACGCATGACGCATAACGCATAAAGCATAACGCATAACGCATAACGCATAACGCATAACGCATAACGCATAACGCATATCGCATAACGCATAACGCAATAACGCATAAAGCATAACGCATAACGCATAACGCATAACGCATAACGCATAACGCATAACGCATAACGCATAACGCATAACGCATAACGCATAACGCATAACGCACAACGCATAAAACATAACCCATAACGCATAATGCAAAAAGCATAACGCATAACGCATAACGCATAACGCATAAACCAATAACGTATAACGCATAACTCAAACCGTATAACGCATAACGCATATATCAAACCGTATAACGCATAACGCATAACACATGACGCATAACGCAAAAGGCATAACGCATAACGCATAACGCATAACGCATAACGCATAGAGCATAACGCATGACGCCTAACGCATAACGCAAACGTATAACACATAACGCATGAAGCATAACGCAAATCGCATAACGCATAACGCATAACGCATAACGCATAACGCATAACGCATAACGCATAACGCATAACGCACAACGCATAACGCATAACGCATAACGCATAACGTATATCGCATAACGGATAACTCAAACCGTATAACGCATAACGCATAACGCATAACGCATAACTCATAACGCATAACGCATGGCGCATAACGCAAAATGCATAACGCATAACGCATAACGCATAACGCATAAAGCATAACGCATAACGCATAACGCATAACGCAAACGTATAACGCCCAACGCATAACGCATAACGAACAACGCATAACGCATAACGCATAACGCATAACGCATAACGCATAAAACATAACCCATAACCCATAACGCATAACGCATAACGCAAAACGCATAACGCATAACGCATAACGCATAACGCATAACGCATAACGCATAACGCATAACGCATAACGCATAACGCATAACGCATAACGCACAACGCATAACGCATAACGCATAACGCACAACGCATAACGCATAACGCATAACTCATAACGCATAAGGCATGGCGCATAACGCAAAATGCATAACGCATAACGCATAACACATAAAGCATAACGCATAACGCATAACGCATAACGCATAACGCATATCGCATAACGCATAACGCATAACGCATAACGCATAATGCATAACGCATAACGCATAACGCATAACGCATAACGCCTGACGCATAACGCATAAAGCATAACGCATAACGCATAACGCATAACGCATAACGCATAACGCATAACGCATGACGCATAACGCATAAAGCATAACGCATAACGCATAACGCATAACGCATAACGCATAACGCATAACGCATAACGCATAACGCATAACGCAATAACGCATAAAGCATAACGCATAACGCATAACGCATAACGCATAACGCATAACGCATAACGTATAACTCATAACGCATAACGCATAAGCATAACGCATCACGCATAACGCATAACGCATAACGCATAACGCATAACGCATAAAGCATAACGCATGACGCCTAACGCATTACGCAAACGTATAACACATAACACATAACGCATGACGCATAACGCAAAACGCATAACGCATAACGCATAACGCATAACGCATAACGCATAACGCATAAAGCATAACGTATAACGCATAACTCATAACGCATAACGCATAACGCATAACGCATAACGCAAAACGCATATCGCATAACGTATATCGCATAACGGATAACTCAAACCGTATAACGCATAACGCATAACGCAAAACGCATAACGCATAACGCATAACTCATAACGCATAACGCATGGCGCATAACGCAAAATGCATAACGCATAACGCATAACGCATAACGCATAAAGCATAACGCATAACGCATAACGCATAACGCAAACGTATAACGCCCAACGCATAACGCATAACGAACAACGCATAACGCATAACGCATAACGCATAACGCATAACGCACAACGCATAACGCATAACGCATAACGCACAACGCGTAAAACATAACCCATAACGCATAATGCAAAACGCATAACGCATAACGCATAAAGCATAACGTATAACGCATAACGCATAACGCATAACGCATAACGCATAACGCATAAAACATAACCCATAACGCATAACGCATAACGCATAACCCAAAACGCATAACGCATAACGCAATAACGCATAAAGCATAACGCATAACGCATAACGCATAACGCATAACGCATAACGCATAACGTATAACTCATAACGCATAACGCATAAGCATAACGCATCACGCATAACGCATAACGCATAACGCATAACGCATAACGCATAAAGCATAACGCATGACGCCTAACGCATTACGCAAACGTATAACACATAACACATAACGCATGACGCATAACGCAAAACGCATAACGCATAACGCATAACGCATAACGCATAACGCATAACGCATAAAGCATAACGTATAACGCATAACTCATAACGCATAACGCATAACGCATAACGCATAACGCAAAACGCATATCGCATAACGTATATCGCATAACGGATAACTCAAACCGTATAACGCATAACGCATAACGCAAAACGCATAACGCATAACGCATAACTCATAACGCATAACGCATGGCGCATAACGCAAAATGCATAACGCATAACGCATAACGCATAACGCATAAAGCATAACGCATAACGCATAACGCATAACGCAAACGTATAACGCCCAACGCATAACGCATAACGAACAACGCATAACGCATAACGCATAACGCATAACGCATAACGCACAACGCATAACGCATAACGCATAACGCACAACGCGTAAAACATAACCCATAACGCATAATGCAAAACGCATAACGCATAACGCATAACGCATAACGGATAAACCAATAACGTATAACGCATAACGCATAACTCAAACCGTATAACGCATAACGCATATCTCAAACCGTATAACGCATAACGCATAACGCATAACGCATAACGCATAAAGCATAACGCATAACGCATAACGCATAACGCATAATGCATAACGCATAACGCATAACGAACAACGCATAACGCATAACGCATAACGCATAACGCATAACGCATAACGCATAACGCATAAAACATAACCCATAACGCATAACGCATAACGCATAACCCAAAACGCATAACGCATAACGCATAACGCATAACGCACAACGCATAACGCATAACGCATAACGCATAACGCATAACGCATAACGCATATGCATAACGCATAACGCATAACGCATAACGCATAACGCTTAACGCATAACGCATAACGCATAACGCATAACGCATAACGCATAACGCATAACGCATAACGCATGAAGCATATCGCAAAACGCATAACGCATAACGCATAACGCATCACGCATAACGCATAACGCATAACGCATAACGCATAAAGCATAACGCATAACGCATAACGCATAACGCATAATGCATAACGCATAACGCATAACGAACAACGCATAACGCATAACGCATAACGCATAACGCATAACGCATAACGCATAACGCATAACGCATAAAACATAACCCATAACGCATAACGCATAACGCATAACCCAAAACGCATAACGCATAACGCATAACGCATAACGCACAACGCATAACGCATAACGCATAACGCATAACGCATAACGCATAACGCATAACGCATATGCATAACGCATAACGCATAACGCATAACGCATAACGCTTAACGCATAACGCATAACGCTTAACGCATAACGCATAACGCATAACGCATAACGCATAACGCATGACGCCTAACGCATAACGCAAACGTATAACACATAACACATAACGCATGACGCATAACGCAAAACGCATAACGCATAACGCATAACGCATAACGCATAACGCATAACGCATAACGCATAACGCATAAAGCATAACGCATGACGCCTAACGCATAACGCAAACGTATAACACATAACGCATGAAGCATAACGCAAAACGCATAACGCATAACGCATAACGCATAACGCATAACGCATAACGCATAACGCATAACGCATAAAGCATAACGCATGACGCCTAACGCATAACGCAAACGTATAACACATAACGCATGAAGCATAACGCAAAACGCATAACGCATAACGCATAACGCATAACGCATAACGCATAAAGCATAACGCATGACGCCTAACGCATAACGCAAACGTATAACACATAACGCATAACGCATAACGCAAAACGCATAACGCATAACGCATAACGCATAACGCATAACGCATAACGCATAACGCATAACGCATAACGCATAACGCATAACGCATAACGTATATCGCATAACGGATAACTCAAACCGTATAACGCATAACGCATAACGCATAACGCATAACGCATAACGCATAACGCATAACGCATAACGCATAACGCATAACGCACAACGCATAACGCATAACGCATAACGCACAACGCATAAAACATAACCCATAACGCATAATGCAAAACGCATAACGCATAACGCATAACGCATAAACCAATAACGTATAACGCATAACGCATAACTCAAACCGTATAACGCATAACGCATATCTCAAACCGTATAACGCATAACGCATAACGCATGACGCATGACGCATAACGCAAAACGCATAACGCATAACGCATAACGCATAACGCATAACGCATAAAGCATAACGCATGACGCCTAACGCATAACGCAAACGT
The DNA here is from genome assembly GCA_916610235.2 of Lasioglossum morio. Taxonomy (NCBI): domain Eukaryota; kingdom Metazoa; phylum Arthropoda; class Insecta; order Hymenoptera; family Halictidae; genus Lasioglossum; species Lasioglossum morio. The sequence goes on from CAKAJA020000423.1 coordinate 3,637,075, forward strand.
ATAACACATAACGCATGAAGCATAACGCAAAACGCATAACGCATAACGCATAACGCATAAAGCATAACGCATAACGCATAACGCATAACGCATAACGCATAACGCATAACGCATAACGCATAACGCACAACGCATAACGCATAACGCATAACGCATAACGCATAACGTATATCGCATAACGGATAACTCAAACCGTATAACGCATAACGCATAACGCATAACGCATAACGCATAACTCATAACGCATAACGCATGGCGCATAACGCAAAATGCATAACGCATAACGCATAACGCATAACGCATAAAGCATAACGCATAACGCATAACGCATAACGCAAACGTATAACGCCCAACGCATAACGCAATAACGAACAACGCATAACGCATAACGCATAACGCATAACGCATAAAACATAACCCATAACCCATAACGCATAACGCATAACGCAAAACGCATAACGCATAACGCATAACGCATAACGCATAACGCATAACGCATAACGCATAACGCATAACGCATAACGCATAACGCATAACGCATAACGCATAACGCATAACGCATAACGCATAACGCATAACGCATAACGCCTGACGCATAACGCATAAAGCATAACGCATAACGCATAACGCATAACGCATAACGCATAACGCATGACGCATAACGCATAAAGCATAACGCATAACGTATATCGCATAACGGATAACTCAAACCGTATAACGCATAACGCATAACGCATAACGCATAACGCATAACGCATAACTTATAACGCATAACGCATGGCGCATAACGCAAAATGCATAACGCATAACGCATAACGCATAACGCATAAAGCATAACGCATAACGCATAACGCATAACGCAAACGTATAACGCCCAACGCATAACGCATAACGAACAACGCATAACGCATAACGCATAACGCATAACGCATAAAACATAACCCATAACCCATAACGCATAACGCATAACGCAAAACGCATAACGCATAACGCATAACGCATAACGCATAACGCATAACGCATAACGCATAACGCATAACGCATAACGCATAACGCATAACGCATAACGCATAACGCATAACGCATAACGCATAACGCATAACGCCTGACGCATAACGCATAAAGCATAACGCATAACGCATAACGCATAACGCATAACGCATAACGCATAACGCATATCGCATAACGCATAACGCATACCGCATAACGCCTGACGCATAACGCATAAAGCATAACGCATAACGCATAACGCATAACGCATAACGCATAACGCATGACGCATAACGCATAAAGCATAACGCATAACGCATAACGCATAACGCATAACGCATAACGCATAACGCATATCGCATAACGCATAACGCAATAACGCATAAAGCATAACGCATAACGCATAACGCATAACGCATAACGCATAACGCATAACGCATAACGCATAACGCACAACGCATAAAACATAACCCATAACGCATAATGCAAAAAGCATAACGCATAACGCATAACGCATAACGCATAAACCAATAACGTATAACGCATAACGCATAACTCAAACCGTATAACGCATAACGCATATATCAAACCGTATAACGCATAACGCATAACACATGACGCATAACGCAAAAGGCATAACGCATAACGCATAACGCATAACGCATAACGCATAGAGCATAACGCATGACGCCTAACGCATAACGCAAACGTATAACACATAACGCATGAAGCATAACGCAAATCGCATAACGCATAACGCATAACGCATAACGCATAACGCATAACGCATAACGCATAACGCATAACGCATAACGCATAACGCACAACGCATAACGCATAACGCATAACGCATAACGTATATCGCATAACGCATAACGTATATCGCATAACGGATAACTCAAACCGTATAACGCATAACGCATAACGCATAACGCATAACGCATAACGCATAACTCATAACGCATAACGCATGGCGCATAACGCATAAAACATAACCCATAACGCATAACGCATAACGCATAACGCATAAAGCATAACGCATAACGCATAACGCATAACGCAAACGTATAACGCCCAACGCATAACGCATAACGAACAACGCATAACGCATAACGCATAACGCATAACGCATAACGCATAACGCATAACGCATAACGCATAACGCATAACGCATAACGCATAACGCATAACGCATAACGCCTGACGCATAACGCATAAAGCATAACGCATAACGCATAACGCATAACGCATAACGCATGACGCATAACGCATAAAGCATAACGCATAACGCATAACGCATAACGCATAACGCATAACGCATAACGCATATCGCATAACGCATAACGCATACCGCATAACGCCTGACGCATAACGCATAAAGCATAACGCATAACGCATAACGCATAACGCATAACGCATAACGCATGACGCATAACGCATAAAGCATAACGCATAACGCATAACGCATAACGCATAACGCATAACGCATAACGCATATCGCATAACGCATAACGCAATAACGCATAAAGCATAACGCATAACGCATAACGCATAACGCATAACGCATAACGCATAACGCATAACGCATAACGCACAACGCATAAAACATAACCCATAACGCATAATGCAAAAAGCATAACGCATAACGCATAACGCATAACGCATAAACCAATAACGTATAACGCATAACGCATAACTCAAACCGTATAACGCATAACGCATATATCAAACCGTATAACGCATAACGCATAACACATGACGCATAACGCAAAAGGCATAACGCATAACGCATAACGCATAACGCATAACGCATAACGCACAACGCATAACGCATAACGCATAACGCATAACGTATATCGCATAACGCATAACGTATATCGCATAACGGATAACTCAAACCGTATAACGCATAACGCATAACGCATAACGCATAACGCATAACGCATAACTCATAACGCATAACGCATGGCGCATAACGCAAAATGCATAACGCATAACGCATAACGCATAACGCATAAAGCATAACGCATAACGCATAACGCATAACGCAAACGTATAACGCCCAACGCATAACGCATAACGAACAACGCATAACGCATAACGCATAACGCATAACGCATAACGCATAAAACATAACCCATAACCCATAACGCATAACGCATAACGCAAAACGCATAACGCATAACGCATAAAACATAACCCATAACCCATAACGCATAACGCATAACGCAAAACGCATAACGCATAACGCATAACGCATAACGCATAACGCATAACGCATAACGCATAACGCATAACGCATAACGCACAACGCATAACGCATAACGCATAACGCACAACGCATAACGCATAACGCATAACTCATAACGCATAAGGCATGGCGCATAACGCAAAATGCATAACGCATAACGCATAACACATAAAGCATAACGCATAACGCATAACGCATAACGCATAACGCATATCGCATAACGCATAACGCATAACGCATAACGCATAATGCATAACGCATAACGCATAACGCATAACGCATAACGCCTGACGCATAACGCATAAAGCATAACGCATAACGCATAACGCATAACGCATAACGCATAACGCATAACGCATGACGCATAACGCATAAAGCATAACGCATAACGCATAACGCATAACGCATAACGCATAACGCATAACGCATAACGCATAACGCATAACGCAATAACGCATAAAGCATAACGCATAACGCATAACGCATAACGCATAACGCATAACGCATAACGTATAACTCATAACGCATAACGCATAAGCATAACGCATCACGCATAACGCATAACGCATAACGCATAACGCATAACGCATAACGCATAAAGCATAACGCATGACGCCTAACGCATTACGCAAACGTATAACACATAACACATAACGCATGACGCATAACGCAAAACGCATAACGCATAACGCATAACGCATAACGCATAACGCATAACGCATAACGCATAACGCATAACGCATAACGCATAACGCATAACGCATAACGCACAACGCATAACGCATAACGCATAACGCATAACGTATATCGCATAACGCATAACGTATATCGCATAACGGATAACTCAAACCGTATAACGCATAACGCATAACGCATAACGCATAACGCATAACGCATAACGCATAACGCAAAACGCATAACGCATAACGCATAACGCATAACGCAAACGTATAACGCCCAACGCATAACGCATAACGAACAACGCATAACGCATAACGCATAACGCATAACGCATAAAACATAACCCATAACCCATAACGCATAACGCATAACGCATAACGCATAACGCATAACGCATAACGCATAACGCATAACGCATAACGCATAACGCATAACGCATAACGCATAACGCATAACGCATAACGCCTGACGCATAACGCATAAAGCATAACGCATAACGCATAACGCATAACGCATAACGCATAACGCATAACGCATAACGCATAACGCATAACGCATAACGCATAACGCATAACGCACAACGCATAACGCATAACGCATAACGCACAACGCATAACGCATAACGCATAACTCATAACGCATAACGCATAACGCATAACGCATAAAGCATAACGCATAACGCATAACGCATAACGCAAACGTATAACGCCCAACGCATAACGCATAACGAACAACGCATAACGCATAACGCATAACGCATAACGCACAACGCATAACGCATAACGCATAACGCATAACGCATAACGCATGACGCATAACGCATAAAGCATAACGCATAACGCATAACGCATAACGCATAACGCATATCGCATAACGCATAACGCAATAACGCATAAAGCATAACGCATAACGCATAACGCATAACGCATAACGCAAAACGCATAACGCATAACGCATAACGCATAACGCAAACGTATAACGCCCAACGCATAACGCATAACGAACAACGCATAACGCATAACGCATAACGCATAACGCATAAAACATAACCCATAACCCATAACGCATAACGCATAACGCATAACGCATAACGCATAACGCATAACGCATAACGCATAACGCATAACGCATAACGCATAACGCATAACGCATAACGCATAACGCATAACGCATAACGCCTGACGCATAACGCATAAAGCATAACGCATAACGCATAACGCATAACGCATAACGCATAACGCATAACGCATAACGCATAACGCATAACGCATAACGCATAACGCACAACGCATAACGCATAACGCATAACGCACAACGCATAACGCATAACGCATAACTCATAACGCATAAGGCATGGCGCATAACGCATAACGCATAACGCATAACGCATAACGCATGACGCATAACGCATAAAGCATAACGCATAACGCATAACGCATAACGCATAACGCATAACGCATAACGCATAACGCATAACGCATAACGCAATAACGCATAAAGCATAACGCATAACGCATAACGCATAACGCATAACGCATAACGCATAACGTATAACTCATAACGCATAACGCATAAGCATAACGCATCACGCATAACGCATAACGCATAACGCATAACGCATAACGCATAAAGCATAACGCATGACGCCTAACGCATTACGCAAACGTATAACACATAACACATAACGCATGACGCATAACGCAAAACGCATAACGCATAACGCATAACGCATAACGCATAACGCATAACGCATAACGCATAAAGCATAACGTATAACGCATAACTCATAACGCATAACGCATAACGCATAACGCATAACGCAAAACGCATATCGCATAACGTATATCGCATAACGGATAACTCAAACCGTATAACGCATAACGCATAACGCAAAACGCATAACGCATAACGCATAACTCATAACGCATAACGCATGGCGCATAACGCAAAATGCATAACGCATAACGCATAACGCATAACGCATAAAGCATAACGCATAACGCATAACGCATAACGCAAACGTATAACGCCCAACGCATAACGCATAACGAACAACGCATAACGCATAACGCATAACGCATAACGCATAACGCACAACGCATAACGCATAACGCATAACGCACAACGCGTAAAACATAACCCATAACGCATAATGCAAAACGCATAACGCATAACGCATAACGCATAACGCATAACGGATAAACCAATAACGTATAACGCATAACGCATAACTCAAACCGTATAACGCATAACGCATATCTCAAACCGTATAACGCATAACGCATAACGCATAACGCATAACGCATAAAGCATAACGCATAACGCATAACGCATAACGCATAATGCATAACGCATAACGCATAACGAACAACGCATAACGCATAACGCATAACGCATAACGCATAACGCATAAAACATAACCCATAACGCATAACGCATAACGCATAACCCAAAACGCATAACGCATAACGCATAACGCATAACGCACAACGCATAACGCATAACGCATAACGCATAACGCATAAGGCATAACGCATAACGCATATGCATAACGCATAACGCATAACGCATAACGCATAACGCTTAACGCATAACGCATAACGCATAACGCATAACGCATAACGCATAACGCATAACGCATAACGCATGAAGCATATCGCAAAACGCATAACGCATAACGCATAACGCATAACGCATAACGCATAACGCATAACGCATAAAGCATAACGCATAACGCATAACGCATAACGCATAATGCATAACGCATAACGCATAACGAACAACGCATAACGCATAACGCATAACGCATAACGCATAACGCATAACGCATAACGCATAAAACATAACCCATAACGCATAACGCATAACGCATAACCCAAAACGCATAACGCATAACGCATAACGCATAACGCATAACGCATAACGCACAACGCATAACGCATAACGCATAACGCATAACGCATAACGCATAACGCATATGCATAACGCATAACGCATAACGCATAACGCATAACGCTTAACGCATAACGCATAACGCTTAACGCATAACGCATAACGCATAACGCATAACGCATAACGCATGAAGCATATCGCAAAACGCATAACGCATAACGCATAACGCATAACGCATAACGCATAACGCATAACGCATAACGCATAACGCATAACGCATAACGCATAACGCATGACGCCTAACGCATAACGCAAACGTATAACACATAACACATAACGCATGACGCATAACGCAAAACGCATAACGCATAACGCATAACGCATAACGCATAACGCATAACGCATAACGCATAAAGCATAACGCATGACGCCTAACGCATAACGCAAACGTATAACACATAACGCATGAAGCATAACGCAAAACGCATAACGCATAACGCATAACGCATAACGCATAACGCATAACGCATAACGCATAAAGCATAACGCATGACGCCTAACGCATAACGCAAACGTATAACACATAACGCATGAAGCATAACGCAAAACGCATAACGCATAACGCATAACGCATAACGCATAACGCATAAAGCATAACGCATGACGCCTAACGCATAACGCATAACGCATAACGCATAACGCATAAAGCATAACGCATGACGCCTAACGCATAACGCAAACGTATAACACATAACGCATGAAGCATAACGCAAAACGCATAACGCATAACGCATAACGCATAACGCATAACGCATAAAGCATAACGCATGACGCCTAACGCATAACGCATAACGCATAACGCATAAAACATAACCCATAACGCATAATGCAAAACGCATAACGCATAACGCATAACGCATAAACCAATAACGTATAACGCATAACGCATAACTCAAACCGTATAACGCATAACGCATATCTCAAACCGTATAATGCATAACGCATAACGCATGACGCATGACGCATAACGCAAAACGCATAACGCATAACGCATAACGCATAACGCATAACGCATAACGCATAAAGCATAACGCATGACGCCTAACGCATAACGCAAACGTATAACACATAACGCATGAAGCATAACGCAAAACGCATAACGCATAACGCATAACGCATAAAGCATAACGCATAACGCATAACGCATAACGCATAACGCATAACGCATAACGCATAACGCATAACGCATAACGCATAACGCACAACGCATAACGCATAACGCATAACGCATAACGCATAACGTATATCGCATAACGGATAACTCAAACCGTATAACGCATAACGCATAACGCATAACGCATAACGCATAACGCATAACTCATAACGCATAACGCATGGCGCATAACGCAAAATGCATAACGCATAACGCATAACGCATAACGCATAAAGCATAACGCATAACGCATAACGCATAACGCAAACGTATAACGCCCAACGCATAACGCATAACGAACAACGCATAACGCATAACGCATAACGCATAAAAAATAACCCATAACCCATAACGCATAACGCATAACGCAAAACGCATAACGCATAACGCATAACGCATAACGCATAACGCATGACGCCTAACGCATAACGCAAACGTATAACACATAACACATAACGCATGACGCATAACGCAAAACGCATAACGCATAACGCATAACGCATAACGCATAACGCATAACGCATAACGCATAACACATAAAGCATAACGCATGACGCCTAACGCATAACGCAAACGTATAACACATAACGCATGAAGCATAACGCAAAACGCATAACGCATAACGCATAACGCATAACGCATAACGCATAACGCATAACGCATAACGCATAACGCATAACGCATAACGCATAACGCATAACGCATAACGCATAACGCATAACGCATAACGCATAACGCATAACGCATAACGCATAACGCATAACGCATAACGCATAACGCATAACGCATAACGCATAACGCATAACGCATAACGCATAACGCATAACGCATAACGCATGACGCATAACGCATAACGCATAACGCATAACGCATAACGCATAACGCATAACGCATAACGCATAACGCATAACGCATAACGCATAACGCATAACGCATAACGCATAACGCATAACGCATAACGCATAACGCATAACTCATAACGCATAACGCATAACGCATAACGCATAACGCATAACGCAAAACGCATAACGCATAACGCATAACGCATAACGCATAACGCATAACGCATAACGCATAACGCATAACGCATAAAACATAACCCATAACCCATAACGCATAACGCATAACGCAAAACGCATAACGCAGAACGCATAACGCATAACGCATAACGCATAACGCATAAAACATAACCCATAACCCATAACGCATAACGCATAACGCATAACGCATAACCCATAACGCATAACGCATAACGCATAACCCAAAACGCATAACGCATAACGCATAACGCATAACGCATAACGCATAAACCAATAACGTATAACGCATAACGGATAACTCAAACCGTATAACGCATAACGGATAACTCAAACCGTATAACGCATAACGCATAACGCGTAACGCATAACGCATAACGCATAACGCATAACGCATAACTCATAACGCATAACGCATGGCGCATAACGCAAAATGCATAACGCATAACGCATAACGCATAACGCATAAAGCATAACGCATAATGCATAACGCATAACGCAAACGTATAACGCCCAACGCATAACGCATAACGAACAACGCATAACGCATAACGCATAACGCATAACGCATAATGCATAACGCATAAAACATAACCCATAACGCATAACGCAAAACGCATAACGCATAACGCATAACACATAACGCATGAAGCATAACGCAAAACGCATAACGCATAACGCATAAAGCATAACGCATAACGCATAACGCATAACGCAAACGTATAACACATAACGCATGAAGCATAACGCAAAACGCATAACGCATAACGCATAACGCATAACGCATAACGCATAACGCATAACGCATAACGCATAACGCATAACGCATAACGCATAACGCATAACGCATAACGCATAACGCATAACGCATAACGTATATCGCATAACGGATAACTCAAACCGTATAACGCATAACGCATAACGCATAACGCATAACGCATAACGCATAACGCATAACGCATAACTCATAACGCATAACGCATGGCGCATAACGCAAAATGCATAACGCATAACGCATAACGCATAACGCATAAAGCATAACGCATAACGCATAACGCATAACGCAAACGTATAACGCCCAACGCATAACGCATAACGAACAACGCATAACGCATAACGCATAACGCATAACGCATAAAACATAACCCATAACCCATAACGCATAACGCAAAACGCATAACGCATAACGCATAACGCATAACGCATGACGCCTAACGCATAACGCAAACGTATAACACATAACACATAACGCATGACGCATAACGCAAAACGCATAACGCATAACGCATAACGCATAACGCATAACGCATAACACATAAAGCATAACGCATGACGCATAACGCATAACGCATAACGCATAACTCATAACGCATAACGCATGGCGCATAACGCAAAATGCATAACGCATAACGCATAACGCATAACGCATAAAGCATAACGCATAATGCATAACGCATAACGCAAACGTATAACGCCCAACGCATAACGCATAACGAACAACGCATAACGCATAACGCATAACGCATAACGCATAATGCATAACGCATAAAACATAACCCATAACGCATAACGCAAAACGCATAACGCATAACGCATAACACATAACGCATGAAGCATAACGCAAAACGCATAACGCATAACGCATAAAGCATAACGCATAACGCATAACGCATAACGCAAACGTATAACACATAACGCATGAAGCATAACGCAAAACGCATAACGCATAACGCATAACGCATAACGCATAACGCATAACGCATAACGCATAACGCATAACGCATAACGCATAACGCATAACGCATAACGCATAACGCATAACGCATAACGCATAACGCATAACGTATATCGCATAACGGATAACTCAAACCGTATAACGCATAACGCATAACGCATAACGCATAACGCATAACGCATAACGCATAACGCATAACTCATAACGCATAACGCATGGCGCATAACGCAAAATGCATAACGCATAACGCATAACGCATAACGCATAAAGCATAACGCATAACGCATAACGCATAACGCAAACGTATAACGCCCAACGCATAACGCATAACGAACAACGCATAACGCATAACGCATAACGCATAACGCATAAAACATAACCCATAACCCATAACGCATAACGCAAAACGCATAACGCATAACGCATAACGCATAACGCATGACGCCTAACGCATAACGCAAACGTATAACACATAACACATAACGCATGACGCATAACGCAAAACGCATAACGCATAACGCATAACGCATAACGCATAACGCATAACACATAAAGCATAACGCATGACGCCTAACGCATAACGCAAACGTATAACACATAACGCATGAAGCATAACGCAAAACGCATAACGCATAACGCATAACGCATAACGCATAACGCATAACGCATAACGCATAACGCATAACGCATAACGCATAACGCATAACGCATAACGCATAACGCATAACGCATAACGCATAACGCATAACGCATAACGCATAACGCATAACGCATAACGCATAACGCATAACGCATAACGCATAACGCATAACGCATAACGCATAACGCATAACGCATAACGCATAACGCATAACGCATAACGCACAACGCATAACGCATAACGCATAACGCATAACGCATAAACCAATAACGTATAACGCATAACGGATAACTCAAACCGTATAACGCATAACGGATAACTCAAACCGTATAACGCATAACGCATGGCGCTTAACGCAAAATGCATAACGCATAACGCATAACGCATAACGCATAAAGCATAAAGCATAACGCATAACGCATAACGCATAACGCAAACGTATAACGCCCAACGCATAACGCATAACGAACAACGCATAACGCATAACGCATCACGCATAACGCATAACGCATAACGCATAAAACATAACCCATAACCCATAACGCATAACGCATAACGAAAAACGCATAACGCATAACGCATAACGCATAACGCATAACGCATAACGCATAACGCATAAAACATAACCCATAACCCATAACGCATAACGCATAACGCATAACGCATAACGCATAACCCATAACGCATAACGCATAACGCATAACCCAAAACGCATAACGCATAACGCATAACGCATAACGCATAACGCATAACGCATAACGCATAAACCAATAACGTATAACGCATAACGGATAACTCAAACCGTATAACGCATAACGGAAAACTCAAACCGTATAACGCATAACGCATAACGCGTAACGCATAACGCATAACGCATAACGCATAACTCATAACGCATAACGCATGGCGCATAACGCAAAATGCATAACGCATAACGCATAACGCATAACGCATAACGCATAAAGCATAACGCATAACGCATAACGCAAACGTATAACGCCCAACGCATAACGCATAACGAACAACGCATAACGCAAAACGCATAACGCATAACGCATAACGCATAACGCATAACGCATAAACCAATAACGTATAACGCATAACGCATAACTCAAACCGTATAACGCATAACGCATATCTCAAACCGTATAATGCATAACGCATAACGCATAACGCATAGCGCATAACTCATAACGCATAAGCATAACGCATCACGCATAACGCATAACGCATAACGCATAACGCATAACGCATAACGCATAACGCATAACGCATAACGCATAAAGCATAACGCATAACGCATAACGCATAACGCATAACGCATAACGCATAACGCATAACGCATAACGCATAAGGCATAAAACATAACCCATAACGCATAATGCAAAACGCTTAACGCATAACGCATAACGCATAACGCATAAACCAATAACGTATAACGCATAACGCATAACTCAAACCGTATAACGCATAACGCATATCTCAAACCGTATAACGCATAACGCATAACGCATAACGCATAACCCAAAACGCATAACGCATAACGCATAACGCATAACGCATAACGCATAACGCATAACGCATAAAGCATAACGCATGACGCCTAACGCATAACGCAAACGTATAACACATAACACATAACGCATGACGCATAACGCAAAACGCATAACGCATAACGCATAACGCATCACGCATAACGCATAACGCATAACGCATAACGCATAACGCATAACGCATAACGCATAACGCATAACGCATAACGCATAACGCGTAACGCATAACTTATAACTCATAACGCATAACGCATAACGCATAACGCATAACGCATAACGCATAAAACATAACCCATAACGCATAACGCAAAACGCATAACGCATAACGCATAACGCATAACGCATAACGCATAAACCAATAACGTATAACGCATAACGCATAACTCAAACCGTATAACGCATAACGCATATCTCAAACCGTATAACGCATAACGCATAACGCATAAGCATAACGCATCACGCATAACGCATAACGCATAACGCATAACGCATAACGCATAACGCATAACGCATAACGCATAAAGCATAACGCATAACGCATAACGCATAACGCATAACGCATAACGCATAACGCATAACGCATAACGCATAACGCATAAAACATAACCCATAACGCATAATGCAAAACGCTTAACGCATAACGCATAACGCATAACGCATAAACCAATAACGTATAACGCATATCTCAAACCGTATAACGCATAACGCATAACGCATAACGCATAACCCAAAACGCATAACGCATAACGCATAACGCATAACGCATAACGCATAACGCATAAAGCATAACGCATGACGCCTAACGCATAACGCAAACGTATAACACATAACACATAACGCATGACGCATAACGCAAAACGCATAACGCATAACGCATAACGCATCACGCATAACGCATAACGCATAACGCATAACGCATAACGCATAACGCATAACGCATAACGCATAACGCATAACGCGTAACGCATAACTTATAACTCATAACGCATAACGCATAACGCATAACGCATAACGCATAACGCATAACGCATAACGCATAACGCATAAACCAATAACGTATAACGCATAACGGATAACTCAAACCGTATAACGCATAACGCATTCCGCATAACGCATAACGCATAAAACATAACCCATAACGCATAACGCAAAACGCATAACGCATAACGCATAACGCATAACGCATAAACCAATAACGTATAACGCATAACGCATAACTCAAACCGTATAACGCATAACGCATATCTCAAACCGTATAACGCATAACGCATAACGTATAACGCATAGCGCATAACTCATAACGCATAAGCATAACGCATCACGCATAACGCATAACGCATAACGCATAACGCATAACGCATAACGCATAACGCATAACGCATAACGCATCACGCATAACCCATAACGCATAACGCATAACGCATAACGCATAACGCATATCGCATAACGCATAACGCATAACGCATAACGCATAAGGCATGGCGCAGAACGCAAAATGCATAACGCATAACGCATAACGCATAAAGCATAACGCATAACGCATAACGCATAACGCATAACGCATAACGCATAACGCATAACGCATAACGCATAACGCATAACGCATAAAGCATAACGCATGACGCCTAACGCATAACGCAAACGTATAACACATAACGCATGAAGCATAACGCAAAACGCATAACGCATAAGGCATAACGCATAACGCATAACGCATAACGCATAACGCATAACGCATAAACCAATAACGTATAACGCATAACGCATAACTCAAACCGTATAACGCATAACGCATATCTCAAACCGTATAACGCATAACGCATAACGCATAACGCATAACGCATAACGCATAACGCATAACGCATAACGCATAACGCATAAAGCATAACGCATAACGCATAACGCATAACGCATAACGCATAACGCATAACGCATAAAGCATAACGCATGACGCCTAACGCATAACGCAAACGTATAACACATAACGCATGAAGCATAACGCAAAACGCATAACGCATAAGGCATAACGCATAACGCATAACGCATAACGCATAACGCATAACGCATGACGCATAACGCATAAAGCATAACGCATAACGCATAACGCATAACGCATAACGCATAACGCATAACGCATAACGCATAACGCATAACGCATAAAGCATAACGCATGACGCCTAACGCATAACGCAAACGTATAACACATAACGCATGAAGCATAACGCAAAACGCATAACGCATAAGGCATAACGCATAACGCATAACGCATAACGCATAACGCATAACGCATAAACCAATAACGTATAACGCATAACGCATAACTCAAACCGTATAACGCATAACGCATATCTCAAACCGTATAACGCATAACGCATAACGCATAACGCATAACGCATAACGCATAACGCATAACGCATAACGCATAACGCATAACGCATAACGCATAAAGCATAACGCAAACGTATAACGCACAACGCATAACGCATAACGCATAATGCATAACGCATAACGCATAACGCATAACGCATAACGCATAACGCATAACGCATAACGCATAACGCATAACGCATAACGCATAACGCATAACGCATAACGCATAACGCATAACGCATAACGCATCACGCATAACCCATAACGCATAACGCATAACGCATAACGCATAACGCATATCGCATAACGCATAACGCATAACGCATAACGCATAAGGCATGGCGCAGAACGCAAAATGCATAACGCATAACGCATAACGCATAAAGCATAACGCATAACGCATAACGCATAACGCATAACGCATAACGCATAACGCATAACGCATAACGCATAACGCATAAAGCATAACGCATGACGCCTAACGCATAACGCAAACGTATAACACATAACGCATGAAGCATAACGCAAAACGCATAACGCATAAGGCATAACGCATAACGCATAACGCATAACGCATAACGCATAACGCATAAACCAATAACGTATAACGCATAACGCATAACTCAAACCGTATAACGCATAACGCATATCTCAAACCGTATAACGCATAACGCATAACGCATAACGCATAACGCATAACGCATAACGCATAACGCATAACGCATAACGCATAAAGCATAACGCATAACGCATAACGCATAACGCATAACGCATAACGCATAACGCATAAAGCATAACGCATGACGCCTAACGCATAACGCAAACGTATAACACATAACGCATGAAGCATAACGCAAAACGCATAACGCATAAGGCATAACGCATAACGCATAACGCATAACGCATAACGCATAACGCATAACGCATAACGCATAACGCATAACGCATGACGCATAACGCATAAAGCATAACGCATAACGCATAACGCATAACGCATAACGCATAACGCATAACGCATAACGCATAACGCATAACGCATAAAGCATAACGCATGACGCCTAACGCATAACGCAAACGTATAACACATAACGCATGAAGCATAACGCAAAACGCATAACGCATAAGGCATAACGCATAACGCATAACGCATAACGCATAACGCATAACGCATAAACCAATAACGTATAACGCATAACGCATAACTCAAACCGTATAACGCATAACGCATATCTCAAACCGTATAACGCATAACGCATAACGCATAACGCATAACGCATAACGCATAACGCATAACGCATAACGCATAACGCATAACGCATAACGCATAAAGCATAACGCAAACGTATAACGCACAACGCATAACGCATAACGCATAATGCATAACGCATAACGCATAACGCATAACGCATAACGCATAACGCATAACGCATAACGCATAACGCATAACGCATAACGCATAACGCATAACGCATAACGCATAACGCATAACGCATAACGCATAACATATAACGCATAACGCATAACGCATAACGCATAACGCATAACGCATAACGCATAACGCATAACGCATGACGCATAACGCATAAAGCATAACGCATAACGCATAACGCATAAAACATAACCCATAACCCATAACGCATAACGCATAACGCATAACGCATAACGCATAACCCATAACGCATAACGCATAACGCATAACCCAAAACGCATAACGCATAACGCATAACGCATAACGCATAACGCATAACGCATAACGCATAAACCAATAACGTATAACGCATAACGGATAACTCAAACCGTATAACGCATAACGGATAACTCAAACCGTATAACGCATAACGCATAACGCGTAACGCATAACGCATAACGCATAACGCATAACTCATAACGCATAACGCATGGCGCATAACGCAAAATGCATAACGCATAACGCATAACGCATAACGCATAAAGCATAACGCATAACGCATAACGCATAACGCAAACGTATAACGCCCAACGCATAACGCATAACGAACAACGCATAACGCATAACGCATAACGCATAACGCATAACGCATAACGCATAACGCATAACGCATAAAACATAACCCATAACGCATAACGCAAAACGCATAACGCATAACGCATAACACATAACGCATGAAGCATAACGCAAAACGCATAACGCATAACGCATAAAGCATAACGCATAACGCATAACGCATAACGCAAACGTATAACACATAACGCATGAAGCATAACGCAAAACGCATAACGCATAACGCATAACGCATAACGCATAACGCATAACGCATAACGCATAACGCATAACGCATAACGCAAACGTATAACACATAACGCATGAAGCATAACGCAAAACGCATAACGCATAACGCATAACGCATAACGCATAACGCATAACGCATAACGCATAACGCATAACGCATAACGCATAACGCATAAAGCATAACGCATAACGCATAACGCATAACGCAAACGTATAACGCCCAACGCATAACGCATAACGAACAACGCATAACGCATAACGCATAACGCATAACGCATAACGCATAACGCATAACGCATAACGCATAACGCATAACGCATAAAACATAACCCATAACGCATAACGCAAAACGCATAACGCATAACGCATAACACATAACGCATGAAGCATAACGCAAAACGCATAACGCATAACGCATAAAGCATAACGCATAACGCATAACGCATAACGCAAACGTATAACACATAACGCATGAAGCATAACGCAAAACGCATAACGCATAACGCATAACGCATAACGCATAACGCATAACGCATAACGCATAACGCATAACGCATAACGCATAACGCATAACGCATAACGCATAACGCATAACGCATAACGCATAACGCATAACGCATAACGTATATCGCATAACGGATAACTCAAACCGTATAACGCATAACGCATAACGCATAACGCATAACGCATAACTCATAACGCATAACGCATGGCGCATAACGCAAAATGCATAACGCATAACGCATAACGCATAAAGCATAACGCATAACGCATAACGCATAACGCAAACGTATAACGCCCAACGCATAACGCATAACGAACAACGCATAACGCATAACGCATAACGCATAACGCATAAAACATAACCCATAACGCATGACGCCTAACGCATAACGCAAACGTATAACACATAACACATAACGCATAACGCATAACGCATAACGCACAACGCATAACGCATAACGCATAACGCATAACGCATAAACCAATAACGTATAACGCATAACGGATAACTCAAACCGTATAACGCATAACGGATAACTCAAACCGTATAACGCATAACGCATGGCGCTTAACGCAAAATGCATAACGCATAACGCATAACGCATAACGCATAAAGCATAACGCATAACGCATAACGCATAACGCATAACGCATAACGCATAACGCATCACGCATAACGCATAACGCATAACGCATAAAACATAACCCATAACCCATAACGCATAACGCATAACGCATAACCCAAAACGCATAACGCAAAAACGCATAACGCATAACGCATAACGCATAACGCATAACGCATAACGCGTAACGCATAACTTATAACTCATAACGCATAACGCATAACGCATAACGCATAACGCATAACGCATAAAACATAACCCATAACGCATAACGCAAAACGCATAACGCATAACGCATAACGCATAACGCATAAACCAATAACGTATAACGCATAACGCATAACTCAAACCGTATAACGCATAACGCATATCTCAAACCGTATAACGCATAACGCATAACGCATAACGCATAGCGCATAACTCATAACGCATAAGCATAACGCATCACGCATAACGCATAACGCATAACGCATAACGCATAACGCATAACGCATAACGCATAACGCATAAAGCATAACGCATAACGCATAACGCATAACGCATAACGCATAACGCATAACGCATAACGCATAACGCATAACGCATAACGCATAAAACATAACCCATAACGCATAATGCAAAACGCTTAACGCATAACGCATAACGCATAACGCATAAACCAATAACGTATAACGCATAACGCATAACTCAAACCGTATAACGCATAACGCATATCTCAAACCGTATAACGCATAACGCATAACGCATAACGCATAGCGCATAACTCATAACGCATAAGCATAACGCATCACGCATAACGCATAACGCATAACGCATAACGCATAACGCATAACGCATAACGCATAACGCATAACGCATAACGCATAACGCATAACGCATAACGCATAACGCATAACGCATAACGCATAACGCATAACGCATAACGCATAACGCATAACGCATAACGCATAACGCATAACGCATAACGCATCACGCATAACGCATAACGCATAACGCCTAACGCATAACGCATAACGCATAAAGCATAACGCCAACGTATAACGCACAACGCATAACGCATAACGCATAACGCATAACGCATAACGCATAACGCATAACGCATAACGCATAACGCATAACGCATAACGCATAACGCATAACGCATAACGCATAACGCATAACGCATAACGCATAACGCATAACGCATAACGCATAACGTATAACTCATAACGCATAACGCATAAGCATAACGCATCACGCATAACCCATAACGCATAACGCATAACGCATAACGCATAACGCATATCGCATAACGCATAACGCATAACGCATAACGCATAAGGCATGGCGCATAACGCAAAATGCATAACGCATAACGCATAACGCATAAAGCATAACGCATAACGCATAACGCATAACGCATAACGCATAACGCATAACGCATAACGCATAACGCATAACGCATAAAGCATAACGCATGACGCCTAACGCATAACGCAAACGTATAACACATAACGCATGAAGCATAACGCAAAACGCATAACGCATAAGGCATAACGCATAACGCATAACGCATAACGCATAACGCATAACGCATAAACCAATAACGTATAACGCATAACGCATAACTCAAACCGTATAACGCATAACGCATATCTCAAACCGTATAACGCATAACGCATAACGCATAACGCATAACGCATAACGCATAACGCATAACGCATAACGCATAACGCATAAAGCATAACGCAAACGTATAACGCACAACGCATAACGCATAACGCATAATGCATAACGCATAACGCATAACGCATAACGCATAACGCATAACGCATAACGCATAACGCATAACGCATAACGCATAACGCATAACGCATAACGCATAACGCATAACGCATAACGCATAACGCATAACGCATAACGCATAACATATAACGCATAACGCATAACGCATAACGCATAACGCATAACGCATAACGCATAACGCATGACGCATAACGCATAAAGCATAACGCATAACGCATAACGCATAACGCATAACGCATAACGCATAACGCATAACGCATAAAGCATAACGCATGACGCCTAACGCATAACGCAAACGTATAACACATAACGCATGAAGCATAACGCAAAACGCATAACGCATAACGCATAACGCATAACGCATAACGCATAACGCATAACGCATAACGCATAACGCATAACGCATAACGCATAACGCATAACGCAAAACGCATAACGCATAACGCATAACGCATAACGAATAACGCATAACGCATAACGCATAACGCATAACGTATAACGCATAACGGATAACGCATAACGCATAACGAATAACGCATAACGCATAACGCATAACGCATAACGTATAACGCATAACGGATAACTCAAACCGTATAACGCATAACGGATAACTCAAACCGTATAACGCATAACGCATAACGCATAACGCATAACGCATAACGCATAACGCATAACGCATAACGCATAAAGCATAACGCAAACGTATAACGCACAACGCATAACGCATAACGCATAATGCATAACGCATAACGCATAACGCCCAACGCATAACGCATAACGAACAACGCATAACGCATAACGCATAACGCATAACGCATAACGCATAACGCAAACGTATAACACATAACGCATGAAGCATAACGCAAAACGCATAACGCATAACGCATAACGCATAACGCATAACGCATAACGCATAACGCATAACGCATAACGCATAACGCATAACGCATAACGCATAACGAACAACGCATAACGCATAACGCATAACGCATAACGCATAACGCATAACGCATAAAACATAACCCATAACGCATAACGCAAAACGCATAACGCATAACGCATAACACATAACGCATGAAGCATAACGCAAAACGCATAACGCATAACGCATAAAGCATAACGCATAACGCATAACGCATAACGCAAACGTATAACACATAACGCATGAAGCATAACGCAAAACGCATAACGCATAACGCATAACGCATAACGCATAACGCATAACGCATAACGCATAACGCATAACGCATAACGCATAACGCATAACGCATAACGCATAACGCATAACGCATAACGTATATCGCATAACGGATAACTCAAACCGTATAACGCATAATGCATAACGCATAACGCATAACGCATAACGCATAACTCATAACGCATAACGCATGGCGCATAACGCAAAATGCATAACGCATAACGCATAACGCATAACGCATAACGCATAACGCATAAAGCATAACGCATGACGCCTAACGCATAACGCAAACGTATAACACATAACGCATGAAGCATAACGCAAAACGCATAACGCATAACGCATAACGCATAACGCATAACGCATAACGCATAAACCAATAACGTATAACGCATAACGCATAACTCAAACCGTATAACGCATAACGCATATCTCAAACCGTATAACGCATAACGCATAACGCATAACGCATAACGCATAACGCATAACGCATAACGCATAACCCATAACGCATAAAGCATAACGCAAACGTATAACGCACAACGCATAACGCATAACGCATAATGCATAACGCATAACGCATAACGCATAACGCATAACGCATAACGCATAACGCATAACGCATAACGCAAAACGCATAACGCATAACGCATAACGCATAACGAATAACGCATAACGCATAACGCATAACGCATAACATATAACGCATAACGCATAACGCATAACGCATAACGCATGACGCATAACGCATAAAGCATAACGCATAACGCATAACGCATAAAACATAACCCATAACCCATAACGCATAACGCATAACGCATAACGCATAACGCATAACCCATAACGCATAACGCATAACGCATAACCCAAAACGCATAACGCATAACGCATAACGCATAACGCATAACGCATAACGCATAACGCATAACGCATAACGCATAACGCATAAACCAATAACGTATAACGCATAACGGATAACTCAAACCGTATAACGCATAACGGATAACTCAAGCCGTATAACGCATAACGCATAACGCATAACGCATAACGCATAACGCATAACGCATAACGCATAACGCATAAAGCATAACGCAAACGTATAACGCACAACGCATAACGCATAACGCATAATGCATAACGCATAACGCATAACGCCCAACGCATAACGCATAACGAACAACGCATAACGCATAACGCATAACGCATAACGCATAACGCATAACGCAAACGTATAACACATAACGCATGAAGCATAACGCAAAACGCATAACGCATAACGCATAACGCATAACGCATAACGCATAACGCATAACGCATAACGCATAACGCATAACGCATAACGCATAACGCATAACGCATAACGCATAACGCATAACGAACAACGCATAACGCATAACGCATAACGCATAACGCATAACGCATAACGCATAAAACATAACCCATAACGCATAACGCAAAACGCATAACGCATAACGCATAACACATAACGCATGAAGCATAACGCAAAACGCATAACGCATAACGCATTAAGCATAACGCATAACGCATAACGCATAACGCAAACGTATAACACATAACGCATGAAGCATAACGCAAAACGCATAACGCATAACGCATAACGCATAACGCATAACGCATAACGCATAACGCATAACGCATAACGCATAACGCATAACGCATAACGCATAACGTATATCGCATAACGGATAACTCAAACCGTATAACGCATAATGCATAACGCATAACGCATAACGCATAACGCATAACTCATAACGCATAACGCATGGCGCATAACGCAAAATGCATAACGCATAACGCATAACGCATAACGCATAAAGCATAACGCATAACGCATAACGCATAACGCAAACGTATAACGCCCAACGCATAACGCATAACGAACAACGCATAACGCATAACGCATAACGCATAACGCATAAAACATAACCCATAACCCATAACGCATAACGCAAAACGCATAACGCATAACGCATAACGCATAACGCATGACGCCTAACGCATAACGCAAACGTATAACACATAACACATAACGCATGACGCATAACGCAAAACGCATAACGCATAACGCATAACGCATAACGCATAACGCATAACGCATAACGCATAACACATAAAGCATAACGCATGACGCCTAACGCATGACGCCTAACGCATAACGCAAACGTATAACACATAACGCATGAAGCATAACGCAAAACGCATAACGCATAACGCATAACGCATAACGCATAACGCATAACGCATAACGCATAACGCATAACGCATAACGCATAACGCATAACGCATAACGCATAACGCATAACGCATAACGCATAACGCATAACGCATAACGCATAACGCATAACGCATAAAACATAACCCATAACCCATAACGCATAACGCATAACGCAAAACGCATAACGCATAACGCATAACGCATAACGCATAACGCATAACGCATAACGCATAACGCATAACGCATAACGCATAACGCACAACGCATAACGCATAACGCATAACGCATAACGCATAAACCAATAACGTATAACGCATAACGGATAACTCAAACCGTATAACGCATAACGCATGGCGCATAACGCAAAATGCATAACGCATAACGCATAACGCATAACGCATAACGCATAACGCATAAAGCATAAAGCATAACGCATAACGCATAACGCATAACGCAAACGTATAACGCCCAACGCATAACGCATAACGAACAACGCATAACGCATAACGCATAACGCATAACGCATAACGCATAACGCATAACGCATAAAACATAACCCATAACCCATAACGCATAACGCATAACGCAAAACGCATAACGCATAACGCATAACGCATAACGCATAACGCATAACGCATAAAACATAACCCATAACCCATAACGCATAACGCATAACGCATAACGCATAACGCATAACCCATAACGCATAACGCATAACGCATAACCCAAAACGCATAACGCATAACGCATAACGCATAACGCATAACGCATAACGCATAACGCATAACGCATAAACCAATAACGTATAACGCATAACGGATAACTCAAACCGTATAACGCATAACGGATAACTCAAACCGTATAACGCATAACGCATAACGCGTAACGCATAACGCATAACGCATAACGCATAACTCATAACGCATAACGCATGGCGCATAACGCAAAATGCATAACGCATAACGCATAACGCATAACGCATAAAGCATAACGCATAACGCATAACGCATAACGCAAACGTATAACGCCCAACGCATAACGCATAACGAACAACGCATAACGCATAACGCATAACGCATAACGCATAACGCATAACGCATAAAACATAACCCATAACGCATAACGCAAAACGCATAACGCATAACGCATAACGCATAACGCATAACGCATAAACCAATAACGTATAACGCATAACGCATAACTCAAACCGTATAACGCATAACGCATATCTCAAACCGTATAACGCATAACGCATAACGCATAACGCATAGCGCATAACTCATAACGCATAAGCATAACGCATCACGCATAACGCATAACGCATAACGCATAACGCATAACGCATAACGCATAACGCATAACGCATAACGCATAAAGCATAACGCATAACGCATAACGCATAACGCATAACGCATAACGCATAACGCATAACGCATAACGCATAACGCATAACGCATAACGCATAACGCATAACGCATAAAACATAACCCATAACGCATAATGCAAAACGCTTAACGCATGACGCATAACGCATAACGCATAAACCAATAACGTATAACGCATAACGCATAACTCAAACCGTATAACGCATAACGCATATCTCAAACCGTATAACGCATAACGCATAACGCATAACGCATAACCCAAAACGCATAACGCATAACGCATAACGCATAACGCATAACGCATAACGCATAAAGCATAACGCATGACGCCTAACGCATAACGCAAACGTATAACACATAACACATAACGCATGACGCATAACGCAAAACGCATAACGCATAACGCATAACGCATCACGCATAACGCATAACGCATAACGCATAACGCATAACGCATAACGCATAACGCATAACGCATAACGCGTAACGCATAACGCATAAAACATAACCCATAACGCATAACGCAAAACGCATAACGCATAACGCATAACGCATAACGCATAACGCATAACGCATAAACCAATAACGTATAACGCATAACGCATAACTCAAACCGTATAACGCATAACGCATATCTCAAACCGTATAACGCATAACGCATAACGCATAACGCATAGCGCATAACTCATAACGCATAAGCATAACGCATCACGCATAACGCATAACGCATAACGCATAACGCATAACGCATAACGCATAAACCAATAACGTATAACGCATAACGCATAACTCAAACCGTATAACGCATAACGCATATCTCAAACCGTATAACGCATAACGCATAACGCATAACGCATAACCCAAAACGCATAACGCATAACGCATAACGCATAACGCATAACGCATAACGCATAAAGCATAACGCATGACGCCTAACGCATAACGCAAACGTATAACACATAACACATAACGCATGACGCATAACGCAAAACGCATAACGCATAACGCATAACGCATCACGCATAACGCATAACGCATAACGCATAACGCATAACGCATAACGCATAACGCATAACGCATAACGCGTAACGCATAACTTATAACTCATAACGCATAACGCATAACGCATAACGCATAACGCATAACGCATAAAACATAACCCATAACGCATAACGCAAAACGCATAACGCATAACGCATAACGCATAACGCATAACGCATAAACCAATAACGTATAACGCATAACGCATAACTCAAACCGTATAACGCATAACGCATATCTCAAACCGTATAACGCATAACGCATAACGCATAACGCATAGCGCATAACTCATAACGCATAAGCATAACGCATCACGCATAACGCATAACGCATAACGCATAACGCATAACGCATAACGCATAACGCATAAAGCATAACGCATAACGCATAACGCATAACGCATAACGCATAACGCATAACGCATAACGCATAACGCATAACGCATAACGCATAACGCATAAAACATAACCCATAACGCATAAAGCATAACGCATGACGCCTAACGCATAACGCAAACGTATAACACATAACACATAACGCATGACGCATAACGCAAAACGCATAACGCATCACGCATAACGCATAACGCATAACGCATAACGCATAACGCATAACGCATAACGCATAACGCATAACGCATAACGCGTAACGCATAACTTATAACTCATAACGCATAACGCATAACGCATAACGCATAACGCATAACGCATAACGCATAACGCATAAACCAATAACGTATAACGCATAACGGATAACTCAAACCGTATAACGCATAACGCATAACGCATAACGCATAACGCATAAAACATAACCCATAACGCATAACGCAAAACGCATAACGCATAACGCATAACGCATAACGCATAACGCATAAACCAATAACGTATAACGCATAACGCATAACTCAAACCGTATAACGCATAACGCATATCTCAAACCGTATAACGCGTAACGCATAACGTATAACGCATAGCGCATAACTCATAACGCATAAGCATAACGCATCACGCATAACGCATAACGCATAACGCATAACGCATAACGCATAACGCATAACGCATAACGCATAACGCATAACGCATAACGCATAACGCATAACGCATAACGCATAACGCATAACGCATCACGCATAACGCATAACGCATAACGCCTAACGCATAACGCATAACGCATAAAGCATAACGCCAACGTATACCGCACAACGCATAACGCATAACGCATAATGCATAACGCATAACGCATAACGCATAACGCATAACGCATAACGCATAACGCATAACGCATAACGCATAACGCATAACGCATAACGCATAACGCATAACGCATAACGCATAACGCATAACGTATAACTCATAACGCATAACGCATAACGCATAACGCATAACGCATAACGCATAACGCATGACGCATAAAGCATAACGCATGACGCCTAACGCATAACGCAAACGTATAACACATAACGCATGAAGCATAACGCAAAACGCATAACCCATAACGCATAACGCATAACGCATAACGCATATCGCATAACGCATAACGCATAACGCATAACGTATAACGCATAACGCATAACGCCTAACGCATAACGGATCACGCATAACGCATAAAGCATAACGCATAACGCTTAACGCATAACGTATAACTCATAACGCATAACGCATCACGCATAACGCATAACGCATAACGCCTAACGCATAACGCATAACGCATAAAGCATAACGCAAACGTATAACGCACAACGCATAACGCATAACGCATAATGCATAACGCATAACGCATAACGCATAACGCATAACGCATAACGCATAACGCATAACGCATAACGCATAACGCATAACGCATATCGCATAACGCATAACGCATAACGCATAACGCATAACGCATAACATATAACGCATAACGCATAACGCATAACGCATAACGTATAACTCATAACGCATAACGCATAAGCATAACGCATCACGCATAACCCATAACGCATAACGCATAACGCATAACGCAAAACGCATAACGCATAACGCAAACGTATAACGCACAACGCATAACGCTTAACGCATAACGCATAAAGCATAACGCATAACGCATAACGCATAACGCATAACGCATAACGCATAACGCATAACGCATGACGCATAACGCATAAAGCATAACGCATAAAGCATAACGCATGACGCCTAACGCATAACGCATAACGCATAACGCATAACGCAGAACGCATAACGCAGAACGCATAACGCATAACGCATAACGCATAACGCATAAAGCATAACGCATAACGCATAACGCATAACGCATAACGCATAACGCATAACGCATAACGCATAACGCATAACGCATAACGCATAACGCATAAAGCATAACGCATAACGCATAACGCATAACGCATAACGCATAACGCATAACGCATAACGCATAACGCATAACGCATAACGCATAACGCATAACGCATAACGCATAACGCATAACGCATAACGCATAACGCATAAAGCATAACGCATAACGCATAACGCATATCGCATAACGCATAACGCATAACGCATAACGCATAAGGCATGGCGCATAACGCAAAATGCATAACGCATAACGCATAACGCATAAAGCATAACGCATAACGCATAACGCATAACGCATAACGCATAACGCATAACGCATAACGCATAACGCATAACGCATAACGCATAAAGCATAACGCATGACGCCTAACGCATAACGCAAACGTATAACACATAACGCATGAAGCATAACGCAAAACGCATAACGCATAACGCATAACGCATAACGCATAACGCATAACGCATAAACCAATAACGTATAACGCATAACGCATAACTCAAACCGTATAACGCATAACGCATATCTCAAACCGTATAACGCATAACGCATAACGCATAACGTATAACGCATAACGCATAACGCATAAAGCATAACGCATGACGCCTAACGAATAACGCAAACGTATAACACATAACACATAACGCATGACGCATAACGCAAAACGCATAACGCATAACGCATAACGCATAACGCATAACGCATAACGCATAACGCATAAAGCATAACGCATGACGCCTAACGCATAACGCAAACGTATAACACATAACGCATGAAGCATAACGCAAAACGCATAACGCATAACGCATAACGCATAACGCATAACGCATAACGCATAACGCATAACGCATAACGCATAACGCATAACGCATAACGCATAACGCATAACGCATAACGCATAACGCATAACATATAACGCATAACGCATAACGCATAACGCATAACGCATAACGCATAACGCATAACGCATAACGCATAACGCATAACGCATAACGCATAACGCATAACGCATAACGCATAACGCATAACGCATAACGCATAACGTATAACGCATAACGCATAACGCATAACGTATAACGCATAACGCATTACGCATAACGCATAAAGCATAACGCATAAAGCATAACGCATAACGCATAACGCATAACGCATAACGCATAACGCATAACGCATAACGCATAACGCATAACGCATAACGCATAAAGCATAACGCATAACGCATAACGCATAACGCATAACGCATAACGCATAACGCATAACGCATAACGCATGACGCATAACGCATAACGCATAACGCATAACGCATAACGCATAACGCATAACGCATAACGCATAACGCATAACATATAACGCATAACGCATAACGCATAACGCATAACGTATAACTCATAACGCATAACGCATAAGCATAACGCATCACGCATAACGCATAACGCATAACGCATAACGCATAACGCATAACGCATAAAGCATAACGCATGACGCCTAACGCATAACGCAAACGTATAACACATAACACATAACGCATGACGCATAACGCAAAACGCATAACGCATAACGCATAACGCATAACGCATAACGCATAAAGCATAACGCATAACGCATAACGCATAACGCATAACGTATAACGCATAACGCATAACGCATAACGTATAACGCATAACGCATTACGCATAACGCATAAAGCATAACGCATAAGCATAACGCATCACGCATAACGCATAACGCATAACGCATAACGCATAACGCATAACGCATAAAGCATAACGCATGACGCCTAACGCATAACGCATAACGCATAACGCATAACGCATAACGCATAACGCATAACGCATAACGCATAACGCATAACGCATAACGCATAACGCATAACGCATAACGCATAACGTGTAACGCATAACTCATAACGCATAACGCATAACGCATAACGCATAACGCATAACGCATAACGCATAACGCAAAACGCATATCGCATAACGTATATCGCATAACGGATAACTCAAACCGTATAACGCATAACGCATAACGCATAACGCATAACGCATAACTCATAACGCATAACGCATGGCGCATAACGCAAAATGCATAACGCATAACGCATAACGCATAACGCATAAAGCATAACGCATAACGCATAACGCAAACGTATAACGCCCAACGCATAACGCATAACGAACAACGCATAACGCATAACGCATAACGCATAACGCACAACGCATAACGCATAACGCATAACGCACAACGCATAAAACATAACCCATAACGCATAATGCAAAACGCATAACGCATAACGCATAAACCAATAACGTATAACGCATAACGCATAACTCAAACCGTATAACGCATAACGCATATCTCAAACCGTATAACGCATAACGCATAACGCATAACGCATAACGCATAAAGCATAACGCATGACGCCTAACGCATAACGCAAACGTATAACACATAACGCATGAAGCATAACGCAAAACGCATAACGCATAACGCATAACGCATAACGCATAACGCATAACGCATAACGCATAACGCATAACGCATAACGCATAACGCATAACGCATAACGCATAACGCATAACGCATAACGCATAACGCATAACGCATAACGCATAACGCATAACGCATAACGCATAACGCATAACGCATAACGCATAACGCATAACGCATAACGTATAACGCATAACTCATAACGCATAACGCATAACGCATAACGCATAACGCATAACGCATAACGCATAACGCATAACGCATAACGCATAACGCAAAACGCATATCGCATAACGTATATCGCATAACGGATAACTCAAACCGTATAACGCATAACGCATAACGCATAACGCATAACTCATAACGCATAACGCATGGCGCATAACGCAAAATGCATAACGCATAACGCATAACGCATAACGCATAAAGCATAACGCATAACGCATAACGCAAACGTATAACGCCCAACGCATAACGCATAACGAACAACGCATAACGCATAACGCATAACGCATAACGCACAACGCATAACGCATAACGCATAACGCACAACGCATAAAACATAACCCATAACGCATAATGCAAAACGCATAACGCATAACGCATAACGCATAAACCAATAACGTATAACGCATAACGCATAACTCAAACCGTATAACGCATAACGCATATCTCAAACCGTATAACGCATAACGCATAACGCATAACGCATTACGCATAACTCATAACGCATAAGGCATGGCGCATAACGCAAAATGCATAACGCATAACGCATAA
Organism: Lasioglossum morio; assembly: GCA_916610235.2. Classification (NCBI taxonomy): domain Eukaryota; kingdom Metazoa; phylum Arthropoda; class Insecta; order Hymenoptera; family Halictidae; genus Lasioglossum; species Lasioglossum morio. Next base: position 3,669,073 of record CAKAJA020000423.1, read on the forward strand.
CGCATAAAGCATAACGCATAACGCATAACGCATAACGCATAACGCATAACGCATAACGCATAACGCATAACTCATAACGCATAACGCATGGCGCATAACGCAAAATGCATAACGCATAACGCATAACGCATAACGCATAAAGCATAACGCATAACGCATAACGCAAACGTATAACGCCCAACGCATAACGCATAACGCATAACGCATAACGCATAACGCATAACGCATAACGCATAACGCATAACGCATAACGCATAACGTATAAGGCATAACTCATAACGCATAACGCATAACGCATAACGCATAACGCATAACGCATAACGCATAACGCATAACGCAAAACGCATATCGCATAACGTATATCGCATAACGGATAACTCAAACCGTATAACGCATAACGCATAACGCATAACGCATAACGCATAACGCATAACGCATAACTCATAACGCATAACGCATGGCGCATAACGCAAAATGCATAACGCATAACGCATAACGCATAACGCATAAAGCATAACGCATAACGCATAACGCATAACGCAAACGTATAACGCCCAACGCATAACGCATAACGAACAACGCATAACGCATAACGCATAACGCATAACGCACAACGCATAACGCATAACGCATAACGCACAACGCATAAAACATAACCGATAACGCATAATGCAAAACGCATAACGCATAACGCATAACGCATAAACCAATAACGTATAACGCATAACGCATAACTCAAACCGTATAACGCATAACGCATATCTCAAACCGTATAACGCATAACGCATAACGCATAACGCATTACGCATAACTCATAACGCATAAGGCATGGCGCATAACGCAAAATGCATAACGCATAACGCATAACGCATAACTCAAACCGTATAACGCATAACGCATATCTCAAACCGTATAACGCATAACGCATAACGCATAACGCATTACGCATAACTCATAACGCATAACGCATAACGCATAACGCATAACGCATAACGCATAACGCATAACGCATAACGCATAACGCATAACGCATAACGCATAACGCATAACGCATAACGCATAACGCATAACGCATAACGCATAACGCAAACGTATAACACATAACACATAACGCATGAAGCATAACGCAAAACGCATAACGCATAACGCATAACGCATAACGCATAACGCATAACGCATAACGCATAACGCATAACGCATAACGCATAACGCATAACGCATAACGCATAACGCATAACGCATAACGCATAACGCATAACGCATAACGCATAACGCATAACGCATAACGCATAACGCATAACGCATAACGCATAACGCATAACGTATAACGCATAACGCATTACGCATAACGCATAAAGCATAACGCATAAGCATAACGCATCACGCATAACGCATAACGCATAACGCATAACGCATAACGCATAACGCATAAAGCATAACGCATGACGCCTAACGCATAACGCATAACGCATAACGCATAACGCATAACGCATAACGCATAACGCATAACGCATAACGCATAACGCATAACGCATAACGCATAACGCATAACGCATAACGTATAACGCATAACTCATAACGCATAACGCATAACGCATAACGCATAACGCATAACGCATAACGCATAACGCAAAACGCATATCGCATAACGTATATCGCATAACGGATAACTCAAACCGTATAACGCATAACGCATAACGCATAACGCATAACGCATAACTCATAACGCATAACGCATGGCGCATAACGCAAAATGCATAACGCATAACGCATAACGCATAACGCATAAAGCATAACGCATAACGCATAACGCAAACGTATAACGCCCAACGCATAACGCATAACGAACAACGCATAACGCATAACGCATAACGCATAACGCACAACGCATAACGCATAACGCATAACGCACAACGCATAAAACATAACCCATAACGCATAATGCAAAACGCATAACGCATAACGCATAAACCAATAACGTATAACGCATAACGCATAACTCAAACCGTATAACGCATAACGCATATCTCAAACCGTATAACGCATAACGCATAACGCATAACGCATAACGCATAAAGCATAACGCATGACGCCTAACGCATAACGCATAACGCATAACGCATAACGCATAACGCATAACGCATAACGCATAACGCATAACGCATAACGCATAACGCATAACGCATAACGCATAACGCATAACGCATAACGCATAACGCATAACGCATAACGCATAACGCATAACGCATAACGCATAACGTATAACGCATAACTCATAACGCATAACGCATAACGCATAACGCATAACGCATAACGCATAACGCATAACGCATAACGCATAACGCATAACGCAAAACGCATATCGCATAACGTATATCGCATAACGGATAACTCAAACCGTATAACGCATAACGCATAACGCATAACGCATAACTCATAACGCATAACGCATGGCGCATAACGCAAAATGCATAACGCATAACGCATAACGCATAACGCATAAAGCATAACGCATAACGCATAACGCAAACGTATAACGCCCAACGCATAACGCATAACGAACAACGCATAACGCATAACGCATAACGCATAACGCACAACGCATAACGCATAAGGCATAACGCACAACGCATAAAACATAACCCATAACGCATAATGCAAAACGCATAACGCATAACGCATAACGCATAAACCAATAACGTATAACGCATAACGCATAACTCAAACCGTATAACGCATAACGCATATCTCAAACCGTATAACGCATAACGCATAACGCATAACGCATTACGCATAACTCATAACGCATAAGGCATGGCGCATAACGCAAAATGCATAACGCATAACGCATAACGCATAAAGCATAACGCATAACGCATAACGCATAACGCATAACGCATAACGCATAACGCATAACGCATAACTCATAACGCATAACGCATGGCGCATAACGCAAAATGCATAACGCATAACGCATAACGCATAACGCATAAAGCATAACGCATAACGCATAACGCATAACGCAAACGTATAACGCCCAACGCATAACGCATAACGCATAACGCATAACGCATAACGCATAACGCATAACGCATAACGCATAACGCATAACGCATAACGCATAACGCATAACGCATAACGCATAACGTATAAGGCATAACTCATAACGCATAACGCATAACGCATAACGCATAACGCATAACGCATAACGCATAACGCAAAACGCATATCGCATAACGTATATCGCATAACGGATAACTCAAACCGTATAACGCATAACGCATAACGCATAACGCATAACGCATAACGCATAACGCATAACTCATAACGCATAACGCATGGCGCATAACGCAAAATGCATAACGCATAACGCATAACGCATAACGCATAAAGCATAACGCATAACGCATAACGCATAACGCAAACGTATAACGCCCAACGCATAACGCATAACGAACAACGCATAACGCATAACGCATAACGCATAACGCACAACGCATAACGCATAACGCATAACGCACAACGCATAAAACATAACCGATAACGCATAATGCAAAACGCATAACGCATAACGCATAACGCATAAACCAATAACGTATAACGCATAACGCATAACTCAAACCGTATAACGCATAACGCATATCTCAAACCGTATAACGCATAACGCATAACGCATAACGCATTACGCATAACTCATAACGCATAAGGCATGGCGCATAACGCAAAATGCATAACGCATAACGCATAACGCATAACTCAAACCGTATAACGCATAACGCATATCTCAAACCGTATAACGCATAACGCATAACGCATAACGCATTACGCATAACTCATAACGCATAACGCATAACGCATAACGCATAACGCATAACGCATAACGCATAACGCATAACGCATAACGCATAACGCATAACGCATAACGCATAACGCATAACGCATAACGCATAACGCATAACGCAAACGTATAACACATAACACATAACGCATGAAGCATAACGCAAAACGCATAACGCATAACGCATAACGCATAACGCATAACGCATAACGCATAACGCATAACGCATAACGCATAACGCATAACGCATAACGCATAACGCATAACGCATAACGCATAACGCATAACGCATAACGCATAACGCATAACGCATAACGCATAACGCATAACGCATAACGCATAACGCATAACGCATAACGCATAACGCATAACGCATAACGCATAACGCATAACGCATAAACCAATAACGTATAACGCATAACGCATAACTCAAACCGTATAACGCATAACGCATATCTCAAACCGTATAACGCATAACGCATAACGCATAACGCATAACGCATAACGCATAACGCATAAAGCATAACGCATGACGCCTAACGCATAACGCAAACGTATAACACATAACACATAACGCATGACGCATAACGCAAAACGCATAACGCATAACGCATAACGCATAACGCATAACGCATAAAGCATAACGCATGACGCCTAACGCATAACGCAAACGTATAACACATAACGCATGAAGCATAACGCAAAACGCATAACGCATAACGCATAACGCATAACGCATAACGCATAACGCATAACGCATAACGCATAACGCATAACGCATAACGCATAACGCATAACGCATAACGCATAACGCATAACGCATAACGCATAACGCATAACGCATAACGCATAACGCATAACGCATAACGCATAACGTATAACTCATAACGCATAACGCATAAGCATAACGCATCACGCATAACCCATAACGCATAACGCATAACGCATAACGCATAACGCATAACGCAAAACGCATAACGCATAACGCAAACGTATAACGCACAACGCATAACGCATAACGCATAACGCATAACGCATAAAGCATAACGCATAACGCATAACGCATAACGCATAACGCATAACGCATGACGCATAACGCATAAAGCATAACGCATAACGCATAACGCATAACGGATAACGCATAACGCATAACGCATAACGCATAACGCATAACGCATAACGCATAACGCATAACGCATAACGCATAACGCATTACGCATAAAGCATAACGCATAACGCATAACGCATAACGCATAACGCATAACGCATAACGCATAACGCATAACGCATAACGCATAACGCATAACGCATAAAGCATAACGCATAACGCATAACGCATAACGCATAACGCATAACGCATAACGCATAACGCATAACGCATAACGCATAACGCATAACGCATAACGCATAACGCATAACGTATAACGCATAACGCATAACGCATAACGTATAACGCATAACGCATAACGCATAACGCATAAAGCATAACGCATAACGCATAACGCATATCGCATAACGCATATCGCATAACGCATAACGCATAACGCATAACGCATAACGCATAACGCATAACGCATAAAGCATAACGCATAACGCATAACGCATAACGCATAACGCATAACGCATAACGCATAACGCATAACGCATAACGCATAACGCATAACATATAACGCATAAGGCATAACGCATAACGCATAACGCATAACGCATAACGCATAAAGCATAACGCATGACGCCTAACGCATAACGCAAACGTATAACACATAACGCATGAAGCATAACGCAAAACGCATAACGCACAACGCATAAAACATAACCCATAACGCATAATGCAAAACGCATAACGCATAACGCATAACGCATAAACCAATAACGTATAACGCATAACGCATAACTCAAACCGTATAACGCATAACGCATATCTCAAACCGTATAACGCATAACGCATAACGCATTACGCATAACTCATAACGCATAAGGCATGGCGCATAACGCAAAATGCATAACGCATAACGCATAACGCATAAAGCATAACGCATAACGCATAACGCATAACGCATAACGCATAACGCATAACGCATAACGCATAACGCATAACTCATAACGCATAACGCATGGCGCATAACGCAAAATGCATAACGCATAACGCATAACGCATAACGCATAAAGCATAACGCATAACGCATAACGCAAACGTATAACGCCCAACGCATAACGCATAACGCATAACGCATAACGCATAACGCATAACGCATAACGCATAACGCATAACGCATAACGCACAACGCATAACGCATAACGCATAACGCATAACGCATAACGCATAACGCATAACGCATAACGCACAACGCATAAAACATAACCCATAACGCATAACGCAAAACGCATAACGCATAACGCATAACGCATAACGCATAAACCAATAACGTATAACGCATAACGCATAACTCAAACCGTGTAACGCATTAGGCATATCTCAAACCGTATAACGCATAACGCATAACGCATAACGCATAACGCATAACTCATACCGTATAACGCATAACGCATAACGCATAATGCATAACGCATAACGCATAACGCATAACGCATAACGCATAACGCATAACGCATAACGCAAAACGCATAACGCATAACGCATAACGCATAAGGCATAAACCAATATCGTATAACGCATAACGCATAACTCAAACCGTATAACGCATAACGCATAACTCAAACCGTATAACGCATAACGCATAACGCATAACGCATAACGCATAACGCATAACGCATAACTCATAACGCATAACGCATGGCGCATAGCGCAAAATGCATAACGCATAACGCATAACGCATAAAGCATAACGCATAACGCATAACGCATAACGCAAACGTATAACGCCGAACGCATAACGCATAACGAACAACGCATAACGCATAACGCATAGCGCATAACGCATAACGCATAACGCATAACGCATAAAACATAACCCATAACGCATAACGCATAACGCATAACGCATAACGCATAACGCATAACGCATAACGCATAACACATAACGCATAACGGATCACGCATAACGCATAAAGTATAACGCATAACGCATAACGCATAACGCATAACGCATAACGCATAACGCATAACGCATAACGCATAACGCATAACGCATAACGCATAACGCATAACGCATAACGCATAACGCATAACGCATAACGCATAACGCATAACTTATAACTCATAACGCATAACGCATAACGCATAACGCATAACGCATAACGCATAACGCATAACGCTTAACGCATAACGCATAACGCATAAACCAATAACGTATATCGCATAACGGATAACTCAAACCGTATAACGCATAACGCATAACGCATAACGCATAACGCATAACGCATAACGCATAACGCATAACGCATAACTCATAACGCATAACGCATGGCGCATAACGCAAAATGCATAACGCATAACGCATAACGCATAACGCAAAAAGCATAACGCATAACGCAGAACGCATAACGCATAACGCAAACGTATAACGCCCAACGCATAACGCATAACGAACAACGCATAACGCATAACGCATAACGCATAACGCATAAAACATAACCCATAACGCATAACGCATAACGCAAAACGCATAACGCATAACGCATAACGCATAACGCATAACGCATAACGCATAACGCATAACACATAACGCATAACGCATAACGCATAACGCATAACGCATAACGCACAACGCATAAAACATAACCCATAACGCATAAGGCAAAACGCACAACGCATAACGCATAACGCATAACGCATAACGCATAACGCATTACGCATAACGCATAACGCAAACGTATAACGCCCAACGCATAACGCATAACGAACAACGCATAACGCATAACGCATAACGCATAACGCATAACGCATAACGCATAACGCATAACGCATAACGCATAACGCATAACGCATAAAGCATAAGCATGACGCCTAACGCAAAACGCAAACGTATAACACATAACACATAACGCATGACGCATAACGCAAAACGCATAACGCATAACGCATAACGCATAACGCATAACGCATAATGCATAACGCATAACGCATAACGCATAACGCATAACGCATAACGCATAACGCATAACGCATAAAGCATAACGCATGACGCCTAACGCATAACGCAAACGTATAACACATAACACATAACGCATGACGCATAACGCAAAACGCCTAACGCATAACGCATAACGCATCACGCATAACGCATAACGCATAACGCATAACGCATAACGCATGACGCATAACGCAAAACGCATAACGCATAACGCATAACGCATCACGCATAACGCATAACGCATAACGCATAACGCATAACGCATAACGCATAACGCATAACGCATAACGCATAACGCATAAAGCATAACGCATAACGCATAACGCATAACGCATAACGCATAACGCATAACGCATAACGCATAACGCATAACGCATAACGCATAACGCATAACGCATAACGCATAACGCATAACGCATAACGTATAACGCATAACGCATAACGCATAACGTATAACGCATAACGCATAACGCATAACGCATAAAGCATAACGCATAACGCATAACGCATATCGCATAACGCATAACGCATAACGCATAACGCATAACGCATAACTCATAACGGATAAGGCATGGCGCATAACGCAAAATGCATAACGCATAACGCATAACGCATAAAGCATAACGCATAACGCATTACGCATAACGCATAACGCAAACGTATAACGCATAACTCAAACCGTATAACGCATAACGCATATCGCAAACCGTATACGCATAACGCATAACGCATAACGCATAACGCATAACTCATAACGCATAAGGCATTGCGCATAACGCAAAATGCATAACGCATAACGCATAACGCATAAAGCATAACGCATAACGCATAACGCATAACGCATAACGCATAACGCATAACGCATAACGCATAACGCATAACGCATAAAGCATAACGCATAACGCATAACGCATAACGCATAACGCATAACGCATAAACCAATAACGTATAACGCATAACGCATAACTCAAACCGTATAACGCATAACGCATATCTCAAACCGTATAACGCATAACGCATAACGCATAACTCATAACGCATAAGGCATGGCGCATAACGCAAAATGCATAACGCATAACGCATAACGCATAAAGCATAAAGCATAACGCATAACGCATTACGCATAACGCATAACGCAAACGTATAACGCCCAACGCATAACGCATAACGAACAACGCATAACGCATAACGCATAACGCATCACGCATAACGCATAACGCAAAATGCATAACGCATAACGCATAACGCATAAAGCATAAAGCATAACGCATAACGCATTACGCATAACGCATAACGCAAACGTATAACGCCCAACGCATAACGCATAACGAACAACGCATAACGCATAACGCATAACGCATCACGCATAACGCATAACGCATAACGCATAACGCATAACGCATGACGCATAACGCAAAACGCATAACGCATAACGCATAACGCATCACGCATAACGCATAACGCATAACGCATAACGCATAACGCATAACGCATAACGCATAACGCATAACGAACAACGCATAACGCATAACGCATAACGCATAACGCATAACGCATAACGCATAAAACATAACCCATAACGCATAACGCATAACGCATAACGCAAAACGCATAACGCATAACGCATAACGCATAACGCATAACGCATAACGCATAACGCATAACGCATAACGCATAAAACATAACCCATAACGCATAACGCAAAACGCATAACGCATAACGCACAAACCAATAACGTATAACGCATAACGCATAACTCAAACCGTATAACGCATAACGCATATCTCAAACCGTATAACGCATAACGCATAACGCATAACGCATAACGCATAACGCATAACTCATAACGCATAAGGCATGGCGCATAACGCAAAATGCATAACGCATAAAACATATCCCATAACGCATAACGCATAACGCATAACGCAAAACGCATACCGCATAACGCATAACGCATAACGCATAACGCATAACGAACAACGCATAACGCATAACGCATAACGCATTACGCATAACGCATAACGCAAACGTTGAACGCCCAACGCATAACGCATAACGAACAACGCATAACGCATAACGCATAACGCATAAAACATATCCCATAACGCATAACGCATAACGCATAACGCATAACGCAAAACGCATACCGCATAACGCATAACGCATAACGCATAACGCATAACGAACAACGCATAACGCATAACGCATAACGCATAACGCATAACGCATAACGCATAACGCATAACGCATAACGCATAACGCATAACGCATAACGCATAACTCATAACGCATAACGCATAACGCATAACGCATAACGCATAACGCATAACGCATAACGCCTAACGCGTAACGCGTAACGCATAACGCATAACGCATAAAACATAACCCATAACGCATAACGCATAACGCATAACGCATAAAGCATAAGCATGACGCCTAACGCATAACGCATAACGCATAACGCATAACGCATAACGCATAACGCATAACGCATAACGCATAACGCATAACGCATAACGCATAACGCATAACGCATAAAGCATAACGCATGACGCCTAACGCATAACGCAAACGTATAACACATAACACATAACGCATGACGCATAACGCAAAACGCATAACGCATAACGCATAACGCCCAACGCATAACGCATAACGAACAACGCATAACGCATAACGCATAACGCATAAAACATATCCCATAACGCATAACGCATAACGCATAACGCATAACGCATAACGCATAACGCATAACGAACAACGCATAACGCATAACGCATAACGCATAACGCATAACGCATAACGCATAACGCATAACGCATAACGCATAACGCATAACGCATAACGCATAACGCATAACGCATAACGCATAACGCATAACGCATAACGCATAACGCATAACGCATAACGCATAACGCCTAACGCGTAACGCGTAACGCATAACGCATAACGCATAAAACATAACCCATAACGCATAACGCATAACGCATAACGCATAAAGCATAAGCATGACGCCTAACGCATAACGCAAACGTATAACACATAACACATAACGCATGACGCATAACGCAAAATGCATAACGCATAACGCATAACGCATCACGCATAACGCATAACGCATAACGCATAACGCATAACGCATAACGCATAACGCATAACGCATAACGCATAACGCATAACGCATAACGCATAACGCATAACGCATAGCGAACAACGCATAACGCATAACGCATAACGCATAACGCATAACGCATAACGCATAACGCATAACGCATAACGCATAAAACATAACCCATAACGCATAACGCATAACGCATAACGCAAAACGCATAACGCATAACGCATAACGCATAACGCATAACGCATAACGCAAAACGCATAACGCATAACGCATAACGCATAACGCATAAAACATAACCCATAACGGATAACGCAAAACGCATAACGCATAAACCAATAACGTATAACGCATAACGCATAACTCAAACCGTATAACGCATAACGCATATCTCAAACCGTATAACGCATAACGCATAACGCATAATGCATAACGCATAACTCATAACGCATAAGGCATGGCGCATAACGCAAAATGCATAACGCATAGCGCATAACGCATAAAGCATAACGCATAACGCATTACGCATAACGCATAACGCAAACGTATAACGCCCAACGCATAACGCATAACGAACAACGCATAACGCATAACGCATAACGCATCACGCATAACGCATAACGCATAACGCATAACGCATAACGCATAACGCATAACGCATAACGCATAACGAACAACGCATAACGCATAACGCATAACGCATAACGCATAACGCATAACGCATAAAACATAACCCATAACGCATAACGCATAACGCATAACGCAAAACGCATAACGCATAACGCATAACGCATAACGCATAACGCATAACGCATAACGCATAACGCATAAAACATAACCCATAACGCATAACGCAAAACGCATAACGCATAACGCACAAACCAATAACGTATAACGCATAACGCATAACTCAAACCGTATAACGCATAACGCATATCTCAAACCGTATAACGCATAACGCATAACGCATAACGCATAACGCATAACTCATAACGCATAAGGCATGGCGCATAACGCAAAATGCATAACGCATAACACATATCCCATAACGCATAACGCATAACGCATAACGCAAAACGCATACCGCATAACGCATAACGCATAACGCATAACGCATAACGAACAACGCATAACGCATAACGCATAACGCATAACGCATAACGCATAACGCATAAAACATAACCCATAACGCATAACGCATAACGCATAACGCAAAACGCATAACGCATAACGCATAACGCATAACGCATAACGCAAAACGCATAACGCATAACGCATAACGCATAACGCATAAAACATAACCCATAACGGATAACGCAAAACGCATAACGCATAAACCAATAACGTATAACGCATAACGCATAACTCAAACCGTATAACGCATAACGCATATCTCAAACCGTATAACGCATAACGCATAATGCATAACGCATAACTCATAACGCATAAGGCATGGCGCATAACGCAAAATGCATAACGCATAGCGCATAACGCATAAAGCATAACGCATAACGCATTACGCATAACGCATAACGCAAACGTATAACGCCCAACGCATAACGCATAACGAACAACGCATAACGCATAACGCATCACGCATAACGCATAACGCATAACGCATAACGCATAACGCATAACGCATAACGCATAACGCATAACGAACAACGCATAACGCATAACGCATAACGCATAACGCATAACGCATAACGCATAACGCATAACGCATAAAACATAACCCATAACGCATAACGCATAACGCATAACGCAAAACGCATAACGCATAACGCATAACGCATAACGCATAACGCATAACGCATAACGCATAACGCATAAAACATAACCCATAACGCATAACGCAAAACGCATAACGCATAACGCACAAACCAATAACGTAAAACGCATAACGCATAACTCAAACCGTATAACGCATAACGCATATCTCAAACCGTATAACGCATAACGCATAACGCATAACGCATAACGCATAACGCATAACTCATAACGCATAAGGCATGGCGCATAACGCAAAATGCATAACGCATAACACATATCCCATAACGCATAACGCATAACGCATAACGCAAAACGCATACCGCATAACGCATAACGCATAACGCATAACGCATAACGAACAACGCATAACGCATAACGCATAACGCATAACGCATTACGCATAACGCATAACGCAAACGTATAACGCCCAACGCATAACGCATAACGAACAACTCATAACGCATAACGCATAACGCATAAAACATATCCCATAACGCATAACGCATAACGCATAACGCATAACGCAAAACGCATACCGCATAACGCATAACGCATAACGCATAACGCATAACGAACAACGCATAACGCATAACGCATAACGCATAACGCATAACGCATAACGCATAACGCATAACGCATAACGCATAACGCATAACGCATAACGCATAACGCATAACGCATAACGCATAACGCATAACGCATAACGCATAACGCATAACGCATAACGCATAACGCATAACGCATAACGCGTAACGCGTAACGCGTAACGCATAACGCATAACGCATAAAACATAACCCATAACGCATAACGCATAACGCATAACGCATAAAGCATAAGCATGACGCCTAACGCATAACGCAAACGTATAACACATAACACATAACGCATGACGCATAACGCAAAACGCATAACGCATAACGCATAACGCATAACGCATAACGCATAACGCATAACGCATAACGCATAACGCATAACGCATAACGCATAACGCATAAAGCATAACGCATGACGCCTAACGCATAACGCAAACGTATAACACATAACACATAACGCATGACGCATAACGCAAAACGCATAACGCATAACGCATAACGCATAACGCATCACGCATAACGCATAACGCATAACGCATAACGCATAACGCATAACGCATAACGCATTAAACATAACCCATAACGCATAACGCATAACGCATAACGCAAAACGCATAACGCATCACGCATAACGCATAACGCATAACGCATAACGCATAACGCATAAAGCATAAGCATAACGCCTAACGCATAACGCAGACGTATAACACATAACACATAACGCATGACGCATAACGCAAAACGCATAACGCATAACGCATAACGCAAAACGCATAACGCATCACGCATAACGCATAACGCAAACGTATAACACATAACACATAACGCATGACGCATAACGCAAAACGCATAACGCATAACGCATAACGCATCACGCATAACGCATAACGCATAACGCATAACGCATAACACATAACGCATGACGCATAACGCAAAACGCATAACGCATAACGCATAACGCATAACGCATAACACATAACGCATGACGCATAACGCATAACGCATAAACCAATAACGTATAACGTATAACGCATAACTCAAACCGTATAACGCATAACGCATATCTCAAACCGTATAACGCATAACGCATAACGCATAACTCATAACGCATAAGGCATGGCGCATAACGCAAAATGCATAACGCATAACGCATAACGCATAAAGCATAAAGCATAACGCATAACGCATTACGCATAACGCATAACGGAAACGTATAACGCCCAACGCATAACGCATAACGAACAACGCATAACGCATAACGCATAACGCATCACGCATAACGCATAACGCATAACGCATAACGCATAACGCATGACGCATAACGCAAAACGCATAACGCATAACGCATAACGCATCACGCATAACGCATAACGCATAACGCATAACGCATAACGCATAACGCATAACGCATAACGCATAACGAACAACGCATAACGCATAACGCATAACGCATAACGCATAACGCATAACGCATAACGCATAAAACATAACCCATAACGCATAACGCATAACGCATAACGCAAAACGCATAACGCATAACGCATAACGCATAACGCATAACGCATAACGCATAACGCATAACGCATAACGCATAAAACATAACCCATAACGCATAACGCAAAACGCATAACGCATAACGCACAAACCAATAACGTATAACGCATAACGCATAACTCAAACCGTATAACGCATAACGCATATCTCAAACCGTATAACGCATAACGCATAACGCATAACGCATAACGCATAACGCATAACTCATAACGCATAAGGCATGGCGCATAACGCAAAATGCATAACGCATAAAACATATCCCATAACGCATAACGCATAACGCATAACGCAAAACGCATACCGCATAACGCATAACGCATAACGCATAACGCATAACGAACAACGCATAACGCATAACGCATAACGCATTACGCATAACGCATAACGCAAACGTTGAACGCCCAACGCATAACGCATAACGAACAACGCATAACGCATAACGCATAACGCATAAAACATATCCCATAACGCATAACGCATAACGCATAACGCATAACGCAAAACGCATACCGCATAACGCATAACGCATAACGCATAACGCATAACGAACAACGCATAACGCATAACGCATAACGCATAACGCATAACGCATAACGCATAACGCATAACGCATAACGCATAACGCATAACGCATAACGCATAACGCATAACGCATAACGCATAACGCATAACGCATAACGCATAACGCATAACGCATAACGCATAACGCATAACGCCTAACGCGTAACGCGTAACGCATAACGCATAACGCATAAAACATAACCCATAACGCATAACGCATAACGCATAACGCATAAAGCATAAGCATGACGCCTAACGCATAACGCATAACGCATAACGCATAACGCATAACGCATAACGCATAACGCATAACGCATAACGCATAACGCATAACGCATAACGCATAACGCATAAAGCATAACGCATGACGCCTAACGCATAACGCAAACGTATAACACATAACACATAACGCATGACGCATAACGCAAAACGCATAACGCATAACGCATAACGCCCAACGCATAACGCATAACGAACAACGCATAACGCATAACGCATAACGCATAAAACATATCCCATAACGCATAACGCATAACGCATAACGCATAACGCATAACGCATAACGCATAACGAACAACGCATAACGCATAACGCATAACGCATAACGCATAACGCATAACGCATAACGCATAACGCATAACGCATAACGCATAACGCATAACGCATAACGCATAACGCATAACGCATAACGCATAACGCATAACGCATAACGCATAACGCATAACGCATAACGCATAACGCATAACGCCTAACGCGTAACGCGTAACGCATAACGCATAACGCATAAAACATAACCCATAACGCATAACGCATAACGCATAACGCATAAAGCATAAGCATGACGCCTAACGCATAACGCAAACGTATAACACATAACACATAACGCATGACGCATAACGCAAAATGCATAACGCATAACGCATAACGCATCACGCATAACGCATAACGCATAACGCATAACGCATAACGCATAACGCATAACGCATAACGCATAACGCATAACGCATAACGCATAACGCATAGCGAACAACGCATAACGCATAACGCATAACGCATAACGCATAACGCATAACGCATAACGCATAACGCATAACGCATAAAACATAACCCATAACGCATAACGCATAACGCATAACGCAAAACGCATAACGCATAACGCATAACGCATAACGCATAACGCATAACGCAAAACGCATAACGCATAACGCATAACGCATAACGCATAAAACATAACCCATAACGGATAACGCAAAACGCATAACGCATAAACCAATAACGTATAACGCATAACGCATAACTCAAACCGTATAACGCATAACGCATATCTCAAACCGTATAACGCATAACGCATAACGCATAATGCATAACGCATAACTCATAACGCATAAGGCATGGCGCATAACGCAAAATGCATAACGCATAGCGCATAACGCATAAAGCATAACGCATAACGCATTACGCATAACGCATAACGCAAACGTATAACGCCCAACGCATAACGCATAACGAACAACGCATAACGCATAACGCATAACGCATCACGCATAACGCATAACGCATAACGCATAACGCATAACGCATAACGCATAACGCATAACGCATAACGAACAACGCATAACGCATAACGCATAACGCATAACGCATAACGCATAACGCATAAAACATAACCCATAACGCATAACGCATAACGCATAACGCAAAACGCATAACGCATAACGCATAACGCATAACGCATAACGCATAACGCATAACGCATAACGCATAAAACATAACCCATAACGCATAACGCAAAACGCATAACGCATAACGCACAAACCAATAACGTATAACGCATAACGCATAACTCAAACCGTATAACGCATAACGCATATCTCAAACCGTATAACGCATAACGCATAACGCATAACGCATAACGCATAACGCATAACTCATAACGCATAAGGCATGGCGCATAACGCAAAATGCATAACGCATAACACATATCCCATAACGCATAACGCATAACGCATAACGCAAAACGCATACCGCATAACGCATAACGCATAACGCATAACGCATAACGAACAACGCATAACGCATAACGCATAACGCATAACGCATAACGCATAACGCATAACGCATAAAACATAACCCATAACGCATAACGCATAACGCATAACGCAAAACGCATAACGCATAACGCATAACGCATAACGCATAACGCAAAACGCATAACGCATAACGCATAACGCATAACGCATAAAACATAACCCATAACGGATAACGCAAAACGCATAACGCATAAACCAATAACGTATAACGCATAACGCATAACTCAAACCGTATAACGCATAACGCATATCTCAAACCGTATAACGCATAACGCATAACGCATAATGCATAACGCATAACTCATAACGCATAAGGCATGGCGCATAACGCAAAATGCATAACGCATAGCGCATAACGCATAAAGCATAACGCATAACGCATTACGCATAACGCATAACGCAAACGTATAACGCCCAACGCATAACGCATAACGAACAACGCATAACGCATAACGCATCACGCATAACGCATAACGCATAACGCATAACGCATAACGCATAACGCATAACGCATAACGCATAACGAACAACGCATAACGCATAACGCATAACGCATAACGCATAACGCATAACGCATAACGCATAAAACATAACCCATAACGCATAACGCATAACGCATAACGCAAAACGCATAACGCATAAACCAATAACGTATAACGCATAACGCATAACTCAAACCGTATAACGCATAACGCATATCTCAAACCGTATAACGCATAACGCATAACGCATAACGCATAACGCATAACGCATAACGCAAAACGCATACCGCATAACGCATAACGCATAACGCATAACGCATAACGAACAACGCATAACGCATAACGCATAACGCATAACGCATAACGCATAACGCATAACGCATAACGCATAACGCATAACGCATAACGCATAACGCATAACGCATAACGCATAACGCATAACGCATAACGCATAACGCATAACGCATAACGCATAACGCATAACGCATAACGCATAACGCATAACGCGTAACGCGTAACGCGTAACGCATAACGCATAACGCATAAAACATAACCCATAACGCATAACGCATAACGCATAACGCATAAAGCATAAGCATGACGCCTAACGCATAACGCAAACGTATAACACATAACACATAACGCATGACGCATAACGCAAAACGCATAACGCATAACGCATAACGCATAACGCATAACGCATAACGCATAAGGCATAACGCATAACGCATAACGCATAACGCATAACGCATAAAGCATAACGCATGACGCCTAACGCATAACGCAAACGTATAACACATAACACATAACGCATGACGCATAACGCAAAACGCATAACGCATAACGCATAACGCATAACGCATCACGCATAACGCATAACGCATAACGCATAACGCATAACGCATAACGCATAACGCATAACGCATAAAACATAACCCATAACGCATAACGCATAACGCATAACGCAAAACGCATAACGCATCACGCATAACGCATAACGCATAACGCATAACGCATAACGCATAAAGCATAAGCATAACGCCTAACGCATAACGCAGACGTATAACACATAACACATAACGCATGACGCATAACGCAAAACGCATAACGCATAACGCATAACGCAAAACGCATAACGCATCACGCATAACGCATAACGCAAACGTATAACACATAACACATAACGCATGACGCATAACGCAAAACGCATAACGCATAACGCATAACGCATAACGCATCACGCATAACGCATAACGCATAACGCATAACGCATAACACATAACGCATGACGCATAACGCAAAACGCATAACGCATAACGCATAACGCATCACGCATAACGCATAACGCATAACGCATAACGCATAACGCATAACGCATAACGGATAACGCATAACGCATAACGCATAGCGAACAACGCATAACGCATAACGCATAACGCATAACGCATAACGCATAAAACATAACCCAAACGCATAACGCATAACGCATAACGCAAAACGCATAACGCATAACGCATAACGCATAACGCATAACGCATAACGCATAACGCATAACGCATAACGCATAAAACATAACCCATAACGGATAACGCAAAACGCATAACGCATAACGCATAAACCAATAACGTATAACGCATAACGCATAACTCAAACCGTATAACGCATAACGCATATCTCAAACCGTATAACGCATAACGCATAACGCATAACGCATAACGCATAACTCATAACGCATAAGGCATGGCGCATAACGCAAAATGCATAACGCATAACACATAACGCATAACGCATAACGCATAACGCATAACGCATAACGTATAACGAACAACGCATAACGCATAACGCATAACGCATAACGCATGACGCATAACGCATAAAACATAACCCATAATGCATAACGCATAACGCATAACGCAAAACGCATAACGCATAACGCATAACGCATAACGCATAACGCATAACGCATAACGCATAACGCATAACGCATAAAACATAACCCATAACGCATAACGCAAAACGCATAACGCATAAACCAATAACATATAACGCATAACGCATAACTCAAACCGTATAACGCATAACGCATATCTCAAACCGTATAACGCATAACGCATAAGGCATGGCGCATAACGCATAACGCAAAACGCATACCGCATAACGCATAACGCATAACGCAAAACGCATAACGCATAACGCATAACACATAACGCATGACGCATAACGCAAAACGCATAACGCATAACGCATAACGCATCACGCATAACGCATAACGCATAACGCATAACGCATAACGCATAACGCATAACGCATAACGCATAACGCATAACGCATAACGAACAACGCATAACGCATAAAACATAACCCATAACGGATAACGCAAAACGCATAACGCATAACGCATAAACCAATAACGTATAACGCATAACGCATAACTCAAACCGTATAACGCATAACGCATATCTCAAACCGTATAACGCATAACGCATAACGCATAACGCATAACGCATAATCATAACGCATAACTCATAACGCATAAGGCATGGCGCATAACGCAAAATGCATAACGCATAACGCATAACGCATAAAGCATAACGCATAACGCATTACGCATAACTCATAACGCATAAGGCATGGCGCATAACGCAAAATGCATAACGCATAACACATAACGCATAACGCATAACGCATAACGCATAACGCATAACGTATAACGAACAACGCATAACGCATAACGCATAACGCATAACGCATGACGCATAACGCATAAAACATAACCCATAATGCATAACGCATAACGCATAACGCAAAACGCATAACGCATAACGCATAACGCATAACGCATAACGCATAACTCATAACGCATAAGGCATGGCGCATAACGCAAAACGCATAACGCATAACGCATAACGCATCACGCATAACGCATAACGCATAACGCATAACGCATAACGCATAACGCATAACGCATAACGCATAACGCATAACGCATAACGCATAACGAACAACGCATAACGCATAAAACATAACCCATAACGGATAACGCAAAACGCATAACGCATAACGCATAAACCAATAACGTATAACGCATAACGCATAACTCAAACCGTATAACGCATAACGCATATCTCAAACCGTATAACGCATAACGCATAACGCATAACGCATAACGCATAACTCATAACGCATAAGGCATGGCGCATAACGCAAAAT
Source organism: Lasioglossum morio (assembly GCA_916610235.2). NCBI lineage: Eukaryota > Metazoa > Arthropoda > Insecta > Hymenoptera > Halictidae > Lasioglossum > Lasioglossum morio. Next base: position 3,690,387 of record CAKAJA020000423.1, read on the forward strand.
GCATAACGCATAACGCATAACGCATAAAGCATAACGCATAACGCATTACGCATAACTCATAACGCATAAGGCATGGCGCATAACGCAAAATGCATAACGCATAACACATAACGCATAACGCATAACGCATAACGCATAACGCATAACGCATAACGCATAACGCATAACGCATAACGAACAACGCATAACGCATAAAACATAACCCATAACGGATAACGCAAAACGCATAACGCATAACGCATAAACCCATAACGCATAACGCAAAACGCATAACGCATAAACCAATAACATATAACGCATAACGCATAACTCAAACCGTATAACGCATAACGCATATCTCAAACCGTATAACGCATAACGCATAAGGCATGGCGCATAACGCATAACGCAAAACGCATACCGCATAACGCATAACGCATAACGCAAAACGCATAACGCATAACGCATAACACATAACGCATGACGCATAACGCAAAACGCATAACGCATAACGCATAACGCATCACGCATAACGCATAACGCATAACGCATAACGCATAACGCATAACGCATAACGCATAACGCATAACGCATAACGCATAACGAACAACGCATAACGCATAACGAACAACGCATAACGCATAAAACATAACCCATAACGGATAACGCAAAACGCATAACGCATAACGCATAAACCCATAACGCATAACGCAAAACGCATAACGCATAAACCAATAACATATAACGCATAACGCATAACTCAAACCGTATAACGCATAACGCATATCTCAAACCGTATAACGCATAACGCATAAGGCATGGCGCATAACGCATAACGCAAAACGCATACCGCATAACGCATAACGCATAACGCAAAACGCATAACGCATAACGCATAACACATAACGCATGACGCATAACGCAAAACGCATAACGCATAACGCATAACGCATCACGCATAACGCATAACGCATAACGCATAACGCATAACGCATAACGCATAACGCATAACGCATAACGCAAAACGCATAACGCATAACGCATAACACATAACGCATGACGCATAACGCAAAACGCATAACGCATAACGCATAACGCATCACGCATAACGCATAACGCATAACGCATAACGCATAACGCATAACGCATAACGCATAACGCATAACGCATAACGCATAACGAACAACGCATAACGCATAAAACATAACCCATAACGGATAACGCAAAACGCATAACGCATAAACCAATAACGTATAACGCATAACGCATAACTCAAACCGTATAACGCATAACGCATATCTCAAACCGTATAACGCATAACGCATAACGCATAACGCATAACGCATAACGCATAACGCATAACTCATAACGCATAAGGCATGGCGCATAACGCAAAATGCATAACGCATAACGCATAACGCATAAAGCATAACGCATAACGCATTACGCATAACTCATAACGCATAAGGCATGGCGCATAACGCAAAATGCATAACGCATAACACATAACGCATAACGCATAACGCATAACGCATAACGCATAACGCATAACGTATAACGAACAACGCATAACGCATAACGCATAACGCATAACGCATGACGCATAACGCATAAAACATAACCCATAATGCATAACGCATAACGCATAACGCAAAACGCATAACGCATAACGCATAACGCATAACGCATAACGCATAACTCATAACGCATAAGGCATGGCGCATAACGCAAAATGCATAACGCATAACGCATAACGCATAAAGCATAACGCATAACGCATTACGCATAACGCATAACGCAAACGTATAACGCCCAACGCATAACGCATAACGAACAACGCATAACGCATATCGCATAACGCATAACGCATATCTCAAACCGTATAACGCATAACGCATAACGCATAACGCGTAACGCATAACTCATAACGCATAAGGCATGGCGCATAACGCAAAATGCATAACGCATAACGCATAACGCATAAAGCATAACGCATAACGCATTACGCATAACGCATAACGCAAACGTATAACGCCCAACGCATAACGCATAACGAACAACGCATAACGCATAAAACATAACCCATAACGCATAACGCATAACGGATAACGCATAACGCATAACGCATAACGCATAAAACATAACCCATAACGCATAACGCATAACGCATAACGCAAAACGCATAACGCATAACGCATAACGCATAACGCATAACGCATAACGCATAACGAACAACGCATAACGCATAACGCATAACGCATCACGCATAACGCATAACGCATAACGCATAACGCATAACGCATAACGCATAACGCATAACGCATGACGCATAACGCAAAACGCATAACGCATAACGCATAACGCATCACGCATAACGCATAACGCATAACGCATAACGCATAACGCATAACGCATAACGCATAACGCATAACGTATAACGAACAACGCATAACGCATAACGCATAACGCATAACGCATAACGCATAAAACATAACCCATAATGCATAACGCATAACGCATAACGCAAAACGCATAACGCATAACGCATAACGCATAACGCATAACGCATAACGCATAACGCATAACGCATAACGCATAACGCATAAAACATAACCCATAACGCATAACGCAAAACGCATAACGCATAAACCAATAACATATAACGCAAAACGCATAACTCAAACCGTATAACGCATAACGCATATCTCAAACCGTATAACGCATAACGCATAACGCATAACGCATAACGCATAACGCATAACGCATAACGCATAACGCATAACGCATAACGCATAAAACATAACCCATAACGGATAACGCAAAACGCATAACGCATAACGCATAAACCAATAACGTATAACGCATAACGCATAACTCAAACCGTATAACGCATAACGCATATCTCAAACCGTATAACGCATAACGCATAACGCATAACGCATAACGCATAACTCATAACGCATAAGGCATGGCGCATAACGCAAAATGCATAACGCATAACGCATAACGCATAAAGCATAACGCATAACGCATTACGCATAACGCATAACGCAAACCGTATAACGCATAACGCATATCTCAAACCGTATAACGCATAACGCATAAGGCATGGCGCATAACGCATAACGCAAAACGCATACCGCATAACGCATAACGCAAAACGCATAATGCATAACGCATAACACATAACGCATGACGCATAACGCATAACGCATAACGCATCACGCATAACGCATAACGCATAACGCATAACGCATAACGCATAACGCATAACGCATAACGCATAACGCATAACGCATAACGAACAACGCATAACGCATAAAACATAACCCATAACGGATAACGCAAAACTCATAACGCATAACGCATAAACCAATAACGTATAACGCATAACGCATAACTCAAACCGTATAACGCATAACGCATATCTCAAACCGTATAACGCATAACGCATAACGCATAACGCATAACTCATAACGCATAAGGCATGGCGCATAACGCAAAATGCATAACGCATAACGCATAACGCATAAAGCATAACGCATAACGCATTACGCATAACGCATAACGCAAACGTATAACGCCCAACGCATAACGCATAACGAACAACGCATAACGCATAACGCATAACGCATAACGCATCACGCATAACGCATAACGCATAACGCATAACGCATAACGCATAACGCATAACGCATGACGCATAACGCAAAACGCATAACGCATAACGCATAACGCATCACGCATAACGCATAACGCATAACGCATAACGCATAACGCATAACGCATAACGCATAACGAACAACGCATAACGCATAACGCATAACGCATAACGCATAACGCATAACGCATAAAACATAACCCATAACGCATAACGCATAACGCAAAACGCATAACGCATAACGCATAACGCATAACGCATAACGCATAACGCATAACGCATAACGCATAACTCATAACGCATAACCCATAACGCATAACGCAAAACGCATAACGCATAACGCATAAACCAATAACATATAACGCATAACGCGTAACTCAAACCGTATAACGCATAACGCATATCTCAAACCGTATAACGCATAACGCATAACGCATAACGCATAACTCATAACGCATAAGGCATGGCGCATAACGCAAAATGCATAACGCATAACGCATAACGCATAAAGCATAACGCATAACGCATTACGCATAACGCATAACGCAAACGTATAACGCCCAACGCATAACGCATAACGAAGAACGCATAACGCATAACGCATAACGCATAACGCATAACGCATAACGCATAACGCATAACATATAACGCATAACGCATAACGCATAACGCATAACGTATAACTCATAACGCATAACGCATAACGCATAAGCATAACGCATCACGCATAACGCATAACGCATAACGCATAAAGCATAAGCATGACGCCTAACGCATAACGCAAACGTATAACACATAACACATAACGCATGACGCATAACGCAAAACGCATAACGCATAACGCATAACGCATAACGCATAACGTATAACGCATAAAGCATAACGCATTACGCCTAACGCATAACGCAAACGTATAACACATAACACATAACGCATGACGCATAACGCAAAACGCATAACGCATAACGCATAACGCATAACGCATCACGCATAACGCATAACGCATAACGCATAACGCATAACGCATAACGCATAACGCATAACGAACAACGCATAACGCATAACGCATAACGCATAACGCATAACGCATAACGCATAAAACATAACCCATAACGCATAACGCATAACGCAAAACGCATAACGCATAACGCATAACGCATAACGCAAAACGCATAAACCAATAACATATAACGCATAACGCATAACTCAAACCGTATAACGCATAACGCATATCTCAAACCGTATAACGCATAACGCATAACGCATAACGCATAAAACATAACCCATAACGCATAACGCATAACGCATAACGCATAACGCATAACGCATAACGCATAACGCATAACGCATAACGCATAACGCATAACGCATAACGCATAACGCCTAACGCGTAACGCGTAACGCCTAACGCGTAACGCGTAACGCGTAACGCATAACGCATAACGCATAAAACATAACCCATAACGCATAACGCATAACGCATAACGCATAACGCATAACGCATAACGCATAACGCATAACGCATAACGCATAACGCATAACGCATAACGCATAACGCATAACGCATAACGCATAACGCATAACGCATAACGCATAACGCCTAACGCGTAACGCGTAACGCGTAACGCATAACGCATAACGCATAAAACATAACCCATAACGCATAACGCATAACGCATAACGCAAAACGCATAACGCATAACGCATAACGCATAACGCATAACGCATAACGCATAACGAACAACGCATAACGCCTAACGCGTAACGCGTAACGCGTAACGCATAACGCATAACGCATAAAACATAACCCATAACGCATAACGCATAACGCATAACGCATAACGCATAACGCATAACGCATAACGCATAACGCATAACGCATAACGCATAACGCATAACGCCTAACGCGTAACGCGTAACGCGTAACGCATAACGCATAACGCATAAAACATAACCCATAACGCATAACGCATAACGCAAAACGCATAACGCATAACGCATAACGCATAACGCATAACGCATAACGAACAACGCATAACGCATAACGCATCACGCATAACGCATAACGCATAACGCATAACGCATAACGCATAACGCATAACGCATAACGTATGACGCATAACGCAAAACGCATAACGCATAACGCATAACGCATCACGCATAACGCATAACGCATAACGCATAACGCATAACGCATAACGTATAACGAACAACGCATAACGCATAACGCATAACGCATAACGCATAACGCATAACGCATAAAACATAACCCATAATGCATAACGCATAACGCATAACGCAAAACGCATAACGCATAACGCATAACGCATAACGCATAACGCATAACGCATAACGCATAACGCATAACGCATAAAACATAACCCATAACGCATAACGCGAAACGCATAACGCATAAACCAATAACATATAACGCATAACGCATAACTCAAACCGTATAACGCATAACGCATATCTCAAACCGTATAACGCATAACGCATAACGCATAACGCATAACGCATAACGCATAACGCATAACGCATAAAACATAACCCATAACGGATAACGCAAAACGCATAACGCATAAACCAATAACGTATAACGCATAACGCATAACTCAAACCGTATAACGCATAACGCATATCTCAAACCGTATAACGCATAACGCATAACGCATAACGCATATCGCATAACTCATAACGCATAAGGCATGGCGCATAACGCAAAATGCATAACGCATAACGCATAACGCATAAAGCATAACGCATAACGCATTACGCATAACGCATAACGCAAACCGTATAACGCAAAACGCATATCTCAAACCGTATAACGCATAACGCATAAGGCATGGCGCATAACGCATTACGCAAAACGCATACCGCATAACGCATAACGCATAACGCAAAACGCATAACGCAAAACGCATAACACATAACGTATGACGCATAACGCAAAACGCATAACGCATAACGCATAACGCATCACGCATAACGCATAACGCATAACGCATAACGCATAACGCATAACGCATAACGCATAACGCATAACGCATAACGCATAACGAACAACGCATAACGCATAAAACATAACCCATAACGGATAACGCAAAACGCATAACGCATAACGCATAACTCAAACCGTATAACGCATAACGCATATCTCAAACCGTATAACGCATAACGTATAACGCATAACGCATAACGCATAACGCATAACGCATAACTCATAACGCATAAGGCATGGCGCATAACGCAAAATGCATAACGCATAACGCATAACGCATAAAGCATAACGCATAACGCATTACGCATAACGCATAACGCAAACGTATAACGCCCAACGCATAACGCATAACGAACAACGCATAACGCATAACGCATAACGCATGACGCATAACGCATAACGCATAACGCATAACGCATAACGCATAACGCATGACGCATAACGCAAAACGCATAACGCATAACGCATAACGCATCACGCATAACGCATAACGCATAACGCATAACGCATAACGCATAACGCATAACGCATAACGAACAACGCATAACGCATAACGCATAACGCATAACGCATAACGCATAACGCATAAAACATAACGCATAACGCATAACGCAAAACGCATAACGCATAACGCATAACGCATAACGCATAACGCATAACGCATAACGCATAACGCATAACGAACAACGCATAACGCATAACGCATAACGCATAACGCATAAAACATAACCCATAACGCATAACGCATAACGCATAACGCAAAACGCATAACGCATAACGCATAACGCATAACGCATAACGCATAACGCATAACGCATAACGCATAAAACATAACCCATAACGCATAACGCATTACGCATAACGCATAACGCAAACGTATAACGCCCAACGCATAACGCATAACGAACAACGCATAACGCATAACGCATAACGCATAACGCATAAAACATATCCCATAACGCATAACGCATAACGCATAACGCAAAACGCATACCGCATAACGCATAACGCATAACGCATAACGCATAACGCATAACGCATAACGCATAACGCATAAAACATAACCCATAACGCATAACGCATAACGCATAACGCATAAAACATAACCCATAACGCATAACGCATAACGCATAACTCAAACCGTATAACGCATAACGCATAACGCATAACGCATAACGCATAACTCATAACGCATAACGCATAACGCATAACGCATAACGCATAAAACATATCCCATAACGCATAACGCATAACGCATAACGCAAAACGCATACCGCATAACGCATAACGCATAACGCATAACGCATAACGCATAACGAACAACGCATAACGCATAACGCATAACGCATAACGCATAACGCATAAAACATAACCCATAACGCATAACGCATAACGCATAACGCATAACGCATAACGCATAACGCATTACGCATAAAACATAACCCATAACGCATAACGCATAACGCATAACTCAAACCGTATAACGCATAACGCATAACGCATAACGCATAACGCATAACGCATAACTCATAACGCATAACGCATAACGCATAACGCATAACGCATAACGCATAACGCATAACGCATAACGCATAACGCATAACGCATAACGCATAACGCATAACGCATAACGCATAACGCATAACGCATAACGCATGACGCCTAACGCGTAACGCGTAACGCGTAACGCGTAACGCATAACGCATAACGCATAAAACATAACCCATAACGCATAACGCATAACGCATAACGCAAAACGCATAACGCATAACGCATAACGCATAACGCATAACGCATAAAACATAACCCATAACGCATAACGCAAAACGCATAACGCATAACGCATAAACCAATAACGTATAACGCATAACTCAAACCGTATAACGCATAACGCATATCTCAAACCGTATACGCATAACGCATAACGCATAACGCATAACGCATAACTCATAACGTATAAGGCATGGCGCATAACGCAAAATGCATAACGCATAACGCATAACGCATAAAGCATAACGCATAACGCATAACGCATAACGCATAACGCATAACGCATAACGCATAACGCATAACATATAACGCATAACGCATAACGCATAACGCATAACGTATAACTCATAACGCATAACGCATAACGCATAAGCATAACGCATCACGCATAACGCATAACGCATAACGCATAACGCATAACGCATAAAGCATAAGCATGACGCCTAAGGCATAACGCAAACGTATAACACATAACACATAACGCATGACGCATAACGCAAAACGCATAACGCATAACGCATAACGCATAACGCATAACGCATAACGCATAAAGCATAACGCATGACGCCTAACGCATAACGCAAACGTATAACACATAACACATAACGCATAACGCATAAAACATAACCCATAACGCATAACGCATAACGCATAACGCATAACGCAAAACGCATAACGCATAACGCATAACGCATAACGCATAACGCATAGCGCATAACGCATAAAACATTACCCATAACGCATAACGCAAAACGCATAACGCATAACGCATAACATATAACGCATAACGCATAACGCATAACGCATAACGTATAACTCATAACGCATAACGCATAACGCATAAGCATAACGCATCACGCATAACGCATAACGCATAACGCATAACGCATAACGCATAACGCATAAAGCATAAGCATGACGCATAACGCATAACGCATCACGCATAACGCATAACGCATAACGCATAACGCATAACACATAACGCATGACGCATAACGCAAAACGCATAACGCATAACGCATAACGCATAACCCATAACGGATAACGCAAAACGCATAACGCATAACGCATAAACCAATAACGTATAACGCATAACGCATAACTCAAACCGTATAACGCATAACGCATATCTCAAACCGTATAACGCATAACGCATAACGCATAACGCATAACGCATAACGCATAACGCATAACTCATAACGCATAAGGCATGGCGCATAACGCAAAATGCATAACGCATAACGCATAACGCATAAAGCATAACGCATAACGCATTACGCATAACGCATAACGCAAACGTATAACGCCCAACGCATAACGCATAACGAACAACGCATAACGCATAACGCATAACGCATCACGCATAACGCATAACGCATAACGCATAACGCATAACGCATAACGTATAACGCATAACGCATGACGCATAACGCAAAACGCATAACGTATAACGCATAACGCATCACGCATAACGCATAACGCATAACGCATAACGCATAACGCATAACGCATAACGCATAACGAACAACGCATAACGCATAACGCATAACGCATAACGCATAAAACATAACCCATAACGCATAACGCATAACGCATAACGCAAAACGCATAACGCATAACGCATAACGCATAACGCATAACGCATAACGCATAACGCATAACGCATAACGCATAAAACATAACCCATAACGCAAAACGCATAACGCATAACGCATAAACCAATAACATATAACGCATAACGCATAACTCAAACCGTATAACGCATAACGCATATCTCAAACCGTATAACGCATAACGCATAACGCATAACGCATAACGCATAACTCATAACGCATAAGGCATGGCGCATAACGCAAAATGCATAACGCATAACGCATAACGCATAAAGCATAACGCATAACGCATTACGCATAACGCATAACGCAAACGTATAACGCCCAACGCATAACGCATAACGAACAACGCATAACGCATAACGCATAACGCATAACGCATAACGCATAAAACATATCCCATAACGCATAACGCATAACGCATAACGCAAAACGCATACCACATAACGCATAACGCATAACGCATAACGAACAACGCATAACGCATACCGCATAACGCATAACGCATAACGCATAAAACATAACCCATAACGCATAACGCATAACGCATAACGCATAACGCATAAAACATAACCCATAACGCATAACGCATAACGCATAACTCAAACCGTATAACGCATAACGCATAACGCATAACGCATAACGCATAACGCATAACTCATAACGCATAACGCATAACGCATAACGCATAACGCATAACGCATAACGCATAACGCATAACGCATAACGCATAACGCATAACGCATAACGCATAACGCATAACGCATAACGCATAACGCATAACGCATAACGCATAACGCATAACGCCTAACGCGTAACGCGTAACGCATAACGCATAAAACATAACCCATAACGCATAACGCATAACGCATAACGCAAAACGCATAACGCATAACGCATAACGCATAACGCATAACGCATAACGCATAACGCATAACGCATAACGCATAACGCATAACGCATAACGCATAAAACATAACCCATAACGCATAACGCAAAACGCAGAACGCATAACGCATAACGCATAAACCAATAACGTATAACGCATAACTCAAACCGTATAACGCATAACGCATATCTCAAACCGTATACGCATAACGCATAACGCATAACGCATAACGCATAACTCATAACGTATAAGGCATGGCGCATAACGCAAAATGCATAACGCATAACGCATAACGCATAAAGCATAACGCATATCGCATAACGCATAACGCATAACGCATAACGCATAACGCATAACGCATAACGCATAACGCATAACGCATAACGCATAACGCATAACGCATAACGCATAACGCATAACGCATAACGCATAACGCATAACATATAACGCATAACGCATAACGCATAACGTATAACTCATAACGCATAACGCATAACGCATAACGCATAAGCATAACGCATCACGCATAACGCATAACGCATAACGCATAACGCATAACGCATAAAGCATAACGCATGACGCCTAACGCATAACGCAAACGTATAACATATAACACATAACGCATGACGCATAACGCAAAACGCATAACGCATAACGCATAACGCATCACGCATAACGCATAACGCATAACGCATAACGCATAACGCATAACACATAACGCATGACGCATAACGCAAAACGCATAACGCATAACGCATAACGCATCACGCATAACGCATAACGCATAACGCATAACGCATAACGCATAACGCATAACGCATAACGCATAACGCATAACGCATAACGCATAACGCATAACGCATAACGCATAAAACATAACCCATAACGGATAACGCAAAACGCATAACGCATAACGCATAAACCAATAACGTATAACGCATAACGCATAACTCAAACCGTGTAACGCATAACGCATATCTCAAACCGTATAACGCATAACTCATAACGCATAACGCATAACGCATAACGCATAACGCGTAACGCATAAAACATAACCCATAACGCATAACGCATAACGCATAACGCATAACGCATAAAACATAACCCATAACGCATAACGCATAACGCATAACTCAAACCGTATAACGCATAACGCATAACGCATAACGCATAACTCATAACGCATAACGCATAACGCATAACGCATAACGCATAACGCATAACGCATAACGCATAACGCATAACGCATAACGCATAACGCATAACGCGTAACGCGTAACGCATAACGCATAACGCATAAAACATAACCCATAACGCATAACGCATAACGCGTAACGCATAACGCATAACGCATAAAACATAACCCATAACGCATAACGCATAACGCATAACGCAAAACGCATAACGCATAACGCATCACGCATAACGCATAACGCATAACGCATAACGCATAACGCATAACGCATAACGCATAATGCATAACGCATAACGCATAACGCATAACGCATAACGCATAACGCATAACGCATAACGCATAACGCATAAAACATAACCCATAACGGATAACGCAAAACGCATAACGCATAACGCATAAACCAATAACGTATAACGCATAAACCAATAACGTATAACGCATAACGCATAACTCAAACCGTATAACGCATAACGCATATCTCAAACCGTATAACGCATAACGCATAACGCATAACGCATAACGCATAACGCATAACTCATAACGCATAAGGCATGGCGAATAACGCAAAATGCATAACGCAAAATGCATAACGCATAACGCATAACGCATAAAGCATAACGCATAACGCATTACGCATAACGCATAACGCATAACGCATAACGCATAACGCATAACGCATAACACATAACGCATGACGCATAACGCAAAACGCATAACGCATAACGCATAACGCATAACCCATAACGGATAACGCAAAACGCATAACGCATAACGCATAAACCAATAACGTATAACGCATAACGCATAACTCAAACCGTATAACGCATAACGCATATCTCAAACCGTATAACGCATAACGCATAACGCATAACGCATAACGCATAACGCATAACTCATAACGCATAAGGCATGGCGCATAACGCAAAATGCATAACGCATAACGCATAACGCATAAAGCATAACGCATAACGCATTACGCATAACGCATAACGCAAACGTATAACGCCCAACGCATAACGCATAACGAACAACGCATAACGCATAACGCATAACGCATCACGCATAACGCATAACGCATAACGCATAACGCATAACGCATAACGTATAACGCATAACGCATGACGCATAACGCAAAACGCATAACGCATAACGCATAACGCATCACGCATAACGCATAACGCATAACGCATAACGCATAACGCATAACGCATAACGCATAACGAACAACGCATAACGCATAACGCATAACGCATAACGCATAAAACATAACCCATAACGCATAACGCATAACGCATAACGCAAAACGCATAACGCATAACGCATAACGCATAACGCATAACGCATAACGCATAACGCATAACGCATAACGCATAAAACATAACCCATAACGCAAAACGCATAACGCATAACGCATAAACCAATAACATATAACGCATAACGCATAACTCAAACCGTATAACGCATAACGCATATCTCAAACCGTATAACGCATAACGCATAACGCATAACGCATAACGCATAACTCATAACGCATAAGGCATGGCGCATAACGCAAAATGCATAACGCATAACGCATAACGCATAAAGCATAACGCATAACGCATTACGCATAACGCATAACGGAAACGTATAACGCCCAACGCATAACGCATAACGAACAACGCATAACGCATAACGCATAACGCATAACGCATAACGCATAAAACATATCCCATAACGCATAACGCATAACGCATAACGCAAAACGCATACCACATAACGCATAACGCATAACGCATAACGAACAACGCATAACGCATAACGCATAACGCATAACGCATAACGCATAAAACATAACCCATAACGCATAACGCATAACGCATAACGCATAACGCATAAAACATAACCCATAACGCATAACGCATAACGCATAACTCAAACCGTATAACGCATAACGCATAACGCATAACGCATAACGCATAACTCATAACGCATAACGCATAACGCATAACGCATAACGCATAACGCATAACGCATAACGCATAACGCATAACGCATAACGCATAACGCATAACGCAAAACGCATAACGCATAACGCATAACGCATAACGCATAACGCATAACGCATAACGCATAACGCATAACGCATAACGCATAACGCATAACGCATAACGCCTAACGCGTAACGCGTAACGCGTAACGCATAACGCATAACGCATAAAACATAACCCATAACGCATAACGCATAACGCATAACGCAAAACGCATAACGCATAACGCATAACGCATAACGCATAACGCATAACGCATAACGCATAACGCATAACGCATAACGCATAACGCATAACGCATAACGCATAAAACATAACCCATAACGCATAACGCAAAACGCAGAACGCATAACGCATAACGCATAAACCAATAACGTATAACGCATAACTCAAACCGTATAACGCATAACGCATATCTCAAACCGTATACGCATAACGCATAACGCATAACGCATAACGCATAACTCATAACGTATAAGGCATGGCGCATAACGCAAAATGCATAACGCATAACGCATAACGCATAAAGCATAACGCATAACGCATAACGCATAACGCATAACGCATAACGCATAACGCATAACGCATAACGCATAACGCATAACGCATAACGCATAACGCATAACGCATAACGCATAACATATAACGCATAACGCATAACGCATAACGCATAACGTATAACTCATAACGCATAACGCATAACGCATAACGCATAAGCATAACGCATCACGCATAACGCATAACGCATAACGCATAACGCATAACGCATAAAGCATAACGCATGACGCCTAACGCATAACGCAAACGTATAACATATAACACATAACGCATGACGCATAACGCAAAACGCATAACGCATAACGCATAACGCATCACGCATAACGCATAACGCATAACGCATAACGCATAACGCATAACACATAACGCATGACGCATAACGCAAAACGCATAACGCATAACGCATAACGCATCACGCATAACGCATAACGCATAACGCATAACGCATAACGCATAACGCATAACGCATAACGCATAACGCATAACGCATAACGCATAACGCATAACGCATAACGCATAACGCATAAAACATAACCCATAACGGATAACGCAAAACGCATAACGCATAACGCATAAACCAATAACGTATAACGCATAACGCATAACTCAAACCGTGTAACGCATAACGCATATCTCAAACCGTATAACGCATAACTCATAACGCATAACGCATAACGCATAACGCATAACGCGTAACGCATAAAACATAACCCATAACGCATAACGCATAACGCATAACGCATAACGCATAAAACATAACCCATAACGCATAACGCATAACGCATAACTCAAACCGTATAACGCATAACGCATAACGCATAACGCATAACTCATAACGCATAACGCATAACGCATAACGCATAACGCATAACGCATAACGCATAACGCATAACGCATAACGCACAACGCATAACGCATAACGCATAACGCATAACGCATAACGCATAACGCATAACGCATAACGCATAACGCATAACGCATAACGCGTAACGCGTAACGCGTAACGCATAACGCATAACGCATAAAACATAACCCATAACGCATAACGCATAACGCATAACGCAAAACGCATAACGCATAACGCATCACGCATAACGCATAACGCATAACGCATAACGCATAACGCATAACGCATAACGCATAATGCATAACGCATAACGCATAACGCATAACGCATAACGCATAACGCATAACGCATAACGCATAACGCATAAAACATAACCCATAACGGATAACGCATAACGCATAACGCATAAACCAATAACGTATAACGCATAAACCAATAACGTATAACGCATAACGCATAACTCAAACCGTATAACGCATAACGCATATCTCAAACCGTATAACGCATAACGCATAACGCATAACGCATAACGCATAACTCATAACGCATAAGGCATGGCGAATAACGCAAAATGCATAACGCAAAATGCATAACGCATAACGCATAACGCATAAAGCATAACGCATAACGCATTACGCATAACGCATAACGCAAACGTATAACGCCCAACGCATAACGCATAACGAACAACGCATAACGCATAACGCATAACGCATAAAACATATCCCATAACGCATAACGCATAACGCATAACGCAAAACGCATACCGCATAACGCATAACGCATAACGCATAACGAACAACGCATAACGCATAACGCATAACGCATAACGCATAACGCATAACGCATAACGCGTAACGCATAAAACATAACCCATAACGCATAACGCATAACGCATAACGCATAACGCATAACGCATAACGCATAACGCATAACGCATAAAACATAACCCATAACGCATAACGCATAACGCATAACGCATAACGCATAACGCATAACGCATAACGCATAACGCATAACGCATAACATATAACGCATAACGCATAACGCATAACGCATAACGTATAACTCATAACGCATAACGCATAACGCATAAGCATAACGCATCACGCATAACGCATAACGCATAACGCATCACGCATAACGCATAACGCATAACGCATAACGCATAACGCATAACGCATAACGCGTAACGCGTAACGCGTAACGCATAACGCATAACGCATAAAACATAACCCATAACGCATAACGCATAACGCATAACGCATAACGCAAAACGCATAACGCATCACGCATCACGCATAACGCATAACGCATAACGCATAACGCATAACGCATAACGCATAATGCATAACGCATAACGCATAACGCATAACGCATAACGCATAACGCATAACGCATAACGCATAACGCATAAAACATAACCCATAACGGATAACGCAAAACGCATAACGCATAACGCATAAACCAATAACGTATAACGCATAACGCATAACTCAAACCGTATAACGCATAACGCATATCTCAAACCGTATAACGCATAACGCATAACGCATAACGCATAACGCATAACTCATAACGCATAAGGCATGGCGCATAACGCAAAATGCATAACGCATAACGCATAACGCATAACGCATAAAGCATAACGCATAACGCATTACGCATAACGCATAACGCAAACGTATAACGCCCAACGCATAACGCATAACGAACAACGCATAACGCATAACGCATAACGCATAACGCATAAAACATATCCCATAACGCATAACGCATAACGCATAACGCAAAACGCATACCGCATAACGCATAACGCATAACGCATAACGAACAACGCATAACGCATAACGCATAACGCATAACGCATAACGCATAACGCATAACGCATAAAACATAACCCATAACGCATAACGCATAACGCATAACGCATAACGCATAACTCAAACCGTATAACGCATAACGCATAACGCATAACGCATAACGCATAACTCATAACGCATAACGGATAC
The DNA here is from genome assembly GCA_916610235.2 of Lasioglossum morio. NCBI lineage: Eukaryota > Metazoa > Arthropoda > Insecta > Hymenoptera > Halictidae > Lasioglossum > Lasioglossum morio. Next base: position 3,707,945 of record CAKAJA020000423.1, read on the forward strand.
CGCATAACGCATATCGCATAACGCATAACGCATAACGCATAACGCATAACGCATAACGCATAACGCATAACGCATAACGCATAAAACATAACCCATAACGCATAACGCATAACGCATAACGCATAACGCAAAACGCATAACGCATAACGCATAACGCATAACGCATAACGCATAACGCATAACGCTTAACGCATAACGCATAACGCATAACGCATAACGCATAAAACATAACCCATAACGCATAACGCATAACGCATAACGCATAACACATAACGCATAACGCATAAAACATAACCCATAACGCATAACGCATAACGCATAACTCAAACCGTATAACGCATAACGCATAACGCATAACGCATAACGCATAACTCATAACGCATAACGCATAACGCATAACGCAAAACGCATAACGCATAACGCATAACGCATAAACCAATAACGTATAACGCATAACTCAAACCGTATAACGCATAACGCATATCTCCAACCGTATACGCATAACGCATAACGCATAACGCATAACGCGTAACGCATAACGCATAACGCATAAAACATAACCCATAACGCATAACGCATAACGCATAACGCAAAACGCATAACGCATAACGCATAACGCATAACGCATAACGCATAACGCATAAAACATAACCCATAACGCATAACGCAAAACGCATAACGCATAACGCATAAACCAATAACGTATAACGCATAACTCAAACCGTATAACGCATAACGCATATCTCAAACCGTATACGCATAACGCATAACGCATAACGCCTAACGCATAACGCATAACTCATAACGCATAACGCATAACGCAAAACGCATAACGCATAACGCATAACGCATAAACCAATAACGTATTACGCATAACTCAAACCGTATAACGCATAACGCATATCTCCAACCGTATACGCATAACGCATAACGCATAACGCATAACGCGTAACGCATAACGCATAACGCATAAAACATAACCCATAACGCATAACGCATAACGCATAAGCATAACGCATCACGCATAACGCATAACGCATAACGCATAACGCATAACGCATAAAGCATAAGCATGACGCCTAACGCATAACGCAAACGTATAACACATAACACATAACGCATGACGCATAACGCAAAACGCATAACGCATAACGTATAACACATAACACATAACGCATGACGCATAACGCAAAACGCATAACGCATAACGCATCACGTATAACGCATAACGCATGACACATAACGCATAACACATAACGCATGACGCATAACGCAAAACGTATAACGCATAACGCATAACGCATCACGCATAACGCATAACGCATAACGCATAACGCATAACGCATAACACATAACGCATAACGCATAACGAACAACGCATAACGCATAACGCATAACGCATAACGCATAACGCATAACGCATAACGCATAACGCATAACGCATAACGCATAATGCATAAAACATAACCCATAACGCATAACGCATAACGCATAACGCAAAACGCATAACGCATAACGCATAACGCATAACGCATAACGCATAACGCATAACGCATAACGCATAACGCATAACGCAAACGTATAACGCCCAACGCATAACGCATAACGAACAACGCATAACGCATAACGCATAACGCATAACGCATAACGCATAAAACATATCCCATAACGCATAACGCATAACGCATAACGCATAACGCAAAACGCATACCGCATAACGCATAACGCATAACGCATAACGAACAACGCATAACGCATAACGCATAACGCATAACGCATAACGCATAACGCATAACGCATAACGCATAAAACATAACCCATAACGCATAACGCATAACGCATAACGCATAACGCATAACGCATAAAACATAACCCATAACGCATAACGCATAACGCATAACTCAAACCGTATAACGCATAACGCATAACGCATAACGCATAACGCATAACGCATAACTCATAACGCATAACGCATAACGCATAACGCATAACGCATAACGCATAACGTATAACTCAAACCGTATAACGCATAACGCATAACTCAAACCGTATAACGCATAACGCATAACGCATAACGCATAACGCATAACGCATAACTCATAACGCATAACGCATGGCGCATAACGCAAAATGCATAACGCATAACGCATAACGCATAAAGCATAACGCATAACGCATAACGCATAACGCATAACGCAAACGTATAACGCCCAACGCATAACGCATAACGCAAAACGCATAACGCATAACGCATAACGCATCACGCATAATGCATAACGCATAACGCATAACGCATAACGCATAACGCATAACCCATAACGCATAACGCAAAACGCATAACGCATAACGCATAAACCAATAACGTATAACGCATAACGCATAACTCAAACCGTATAACGCATAACGCATATCTCAAACCGTATAACGCATAACGCATAACGCATAACGCATAACGCATAACTCATAACGCATAAGGCATGGCGCATAACGCAAAATGCATAACGCATAACGCATAACGCATAAAGCATAACGCATAACGCATTACGCATAACGCATAACGCAAACGTATAACGCCCAACGCATAATGCATAACGAACAACGCATAACGCATAACGCATAACGCATAAAACATATCCCATAACGCATAACGCATAACGCATAACGCAAAACGCATACCGCATGACGCATAACGCATAACGCATAACGAACAACGCATAACGCATAACGCATAACGCATAACGCATAATGCATAACGCGTAACGCATAACGCATAACGCATAAAACATAACCCATAACGCATAACGCATAACGCAAAACGCATAACGCATAACGCATAACGCATAACGCATAACGCATAACGCTTAACGCATAACGCATAACGCATAAAACATAACCCATAACGCATAACGCAAAACGCAAAACGCATAACGCATAACGCATAACGCATAAACCAATAACGTATAACGCATAACTCAAACCGTATAACGCATAACGCATATCTCAAACCGTATACGCATAACGCATAACGCATAACGCATAACGCATAACTCATAACGCATAAGGCATGGCGCATAACGCAAAATGCATAACGCATAACGCATAACCCATAAAGCATAACGCATAACGCATATCGCATAACGCATAACTCATAACGCATAAGGCATGGCGCATAACGCAAAATGCATAACGCATAACCCATAAAGCATAACGCATAACGCATAACGCATAACGCAAAACGCATACCGCATAACGCATAACGCATAACGCATAACGAACAACGCATAACGCATAACGCATAACGCATAACGCATAACGCATAACGCATAAAACATAACCCATAACGCATAACGCATAACGCATAACGCATAACGCATAAAACATAACCCATAACGCATAACGCATAACGCATAACGCATAACGCAAAACGCATAACGCATAACGCATAACGCATAACGCATAACGCATATCTCATACCGTATACGCATAACGCATAACGCATAACGCATAACTCATAACGCATAAGGCATGGCGCATAACGCAAAATGCATAACGCATAACGCATTACGCATAACGCATAACGCAAACGTATAACGCATAACGCATAATGCATGACGCATAACGCATAAAGCATAACGCATAACGCATAACGCATAACGCATAACGCAAACGTATAACGCCCAACGCATAACGCATAACGCAAAACGCATAACGCATAACGCATAACGCATCACGCATAATGCATAACGCATAACGCATAACGCATAACGCATAACGCATAACGCATAACCCATAACGCATAACGCAAAACGCATAACGCATAACGCATAAACCAATAACGTATAACGCATAACGCATAACTCAAACCGTATAACGAATAACGCATATCTCAAACCGTATAACGCATAACGCATAACGCATAACGCATAACTCATAACGCATAAGGCATGGCGCATAACGCAAAATGCATAACGCATAGCGCATAACGCATAAAGCATAACGCATAACGCATTACGCATAACGCATAACGCAAACGTATAACGCCCAACGCATAATGCATAACGAACAACGCATAACGCATAACGCATAACGCATAACGCATAACGCATAAAACATATCCCATAACGCAAAACGCATAACGCAAAACGCATAACGCATAACGCATAACGCATAACGAACAACGCATAACGCATAACGCATAACGCATAACGCATAACGCATAATGCATAACGCGTAACGCATAACGCATAACGCATAAAACATAACCCATAACGCATAACGCATAACGCATAACGCAAAACGCATAACGCATAACGCATAACGCATAACGCATAACGCATAACGCATAACGCATAACGCATAACGCATAACGCTTAACGCATAACGCATAACGCATAAAACATAACCCATAACGCATAACGCAAAACGCATAACGCATAACGCATAACGCATAACGCATAAACCAATAACGTATAACGCATAACTCAAACCGTATAACGCATAACGCATATCTCAAACCGTATACGCATAACGCATAACGCATAACGCATAACGCATAACTCATAACGCATAAGGCATGGCGCATAACGCAAAATGCATAACGCATAACGCATAACGCATAAAGCATAACGCATAACGCATTACGCATAACGCATAACGCAAAAGTATAACGCCCAACGCATAACGCATAACGAACAACGCATAACGCATAACGCATAACGCATAACGCATAACGCATAAAACATATCCCATAACGCATAACGCATAACGCATAACGCAAAACGCATACCGCATAACGCATAACGCATAACGCATAACGAACAACGCATAACGCATAACGCATAACGCATAACGCATAACGCATAAAACATAACCCATAACGCATAACGCATAACGCATAACGCATAACGCATAACGCATAACGCATAACGCATAAAACATAACCCATAACGCATAACGCATAACGCATAACTCAAACCGTATAACGCATAACGCATAACGCATAACGCATAACGCATAAAACATAACCCATAACGCATAACGCATAACGCATAACGCATAAAACATATCCCATAACGCATAACGCATAACGCATAACGCAAAACGCATACCGCATAACGCATAACGCATAACGCATAACGAACAACGCATAACGCATAACGCATAACGCATAACGCATAACGCATAAAACATAACCCATAACGCATAACGCATAACGCATAACGCATAACTCATAACGCATAAGGCATGGCGCATAACGCAAAATGCATAACGCATAACGCATTACGCATAACGCATAACGCAAACGTATAACGCATAACGCATAACGCATGACGCATAACGCATAAACCAATAACGTATAACGCATAACGTATAACTCAAACCGTATAACGCATAACGCATAACTCAAACCGTATAACGCATAACCGTATATCTCATACCGTATACGCATAACGCATAACGCATAACGCATAACTCATAACGCATAAGGCATGGCGCATAACGCAAAATGCATAACGCATAACGCATTACGCATAACGCATAACGCAAACGTATAACGCATATCTCAAACCGTATAACGCATAACGCATAACGCATAACGCATAACGCATAACGCATAACTCATAACGCATAAGGCATGGCGCATAACGCAAAATGCATAACGCATAACGCATAACGCATAAAGCATAACGCATAACGCATTACGCATAACGCATAACGCAAACGTATAACGCCCAACGCATAACGCATAACGAACAACGCATAACGCATAACGCATAACGCATCACGCATAACGCATAACGCATAACGCATAACGCATAACGCATAACGCATAACGTATGACGCATAACGCAAAACGCATAACGCATAACGCATAACGCATCACGCATAACGCATAACGCATAACGCATAACGCATAACGAACAACGCATAACGCATAACGCATAACGCATAACGCATAACGAACAACGCATAACGCATAACGCATAACGCATAACGCATAACGCATAACGCATAAAACATAACCCATAACGCATAACGCATAACGCATAACGCAAACCGCATAACGCATAACGCATAACGCATAACGCATAACGCATAACGCATATCGCATAACGCATAACGCATGACGCATAACGCAAAACGCATAACGCATAACGCATAACGCATCACGCATAACGCATAACGCATAACGCATAACGCATAACGAACAACGCATAACGCATAACGCATAACGCATAACGCATAACGCATAACGCATAAAACATAACCCATAACGCATAACGCATAACGCATAACGCATAACGCATAACGCATTACGCATAACGCATAACGCAAACGTATAACGCATAACGCATAATGCATGACGCATAACGCATAAAGCATAACGCATAACGCATAACGCATAACGCATAACGCAAACGTATAACGCCCAACGCATAACGCATAACGCAAAACGCATAACGCATAACGCATAACGCATCACGCATAATGCATAACGCATAACGCATAACGCATAACGCATAACGCATAACCCATAACGCATAACGCAAAACGCATAACGCATAAACCAATAACGTATAACGCATAACGCATAACTCAAGCCGTATAACGAATAACGCATATCTCAAACCGTATAACGCATAACGCATAACGCATAACGCATAACGCATAACTCATAACGCATAAGGCATGGCGCATAACGCAAAATGCATAACGCATAGCGCATAACGCATAAAGCATAACGCATAACGCATTACGCATAACGCATAACGCAAACGTATAACGCCCAACGCATAATGCATAACGAACAACGCATAACGCATAACGCATAACGCATAACGCATAACGCATAAAACATATCCCATCACGCAAAACGCATAACGCATAACGCAAAACGCATACCGCATAACGCATAACGCATAACGCATAACGAACAACGCATAACGCATAACGCATAACGCATAACGCATAATGCATAACGCGTAACGCATAACGCATAACGCATAAAACATAACCCATAACGCATAACGCATAACGCATAACGCAAAACGCATAACGCATAACGCATAACGCATAACGCATAACGCATAACGCATAACGCATAACGCTTAACGCATAACGCATAACGCATAAAACATAACCCATAACGCATAACGCAAAACGCATAACGCATAACGCATAATCCAATAACGTATAACGCATAACTCAAACCGTATAACGCATAACGCATATCTCAAACCGTATACGCATAACGCATAACGCATAACGCATAACGCATAACTCATAACGCATAAGGCATGGCGCATAACGCAAAATGCATAACGCATAACGCATAAAGCATAACGCATAACGCATTACGCATAACGCATAACGCAAAAGTATAACGCCCAACGCATAACGCATAACGAACAACGCATAACGCATAACGCATAACGCATAACGCATAACGCATAAAACATATCCCATAACGCATAACGCATAACGCATAACGCAAAACGCATACCGCATAACGCATAACGCATAACGCATAACGAACAACGCATAACGCATAACGCATAACGCATAACGCATAACGCATAAAACATAACCCATAACGCATAACGCATAACGCATAACGCATAACGCATAACGCATAACGCATAAAACATAACCCATAACCCATAACGCATAACGCATAACTCACACCGTATAACGCATAACGCATAACGCATAACGCATAACGCATAAAACATAACCCATAACGCATAACGCATAACGCATAACGCATAACGCATAACGCATGAAACATATCCCATAACGCATAACGCATAACGCATAACGCAAAACGCATACCGCATAACGCATAACGCATAACGCATAACGAACAACGCATAACGCATAACGCATAACGCATAACGCATAACGCATAAAACATAACCCATAACGCATAACGCATAACGCATAACGCATAACTCATAACGCATAAGGCATGGCGCATAACGCAAAATGCATAACGCATAACGCATTACGCATAACGCATAACGCAAACGTATAACGCATAACGCATAACGCATGACGCATAACGCATAAACCAATAACGTATAACGCATAACGTATAACTCAAACCGTATAACGCATAACGCATAACTCAAACCGTATAACGCATAACCGTATATCTCATACCGTATACGCATAACGCATAACGCATAACTCATAACGCATAAGGCATGGCGCATAACGCAAAATGCATAACGCATAACGCATTACGCATAACGCATAACGCAAACGTATAACGCATAACGCATAACGCATAACGCATGACGGATAACGCATAAAGCATAACGCATAACGCATAACGCATAACGCATAACGCATAACGCAAACGTATAACGCCCAACGCATAACGCATAACGCAAAACGCATAACGCATAACGCATCACGCATAATGCATAACGCATAACGCATAACGCATAACGCATAACCCATAACGCATAACGCAAAACGCATAACGCATAACGCATAACGCATAACTCATAACGCATAAGGCATGGCGCATAACGCAAAATGCATAACGCATAACGCATAACGCATAAAGCATAACGCATAACGCATTACGCATAACGCATAACGCAAACGTATAACGCCCAACGCATAACGCATAACGAACAACGCATAACGCATAACGCATAACGCATCACGCATAACGCATAACGCATAATGCATAACGCATAACGCATAACGCATAACGCATGACGCATAACGCAAAACGCATAACGCATAACGCATAACGCATCACGCATAACGCATAACGCATAACGCATAACGCATAACGCATAACGAACAACGCATAACGCATAACGCATAACGCATAACGCATAACGCATAACGCATAAAACATAACCCATAACGCATAACGCATAACGCATAACGCAAACCGCATAACGCATAACGCATAACGCATAACGCATAACGCATAACGCATAACGCATAACGCATAACGCATAACGCATAAAACATAACCCATAACGCATAACGCAAAACGCATAACGCATAACGCATAAACCAATAACATATAACGCATAACGCATAACTCAAACCGTATAACGCATAACGCATATCTCAAACCGTATAACGCATAACGCATAACGCATAACGCATAACGCATAACTCATAACGCATAAGGCATGGCGCATAACGCAAAATGCATAACGCATAACGCATAACGCATTAAGCATAACGCATAACGCATTACGCATAACGCATAACGCAAACGTATAACGCCCAACGCATAACGCATAACGAACAACGCATAACGCATAACGCATAACGCATAACGCATAACGCATAAAACATATCCCATAACGCATAACGCATAACGCATAACGCAAAACGCATACCGCATAACGCATAACGCATAACGCATAACGAACAACGCATAACGCATAACGCATAACGCATAACGCATAACGCATAACGCATAACGCATAACGCATAACGCATAAAACATAACCCATAACGCATAACGCATAACGCATAACGCATAACGCATAACGCATAACGCATAACGCATAACGCATAACGCATACCGCATAACGCATAACGCATAACGCATAACGAACAACGCATAACGCATAACGCATAACGCATAACGCATAACGCATAACGCATAACGCATAACGCGTAACGCATAAAACATAACCCATAACGCATAACGCATAACGCATAACGCATAACGCATAACGCATAACGCATAACGCATAAAACATAACCCATAACCCATAACGCATAACGCATAACGCATAACTCAAACCGTATAACGCATAACGCATAACGCATAACGCATAACTCATAACGCATAACGCATAACGCATAACGCATAACGCATAACGCATAACGCATAACGCATAACGCATAACGCATAACGCATAACGCATAACGCACAACGCATAACGCATAACGCATAACGCATAACGCATAACGCATAACGCATAACGCATAACGCATAACGCATAACGCGTAACGCGTAACGCGTAACGCATAACGCATAACGCATAAAACATAACCCATAACGCATAACGCATAACGCAAAACGCATAACGCATAACGCATCACGCATAACGCATAACGCATAACGCATAACGCATAACGCATAATGCATAACGCATAACGCATAACGCATAACGCATAACGCATAACGCATAACGCATAACGCATAACGCATAACGCATAACGCATAACGCATAACGCATGACGCGTAACGCGTAACGCGTAACGCATAACGCATAACGCATAAAACATAACCCATAACGCATAACGCATAACGCAAAACGCATAACGCATAACGCATCACGCATAACGCATAACGCATAACGCATAACGCATAACGCATAACGCATAACGCATAATGCATAACGCATAACGCATAACGCATAAACCAATAACGTATAACGCATAACTCAAACCGTATAACGCATAACGCATATCTCAAACCGTATACGCATAACGCATAACGCATAACGCATAACGCATAACTCATAACGCATAATGCATGGCGCATAACGCAAAATGCATAACGCATAACGCATAACGCATAAAGCATAACGCATAACGCATTACGCATAACGCATAACGGAAAAGTATAACGCCCAACGCATAACGCATAACGAACAACGCATAACGCATAACGCATAACGCATAACGCATAACGCATAAAACATATCCCATAACGCATAACGCATAACGCATAACGCAAAACGCATAACGCATAACGCATAACGCATAACGAACAACGCATAACTCATAACGCATAAGGCATGGCGCATAACGCAAAATGCATAACGCATAACGCATAACCCATAAAGCATAACGCATAACGCATAACGCAAAACGCATACCGCATAACGCATAACGCATAACGCATAACGAACAACGCATAACGCATAACGCATAACGCATAACGCATAACGCATAACGCATAACGCATAACGCATAAAACATAACCCATAACGCATAACGCATAACGCATAACGCATAACGCATAACGCATAACGCATATCTCATACCGTATACGCATAACGCATAACGCATAACGCATAACTCATAACGCATAAGGCATGGCGCATAACGCAAAATGCATAACGCATAACGCATTACGCATAACGCATAACGCAAACGTATAACGCATAACGCATAACGCATGACGCATAACGCATAAAGCATAACGCATAACGCATAACGCATAACGCATAACGCATAACGCATAACGCAAACGTATAACGCCCAACGCATAACGCATAACGCAAAACGCATAACGCATAACGCATCACGCATAATGCATAACGCATAACGCATAACGCATAACGCATAACGCATAACCCATAACGCATAACGCAAAACGCATAACGCATAACGCATAAACCAATAACGTATAACGCATAACGCATAACTCAAACCGTATAACGAATAACGCATATCTCAAACCGTATAACGCATAACGCATAACGCATAACGCATAACGCATAACTCATAACGCATAAGGCATGGCGCATAACGCAAAATGCATAACGCATAGCGCATAACGCATAAAGCATAACGCATAACGCATTACGCATAACGCATAACGCAAACGTATAACGCCCAACGCATAATGCATAACGAACAACGCATAACGCATAACGCATAACGCATAACGCATAACGCATAAAACATATCCCATAACGCAAAACGCATAACGCATAACGCAAAACGCATACCGCATAACTCATAACGCATAACGCATAACGAACAACGCATAACGCATAACGCATAACGCATAACGCATAATGCATAACGCGTAACGCATAACGCATAACGCATAAAACATAACCCATAACGCATAACGCATAACGCATAACGCAAAACGCATAACGCATAACGCATAACGCATAACGCATAACGCATAACGCATAACGCATAACGCATAACGCATAACGCATAACGCTTAACGCATAACGCATAACGCATAAAACATAACCCATAACGCATAACGCAAAACGCATAACGCATAACGCATAACGCATAACGCATAACGCATAAACCAATAACGTATAACGCATAACTCAAACCGTATAACGCATAACGCATATCTCAAACCGTATACGCATAACGCATAACGCATAACGCATAACTCATAACGCATAAGGCATGGCGCATAACGCAAAATGCATAACGCATAACGCACAACGCATAAACGATAACGCATAACGCATTACGCATAACGCATAACGCAAAAGTATAACGCCCAACGCATAACGCATAACGAACAACGCATAACGCATAACGCATAACGCATAACGCATAACGCATAAAACATATCCCATAACGCATAACGCATAACGCATAACGCAAAACGCATACCGCATAACGCATAACGCATAACGCATAACGAACAACGCATAACGCATAACGCATAACGCATAACGCATAACGCATAAAACATAACCCATAACGCATAACGCATAACGCATAACGCATAACGCATAACGCATAACGCATAAAACATAACCCATAACGCATAACGCATAACGCATAACTCAAACCGTATAACGCATAACGCATAACGCATAACGCATAACGCATAAAACATAACCCATAACGCATAACGCATAACGCATAACGCATAACGCATAACGCATAAAACATATCCCATAACGCATAACGCATAACGCATAACGCAAAACGCATACCGCATAACGCATAACGCATAACGCATAACGAACAACGCATAACGCATAACGCATAACGCATAACGCATAACGCATAAAACATAACCCATAACGCATAACGCATAACGCATAACGCTTAACTCATAACGCATAAGGCATGGCGCATAACGCAAAATGCATAACGCATAACGCATTACGCATAACGCATAACGCAAACGTATAACGCATAACGCATAACGCATGACGCATAACGCATAAACCAATAACGTATAACGCATAACGTATAACTCAAACCGTATAACGCATAACGCATAACTCAAACCGTATAACGCATAACGCATAACGCATAACGCATAACGCATAACTCATAACGCATAACGCATGGCGCATAACGCAAAATGCATAACGCATAACGCATAACGCATTAAGCATAACGCATAACGCATAACGCATAACGCATAACGCAAACGTATAACGCCCAACGCATAACGCATAACGCAAAACGCATAACGCATAACGCATAACGCATCACGCATAATGCATAACGCATAACGCATGACGCATAACGCATAACGCATAACCCATAACGCATAACGCAAAACGCATAACGCATAACGCATAAACCAATAACGTATAACGCATAACGCATAACTCAAACCGTATAACGCATAACGCATATCTCAAACCGTATAACGCATAACGCATAACGCATAACGCATAACGCATAACTCATAACGCATAAGGCATGGCGCATAACGCAAAATGCATAACGCATAACGCATAACGCATAAAGCATAACGCATAACGCATTACGCATAACGCATAACGCAAACGTATAACGCCCAACGCATAATGCATAACGAACAACGCATAACGCATAACGCATAACGCATAACGCATAACGCATAACGCATAACGCATAACGCATAACGCATAAAACATATCCCATAACGCATAACGCATAACGCATAACGCAAAACGCATACCGCATAACGCATAACGCATAACGCATAACGAACAACGCATAACGCATAACGCATAACGCATAACGCATAATGCATAACGCGTAACGCATAACGCATAACGCATAAAACATAACCCATAACGCATAACGCATAACGCATAACGCATAACGCATAACGCATAACGCATAACGCATAACGCATAACGCATAACGCATAACGCATAACGCTTAACGCATAACGCATAACGCATAAAACATAACCCATAACGCATAACGCAAAACGCATAACGCATAACGCATAACGCATAAACCAATAACGTATAACGCATAACTCAAACCGTATAACGCATAACGCATATCTCAAACCGTATACGCATAACGCATAACGCATAACGCATAACGCATAACTCATAACGCATAAGGCATGGCGCATAACGCAAAATGCATAACGCATAACGCATAACGCATAAAGCATAACGCATAACGCATTACGCATAACGCATAACGCAAAAGTATAACGCCCAACGCATAACGCATAACGAACAACGCATAACGCATAACGCATAACGCATAACGCATAACGCATAAAACATATCCCATAACGCATAACGCATAACGCATAACGCAAAACGCATACCGCATAACGCATAACGCATAACGCATAACGAACAACGCATAACGCATAACGCATAACGCATAACGCATAACGCATAAAACATAACCCATAACGCATAACGCATAACGCATAACGCATAACGCATAACGCATATCTCATACCGTATACGCATAACGCATAACGCATAACGCATAACTCATAACGCATAAGGCATGGCGCATAACGCAAAATGCATAACGCATAACGCATTACGCATAACGCATAACGCAAACGTATAACGCATAACGCATAACGTATAACGCATGACGCATAACGCATAAAGCATAACGCATAACGCATAAGGCATGGCGCATAACGCAAAATGCATAACGCATAACGCATTACGCATAACGCATAACGCAAACGTATAACGCATAACGCATAACGTATAACGCATGACGCATAACGCATAACGCATAACGCATAACGCATAACGCATAACGCATAACGTATAACGCATGACGCATAATGCATAAAGCATAACGCAAAACGCATAACGCATAACGCATAACGCATCACGCATAATGCATAACGCATAACGCATAACGCATAACGCATAACGCATAACCCATAACGCATAACGCAAAACGCATAACGCATAACGCATAAACCAATAACGTATAACGCATAACGCATAACTCAAACCGTATAACGCATAACGCATATCTCAAACCGTATAACGCATAACGCATAACGCATAACGCATAACGCATAACGCATAACTCATAACGCATAAGGCATGGCGCATAACGCAAAATGCATAACGCATAACGCATAACGCATAAAGCATAACGCATAACGCATTACGCATAACGCATAACGCAAACGTATAACGCCCAACACATAACGCATAACGAACAACGCATAACGCATAACGCATAACGCATCACGCATAACGCATAACGCATAACGCATAACGCATAACGCAAACGTATAACGCCCAACGCATAACGCATAACGCAAAACGCATAACGCATGACGCATAACGCATCACGCATAATGCATAACGCATAACGCATAACGCATAACGCATAACCCATAACGCATAACGCAAAACGCATAACGCATAACGCATAAACCAATAACGTATAACGCATAACGCATAACTCAAACCGTATAACGAATAACGCATATCTCAAACCGTATAACGCATAACGCATAACGCATAACGCATAACGCATAACTCATAACGCATAAGGCATGGCGCATAACGCAAAATGCATAACGCATAGCGCATAACGCATAAAGCATAACGCATAACGCATTACGCATAACGCATAACGCAAACGTATAACGCCCAACGCATAATGCATAACGAACAACGCATAACGCATAACGCATAACGCATAACGCATAAAATATATCCCATAACGCAAAACGCATAACGCATAACGCAAAACGCATAACGCATAACGCATAACGCATAACGCATAACGAACAACGCATAACGCATAACGCATAACGCATAATGCATAACGCGTAACGCATAACGCATAACGCATAAAACATAACCCATAACGCATAACGCATAACGCATAACGCAAAACGCATAACGCATAACGCATAACGCATAACGCATAACGCATAACGCATAACGCATAACGCATAACGCTTAACGCATAACGCATAACGCATAAAACATAACCCATAACGCATAACGCAAAACGCATAACGCATAACGCATAACGCATAACGCATAAACCAATAACGTATAACGCATAACTCAAACCGTATAACGCATAACGCATATCTCAAACCGTATACGCATAACGCATAACGCATAACGCATAACGCATAACTCATAACGCATAAGGCATGGCGCATAACGCAAAATGCATAACGCATAACGCATAACGCATAAAGCATAACGCATAACGCATAACGCATAACGCATAACGCATAAAACATATCCCATAACGCATAACGCATAACGCATAACGCAAAACGCATACCGCATAACGCATAACGCATAACGCATAACGAACAACGCATAACGCATAACGCATAACGCATAACGCATAAAGCATAACGCATAACGCATTACGCATAACGCATAACGCAAACGTATAACGCCCAACGCATAATGCATAACGAACAACGCATAACGCATAACGCATAACGCATAACGCATAACGCATAACGCATAACGCATAACGCATAACGCATAAAACATATCCCATAACGCATAACGCATAACGCATAACGCAAAACGCATACCGCATAACGCATAACGCATAACGCATAACGAACAACGCATAACGCATAACGCATAACGCATAACGCATAATGCATAACGCGTAACGCATAACGCATAACGCATAAAACATAACCCATAACGCATAACGCATAACGCATAACGCAAAACGCATAACGCATAACGCATAACGCATAACGCATAACGCATAACGCATAACGCATAACGCTTAACGCATAACGCATAACGCATAAAACATAACCCATAACGCATAACGCAAAACGCATAACGCATAACGCATAACGCATAAACCAATAACGTATAACGCATAACTCAAACCGTATAACGCATAACGCATATCTCAAACCGTATACGCATAACGCATAACGCATAACGCATAACGCATAACTCATAACGCATAAGGCATGGCGCATAACGCAAAATGCATAACGCATAACGCATAACGCATAAAGCATAACGCATAACGCATTACGCATAACGCATAACGCAAAAGTATAACGCCCAACGCATAACGCATAACGAACAACGCATAACGCATAACGCATAACGCATAACGCATAACGCATAAAACATATCCCATAACGCATAACGCATAACGCATAACGCAAAACGCATACCGCATAACGCATAACGCATAACGCATAACGAACAACGCATAACGCATAACGCATAACGCATAACGCATAACGCATAAAACATAACCCATAACGCATAACGCATAACGCATAACGCATAACGCATAACGCATATCTCATACCGTATACGCATAACGCATAACGCATAACGCATAACTCATAACGCATAAGGCATGGCGCATAACGCAAAATGCATAACGCATAACGCATTACGCATAACGCATAACGCAAACGTATAACGCATAACGCATAACGTATAACGCATGACGCATAACGCATAAAGCATAACGCATAACGCATAACGCATAACGCATAACGCATAACGCAAACGTATAACGCCCAACGCATAACGCATAACGCAAAACGCATAACGCATAACGCATAACGCATCACGCATAATGCATAACGCATAACGCATAACGCATAACGCATAACGCATAACCCATAACGCATAACGCAAAACGCATAACGCATAACGCATAAACCAATAACGTATAACGCATAACGCATAACTCAAACCGTATAACGCATAACGCATATCTCAAACCGTATAACGCATAACGCATAACGCATAACGCATAACGCATAACGCATAACTCATAACGCATAAGGCATGGCGCATAACGCAAAATGCATAACGCATAACGCATAACGCATAAAGCATAACGCATAACGCATTACGCATAACGCATAACGCAAACGTATAACGCCCAACACATAACGCATAACGAACAACGCATAACGCATAACGCATAACGCATCACGCATAACGCATAACGCATAACGCATAACGCATAACGCAAACGTATAACGCCCAACGCATAACGCATAACGCAAAACGCATAACGCATAACGCATAACGCATAACGCATCACGCATAATGCATAACGCATAACGCATAACGCATAACGCATAACCCATAACGCATAACGCAAAACGCATAACGCATAACGCATAAACCAATAACGTATAACGCATAACGCATAACTCAAACCGTATAACGAATAACGCATATCTCAAACCGTATAACGCATAACGCATAACGCATAACGCATAACGCATAACTCATAACGCATAAGGCATGGCGCATAACGCAAAATGCATAACGCATAGCGCATAACGCATAAAGCATAACGCATAACGCATTACGCATAACGCATAACGCAAACGTATAACGCCCAACGCATAATGCATAACGAACAACGCATAACGCATAACGCATAACGCATAACGCATAAAATATATCCCATAACGCAAAACGCATAACGCATAACGCAAAACGCATACCGCATAACGCATAACGCATAACGCATAACGAACAACGCATAACGCATAACGCATAACGCATTATGCATAACGCGTAACGCATAACGCATAACGCATAAAACATAACCCATAACGCATAACGCATAACGCATAACGCAAAACGCATAACGCATAACGCATAACGCATAACGCATAACGCATAACGCATAACGCATAACGCTTAACGCATAACGCATAACGCATAAAACATAACCCATAACGCATAACGCAAAACGCATAACGCATAACGCATAACGCATAACGCATAACGCATAAACCAATAACGTATAACGCATAACTCAAACCGTATAACGCATAACGCATATCTCAAACCGTATACGCATAACGCATAACGCATAACGCATAACGCATAACTCATAACGCATAAGGCATGGCGCATAACGCAAAATGCATAACGCATAACGCATAACGCATAAAGCATAACGCATAACGCATTACGCATAACGCATAACGCAAAAGTATAACGCCCAACGCATAACGCATAACGAACAACGCATAACGCATAACGCATAACGCATAACGCATAACGCATAACGCATAACGCATAAAACATATCCCATAACGCATAACGCATAACGCATAACGCAAAACGCATACCGCATAACGCATAACGCATAACGCATAACGAACAACGCATAACGCATAACGCATAACGCATAACGCATAACGCATAAAACATAACCCATAACGCATAACGCATAACGCATAACGCATAACGCATAACGCATAACGCATAACGCATAACGCATAAAACATAACCCATAACGCATAACGCATAACGCATAACTCAAACCGCATAACGCATAACGCATAACGCATAACGCATAACGCATAAAACATAACCCATAACGCATAACGCATAACGCATAACGCATAACGCATAACGCATAAAACATATCCCATAACGCATAACGCATAACGCATAACGCAAAACGCATAACGCATAACGCAAACGTATAACGCATAACGCATAACGCATGACGCATAACGCATAAACCAATAACGTATAACGCATAACGTATAACTCAAACCGTATAACGCATAACGCATAACTCAAACCGTATAACGCATAACGCATAACGCATAACGCATAACGCATAACTCATAACGCATAACGCATGGCGCATAACGCATAACTCAAACCGTATAACGCATAATGCATAACGCATAAACCAATAACGTATAACGCATAACGTATAACTCAAACCGTATAACGCATAACGCATAACTCAAACCGTATAACGCATAACGCATAACGCATAACGCATAACGCATAACTCATAACGCATAACGCATGGCGCATAACGCATAACTCAAACCGTATAACGCATAATGCATAACGCATAACGAACAACGCATAACGCATAACGCATAACGCATAACGCATAATGCATAACGCGTAACGCATAACGCATAACGCATAAAACATAACCCATAACGCATAACGCATAACGCATAACTCAAACCGTATAACGCAGAACGCATAACGCATAACTCATAACGCATAACGCATAAAACATATCCCATAACGCATAACGCATAACGCATAACGCAAAACGCATACCGCATAACGCATAACGCATAACGCATAACGAACAACGCATAACGCATAACGCATAACGCATAACGCATAATGCATAACGCATAACTCATAACGCATAAGGCATGGCGCATAACGCAAAATGCATAACGCATAACGCATAACGCATAAAGCATAACGCATAACGCATTACGCATAACGCATAACGCAAAAGTATAACGCCCAACGCATAACGCATAACGAACAACGCATAACGCATAACGCATAACGCATAACGCATAACGCATAAAACATATCCCATAACGCATAACGCATAACGCATAACGCAAAACGCATACCGCATAACGCATAACGCATAACGCATAACGAACAACGCATAACGCATAACGCATAACGCATAACACATAACGCATAAAACATAACCCATAACGCATAACGCATAACGCATAACGCATAACGCATAACGCATAACGCATAAAACATAACCCATAACGCATAACGCATAACGCATAACTCAAACCGTATAACGCATAACGCATAACGCATAACGCATAACGCATAAAACATAACCCATAACGCATAACGCATAACGCATAACGCATAACGCATAACGCATAAAACATATCCCATAACGCATAACGCATAACGCATAACGCAAAACGCATAACGCATAACGCAAACGTATAACGCATAACGCATAACGCATGACGCATAACGCATAAACCGATAACGTATAACGCATAACGTATAACTCAAACCGTATAACGCATAACGCATAACTCAAACCGTATAACGCATAACGCATAACGCATAACGCATAACGCATAACGCATAACTCATAACGCATAACGCATGGCGCATAACGCATAACTCAAACCGTATAACGCATAACGCATAACGCATAACGCATAACTCATAACGCATAACGCATAAAACATATCCCATAACGCATAACGCATAACGCATAACGCAAAACGCATACCGCATAACGCATAACGCATAACGCATAACGAACAACGCATAACGCATAACGCATAACGCATAACGCATAATGCATAACGCGTAACGCATAACGCATAACGCATAAAACATAACCCATAACGCATAACGCATAACGCATAACGCAAAACGCATAACGCATAACGCATAACGCATAACGCATAACGCATAACGCATAACGCATAACGCTTAACGCATAACGCATAACGCATAAAACATAACCCATAACGCATAACGCAAAACGCATAACGCATAACGCATAACGCATAACGCATAAACCAATAACGTATAACGCATAACTCAAACCGTATAACGCATAACGCATATCTCAAACCGTATACGCATAACGCATAACGCATAACGCATAACGCATAACTCATAACGCATACGGCATGGCGCATAACGCAAAATGCATAACGCATAACGCATAACGCATAAAGCATAACGCATAACGCATTACGCATAACGCATAACGCAAAAGTATAACGCCCAACGCATAAAGCATAACGAAAAACGCATAACGCATAACGCATAACGCATAACGCATAACGCATAACGCATAACGCATAAAACATATCCCATAACGCATAACGCATAACGCATAACGCAAAACGCATACCGCATAACGCATAACGCATAACGCATAACGAACAACGCATAACGCATAACGCATAACGTATAACGCATAACGCATAAAACATAACCCATAACGCATAACACATAACGCATAACGCATAACGCATAACGCATATCTCATACCGTATACGCATAACGCATAACGCATAACTCATAACGCATAAGGCATGGCGCATAACGCAAAATGCATAACGCATAACGCATTACGCATAACGCATAACGCAAACGTATAACGCATAACGCATAACGCATAACGCATGACGCATAACGCATAAAGCATAACGCATAACGCATAACGCATAACGCATAACGCATAACGCAAACGTATAACGCCCAACGCATAACGCAAAACGCATAACGCATAACGCATAACTCATAACGCATAAGGCATGGCGCATAACGCAAAATGCATAACGCATAACGCATAACGCATAAAGCATAACGCATAACGCATTACGCATAACGCATAACGCAAACGTATAACGCCCAACGCATAACGCATAACGAACAACGCTTAACGCATAACGCATAACGCATCACGCATAACGCATAACGCATAACGCATAACGCATAACGCAAACGTATAACGCCCAACGCATAACGCATAACGCAAAACGCATAACGCATAACGCATAACGCATAACGCATAACTCATAACGCATAAGGCATGGCGCATAACGCAAAATGCATAACGCATAGCGCATAACGCATAAAGCATAACGCATAACGCATTACGCATAACGCATAACGCAAACGTATAACGCCCAACGCATAATGCATAACGAACAACGCATAACGCATAACGCATAACGCATAACGCATAACGCATAAAACATATCCCATAACGCAAAACGCATAACGCATAACGCAAAACGCATACCGCATAACGCATAACGCATAACGCATAACGAACAACGCATAACGCATAACGCATAACGCATAACGCATAATGCATAACGCGTAACGCATAACGCATAACGCATAAAACATAACCCATAACGCATAACGCATAACGCATAACGCAAAACGCATAACGCATAACGCATAACGCATAACGCATAACGCATAACGCATAACGCATAACGCATAACGCATAACGCTTAACGCATAACGCATAACGCATAAAACATAACCCATAACGCATAACGCAAAACGCATAACGCATAACGCATAACGCATAAACCAATAACGTATAACGCATAACTCAAACCGTATAACGCATAACGCATATCTCAAACCGTATACGCATAACGCATAACGCATAACGCATAACGCATAACTCATAACGCATAAGGCATGGCGCATAACGCAAAATGCATAACGCATAACGCATAACGCATAAAGCATAACGCATAACGCATTACGCATAACGCATAACGCAAAAGTATAACGCCCAACGCATAACGCATAACGAACAACGCATAACGCATAACGCATAACGCATAACGCATAACGCATAAAACATATCCCATAACGCATAACGCATAACGCATAACGCAAAACGCATACCGCATAACGCATAACGCATAACGCATAACGAACAACGCATAACGCATAACGCATAACGCATAACGCATAACGCATAACGCATAAAACATAACCCATAACGCATAACGCATAACGCATAACGCATAACGCATAACGCATAACGCATAACGCATAAAACATAACCCATAACGCATAACGCATAACGCATAACTCAAACCGTATAACGCATAACGCATAACGCATAACGCATAACGCATAAAACATAACCCATAACGCATAACGCATAACGCATAACGCATAACGCATAAAACATATCCCATAACGCATAACGCATAACGCATAACGCAAAACGCATACCGCATAACGCATAACGCATAACGCATAACGAACAACGCATAACGCATAACGCATAACGCATAACGCATAAAACATAACCCATAACGCATAACGCATAACGCATAACGCATAACTCATAACGCATAAGGCATGGCGCATAACGCAAAATGCATAACGCATAACGCATTACGCATAACGCATAACCCAAACGTATAACGCATAACGCATAACGCATGACGCATAACGCATAAACCAATAACGTATAACGCATAACGTATAACTCAAACCGTATAACGCATAACGCATAACTCAAACCGTATAACGCATAACGCATAACGCATAACGCATAACGCATAACTCATAACGCATAACGCATGGCGCATAACGCAAAATGCATAACGCATAACGCATAACGCATAAAGCATAACGCATAACGCATAACGCATAACGCATAACGCATAACGCATAACGCATAACGCAAACGTATAACGCCCAACGCATAACGCATAACGCAAAACGCATAACGCATAACGCGTAACGCATCACGCATAATGCATAACGCATAACGCATGACGCATAACGCATAACGCATAACCCATAACGCATAAAACATAACCCATAACGCATAACGCAAAACCCATAACGCATAACGCATAACGCATAACGCATAAACCAATAACGTATAACGCATAACTCAAACCGTATAACGCATAACGCATATCTCAAACCGTATACGCATAACGCATAACGCATAACGCATAACGCATAACGCATAACTCATAACGCATAAGGCATGGCGCATAACGCAAAATGCATAACGCATAACGCATAACGCATAAAGCATAACGCATAACGCATTACGCATAACGCATAACGCAAAAGTATAACGCCCAACGCATAACGCATAACGAACAACGCATAACGCATAACGCATAACGCATAACGCATAACGCATAACGCATAAAACATATCCCATAACGCATAACGCATAACGCAAAACGCATACCGCATAACGCATAACGCATAACGCATAACGAACAACGCATAACGCATAACGCATAACGCATAACGCATAACGCATAAAACATAACCCATAACGCATAACGCATAACGCATAACGCATAACGCATAACGCATATCTCATACCGTATACGCATAACGCATAACGCATAACGCATAACTCATAACGCATAAGGCATGGCGCATAACGCAAAATGCATAACGCATAACGCATTACGCATAACGCAAACGTATAACGCATAACGCATAACGCATAACGCATGACGCATAACGCATAAAGCATAACGCATAACGCATAACGCATAACGCATAACGCATAACGCAAACGTATAACGCCCAACGCATAACGCATAACGCAAAACGCATAACGCATAACGCATCACGCATAATGCATAACGCATAACGCATAACGCATAACGCATAACGCATAACCCATAACGCATAACGCAAAACGCATAACGCATAACGCATAAACCAATAACGTATAACGCATAACGCATAACTCAAACCGTATAACGCATAACGCATATCTCAAACCGTATAACGCATAACGCATAACGCATAACTCATAACGCATAAGGCATGGCGCATAACGCAAAATGCATAACGCATAACGCATAACGCATAAAGCATAACGCATAACGCATTACGCATAACGCATAACGCAAACGTATAACGCCCAACGCATAACGCATAACGAACAACGCATAACGCATAACGCATAACGCATCACGCATAACGCATAACGCATAACGCATAACGCATAACGCATAACGCATAACGCATGACGCATAACGCAAAACGCATAACGCATAACGCATAACGCATCACGCATAACGCATAACGCATAACGCATAACGCATAACGAACAACGCATAACGCATAACGCATAACGCATAACGCATAACGCATAAAACATAACCCATAACGCATAACGCATAACGCATAACGCAAACCGCATAACGCATAACGCATAACGCATAACGCATAACGCATAACGCATAACGCATAACGCATAACGCATAACGCATAACGCATAACGCATAAAACATAACCCATAACGCATAACGCAAAACGCATAACGCATAACGCATAAACCAATAACATATAACGCATAACGCATAACTCAAACCGTATAACGCATAACGCATATCTCAAACCGTATAACGCTTAACGCATAACGCATAACGCAAAACGCATAACGCATAACGCATCACGCATAATGCATAACGCATAACGCATAACGCATAACGCATAACGCATAACCCATAACGCATAACGCAAAACGCATAACGCATAACGCATAAACCAATAACGTATAACGCATAACGCATAACTCAAACCGTATAACGCATAACGCATATCTCAAACCGTATAACGCATAACGCATAACGCATAACTCATAACGCATAACTCATAACGCATAAGGCATGGCGCATAACGCAAAATGCATAACGCATAACGCATAACGCATAAAGCATAACGCATAACGCATTACGCATAACGCATAACGCAAACGTATAACGCCCAACGCATAACGCATAACGAACAACGCATAACGCATAACGCATAACGCATCACGCATAACGCATAACGCATAACGCATAACGCATAACGCATAACGCATAACGCATGACGCATAACGCAAAACGCATAACGCATAACGCATAACGCATCACGCATAACGCATAACGCATAACGCATAACGCATAACGAACAACGCATAACGCATAACGCATAACGCATAACGCATAACGCATAAAACATAACCCATAACGCATAACGCATAACGCATAACGCAAACCGCATAACGCATAACGCATAACGCATAACGCATAACGCATAACGCATAACGCATAACGCATAACGCATAACGCATAAAACATAACCCATAACGCATAACGCAAAACGCATAACGCATAACGCATAAACCAATAACATATAACGCATAACGCATAACTCAAACCGTATAACGCATAACGCATATCTCAAACCGTATAACGCATAACGCATGACGCATAACGCATAACGCATAACTCATAACGCATAAGGCATGGCGCATAACGCAAAATGCATAACGCATAACGCATAACGCATAAAGCATAACGCATAACGCATTACGCATAACGCATAACGCAAACGTATAACGCCCAACGCATAACGCATAACGCATAAAACATAACCCATAACGCATAACGCATAACGCATAACGCATAACGCATAACGCATAACGCATAACGCATAAAACATAACCCATAACGCATAACGCATAACGCATAACTCAAACCGTATAACGCATAACGCATAACGCATAACGCATAACGCATAACGCATAACGCATAACGCATAACGCATAACGCATAACTCATAACGCATAAGGCATGGCGCATAACGCAAAATGCATAACGCATAACGCATAACGCATAAAGCATAACGCATAACGCATTACGCATAACGCATAACGCAAACGTATAACGCCCAACGCATAACGCATAACGAACAACGCATAACGCATAACGCATAACGCATAACGCATAACGCATAAAACATATCCCATAACGCATAACGCATAACGCATAACGCAAAACGCATACCGCATAACGCATAACGCATAACGCATAACGAACAACGCATAACGCATAACGCATAACGCATAACGCATAACGCATAACGCGTAACGCATAAAACATAACCCATAACGCATAACGCATAACGCATAACGCATAACGCATAACGCATAACGCATAAAACATAACCCATAACGCATAACGCATAACGAATAACTCAAACCGTATAACGCATAACGCATAACGCATAACGCATAACGCATAACTCATAACGCATAACGCATAACGCATAACGCATAACGCATAACGCATAACGCATAACGCATAACGCATAACGCATAACGCACAACGCATAACGCATAACGCATAACGCATAACGCATAACGCATAACGCATAACGCATAACGCATAACGCATAACGCGTAACGCGTAACGCGTAACGCATAACGCATAACGCATAAAACATAACCCATAACGCATAACGCATAACGCAAAACGCATAACGCATAACGCATAACGCAACACGCATAACGCATAACGCATAACGCATAACGCATAACGCATAACGCATAATGCATAATGCATAACGCATAACGCATAACGCATAACGCATAACGCATAACGCATAACGCATAACGCATAACGCATAACGCACAACGCATAACGCATAACGCATAACGCATAACGCATAACGCATAACGCATAACGCATAACGCAAAACGCATAACGCATAACGCATAACGCATAACGCATAACGCATAACGCGTAACGCGTAACGCGTAACGCATAACGCATAACGCATAAAACATAACCCATAACGCATAACGCATAACGCAAAACGCATAACGCATAACGCATCACGCATAACGCATAACGCATAACGCATAACGCATAACGCATAACGCATAAAACATAACGCATAACGCATAACGCATAACGCATAAACCAATAACGTATAACGCATAACTCAAACCGTATAACGCATAACGCATATCTCAAACCGTATACGCATAACGCATAACGCATAACGCATAACGCAAAAGTATAACGCCCAACGCATAACGCATAACGAACAACGCATAACGCATAACGCATAACGCATAACGCATAACGCATAACGCATAAAACATATCCCATAACGCATAACGCATAACGCATAACGCAAAAAAAGCATACCGCATAACGCATAACGCATAACGCATAACGAACAACGCATAACGCATAACGCATAACGCATAACGCATAACGCATAAATCATAACCCATAACGCATAACGCATAACGCATAACGCATAACGCATATCTCATACCGTATACGCATAACGCATAACGCATAACGCATAACTCATAACGCATAAGGCATGGCGCATAACGCAAAATGCATAACGCATAACGCATTACGCATAACGCATAACGCAAACGTATAACGCATAACGCATAACGCATAACGCATGACGCATAACGCCCAACGCATAACGCATAACGCAAAACGCATAACGCATAACGCATCACGCATAATGCATAACGCATAACGCATAACGCATAACGCATAACGCATAACCCATAACGCATAACGCAAAACGCATAACGCATAACGCATAAACCAATAACGTATAACGCATAACGCATAACTCAAACCGTATAACGCATAACGCATATCTCAAACCGTATAACGCATAACGCATAACGCATAACGCATAACGCATAACGCATAACTCATAACGCATAAGGCATGGCGCATAACGCAAAATGCATAACGCATAACGCATAACGCATAAAGCATAACGCATAACGCATTACGCATAACGCATAACGCAAACGTATAACGCCCAACGCATAACGCATAACGAACAACGCATAACGCATAACGCATCACGCATAACGCATAACGCATAACGCATAACGCATAACGCATAACGCATAACGCATAACGCATAACGAACAACGCATAACGCATAACGCATAACGCATAACGCATAACGCATAACGCATAAAACATAACCCATAACGCATAACGCATAACGCATAACGCAAACCGCATAACGCATAACGCATAACGCATAACGCATAACGCATAACGCATAACGCATAACGCATAACGCATAACGCATAAAACATAACCCATAACGCATAACGCAAAACGCATAACGCATAAACCAATAACATATAACGCATAAACCAATAACATATAACGCATAACGCATAACTCAAACCGTATAACGCATAACGCATATCTCAAACCGTATAACGCATAACGCATAACGCATAACGCATAACGCATAACTCATAACGCATAAGGCATGGCGCATAACGCAAAATGCATAACGCATAACGCATAACGCATAAAGCATAACACATAACGCATTACGCATAACGCATAACGCAAACGCATAACGCATTACGCATAACGCATAACGAACAACGTATAACGCCCAACGCATAACGCATAACGAACAACGCATAACGCATAACGCATAACGCATCACGCATAACGCATAACGCATAACGCATAACGCATAACGCATAACGCATAACGCATAACGAACAACGCATAACGCATAACGCATAACGCATAACGCATAACGCATAACGCATAAAACATAACCCATAACGCATAACGCATAACGCATAACGCAAACCGCATAACGCATAACGCATAACGCATAACGCATAACGCATAACGCATAACGCATAACGCATAACGCATAACGCATAAAACATAACCCATAACGCATAACGCAAAACGCATAACGCATAAACCAATAACATATAACGCATAAACCAATAACATATAACGCATAACGCATAACTCAAACCGTATAACGCATAACGCATATCTCAAACCGTATAACGCATAACGCATAACGCATAACGCATAACGCATAACTCATAACGCATAAGGCATGGCGCATAACGCAAAATGCATAACGCATAACGCATAACGCATAAAGCATAACGCATAACGCATTACGCATAACGCATAACGCAAACGTATAACGCCCAACGCATAACGCATAACGAACAACGCATAACGCAAACCGCATAACGCATAACGCATAACGCATAACGCATAACGCATAACGCATAACGCATAACGCATAACGCATAACGCATAACGCATAAAACATAACCCATAACGCATAACGCAAAACGCATAACGCATAACGCATAAACCAATAACATATAACGCATAACGCATAACTCAAACCGTATAACGCATAACGCATATCTCAAACCGTATAACGCATAACGCATACCGCATAACGCATAACGCATAACTCATAACGCATAAGGCATGGCGCATAACGCAAAATGCATAACGCATAACGCATAACGCATAAAGCATAACGCATAACGCATTACGCATAACGCATAACGCAAACGTATAACGCCCAACGCATAACGCATAACAAACAACGCATAACGCATAACGCATAACGCATAACGCATAAAACATATCCCATAACGCATAACGCATAACGCATAACGCAAAACGCATACCGCATAACGCATAACGCATAACGCATAACGAACAACGCATAACGCATAACGCATAACGCATAACGCATAACGCATAACGCGTAACGCATAACGCATAACGCATAACGCATAACGCATAACGCATAACGCACAACGCATAACGCATAACGCATAACGCATAACGCATAACGCATAACGCATAACGCATAACGCATAACGCATAACGCATAACGCGTAACGCGTAACGCGTAACGCATAACGCATAACGCATAAAACATAACCCATAACGCATAACGCATAACGCAAAACGCATAACGCATAACGCATAACGCAACACGCATAACGCATAACGCATAACGCATAACGCATAACGCATAATGCATAACGCATAACGCATAACGCATAACGCATAACGCATAACGCATAACGCATAACGCATAACGCATAACGCATAACGCACAACGCATAACGCATAACGCATAACGCATAACGCATAACGCATAACGCATAACGCATAACGCATAACGCATAAAACATAACGCATAACGCATAACGCATAAACCAATAACGTATAACGCATAACTCAAACCGTATAACGCATAACGCATATCTCAAACCGTATACGCATAACGCATAACGCATAACGCATAACTCATAACGCATAAGGCATGGCGCATAACGCAAAATGCATAACGCATAACGCAAAAGTATAACGCCCAACGCATAACGCATAACGAACAACGCATAACGCATAACGCATAACGCATAACGCATAAAACATATCCCATAACGCATAACGCATAACGCATAACGCAAAACGCATACCGCATAACGCATAACGCATAACGCATAACGAACAACGCATAACGCATAACGCATAACGCATAACGCATAACGCATAAAACATATCCCATAACGCATAACGCATAACGCATAACGCAAAAGTATAACGCCCAACGCATAACGCATAACGAACAACGCATAACGCATAACGCATAACGCATAACGCATAACGCATAACGCATAAAACATATCCCATAACGCATAACGCATAACGCATAACGCAAAACGCATACCGCATAACGCATAACGCATAACGCATAACGAACAACGCATAACGCATAACGCATAACGCATAACGCATAACGCATAAAACATAACCCATAACGCATAACGCATAACGCATAACGCATAACGCATATCTCATACCGTATACGCATAACGCATAACGCATAACGCATAACTCATAACGCATAAGGCATGGCGCATAACGCAAAATGCATAACGCATAACGCATTACGCATAACGCATAACGCAAACGTATAACGCATAACGCATAACGCATAACGCATGACGCATAACGCATAAAGCATAACGCATAACGCATAACGCATAACGCATAACGCAAACGTATAACGCCCAACGCATAACGCATAACGCAAAACGCATAACGCATAACGCATCACGCAAAATGCATAACGCATAACGCATAACGCATAACGCATAACGCATAACGCATAACGCAAAACGCATAACGCATAACGCATAAACCAATAACGTATAACGCATAACGCATAACTCAAACCGTATAACGCATAACGCATATCTCAAACCGTATAACGCATAACGCATAACGCATAACGCATAACGCATAACTCATAACGCATAAGGCATGGCGCATAACGCAAAATGCATAACGCATAACGCATAACGCATAACGCATAAAGCATAACGCATAACGCATTACGCATAACGCATAACGCAAACGTATAACGCCCAACGCATAACGCATAACGAACAACGCATAACGCATAACGCATAACGCATCACGCATAACGCATAACGCATAACGCATAACGCATAACGCATAACGCATAACGAACAACGCATAACGCATAACGCATAACGCATAACGCATAACGCATAACGCATAAAACATAACCCATAACGCATAACGCATAACGCATAACGCAAACCGCATAACGCATAACGCATAACGCATAACGCATAACGCATAACGCATAACGCATAACGCATAACGCATAACGCATAACGCATAACGCATAAAACATAACCCATAACGCATAACGCAAAACGCATAACGCATAACGCATAAACCAATAACATATAACGCATAAACCAATAACATATAACGCATAACGCATAACTCAAACCGTATAACGCATAACGCATATCTCAAACCGTATAACGCATAACGCATAACGCATAACGCATAACGCATAACTCATAACGCATAAGGCATGGCGCATAACGCAAAATGCATAACGCATAACGCATAACGCATAAAGCATAACGCATAACGCATTACGCATAACGCATAACGCAAACGTATAACGCCCAACGCATAACGCATAACGAACAACGCATAACGCATAACGCATAACGCATAAAACATATCCCATAACGCATAACGCATAACGCATAACGCATAAAACATATCCCATAACGCATAACGCATAACGCATAACGCAAAACGCATACCGCATAACGCATAACGCATAACGCATAACGAACAACGCATAACCCATAACGCATAACGCATAACGCATAACTCAAACCGTATAACGCATAACGCATAACGCATAACGCATAACGCATAACTCATAACGCATAACGCATAACGCATAACGCATAACGCATAACTCATAACGCATTAGGCATGGCGCATAACGCAAAATGCATAACGCATAACGCATAACGCATAAAGCATAACGCATAACGCATTACGCATAACGCATAACGCAAACGTATAACGCCCAACGCATAACGCATAACGAACAACGCATAACGCATAACGCATAACGCATAACACATAAAACATATCCCATAACGCATAACGCATAACGCATAACGCAAAACGCATACCGCATAACGCATAACGCATAACGCATAACGAACAACGCATAACGCATAACGCATAACGCATAACGCATAACGCATAACGCATAACGCGTAACGCATAAAACATAACCCATAACGCATAACGCATAACGCATAACGCATAACGCATAACGCATAACGCATAAAACATAACCCATAACGCATAACGCATAACGCATAA
Source organism: Lasioglossum morio (assembly GCA_916610235.2). Lineage (NCBI taxonomy): Eukaryota > Metazoa > Arthropoda > Insecta > Hymenoptera > Halictidae > Lasioglossum > Lasioglossum morio. Next base: position 3,741,570 of record CAKAJA020000423.1, read on the forward strand.
CGCATAACTCAAACCGTATAACGCATAACGCATAACGCATAACGCATAACGCATAACTCATAACGCATAACGCATAACGCATAACGCATAACGCATAACGCATAACGCATAACGCATAACGCACAACGCATAACGCATAACGCATAACGCATAACGCATAACGCATAACGCATAACGCATAACGCATAACGCATAACGCGTAACGCGTAACGCGTAACGCATAACGCATAACGCATAAAACATAACCCATAACGCATAACGCATAACGCAAAACGCATAACGCATAACGCATAACGCATCACGCATAACGCATAACGCATAACTCATAACGCATAACGCATAACGCATAACGCATAATGCATAACGCATAACGCATAACGCATAACGCATAACGCATAACGCATAACGCATAACGCATAACGCATAACGCACAACGCATAACGCATAACGCATAACGCATAACGCATAACGCATAACGCATAACGCATAACGCATAACGCATAACGCATAACGCATAACGCGTAACGCGTAACGCGTAACGCATAACGCATAACGCATAATGCATAACGCATAACGCATAACGCATAACGCATAACGCATAACGCATAACGCATAACGCATAACGCATAAAATATAACCCATAACGGATAACGCAAAACGCATAACGCATAACGCATAAACCAATAACGTATAACGCATAACGCATAACTCAAACCGTATAACGCATAACGCATATCTCAAACCGTATAACGCATAACGCATAACGCATAACGCATAACGCATAACTCATAACGCATAAGGCATTGCGCATAACGCAAAATGCATAACGCATAACGCATAACGCATAAAGCATAACGCATAACGCATTACGCATAACGCATAACGCAAACGTATAACGCCCAACGCATAACGCATAACGAACAACGCATAACGCATAACGCATAACGCATAACGCATAACGCATAACGCATAAAACATATCCCATAACGCATAACGCATAACGCATAACGCAAAACGCATACCGCATAACGCATAACGCATAACGCATAACGAACAACGCATAACGCATAACGCATAACGCATAACGCATAACGCATAACGCATAACGCATAACGCATAACGCATAACGCATAACGCATAAAACATAACCCATAACGCATAACGCATAACGCATAACGCATAACGCATAACGCATAACGCATAAAACATAACCCATAACGCATAACGCATAACGCATAACTCAAACCGTATAACGCATAACGCATAACGCATAACGCATAACGCATAACTCATAACGCATAACGCATAACGCATAACGCATAACGCATAACGCATAACGCATAACGCATAACGCATAACGCATAACGCATAACGCATAACGCATAACGCATAACGCATAACGCATAACGCATAACGCATAACGCATAACGCATAAAACATAACCCATAACGCATAACGCATAACGCATAACGCAAAACGCATAACGCATAACGCATAACGCATAACGCATAACGCATAACGCTTAACGCATAACGCATAACGCATAACGCATAACGCATAACGCATAAAACATAACCCATAACGCATAACGCATAACGCATAACGCATAACGCATAACGCATAACGCATAACGCATAACGCATAACGCATAACGCATAAAACATAACCCATAACGCATAACGCATAACGCATAACTCAAACCGTATAACGCATAACGCATAACGCATAACGCATAACGCATAACGCATAACTCATAACGCATAACGCATAACGCAAAACGCATAACGCATAACGCATAACGCATAAACCAATAACGTATAACGCATAACTCAAACCGTATAACGCATAACGCATATCTCCAACCGTATACGCATAACGCATAACGCATAACGCATAACGCGTAACGCATAACGCATAACGCATAACGCATAAAACATAACCCATAACCCATAACGCATAACGCATAACGCATAACGCAAAACGCATAACGCATAACGCATAACGCATAACGCATAACGCATAACGCATAACGCATAAAACATAACCCATAACGCATAACGCATAACATATAACGCATAACGCATAACGCATAACGCATAACGTATAACTCATAACGCATAACGCATAAGCATAACATATCACGCTTAACGCATAACGCATAACGCATAACGCATAACGCATAACGCATAACGCATATCTCAAACCGTATACGCATAACGCATAACGCATAACGCATAAACCAATAACGTATAACGCATAACTCAAACCGTATAACGCATAACGCATATCTCAAACCGTATACGCATAACGCATAACGCATAACGCATAACGCATAACGCATAACTCATAACGTATAAGGCATGGCGCATAACGCAAAATGCATAACGCATAACGCATAACGCATAAAGCATAACGCATAACGCATAACGCATAACGCATAACGCATAACGCATAACGCATAACGCATAACGCATAACGCATAACGCATAACGCATAACGCATAACATATAACGCATAACGCATAACGCATAACGCATAACGTATAACTCATAACGCATAACGCATAACACATAAGCATAACATATCACGCTTAACGCATAACGCATAACGCATAACGCATAACGCATAACGCATAACACATAACGCATAACGCATAACGAACAACGCATAACGCATAACGCATAACGCATAACGCATAACGCATAACGCATAACGCATAACGCATAAAACATAACCCATAACGCATAAAGCATAACGCATAACGCAAAACGCATAACGCATAACGCATCACGCATAACGCATAACGCATAACGCATAACGCATAACGCATAACGCATAACGCATAACTCATAACGCATAAGGCATGGAGCATAACGCAAAATGCATAACGCATAACGCATAAAGCATAACGCATAACGCATTACGCATAACGCATAACGCAAACGTATAACGCCCAACGCATAACGCATAACGAACAACGCATAACGCATAACGCGTAACGCATAAAACATAACCCATAACGCATAACGCATAACGCATAACGCATAACGCATAAAACATAACCTATAACGCATAACGCATAACGCATAACTCAAACCGTATAACGCATAACGCATAACGCATAACGCATTACGCATAACTCATAACGCATAACGCATAACGCATAACGCATAACGCATAACGCATAACGCACAACGCATAACGCATAACGCATAACGCATAACGCATAACGCATAACGCATAACGCGTAACGCGTAACGCATAACGCATAAAACATAACCCATAACGCATAACGCATAACGCATAACGCAAAACGCATAACGCATAACGCATCACGCATAACGCATAACGCATAACGCATAACGCATAACGCATAACGCATAACGCATAATGCATAACGCATAACGCATAACGCATAACGCATAACGCATAACGCATAACGCATAACGCATAACGCATAAAACATAACCCATGACGGATAACGCAAAACGCATAACGCATAACGCATAAACCAATAACGTATAACGCATAACGCATAACTCAAACCGTATAACGCATAACGCATATCTCAAACCGTATAACGCATAACGCATAACGCATAACTCATAACGCATAAGGCATGGCGCATAACGCAAAATGCATAACGCATAACGCATAACGCATAAAGCATAACGCATAACGCATTACGCATAACGCATAACGCAAACGTATAACGCCCAACGCATAACGCATAACGAACAACGCATAACGCATAACGCATAACGCATAACGCATAAAACATATCCCATAACGCATAACGCATAACGCATAACGCAAAACGCATACCGCATAACGCATAACGCATAACGCATAACGAACAACGCATAACGCATAACGCATAACGCATAACTCATAACGCATAACGCATAACGCATAACGCATAACGCATAACGCATAACGCATAACGCATAACGCATAACGCATAACGCATAACGCATAACGCATAACGCATAACGCATAACGCATAAAACATAACCCATAACGCATAACGCATAACGCATAACGCAAAACGCATAACACATAACGCATAACGCATAACGAACAACGCATAACGCATAACGCATAACGCATAACGCATAACGCATAACGCATAACGCATAACGCATAACGCATAAAACATAACCCATAACGCATAAAGCATAACGCATAACGCAAAACGCATAACGCATAACGCATCACGCATAACGCATAACGCATAACGCATAACGCATAACGCATAACGCATAACGCATAACTCATAACGCATAAGGCATGGAGCATAACGCAAAATGCATAACGCATAACGCATAAAGCATAACGCATAACGCATTACGCATAACGCATAACGCAAACGTATAACGCCCAACGCATAACGCATAACGAACAACGCATAACGCATAACGCATAACGCATAAAACATATCCCATAACGCATAACGCATAACGCAAAACGCATACCGCATAACGCATAACGCATAACGCATAACGAACAACGCATAACGCATAACGCATAACGCATAACGCATAACGCATAACGCATAACGCATAACGCGTAACGCATAAAACATAACCCATAACGCATAACGCATAACGCATAACGCATAACGCATAACGCATAACGCATAAAACATAACCTATAACGCATAACGCATAACGCATAACTCAAACCGTATAACGCATAACGCATAACGCATAACGCATTACGCATAACTCATAACGCATAACGCATAAAGCATAACGCATAACGCAAAACGCATAACGCATAAGGCATGGAGCATAACGCAAAATGCATAACGCATAACGCATAAAGCATAACGCATAACGCATTACGCATAACGCATAACGCAAACGTATAACGCCCAACGCATAACGCATAACGAACAACGCATAACGCATAACGCATAACGCATAAAACATATCCCATAACGCATAACGCATAACGCAAAACGCATACCGCATAACGCATAACGCATAACGCATAACGAACAACGCATAACGCATAACGCATAACGCATAACGCATAACGCATAACGCATCACGCATAACGCGTAACGCATAAAACATAACCCATAACGCATAACGCATAACGCATAACGCATAACGCATAACGCATAACGCATAAAACATAACCTATAACGCATAACGCATAACGCATAACTCAAACCGTATAACGCATAACGCATAACGCATAACGCATTACGCATAACTCATAACGCATAACGCATAACGCATAACGCATAACGCATAACGCATAACGCATAACGCATAACGCATAACGCATAACTCATAACGCATAAGGCATGGAGCATAACGCAAAATGCATAACGCATAACGCATAAAGCATAACGCATAACGCATTACGCATAACGCATAACGCAAACGTATAACGCCCAACGCATAACGCATAACGAACAACGCATAACGCATAACGCATAACGCATAAAACATATCCCATAACGCATAACGCATAACGCAAAACGCATACCGCATAACGCATAACGCATAACGCATAACGAACAACGCATAACGCATAACGCATAACGCATAACGCATAACGCATAACGCATAACGCATAACGCGTAACGCATAAAACATAACCCATAACGCATAACGCATAACGCATAACGCATAACGCATAACGCATAACGCATAACGCATAAAACATAACCTATAACGCATAACGCATAACGCATAACTCAAACCGTATAACGCATAACGCATAACGCATAACGCATTACGCATAACTCATAACGCATAACGCATAACGCATAACGCATAACGCATAACGCATAACGCATAACGCACAACGCATAACGCATAACTCAAACCGTATAACGCATAACGCATATCTCAAACCGAATAACGCATAACGCATAACGCATAACTCATAACGCATAAGGCATGGCGCATAACGCAAAATGCATAACGCATAACGCATAACGCATAAAGCATAACGCATAACGCATTACGCATAACGCATAACGCATAAAACATAACCCATAACGCATAACGCATAACGCATAACTCAAACCGTATAAAACATAACCCATAACGCATAACGCATAACGAACAACGCATAACGCATAACGCATAACGCATAACGCATAACGCAAAACGCGTAACGCATAAAACATAACCCATAACGCATAACGCATAACGCATAACGCATAACGCATAACGCATAACGCATAACCCATAACGCATAACGCATAACGCATAACGCAAAACGCATAACGCATAACGCATAACGCATAACGCATAACGCATAACGCATAACGCTTAACGCATAACGCATAACGCATAACGCATAACGCATAACGCATAACGCATAAAACATAACCCATAACGCATAACGCATAACGCATAACGCATAACGCATAACGCATAACGCATAACGCATAAAACATAACCCATAACGCATAACGCATAACGCATAACTCAAACCGTATAACGCATAACGCATAACGCATAACGCATAACGCATAACTCATAACGCATAACGCATAACGCAAAACGCATAACGCATAACGCATAACGCATAAACCAATAACGTATAACGCATAACTCAAACCGTATAACGCATAACGCATATCTCCAACCGTATACGCATAACGCATAACGCATAACGCATAACGCGTAACGCATAACGCATAACGCATAAAACATAACCCATAACGCATAACGCATAACGCAAAACGCAAAACGCATAACGCATAACGCATAACGCATAACGCATAACGCATAACGCATAACGCATAAAACATAACCCATAACGCATAACGCAAAACGCATAACGCATAACGCATAACGCATAACGCATAAACCAATAACGTATAACGCATAACTCAAACCGTATAACGCATATCGCATATCTCAAACCGTATACGCATAACGCATAACGCATAACGCATAACGCATAACGCATAACTCATAACGTATAAGGCATGGCGCATAACGCAAAATGCATAACGCATAACGCATAACGCATAAAGCATAACGCATAACGCATAACGCATAACGCATAACGCATAACGCATAACGCATAACGCATAACGCATAACGCATAACATATAACGCATAACGCATAACGCATAACGCATAACGTATAACTCATAACGCATAACGCATAACGCATAAGCATAACGCATCACGCATAACGCATAACGCATAACGCATAACGCATAACGCATAACGCATAACGCATAAAGCATAAGCATGACGCCTAACGCATAACGCAAACGTATAACACATAACACATAACGCATGACGCATAACGCAAAACGCATAACGCATAACGCATAACGCATAACGCATAACGCATAACGCATAACGCATAACGCATAACGCATAACGCATAACGCATAACGCATAAAGCATAACGCATAACGCATAACACATAACGCATGACGCATAACGCAAAACGCATAACGCATAACGCATAACGCATCACGCATAACGCATAACGCATAACGCATAACGCATAACGCATAACACATAACGCATAACGCATAACGAACAACGCATAACGCATAACGCATAACGCATAACGCATAACGCATAACGCATAACGCATAACGCATAACGCATAACGCATAACGCATAAAACATAACCCATAACGCATAACGCATAACGCATAACGCAAAACGCATAACGCATAACGCATAACGCATAACGCATAACGCATAACGCATAACGCATAACGCATAACGCATAACGCATAAAACATAACCCATAACGGATAACGCAAAACGCATAACGCATAACGCATAAACCAATAACGTATAACGCATAACGCATAACTCAAACCGTATAACGCATAACGCATATCTCAAACCGTATAACGCATAACGCATAACGCATAACTCATAACGCATAAGGCATGGCGCATAACGCAAAATGCATAACGCATAACGCATAAGGCATAAAGCATAACGCATAACGCATTACGCATAACGCATAACGCAAACGTATAACGCCCAACGCATAACGCATAACGAACAACGCATAACGCATAACGCATAACGCATAACGCATAACGCATAACGCATAACGCATAACGCATAAAACATATCCCATAACGCATAACGCATAACGCATAACGCAAATCGCATACCGCATAACGCATAACGCATAACGCATAACGAACAACGCATAACGCATAACGCATAACGCATAACGCATAACGCATAACGCATAACGCATAACGCATAACGCATAAAACATAACCCATAACGCATAACGCATAACGCATAACGCATAACGCATAACGCATAAAACATAACCCATAACGCATAACGCATAACGCATAACTCAAACCGTATAACGCATAACGCATAACGCATAACGCATAACGCATAACTCATAACGCATAACGCATAACGCATAACGCATAACGCATAACGCATAACGCATAACGCATAACGCATAACGTATAACTCAAACCGTATAACGCATAACGCATAACTCAAACCGTATAACGCATAACGCATAACGCATAACGCATAACGCATAACTCATAACGCATAACGCATGGCGCATAACGCAAAATGCATAACGCATAACGCATAACGCATAAAGCATAACGCATAACGCATAACGCATAACGCATAACGCATAACGCATAACGCATAACGCAAACGTATAACGCCCAACGCATAACGCATAACGCAAAACGCATAACGCATAACGCATCACGCATAATGCATAACGCATAACGCATAACGCATAACGCATAACGCATAACCCATAACGCATAACGCAAAACGCATAACGCATAACGCATAAACCAATAACGTATAACGTATAACGCATAACTCAAACCGTATAACGCATAACGCATATCTCAAACCGTATACGCATAACGCATAACGCATAACGCATAACGCATAACTCATAACGTATAAGGCATGGCGCATAACGCAAAATGCATAACGCATAACGCATAACGCATAAAGCATAACGCATAACGCATAACGCATAACGCATAACGCATAACGCATAACGCATAACGCATAACGCATAACGCATAACGCATAACGCATAACGCATAACATATAACGCATAACGCATAACGCATAACGCATAACGTATAACTCATAACGCATAACGCATAACGCATAAGCATAACATATCACGCTTAACGCATAACGCATAACGCATAACGCATAACGCATAACGCATAACGCATAACACATAACGCATAACGCATAACGAACAACGCATAACGCATAACGCATAACGCATAACGCATAACGCATAACGCATAACGCATAACGCATAAAACATAACCCATAACGCATAAAGCATAACGCATAACGCAAAACGCATAACGCATAACGCATCACGCATAACGCATAACGCATAACGCATAACGCATAACGCATAACGCATAACGCATAACTCATAACGCATAAGGCATGGAGCATAACGCAAAATGCATAACGCATAACGCATAAAGCATAACGCATAACGCATTACGCATAACGCATAACGCAAACGTATAACGCCCAACGCATAACGCATAACGAACAACGCATAACGCATAACGCGTAACGCATAAAACATAACCCATAACGCATAACGCATAACGCATAAAACATAACCTATAACGCATAACGCATAACGCATAACTCAAACCGTATAACGCATAACGCATAACGCATAACGCATTACGCATAACTCATAACGCATAACGCATAACGCATAACGCATAACGCATAACGCATAACGCATAACGCATAACGCACAACGCATAACGCATAACGCATAACGCATAACGCATAACGCATAACGCATAACGCGTAACGCGTAACGCATAACGCATAAAACATAACCCATAACGCATAACGCATAACGCATAACGCAAAACGCATAACGCATAACGCATCACGCATAACGCATAACGCATAACGCATAACGCATAACGCATAACGCATAACGCATAATGCATAACGCATAACGCATAACGCATAACGCATAACGCATAACGCATAACGCATAACGCATAACGCATAACGCATAAAACATAACCCATGACGGATAACGCAAAACGCATAACGCATAACGCATAAACCAATAACGTATAACGCATAACGCATAACTCAAACCGTATAACGCATAACGCATATCTCAAACCGTATAACGCATAACGCATAACGCATAACTCATAACGCATAAGGCATGGCGCATAACGCAAAATGCATAACGCATAACGCATAACGCATAAAGCATAACGCATAACGCATTACGCATAACGCATAACGCAAACGTATAACGCCCAACGCATAACGCATAACGAACAACGCATAACGCATAACGCATAACGCATAACGCATAAAACATATCCCATAACGCATAACGCATAACGCATAACGCAAAACGCATACCGCATAACGCATAACGCATAACGCATAACGAACAACGCATAACGCATAACGCATAACGCATAACTCATAACGCATAACGCATAACGCATAACGCATAACGCATAACGCATAACGCATAACGCATAACGCATAACGCATAACGCATAACGCATAACGCATAACGCATAACGCATAACGCATAAAACATAACCCATAACGCATAACGCATAACGCATAACGCAAAACGCATAACACATAACGCATAACGCATAACGAACAACGCATAACGCATAACGCATAACGCATAACGCATAACGCATAACGCATAACGCATAACGCATAACGCATAAAACATAACCCATAACGCATAAAGCATAACGCATAACGCAAAACGCAAAACGCATAACGCATAACGCATCACGCATAACGCATAACGCATAACGCATAACGCATAACGCATAACGCATAACGCATAACGCATAACTCATAACGCATAAGGCATGGAGCATAACGCAAAATGCATAACGCATAACGCATAAAGCATAACGCATAACGCATTACGCATAACGCATAACGCAAACGTATAACGCCCAACGCATAACGCATAACGAACAACGCATAACGCATAACGCATAACGCATAAAACATATCCCATAACGCATAACGCATAACGCAAAACGCATACCGCATAACGCATAACGCATAACGCATAACGCATAACGAACAACGCATAACGCATAACGCATAACGCATAACGCATAACGCATAACGCATAACGCGTAACGCATAAAACATAACCCATAACGCATAACGCATAACGCATAACGCATAACGCATAACGCATAACGCATAAAACATAACCTATAACGCATAACGCATAACTCAAACCGTATAACGCATAACGCATAACGCATAACGCATTACGCATAACTCATAACGCATAACGCATAACGCATAACGCATAACGCATAACGCATAACGCATAACGCAGAACGCATAACGCATAACTCAAACCGTATAACGCATAACGCATATCTCAAACCGTATAACGCATAACGCATAACGCATAACTCATAACGCATAAGGCATGGCGCATAACGCAAAATGCATAACGCATAACGCATAACGCATAAAGCATAACGCATAACGCATTACGCATAACGCATAACGCAAACGTATAACGCCCAACGCATAACGCATAACGAACAACGCATAACGCATAACGCATAACGCATAACGCATAAAACATATCCCATAACGCATAACGCATAACGCATAACGCAAAACGCATACCGCATAACGCATAACGCATAACGCATAACGAACAACGCATAACGCATAACGCATAACGCATAACGCATAACGCATAACGCATAACGCATAAAACATAACCCATAACGCATAACGCATAACGCATAACGCATAACGCATAAAACATAACCCATAACGCATAACGCATAACGCATAACTCAAACCGTATAACGCATAACGCATAACGCATAACGCATAACGCATAACGCATAACGCATAACTCATAACGCATAACGCATAACGCATAACGCATAACGCATAACGCATAACGCATAACGCATAACGCATAACGCATAACGCATAACGCATAACGCATAACGCATAACGCATAAAACATAACCCATAACGCATAACGCATAACGCATAACGCAAAACGCATAACGCATAACGCATAACGCATAACGCATAACGCATAACGCATAACGCATAACGCATAACGCTTAACGCATAACGCATAACGCATAACGCATAACGCATAACGCATAACGCATAAAACATAACCCATAACGCATAACGCATAACGCATAACGCATAACGCATAACGCATAACGCATAACGCATAACGCATAACGCATAACGCATAACGCATAACGCATAACGCATAACGCATAACGCATAACGCATAACGCATAAAACATAACCCATAACGCATAACGCATAACGCATAACGCAAAACGCATAACGCATAACGCATAACGCATAACGCATAACGCATAACGCATAACGCATAACGCTTAACGCATAACGCATAACGCATAACGCATAACGCATAACGCATAACGCATAACGCATAAAACATAACCCATAACGCATAACGCATAACGCATAACGCATAACGCATAACGCATAACGCATAACGTATAACGCATAACGCATAAAACATAACCGATAACGCATAACGCATAACTCAAACCGTATAAAACATAACCCATAACGCATAACGCATAACGAACAACGCATAACGCATAACGCATAACGCATAACGCATAACGCATAACGCGTAACGCATAAAACATAACCCATAACGCATAACGCATAACGCATAACGCATAACGCATAACGCATAACGCATAACCCATAACGCATAACGCATAACGCATAACGCAAAACGCATAACGCATAACGCATAACGCATAACGCATAACGCATAACGCTTAACGCATAACGCATAACGCATAACGCATAACGCATAACGCATAACGCATAAAACATAACCCATAACGCATAACGCATAACGCATAACGCATAACGCATAACGCATAACGCATAAAACATAACCCATAACGCATAACGCATAACGCATAACTCAAACCGTATAACGCATAACGCATAACGCATAACGCATAACGCATAACTCATAACGCATAACGCATAACGCAAAACGCATAACGCATAACGCATAACGCATAAACCAATAACGTATAACGCATAACTCAAACCGTATAACGCATAACGCATATCTCCAACCGTATACGCATAACGCATAACGCATAACGCATAACGCGTAACGCATAACGCATAACGCATAAAACATAACCCATAACGCATAACGCATAACGCAAAACGCAAAACGCATAACGCATAACGCATAACGCATAACGCATAACGCATAACGCATAACGCATAAAACATAACCCATAACGCATAACGCAAAACGCATAACGCATAACGCATAACGCATAACGCATAAACCAATAACGTATAACGCATAACTCAAACCGTATAACGCATATCGCATATCTCAAACCGTATACGCATAACGCATAACGCATAACGCATAACGCATAACTCATAACGTATAAGGCATGGCGCATAACGCAAAATGCATAACGCATAACGCATAACGCATAAAGCATAACGCATAACGCATAACGCATAACGCATAACGCATAACGCATAACGCATAACGCATAACGCATAACGCATAACGCATAACATATAACGCATAACGCATAACGCATAACGCATAACGTATAACTCATAACGCATAACGCATAACGCATAAGCATAACGCATCACGCATAACGCATAACGCATAACGCATAACGCATAACGCATAACGCATAAAGCATAAGCATGACGCCTAACGCATAACGCAAACGTATAACACATAACACATAACGCATGACGCATAACGCAAAACGCATAACGCATAACGCATAACGCATAACGCATAATGCATAACGCATAACGCATAACGCATAACGCATAACGCATAACGCATAACGCATAACGCATAAAGCATAACGCATAACGCATAACACATAACGCATGACGCATAACGCAAAACGCATAACGCATAACGCATAACGCATCACGCATAACGCATAACGCATAACGCATAACGCATAACGCATAACACATAACGCATAACGCATAACGAACAACGCATAACGCATAACGCATAACGCATAACGCATAACGCATAACGCATAACGCATAACGCGTAACGCATAACGCATAACGCATAACGCATAAAACATAACCCATAACGCATAACGCATAACGCATAACGCAAAACGCATAACGCATAACGCATAACGCATAACGCATAACGCATAACGCATAACGCATAACGCATAACGCATAAAACATAACCCATAACGGATAACGCAAAACGCATAACGCATAACGCATAAACCAATAACGTATAACGCATAACGCATAACTCAAACCGTATAACGCATAACGCATATCTCAAACCGTATAACGCATAACGCATAACGCATAACTCATAACGCATAAGGCATGGCGCATAACGCAAAATGCATAACGCATAACGCATAAGGCATAAAGCATAACGCATAACGCATTACGCATAACGCATAACGCAAACGTATAACGCCCAACGCATAACGCATAACGAACAACGCATAACGCATAACGCATAACGCATAACGCATAACGCATAACGCATAACGCATAAAACATATCCCATAACGCATAACGCATAACGCATAACGCAAAACGCATACCGCATAACGCATAACGCATAACGCATAACGAAAAACGCATAACGCATAACGCATAACGCATAACGCATAACGCATAACGCATAACGCATAACGCATAAAACATAACCCATAACGCATAACGCATAACGCATAACGCATAACGCATAACGCATAAAACATAACCCATAACGCATAACGCATAACGCATAACTCAAACCGTATAACGCATAACGCATAACGCATAACGCATAACGCATAACTCATAACGCATAACGCATAACGCATAACGCATAACGCATAACGCATAACGCATAACGCATAACGCATAACGCATAACGCATAACGCATAACGTATAACTCAAACCGTATAACGCATAACGCATAACTCAAACCGTATAACGCATAACGCATAACGCATAACGCATAACGCATAACTCATAACGCATAACGCATGGCGCATAACGCAAAATGCATAACGCATAACGCATAACGCATAAAGCATAACGCATAACGCATAACGCATAACGCATAACGCATAACGCATAACGCATAACGCATAACGCATAACGCATAACTCATAACGCATAAGGCATGGCGCATAACGCAAAATGCATAACGCATAGCGCATAACGCATAAAGCATAACGCATAACGCATTACGCATAACGCATAACGCAAACGTATAACGCCCAACGCATAATGCATAACGAACAACGCATAACGCATAACGCATAACGCATAACGCATAAAACATATCCCATAACGCATAACGCATAACGCATAACGCAAAACGCATACCGCATAACGCATAACGCATAACGCATAACGCATAACGCATAACAAACAACGCATAACGCATAACGCATAACGCATAATGCATAACGCGTAACGCATAACGCATAACGCATAACGCATAACGCATAACGCATAACGCATAACGCATAACGCTTAACGCATAACGCATAACGCATAAAACATAACCCATAACGCATAACGCAAAACGCATAACGCATAATGCATAACGCATAACGCATAAACCAATAACGTATAACGCATAACTCAAACCGTATAACGCATAACGCATATCTCAAACCGTATACGCATAACGCATAACGCATAACGCATAACGCATAACTCATAACGCATAAGGCATGGCGCATAACGCAAAATGCATAACGCATAACGCATAACACATAAAGCATAACGCATAACGCATAACACATAAAGCATAACGCATAACGCATTACGCATAACGCATAACGCAAAAGTATAACGCCCAACGCATAAAGCATAACGAACAACGCATAACGCATAACGCATAACGCATAACGCATAACGCATAACGCATAACGCATAAAACATATCCCTAAACGCATAACGCATAACGCATAACGCAAAACGCATACCGCATGACGCATAACGCATAACGCATAACGAACAACGCATAACGCATAACGCATAACGCATAACGCATAACGCATAACGCATAAAACATAACCCATAACGCATAACGCATAACGCATAACGCATATCTCAAACCGTATACGCATAACGCATAACGCATAACGCATAACTCATAACGCATAAGGCATGGCGCATAACGCAAAATGCATAACGCATAACGCATAACGCATAAAGCATAACGCATAACGCATTACGCGTAACGCATAACGCAAAAGTATAACGCCCAACGCATAACGCATAACGAACAACGCATAACGCATAACGCATAACGCATAACGCATAACGCATAACGCATAAAACATATCCCATAACGCATAACGCATAACGCATAACGCAAAACGCATACCGCATAACGCATAACGCATAACGTATAACGAACAACGCATAACGCATAACGCATAACGCATAACGCATAACGCATAAAACATAACCCATAACGCATAAAACATAACCCATAACGCATAACGCATAAAACATAACCCATAACGCATAACGCATAACGCATAACTCAAACCGTATAACGCATAACGCATAACGCATAACGCATAACGCATAACTCATAACGCATAACGCATAACGCATAACGCATAACGCATAACGCATAACGCATAACGCATAACGCATAACGCATAACGCATAACGCATAACGCATAACGCATAACGCATAACGCATAACGCATAAAGCATAACGCATAACGCATAACTCATAACGCATAACGCATAACGCATAACGCATAACGCATAACGCATAACGCATAACGCATAACGCATAACGCATAACGCATAACGCATAACGCATAACGCATAAACCAATAACGCACAACGCATAACGCATAACGAACAACGCCTAACGCATAATGCATAACGCATAACGCATAACGCATAACGCATAACTCATAACCCACAACGCATAACGCATAACGTATAACTCATAACGCATAACGCATAAAGCATAACGCATCACGCATAACGCATAACGCATAACGCGAAACGCATAACGCATAACGCATAACGCATAATACATAACGCATAACGCATAACGTATAACGCATAACGCATAACGCATAACGAACAACGCATAACGCATAATGCATAACGCATAACGAACAACGCATAACGCATAATGCATAACGCATAACGCATAACGCATAACGCATAACGCATAACGCATAACGCACAACGCATAACGCATAACGAACAACGCCTAACGCATAATGCATAACGCATAACGCATAACGCATAACGCATAACTCATAACCCACAACGCATAACGCATAACGCATAAAGCATAACGCATCACGCATAACGCATAACGCATAACGCGAAACGCATAACGCATAACCCATAACGCATAATACATAACGCATAACGCATACCGTATAACGCATAACGCATAACGCATAACGAACAACGCATAACGCATAATGCATAACGCATAACGCATAACGCATAACGCATAACGCATAACGCATAAAGCATAACGCATCACGCATAAAGCATAACGTATAACGCATAACGCATAATGCACAACGCATAACGAATACCGCAAAATGCATAACGCCTAACGCATAACGGATCACGCATAACATATAAAGCATAACGCAGAACGCATAACGCATAACGCAAACGTATAACGCACAACGCATAAAGCATAACGCATAACGCATAACGCATAACGCATAACGCATAACGCATAACGCATAACGCATAACGCATAACGCATAACGCATAACGCATAACGCATAACGCATAAACCAATAACGCACAACGCATAACGCATAACGAACAACGCCTAACGCATAATGCATAACGCATAACGCATAACGCATAACGCATAACGCATAACTCATAACCCACAACGCATAACGCATAACGTATAACTCATAACGCATAACGCATAAAGCATAACGCATCACGCATAACGCATAACGCATAACGCGAAACGCATAACGCATAACGCATAACGCATAATACATAACGCATAACGCATAACGTATAACGCATAACGCATAACGCATAACGAACAACGCATAACGCATAATGCATAACGCATAACGAACAACGCATAACGCATAATGCATAACGCATAACGCATAACGCATAACGCATAACGCATAACGCATAACGCATAACGCACAACGCATAACGCATAACGAACAACGCCTAACGCATAATGCATAACGCATAACGCATAACGCATAACGCATAACTCATAACCCACAACGCATAACGCATAACGCATAAAGCATAACGCATCACGCATAACGCATAACGCATAACGCGAAACGCATAACGCATAACCCATAACGCATAATACATAACGCATAACGCATACCGTATAACGCATAACGCATAACGCATAACGAACAACGCATAACGCATAATGCATAACGCATAACGCATAACGCATAACGCATAACGCATAACGCATAAAGCATAACGCATCACGCATAAAGCATAACGTATAACGCATAACGCATAATGCACAACGCATAACGAATACCGCAAAATGCATAACGCCTAACGCATAACGGATCACGCATAACATATAAAGCATAACGCAGAACGCATAACGCATAACGCAAACGTATAACGCACAACGCATAAAGCATAACGCATAACGCATAACGCATAACGCATAACGCATAACGCATAACGCATAACGCATAACGCATAACGCATAACGCATAACGCATGACGCCTAACGCATAACGCATAACGCATACCGCATAACGTATAACTCATAACCCACAACGCATAACGCATAACGCATAACGCATAACGCATAATGCATAACGCATAACGCATAACGCATAACGCATAACGCAAAACTCATAACGCATAACGCATAACGCATAACGCATAACGCATAACGCATAACGCAAAACGCATAACGCATAACGCATTACGGATAACGCATAACGCATAACGCATAACGCATAACGCATGACGCATAACGCATAACGCATAAAGCATAACGCATAACGCATAACGCATAAATCATAACGCATAACACATAACGCATAACGCATAACGCAAACGTATAACGCACAACGCATAAAGCATAACGTATAACGCAAAACGCATAACGCCTAACGCATAACGGATCACGCATATCGCATAAAGCATAACGCATAACGCATAATGCATAACGCATAACGCATAACCCATAACGCATAAAGCATAACGCATAACGCATAACGCATAACGCATAACGCATAACGCATAACGCATAACGCATAACGCATAACGCAAAACGCATAACGTATAACTCATAACCCACAACGCATAACGCATAGCGCATAACGTATAACTCATAACGCATAACGCATAAAGCATAACGCATCACGCATATCGCATAACGCATAACGCATAACACATAACGCATAACGCATAACGCATAACCCATAACGCATAACGCATAACGCATAACGCATAACGCATAACGGATAACGCATAACGCATAACGCATAACGCATAACGCATAACGCATAAAGCATAACGCATAACGCAAACCTATACCGCATAACGCATAACGCATAACGCATAATGCATAACGCATAACGCATAACGCATGACGCCTAACGCATAACGCATAACGCATAACGCATAACGTATAACTCATAAACCACAACGCATAACGCATAACGCATAACGCATAACGCATAACGGATCACGCATAACGCATAAATCATAACGCATAACACATAACGCATAACGCATAACGCAAACGTATAACGCATAACGCATAAGGCATAACGCATAACGCAAACGTATAACGCACAACGCATAAAGCATAACGTATAACGCATAACGCATAACGCATAACGCATAACGCATAACGCATAACGCATAACGCATAAAGCGAAACGCATAACGCATAACGCATAAAGCATAATGCATAACGCGTAACGCATAACGCGTAACGCATAACGCATAACGCATAACGCATAACGCATAACGCATAACGCCTAACGCATAACGGATCACGCATAACGCATAAAGCATAACGCATAACACACAACGCATAACGCATAACGCAAACGTATAACGCACAACGCATAAAGCATAACGCATAACGCATAAAGCATAATGCATAACGCGTAACGCATAACGCGTAACGCATAACGCTTAACGCATAACGCATAACGCATAACGCATAACGCCTAACGCATAACGGATCACGCATAACGCATAAAGCATAACGCATAACACACAACGCATAACGCATAACGCACACGTATAACGCACAACGCATAAAGCATAACGTA
The DNA here is from genome assembly GCA_916610235.2 of Lasioglossum morio. Lineage (NCBI taxonomy): Eukaryota > Metazoa > Arthropoda > Insecta > Hymenoptera > Halictidae > Lasioglossum > Lasioglossum morio. The sequence goes on from CAKAJA020000423.1 coordinate 3,761,951, forward strand.
TAACGCAAAACGCATAACGCCTAACGCATAACGGATCACGCATATCGCATAAAGCATAACGCATAACGCATAACGCATAACGCATAACGCATAATGCATAACGCATAACGCATAACGCATAAAGCATAACGCATAACGCATAACGCATAACGCATAACGCATAACGCATAACGCATAACGAAAAACGCATAACGTATAACTCATAACCCACAACGCATAACGCATAGCGCATAACGTATTACTCATAACGCATAACGCATAAAGCATAACGCATCACGCATATCGCATAACGCATAACGCATAACGCATAACGCATAACGCATAAAGCATAACGCATCACGCATATCGCATAACGCATAACGAATATCGCATAACGCATAACGCATAACGCATAACGCATAACGCATAAAGCATAACGCATAACGCAAACCGCATAACGCATAACGGATCACGCATAACGCATAAAGCATAACGCATAACGCATAACGCATAACGCATAAGGCATAACGCATAACGCAAACGTATAACGCACAACGCATAAAGCATAACGTATAACGCATAACGCATAACGCATAACACTTAACGCATAACGCATAACGCATAACGCATAACGCATAACGCATAACGCATAAAGCGAAACGCATAACGCATAACGCATAAAGCATAACGCATAACGCGTAACGCATAACGCATAAAGCATAACGCATCACGCATAAAGCATAACGTATAATGCATAACGCATAATCCACAACGCATAACGAATACCGCAAAACGCATAACGCCTAACGCATAACGGATCACGCATAACGCATAAAGCATAACGCATAACAAATAACGCATAACGCAAACGTATAACGCACAACGCATAAAGCATAACGTATAACGCAAAACGCATAACGCCTAACGCATAACGGATCACGCATAACGCATAAAGCATAACGCATAACGCATAACGCATAACGCATAACGCATAACGCATAACGCATAACGCATAACGCATAACGCATAACGCATAACGCATAACGCATAACGCATAACGCAAACGTATAACGCACAACGCATAACGCATAACGCATAACGCATAACGCGTAACGCATAACGCATAATGCATAACGCATAACGCATAACGCATAACGCATAACGCATAACGCATAACGCACAACGCATAAAGCATAACGTATAACGCATAACGCATAACGCATAACGCTTAACGCATAACGCATAATGCATAACGCATAACGCAGAACGCATAACGCAAAACGCATAACGTATAACTCATAACCCACAACGCATAACGCATAGCGCATAACGTATAACTCATAACGCATAACGCATAAAGCATAACGCATAACGCATCACGCATATCGCATAACGCATAACGCATAACGCATAACGCATAACGCATAACGCATAACGCATAACCCACAACGCATAACGCATAACGCATAACGCATAACGCATAACGCATAACGCATAACGCATAAAGCGAAACGCATAACGCATAACCCATAACGCATAATACATAACGCATAACGCATACCGTATAACGCATAACGCATAACGCATAACGAACAACGCATAACGCATAATGCATAACGCATAACGCATAACGCATAACGCATAACGTATAACTCATAACGCATAACGCATAAAGCATAACGCATCACGCATAACGCATAAAGCATAACGCATAACACATAACGCAAAACGCATAACGCATAACGCAAACGTATAACGCACAACGCATAAAGCATAACGTATAACGCAAAACGCATAACGCCTAACGCATAACGGATCACGCATAACGCATAAAGCAGAACGCATAACGCATAACGCATAAGGCATAACGCATAACGCAAACGTATAACGCACAACGCATAAAGCATAACGTATAACGCATAACGCATAACGCATAACGCATAACGCATAACGCATAACGCATAACGCATAAAGCGAAACGCATAACGCATAACGCATAAAGCATAATGCATAACGCGTAACGCATAACGCGTAACGCATAACGCATAACGCATAACGCATAACGCATAACGCATAACGCATAACGCCTAACGCATAACGGATCACGCATAACGCATAAAGCATAACGCATAACACATAACGCATAACGCAAACGTATAACGCACAACGCATAAAGCATAACGTATAACGCAAAACGCATAACGCCTAACGCATAACGGATCACGCATATCGCATAAAGCATAACGCATAACGCATAACGCATAACGCATAACGCATAATGCATAACGCATAACGCATAACGCATAACGCATAAAGCATAACGCATAACGCATAACGCTTAACGCATAACGCATAACGCATAACGCATAACGCAAAACGCATAACGTATAACTCATAACCCACAACGCATAACGCATAGCGCATAACGTATTACTCATAACGCATAACGCATAAAGCATAACGCATCACGCATATCGCATAACGCATAACGTATAACGCATAACGCATAACGCATAACGCATAACGCATAAAGCATAACGCATCACGCATATCGCATAACGCATAACGAATAACGCATAACGCATAACGCATAACGCATAACGCATAACGCATAAAGCATAACGCATAACGCAAATCGCATAACGCATAACGGATCACGCATAACGCATAAAGCATAACGCATAACGCATAACGCATAACGCATAAGGCATAACGCATAACGCAAACGTATAACGCACAACGCATAAAGCATAACGTATAACGCATAACGCATAACGCATAACGCTTAACGCATAACGCATAACGCATAACGCATAACGCATAACGCATATCGCATAACGCATAAAGCGAAACGCATAACGCATAACGCATAACGCATAACGCATAACGCGTAACGCATAACGCGTAACGCATAACGCACAACGCATAAAGCATAACGTATAACGCATAACGCATAACGCATAACGCTTAACGCATAACGCATAACGCATAACGCATAACGCAGAACGCATAACGCAAAACGCATAACGTATAACTCATAACGCATAACGCATCACGCATAAAGCATAACGTATAACGCATAACGCATAATCCACAACGCATAACGAATACCGCAAAACGCATAACGCCTAACGCATAACGGACCACGCATAACGCATAAAGCATAACGCATAACAAATAACGCATAACGCATAACGCAAACGTATAACGCACAACGCATAAAGCATAACGTATAACGCAAAACGCATAACGCCTAACGCATAACGGATCACGCATAACGCATAAAGCATAACGCATAACGCATAACGCATAACGCATAACGCATAACGCATAACGCATAACGCATAACGCATAACGCATAACGCATAACGCATAACGCATAACGCATAACGCAAACGTATAACGCACAACGCATAACGCATAACGCATAACGCATAACGCGTAACGCATAACGCATAATGCATAACGCATAACGCATAACGCATAACGCATAACGCACAACGCATAATGCATAACGTATAACGCATAACGCATAACGCATAACGCTTAACGCATAACGCATAACGCATAACGCATAACGCAGAACGCATAACGCAAAACGCATAACGTATAACTCATAACCCACAACGCATAACGCATAGCGCATAACGTATAACTCATAACGCATAACGCATAAAGCATAACGCATAACGCATCACGCATATCGCATAACGCATAACGCATAACGCATAACGCATAACGCATAACGCATAACGCATAACGCATAACGCATAAAGCATAACGCATAACGCATAACGCATAACGCATAACGCATAACGCATAACGCATAACGCATAACGCGAAACGCATAACGCATAACCCATAACGCATAATACATAACGCATAACGCATACCGTATAACGCATAACGCATAACGCATAACGAACAACGCATAACGCATAATGCATAACGCATAACGCATAACGCATAACGCATAACGTATAACTCATAACGCATAACGCATAAAGCATAACGCATCACGCATAACGCATAAAGCATAACGCATAACACATAACGCATAACGCATAACGCATAACGCAAACGTATAACGCACAACGCATAAAGCATAACGTATATCGCAAAACGCATAACGCCTAACGCATAACGGATCACGCATAACGCATAAAGCAGAACGCATAACGCATAACGCATAAGGCATAACGCATAACGCAAACGTATAACGCACAACGCATAAAGCATAACGTATAACGCATAACGCATAACGCATAACGCATAACGCATAACGCATAACGCATAACGCATAAAGCGAAACGCATAACGCATAACGCATAAAGCATAATGCATAACGCGTAACGCATAACGCGTAACGCATAACGCATAACGCATAACGCATAACGCATAACGCATAACGCATAACGCATAACGCATAACGCCTAACGCATAACGGATCACGCATAACGCATAAAGCATAACGCATAACACATAACGCATAACGCATAACGCAAACGTATAACGCACAACGCATAAAGCATAACGTATAACGCAAAACGCATAACGCCTAACGCATAACGGATCACGCATATCGCATAAAGCATAACGCATAACGCATAACGCATAACGCATAACGCATAAAGCATAACGCATAACGCATAACGCTTAACGCATAACGCATAACGCATAACGCAAAACGCATAACGTATAACTCATAACCCACAACGCATAACGCATAGCGCATAACGTATTACTCATAACGCATAACGCATAAAGCATAACGCATCACGCATATCGCATAACGCATAACGCATAACGCATAACGCATAACGCATAACGCATAACGCATAACGCATAAAGCATAACGCATCACGCATATCGCATAACGCATAACGAATAACGCATAACGCATAACGCATAACGCATAACGCATAACGCATAAAGCATAACGCATATCGCAAACCGCATAACGCATAACGGATCACGCATAACGCATAAAACATAACGCATAACGCATAACGCATAACGCATAAGGCATAACGCATAACGCAAACGTATAACGCACAACGCATAAAGCATAACGTATAACGCATAACGCATAACGCATAACGCTTAACGCATAACGCATAACGCATAACGCATAACGCATAACGCATAAAGCGAAACGCATAACGCATAATGCATAAAGCATAACGCATAACGCGTAACGCATAACGCATAAAGCATAACGCATCACGCATAAAGCATAACGTATAACGCATAACGCATAATCCACAACGCATAACGAATACCGCAAAACGCATAACGCCTAACGCATAACGGATCACGCATAACGCATAAAGCATAACGCATAACACATAACGCATAACGCATAACGCAAACGTATAACGCACAACGCATAAAGCATAACGTATAACGCAAAACGCATAACGCCTAACGCATAACGGATCACGCATAACGCATAAAGCATAACGCATAACGCATAACGCATAACGCATAACGCATAACGCATAACGCATAACGCATAACGCATAACGCATAACGCATAACGCATAACGCATAACGCATAACGCATAACGCATAACGCATAACGCATAACGCATAACGCAAACGTATAACGCACAACGCATAACGCATAACGCATAACGCATAACGCGTAACGCATAACGCATAATGCATAACGCATAACGCATAACGCATAACGCATAACGCACAACGCATAAAGCATAACGTATAACGCATAACGCATAACGCATAACGCTTAACGCATAACGCATAACGCATAACGCATAACGCAGAACGCATAACGCAAAACGCATAACGTATAACTCATAACCCACAACGCATAACGCATAGCGCATAACGTATAACTCATAACGCATAACGCATAAAGCATAACGCATAACGCATCACGCATATCGCATAACGCATAACGCATAACGCATAACGCATAACGCATAACGCATAACGCATAACGCATAACGCATAAAGCATAACGCATAACGCATAACGCATAACACATAACGCATAACGCATAACGCATAACGCATAACGCGAAACGCATAACGCATAACCCATAACGCATAATACATAACGCATAACGCATACCGTATAACGCATAACGCATAACGCATAACGAACAACGCATAACGCATAATGCATAACGCATAACGCATAACGCATAACGCATAACGTATAACTCATAACGCATAACGCATAAAGCATAACGCATCACGCATAACGCATAAAGCATAACGCATAACACATAACGCATAACGCATAACGCATAACGCAAACGTATAACGCACAACGCATAAAGCATAACGTATAACGCAAAACGCATAACGCCTAACGCATAACGGATCACGCATAACGCATAACGCATAACGCATAACGCAAACTTATAACGCACAACGCATAAAGCATAACCTATAACGCATAACGCATAACGCATAACGCATAACGCATAACGCTTAACGCATAACGCATAACGCATAAAGCGTAACGCATAACGCATAATGCATAACGCATAACGCATAACGCATAACGAATAACGCATAACGCATAACGCATAACGCATGACGCCTAACGCATAACGCATAACGCATACCGCATAACGTATAACTCATAACCCACAACGCATAACGCATAACGCATAACGCATAACGCATAATGCATAACGCATAACGCATAACGCATAACGCATAACGCAAAACTCATAACGCATAACGCATAACGCATAACGCATAACGCATAACGCATAACGCAAAACGCATAACGCATAACGCATTACGGATAACGCATAACGCATAACGCATAACGCATAACGCATGACGCATAACGCATAACGCATAAAGCATAACGCATAACGCATAACGCATAAATCATAACGCATAACACATAACGCATAACGCATAACGCAAACGTATAACGCACAACGCATAAAGCATAACGTATAACGCAAAACGCATAACGCCTAACGCATAACGGATCACGCATATCGCATAAAGCATAACGCATAACGCATAATGCATAACGCATAACGCATAACCCATAACGCATAAAGCATAACGCATAACGCATAACGCATAACGCATAACGCATAACGCATAACGCATAACGCATAACGCATAACGCAAAACGCATAACGTATAACTCATAACCCACAACGCATAACGCATAGCGCATAACGTATAACTCATAACGCATAACGCATAAAGCATAACGCATCACGCATATCGCATAACGCATAACGCATAACACATAACGCATAACGCATAACGCATAACCCATAACGCATAACGCATAACGCATAACGCATAACGCATAACGGATAACGCATAACGCATAACGCATAACGCATAACGCATAACGCATAAAGCATAACGCATAACGCAAACCTATACCGCATAACGCATAACGCATAACGCATAATGCATAACGCATAACGCATAACGCATGACGCCTAACGCATAACGCATAACGCATAACGCATAACGTATAACTCATAAACCACAACGCATAACGCATAACGCATAACGCATAACGCATAACGGATCACGCATAACGCATAAATCATAACGCATAACACATAACGCATAACGCATAACGCAAACGTATAACGCATAACGCATAAGGCATAACGCATAACGCAAACGTATAACGCACAACGCATAAAGCATAACGTATAACGCATAACGCATAACGCATAACGCATAACGCATAACGCATAACGCATAACGCATAAAGCGAAACGCATAACGCATAACGCATAAAGCATAATGCATAACGCGTAACGCATAACGCGTAACGCATAACGCATAACGCATAACGCATAACGCATAACGCATAACGCCTAACGCATAACGGATCACGCATAACGCATAAAGCATAACGCATAACACACAACGCATAACGCATAACGCAAACGTATAACGCACAACGCATAAAGCATAACGCATAACGCATAAAGCATAATGCATAACGCGTAACGCATAACGCGTAACGCATAACGCTTAACGCATAACGCATAACGCATAACGCATAACGCCTAACGCATAACGGATCACGCATAACGCATAAAGCATAACGCATAACACACAACGCATAACGCATAACGCACACGTATAACGCACAACGCATAAAGCATAACGTATAACGCAAAACGCATAACGCCTAACGCATAACGGATCACGCATATCGCATAAAGCATAACGCATAACGCATAACGCATAACGCATAACGCATAATGCATAACGCATAACGCATAACGCATAAAGCATAACGCATAACGCATAACGCATAACGCATAACGCATAACGCATAACGCATAACGAAAAACGCATAACGTATAACTCATAACCCACAACGCATAACGCATAGCGCATAACGTATTACTCATAACGCATAACGCATAAAGCATAACGCATCACGCATATCGCATAACGCATAACGCATAACGCATAACGCATAACGCATAAAGCATAACGCATCACGCATATCGCATAACGCATAACGAATATCGCATAACGCATAACGCATAACGCATAACGCATAACGCATAAAGCATAACGCATAACGCAAACCGCATAACGCATAACGGATCACGCATAACGCATAAAGCATAACGCATAACGCATAACGCATAACGCATAAGGCATAACGCATAACGCAAACGTATAACGCACAACGCATAAAGCATAACGTATAACGCATAACGCATAACGCATAACACTTAACGCATAACGCATAACGCATAACGCATAACGCATAACGCATAACGCATAAAGCGAAACGCATAACGCATAACGCATAAAGCATAACGCATAACGCGTAACGCATAACGCATAAAGCATAACGCATCACGCATAAAGCATAACGTATAATGCATAACGCATAATCCACAACGCATAACGAATACCGCAAAACGCATAACGCCTAACGCATAACGGATCACGCATAACGCATAAAGCATAACGCATAACAAATAACGCATAACGCAAACGTATAACGCACAACGCATAAAGCATAACGTATAACGCAAAACGCATAACGCCTAACGCATAACGGATCACGCATAACGCATAAAGCATAACGCATAACGCATAACGCATAACGCATAACGCATAACGCATAACGCATAACGCATAACGCATAACGCATAACGCATAACGCATAACGCATAACGCATAACGCATAACGCAAACGTATAACGCACAACGCATAACGCATAACGCATAACGCATAACGCGTAACGCATAACGCATAATGCATAACGCATAACGCATAACGCATAACGCATAACGCATAACGCATAACGCACAACGCATAAAGCATAACGTATAACGCATAACGCATAACGCATAACGCTTAACGCATAACGCATAATGCATAACGCATAACGCAGAACGCATAACGCAAAACGCATAACGTATAACTCATAACCCACAACGCATAACGCATAGCGCATAACGTATAACTCATAACGCATAACGCATAAAGCATAACGCATAACGCATCACGCATATCGCATAACGCATAACGCATAACGCATAACGCATAACGCATAACGCATAACGCATAACCCACAACGCATAACGCATAACGCATAACGCATAACGCATAACGCATAACGCATAACGCATAAAGCGAAACGCATAACGCATAACCCATAACGCATAATACATAACGCATAACGCATACCGTATAACGCATAACGCATAACGCATAACGAACAACGCATAACGCATAATGCATAACGCATAACGCATAACGCATAACGCATAACGTATAACTCATAACGCATAACGCATAAAGCATAACGCATCACGCATAACGCATAAAGCATAACGCATAACACATAACGCAAAACGCATAACGCATAACGCAAACGTATAACGCACAACGCATAAAGCATAACGTATAACGCAAAACGCATAACGCCTAACGCATAACGGATCACGCATAACGCATAAAGCAGAACGCATAACGCATAACGCATAAGGCATAACGCATAACGCAAACGTATAACGCACAACGCATAAAGCATAACGTATAACGCATAACGCATAACGCATAACGCATAACGCATAACGCATAACGCATAACGCATAAAGCGAAACGCATAACGCATAACGCATAAAGCATAATGCATAACGCGTAACGCATAACGCGTAACGCATAACGCATAACGCATAACGCATAACGCATAACGCATAACGCATAACGCCTAACGCATAACGGATCACGCATAACGCATAAAGCATAACGCATAACACATAACGCATAACGCAAACGTATAACGCACAACGCATAAAGCATAACGTATAACGCAAAACGCATAACGCCTAACGCATAACGGATCACGCATATCGCATAAAGCATAACGCATAACGCATAACGCATAACGCATAACGCATAATGCATAACGCATAACGCATAACGCATAACGCATAAAGCATAACGCATAACGCATAACGCTTAACGCATAACGCATAACGCATAACGCATAACGCAAAACGCATAACGTATAACTCATAACCCACAACGCATAACGCATAGCGCATAACGTATTACTCATAACGCATAACGCATAAAGCATAACGCATCACGCATATCGCATAACGCATAACGTATAACGCATAACGCATAACGCATAACGCATAACGCATAAAGCATAACGCATCACGCATATCGCATAACGCATAACGAATAACGCATAACGCATAACGCATAACGCATAACGCATAACGCATAAAGCATAACGCATAACGCAAATCGCATAACGCATAACGGATCACGCATAACGCATAAAGCATAACGCATAACGCATAACGCATAACGCATAAGGCATAACGCATAACGCAAACGTATAACGCACAACGCATAAAGCATAACGTATAACGCATAACGCATAACGCATAACGCTTAACGCATAACGCATAACGCATAACGCATAACGCATAACGCATATCGCATAACGCATAAAGCGAAACGCATAACGCATAACGCATAAAGCATAACGCATAACGCGTAACGCATAACGCGTAACGCATAACGCACAACGCATAAAGCATAACGTATAACGCATAACGCATAACGCATAACGCTTAACGCATAACGCATAACGCATAACGCATAACGCATAACGCATAACGCAAAACGCATAACGTATAACTCATAACGCATAACGCATCACGCATAAAGCATAACGTATAACGCATAACGCATAATCCACAACGCATAACGAATACCGCAAAACGCATAACGCCTAACGCATAACGGACCACGCATAACGCATAAAGCATAACGCATAACAAATAACGCATAACGCATAACGCAAACGTATAACGCACAACGCATAAAGCATAACGTATAACGCAAAACGCATAACGCCTAACGCATAACGGATCACGCATAACGCATAAAGCATAACGCATAACGCATAACGCATAACGCATAACGCATAACGCATAACGCATAACGCATAACGCATAACGCATAACGCATAACGCATAACGCATAACGCATAACGCAAACGTATAACGCACAACGCATAACGCATAACGCATAACGCATAACGCGTAACGCATAACGCATAATGCATAACGCATAACGCATAACGCATAACGCATAACGCACAACGCATAATGCATAACGTATAACGCATAACGCATAACGCATAACGCTTAACGCATAACGCATAACGCATAACGCATAACGCAGAACGCATAACGCAAAACGCATAACGTATAACTCATAACCCACAACGCATAACGCATAGCGCATAACGTATAACTCATAACGCATAACGCATAAAGCATAACGCATAACGCATCACGCATATCGCATAACGCATAACGCATAACGCATAACGCATAACGCATAACGCATAACGCATAACGCATAACGCATAAAGCATAACGCATAACGCATAACGCATAACGCATAACGCATAACGCATAACGCATAACGCATAACGCGAAACGCATAACGCATAACCCATAACGCATAATACATAACGCATAACGCATACCGTATAACGCATAACGCATAACGCATAACGAACAACGCATAACGCATAACGCATAACGCATAACGCATAACGCATAACGCATAACGTATAACTCATAACGCATAACGCATAAAGCATAACGCATCACGCATAACGCATAAAGCATAACGCATAACACATAACGCATAACGCATAACGCATAACGCAAACGTATAACGCACAACGCATAAAGCATAACGTATATCGCAAAACGCATAACGCCTAACGCATAACGGATCACGCATAACGCATAAAGCAGAACGCATAACGCATAACGCATAAGGCATAACGCATAACGCAAACGTATAACGCACAACGCATAAAGCATAACGTATAACGCATAACGCATAACGCATAACGCATAACGCATAACGCATAACGCATAACGCATAAAGCGAAACGCATAACGCATAACGCATAAAGCATAATGCATAACGCGTAACGCATAACGCGTAACGCATAACGCATAACGCATAACGCATAACGCATAACGCATAACGCATAACGCATAACGCATAACGCCTAACGCATAACGGATCACGCATAACGCATAAAGCATAACGCATAACACATAACGCATAACGCATAACGCAAACGTATAACGCACAACGCATAAAGCATAACGTATAACGCAAAACGCATAACGCCTAACGCATAACGGATCACGCATATCGCATAAAGCATAACGCATAACGCATAACGCATAACGCATAACGCATAAAGCATAACGCATAACGCATAACGCTTAACGCATAACGCATAACGCATAACGCAAAACGCATAACGTATAACTCATAACCCACAACGCATAACGCATAGCGCATAACGTATTACTCATAACGCATAACGCATAAAGCATAACGCATCACGCATATCGCATAACGCATAACGCATAACGCATAACGCATAACGCATAACGCATAACGCATAAAGCATAACGCATCACGCATATCGCATAACGCATAACGAATAACGCATAACGCATAACGCATAACGCATAACGCATAACGCATAAAGCATAACGCATATCGCAAACCGCATAACGCATAACGGATCACGCATAACGCATAAAACATAACGCATAACGCATAACGCATAACGCATAAGGCATAACGCATAACGCAAACGTATAACGCACAACGCATAAAGCATAACGTATAACGCATAACGCATAACGCATAACGCTTAACGCATAACGCATAACGCATAACGCATAACGCATAACGCATAAAGCGAAACGCATAACGCATAATGCATAAAGCATAACGCATAACGCGTAACGCATAACGCATAAAGCATAACGCATCACGCATAAAGCATAACGTATAACGCATAACGCATAATCCACAACGCATAACGAATACCGCAAAACGCATAACGCCTAACGCATAACGGATCACGCATAACGCATAAAGCATAACGCATAACACATAACGCATAACGCATAACGCAAACGTATAACGCACAACGCATAAAGCATAACGTATAACGCAAAACGCATAACGCCTAACGCATAACGGATCACGCATAACGCATAAAGCATAACGCATAACGCATAACGCATAACGCATAACGCATAACGCATAACGCATAACGCATAACGCATAACGCATAACGCATAACGCATAACGCATAACGCATAACGCATAACGCATAACGCATAACGCATAACGCATAACGCAAACGTATAACGCACAACGCATAACGCATAACGCATAACGCATAACGCGTAACGCATAACGCATAACGCATAACGCATAACGCATAACGCATAACGCATAACGCACAACGCATAAAGCATAACGTATAACGCATAACGCATAACGCATAACGCTTAACGCATAACGCATAACGCATAACGCATAACGCAGAACGCATAACGCAAAACGCATAACGTATAACTCATAACCCACAACGCATAACGCATAGCGCATAACGTATAACTCATAACGCATAACGCATAAAGCATAACGCATAACGCATCACGCATATCGCATAACGCATAACGCATAACGCATAACGCATAACGCATAACGCATAACGCATAACGCATAACGCATAAAGCATAACGCATAACGCATAACGCATAACACATAACGCATAACGCATAACGCATAACGCATAACGCGAAACGCATAACGCATAACCCATAACGCATAATACATAACGCATAACGCATACCGTATAACGCATAACGCATAACGCATAACGAACAACGCATAACGCATAATGCATAACGCATAACGCATAACGCATAACGCATAACGTATAACTCATAACGCATAACGCATAAAGCATAACGCATCACGCATAACGCATAAAGCATAACGCATAACGCATAACGCATAACGCATAACGCATAACGCAAACGTATAACGCACAACGCATAAAGCATAACGTATAACGCAAAACGCATAACGCCTAACGCATAACGGATCACGCATAACGCATAACGCATAACGCATAACGCAAACTTATAACGCACAACGCATAAAGCATAACCTATAACGCATAACGCATAACGCATAACGCATAACGCATAACGCTTAACGCATAACGCATAACGCATAAAGCGTAACGCATAACGCATAATGCATAACGCATAACGCATAACGCATAACGAATAACGCATAACGCATAACGCATAACGGATCACGCATAACCAATAAAGCATAACGCATAACGCATAACGAATACCGCAAAACGCATAACGCCTAACGCATAACGGATCACGCATAACATATAAAGCATAACGCGTAACGGATAATGCATAACGTATAACTCATAACCCACAACGCATAACGCATAACGCATAACGCATAACGCATAACGCATAACGCATAACGCATAACGCATAACGCATAACGCTTAACGCATAACGCATAAAGCATAAAGCATAAAGCATAATGCATAAAGCATAAAGCATAACGCATAACGCATAACGCATAACGCATAAAGCATAACGCATAACGCATAACGCAAACGTATAACGCACATCGCATAATGCATAACGAACAACACATAACGCATAATGCATAAAGCATAACGCATAACGCATAACGCAAACGTATAACGCACAACGCATAACGCATAACGAACAACGCCTAACGCATAATGCATAACGCATAACGCATAACGCATAACGCATAACGCATAACGCATAACGCATAACGCATAACGCATAATGCATAACGCATAACGCATAAAGCATAACGCATAACGCATAACGCAAACGTATAACGCATAACGCATAACGCATAACGCATAACGCATAACGCATAACGCATAACGCATAACGCATAACGCATAACGCATAACGAACAACGCCTAACTCATAATGCATAACGCAAACGTATAACGCACAACGCATAACGCATAACGAACAACGCCTAACGCATAATGCATAACGCATAACGCATAACCCATAACGCATAAAGCAAAACGCATAACGCATAACGCATAACGCATAACGCATAACGCATAATGCATAACGCATAACGCATAACGCATAACGCATAACGCATAACGCATAACGCAAACGTATAACGCATAACGCATAACGCAAACGTATAACGCATAACGCATAACGCATAACGCATAACGCATAACGCAAACGTATAACGCATAACGCATAACGCATAAAGCATAACGCATAACGCATAACGCATAACGCATAACGCATAACGCATAACGCATAAAGCATAACGCATAACGCATAACGCATAAAGCATAACGCATAACGCATAACGCACACGTATAACGCACAACGCATAACGCATAACGCATAACGCATCACGCATAACGCATAATGCATAACGCATAACGCATAACGCATAACGCAAACGTATAACGCATAACGCATAACGCAAACGTATAACGCATAACGCATAACGCATAACGCATAACGCAAACGTATAACGCATAACGCATAACGCATAAAGCATAACGCATAACGCATAACGCATAACGCATAACGCGTAACGTATAACTCATAACCCACAACGCATAACGCATAACGTATAACTCATAACGCATAACGCATAACGCATAAAGCATAACGCATCACGCATAACGCATAACGCATAACGCATAACGCGAAACGCATATCGCATAACGCATAACGCATAACGCATAACGCATAACGCATAACGCATAAAGCATAACGCATAACGCATAACGCATAACGCATAACGCATAACGCATAACGCGAAACGCATAACGCATAACCCATAACGCATAATACATAACGCATAACGCATACCGTATAACGCATAACGCATAACGCATAACGAACAACGCATAACGCATAATGCATAACGCATAACGCATAACGCATAACGCATAACGTATAACTCATAACGCATAACGCATAAAGCATAACGCATCACGCATAACGCATAAAGCATAACGCATAACGCATAACGCATAAAGCATAACGCATAACGCATAACGCATAACGCATAACGCGTAACGTATAACTCATAACCCACAACGCATAACGCATAACGTATAACTCATAACGCATAACGCATAACGCATAAAGCATAACGCATCACGCATAACCCATAACGCATAAAGCAAAACGCATAACGCATAACGCATAACGCATCACGCATAACGCATAATGCATAACGCATAACGCATAACGCATAACGCATAACGCATAACGCAAACGTATAACGCATAACGCATAACGCAAACGTATAACGCACAACGCATAACGCATAACGAACAACGCCTAACGCATAATGCATAACGCATAACGCATAACCCATAACGCATAAAGCAAAACGCATAACGCATAACGCATAACGCATAACGCATAACGCATAACGCATAACGCAAACGTATAACGCACAACGCATAACGCATAACGCATAACGCATAACGCGTAACGCATAACGCATAATGCATAACGCATAACGCATAACGCATAACGCATAACGCACAACGCATAAAGCATAACGTATAACGCATAACGCATAACGCATAACGCTTAACGCATAACGCATAACGCATAACGCATAACGCAGAACGCATAACGCAAAACGCATAACGTATAACTCATAACCCACAACGCATAACGCATAGCGCATAACGTATAACTCATAACGCATAACGCATAAAGCATAACGCATAACGCATCACGCATATCGCATAACGCATAACGCATAACGCATAACGCATAACGCATAACGCATAACGCATAACGCATAACGCATAAAGCATAACGCATAACGCATAACGCATAACACATAACGCATAACGCATAACGCATAACGCATAAGGCATAACGCATAACGCAAACGTATAACGCACAACGCATAAAGCATAACGTATAACGCATAACGCATAACGCATAACGCTTAACGCATAACGCATAACGCATAACGCATAACGCATAACGCATAAAGCGAAACGCATAACGCATAATGCATAAAGCATAACGCATAACGCGTAACGCATAACGCATAAAGCATAACGCATCACGCATAAAGCATAACGTATAACGCATAACGCATAATCCACAACGCATAACGAATACCGCAAAACGCATAACGCCTAACGCATAACGGATCACGCATAACGCATAAAGCATAACGCATAACAAATAACGCATAACGCATAACGCAAACGTATAACGCACAACGCATAAAGCATAACGTATAACGCAAAACGCATAACGCCTAACGCATAACGGATCACGCATAACGCATAAAGCATAACGCATAACGCATAACGCATAACGCATAACGCATAACGCATAACGCATAACGCATAACGCATAACGCATAACGCATAACGCATAACGCATAACGCATAACGCATAACGCATAACGCATAACGCATAACGCATAACGCAAACGTATAACGCACAACGCATAACGCATAACGCATAACGCATAACGCGTAACGCATAACGCATAACGCATAACGCATAACGCATAACGCATAACGCATAACGCACAACGCATAAAGCATAACGTATAACGCATAACGCATAACGCATAACGCTTAACGCATAACGCATAACGCATAACGCATAACGCAGAACGCATAACGCAAAACGCATAACGTATAACTCATAACCCACAACGCATAACGCATAGCGCATAACGTATAACTCATAACGCATAACGCATAAAGCATAACGCATAACGCATCACGCATATCGCATAACGCATAACGCATAACGCATAACGCATAACGCATAACGCATAACGCATAACGCATAACGCATAAAGCATAACGCATAACGCATAACGCATAACACATAACGCATAACGCATAACGCATAACGCATAACGCGAAACGCATAACGCATAACCCATAACGCATAATACATAACGCATAACGCATAACGCATAACGCATAACGCATAACGCATAACGCATAACGCATAATGCATAACGCATAACGCATAACGCATAACGCATAACGTATAACTCATAACGCATAACGCATAAAGCATAACGCATCACGCATAACGCATAAAGCATAACGCATAACACATAACGCATAACGCATAACGCATAACGCAAACGTATAACGCACAACGCATAAAGCATAACGTATAACGCAAAACGCATAACGCCTAACGCATAACGGATCACGCATAACGCATAACGCATAACGCATAACGCAAACTTATAACGCACAACGCATAAAGCATAACCTATAACGCATAACGCATAACGCATAACGCATAACGCATAACGCTTAACGCATAACGCATAACGCATAAAGCGTAACGCATAACGCATAATGCATAACGCATAACGCATAACGCATAACGAATAACGCATAACGCATAACGCATAACGGATCACGCATAACCAATAAAGCATAACGCATAACGCATAACGAATACCGCAAAACGCATAACGCCTAACGCATAACGGATCACGCATAACATATAAAGCATAACGCGTAACGGATAATGCATAACGTATAACTCATAACCCACAACGCATAACGCATAACGCATAACGCATAACGCATAACGCATAACGCATAACGCATAACGCATAACGCATAACGCTTAACGCATAACGCATAAAGCATAAAGCATAAAGCATAATGCATAAAGCATAAAGCATAACGCATAACGCATAACGCATAACGCATAAAGCATAACGCATAACGCATAACGCAAACGTATAACGCACATCGCATAATGCATAACGAACAACACATAACGCATAATGCATAAAGCATAACGCATAACGCATAACGCAAACGTATAACGCACAACGCATAACGCATAACGAACAACGCCTAACGCATAATGCATAACGCATAACGCATAACGCATAACGCATAACGCATAACGCATAACGCATAACGCATAACGCATAATGCATAACGCATAACGCATAAAGCATAACGCATAACGCATAACGCAAACGTATAACGCATAACGCATAACGCATAACGCATAACGCATAACGCATAACGCATAACGCATAACGCATAACGCATAACGCATAACGAACAACGCCTAACTCATAATGCATAACGCAAACGTATAACGCACAACGCATAACGCATAACGAACAACGCCTAACGCATAATGCATAACGCATAACGCATAACCCATAACGCATAAAGCAAAACGCATAACGCATAACGCATAACGCATCACGCATAACGCATAATGCATAACGCATAACGCATAACGCATAACGCATAACGCATAACGCATAACGCAAACGTATAACGCATAACGCATAACGCAAACGTATAACGCATAACGCATAACGCATAACGCATAACGCATAACGCAAACGTATAACGCATAACGCATAACGCATAAAGCATAACGCATAACGCATAACGCATAACGCATAACGCATAACGCATAACGCATAAAGCATAACGCATAACGCATAACGCATAAAGCATAACGCATAACGCATAACGCACACGTATAACGCACAACGCATAACGCATAACGCATAACGCATAACGCATAACGCATAATGCATAACGCATAACGCATAACGCATAACGCAAACGTATAACGCATAACGCATAACGCAAACGTATAACGCATAACGCATAACGCATAACGCATAACGCAAACGTATAACGCATAACGCATAACGCATAAAGCATAACGCATAACGCATAACGCATAACGCATAACGCATAACGTATAACTCATAACCCACAACGCATAACGCATAACGTATAACTCATAACCCATAACGCATAACGCATAAAGCATAACGCATAACGCATAACGCATAACGCATAACGCATAACGCAAAACGCATATCGCATAACGCATAACGCATAACGCATAACGCATAACGCATAACGCATAAAGCATAACGCATAACGCATAACGCATAACGCATAACGCATAACGCATAACGCGAAACGCATAACGCATAACCCATAACGCATAATACATAACGCATAACGCATACCGTATAACGCATAACGCATAACGCATAACGAACAACGCATAACGCATAATGCATAACGCATAACGCATAACGCATAACGCATAACGTATAACTCATAACGCATAACGCATAAAGCATAACGCATCACGCATAACGCATAAAGCATAACGCATAACGCATAACGCATAAAGCATAACGCATAACGCATAACGCATAACGCATAACGCGTAACGTATAACTCATAACCCACAACGCATAACGCATAACGTATAACTCATAACGCATAACGCATAACGCATAAAGCATAACGCATCACGCATAACCCATAACGCATAAAGCAAAACGCATAACGCATAACGCATAACGCATCACGCATAACGCATAATGCATAACGCATAACGCATAACGCATAACGCATAACGCATAACGCAAACGTATAACGCATAACGCATAACGCAAACGTATAACGCACAACGCATAACGCATAACGAACAACGCCTAACGCATAATGCATAACGCATAACGCATAACCCATAACGCATAAAGCAAAACGCATAACGCATAACGCATAACGCATCACGCATAACGCATAATGCATAACGCATAACGCATAACGCATAACGCATAACGCATAACGCATAACGCATAACGCAAACGTATAACGCATAACGCATAACGCAAACGTATAACGCATAACGCATAACGCATAACGCATAACGCAAACGTATAACGCATAACGCATAACGCATAAAGCATAACGCATAACGCAAAACGCATAACGCATAACGCATAACGCATAACGCATAAAGCATAACGCATAACGCATAACGCATAAAGCATAACGCATAACGCATAACGCACACGTATAACGCACAACGCATAACGCATAACGCATAACGCATCACGCATAACGCATAATGCATAACGCATAACGCATAACGCATAACGCAAACGTATAACGCATAACGCATAACGCAAACGTATAACGCATAACGCATAACGCATAACGCATAACGCATAACGCAAACGTATAACGCATAACGCATAACGCATAAAGCATAACGCATAACGCATAACGCATAACGCATAACGCGTAACGTATAACTCATAACCCACAACGCATAACGCATAACGTATAACTCATAACGCATAACGCATAACGCATAAAGCATAACGCATCACGCATAACGCATAACGCATAACGCATAACGCGAAACGCATATCGCATAACGCATAACGCATAACGCATAACGCATAACGCATAACGCATAAAGCATAACGCATAACGCATAACGCATAACGCATAACGCATAACGCATAACGCGAAACGCATAACGCATAACCCATAACGCATAATACATAACGCATAACGCATACCGTATAACGCATAACGCATAACGCATAACGAACAACGCATAACGCATAATGCATAACGCATAACGCATAACGCATAACGCATAACGTATAACTCATAACGCATAACGCATAAAGCATAACGCATCACGCATAACGCATAAAGCATAACGCATAACGCATAACGCATAAAGCATAACGCATAACGCATAACGCATAACGCATAACGCGTAACGTATAACTCATAACCCACAACGCATAACGCATAACGTATAACTCATAACGCATAACGCAAACGTATAACGCACAACGCATAACGCATAACGAACAACGCCTAACGCATAATGCATAACGCATAACGCATAACCCATAACGCATAAAGCAAAACGCATAACGCATAACGCATCACGCATAACGCATAATGCATAACGCATAACGCATA
Source organism: Lasioglossum morio (assembly GCA_916610235.2). Classification (NCBI taxonomy): domain Eukaryota; kingdom Metazoa; phylum Arthropoda; class Insecta; order Hymenoptera; family Halictidae; genus Lasioglossum; species Lasioglossum morio. Next base: position 3,784,182 of record CAKAJA020000423.1, read on the forward strand.
ACGCATAACGCATAACGCATAACGCAAACGTATAACGCATAACGCATAACGCAAACGTATAACGCATAACGCATAACGCATAACGCATAACGCATAACGCAAACGTATAACGCATAACGCATAACGCATAAAGCATAACGCATAACGCATAACGCATAACGCATAACGCATAACGCATAACGCATAAAGCATAACGCATAACGCATAACGCATAAAGCATAACGCATAACGCATAACGCACACGTATAACGCACAACGCATAACGCATAACGCATAACGCATCACGCATAACGCATAATGCATAACGCATAACGCATAACGCATAACGCAAACGTATAACGCATAACGCATAACGCAAACGTATAACGCATAACGCATAACGCATAACGCATAACGCAAACGTATAACGCATAACGCATAACGCATAAAGCATAACGCATAACGCATAACGCATAACGCATAACGCGTAACGTATAACTCATAACCCACAACGCATAACGCATAACGTATAACTCATAACGCATAACGCATAACGCATAAAGCATAACGCATCACGCATAACGCATAACGCATAACGCATAACGCGAAACGCATATCGCATAACGCATAACGCATAACGCATAACGCATAACGCATAACGCATAAAGCATAACGCATAACGCATAACGCATAACGCATAACGCATAACGCATAACGCGAAACGCATAACGCATAACCCATAACGCATAATACATAACGCATAACGCATACCGTATAACGCATAACGCATAACGCATAACGAACAACGCATAACGCATAATGCATAACGCATAACGCATATCGCATAACGCATAACGTATAACTCATAACGCATAACGCATAAAGCATAACGCATCACGCATAACGCATAAAGCATAACGCAAAACGCATAACGCATAAAGCATAACGCATAACGCATAACGCATAACGCATAACGCGTAACGTATAACTCATAACCCACAACGCATAACGCATAACGTATAACTCATAACGCATAACGCATAACGCATAAAGCATAACGCATCACGCATAACCCATAACGCATAAAGCAAAACGCATAACGCATAACGCATAACGCATCACGCATAACGCATAATGCATAACGCATAACGCATAACGCATAACGCATAACGCATAACGCAAACGTATAACGCATAACGCATAACGCAAACGTATAACGCACAACGCATAACGCATAACGCATAACGCATAACGCATAACGCATAACGCAAACGTATAACGCATAACGCATAACGCAAACGTATAACGCATAACGCATAACGCATAACGCATAACGCATAACGCAAACGTATAACGCATAACGCATAACGCATAACGCATAAAGCAAAACGCATAACGCATAACGCATAACGCATCACGCATAACGCATAATGCATAACGCATAACGCATAACGCATAACGCATAACGCATAACGCATAACGCAAACGTATAACGCATAACGCATAACGCAAACGTATAACGCATAACGCATAACGCATAACGCATAACGCATAACGCAAACGTATAACGCATAACGCATAACGCATAAAGCATAACGCATAACGCATAACGCATAACGCATAACGCATAACGCATAACGCATAAAGCATAACGCATAAAGCAAAACGCATAACGCATAACGCATAACGCATCACGCATAACGCATAATGCATAACGCATAACGCATAAAGCATAACGCATAACGCATAACGCACACGTATAACGCACAACGCATAACGCATAACGCATAACGCATCACGCATAACGCATAATGCATAACGCATAAAGCATAACGCATAACGCATAACGCATAAAGCATAACGCATAACGCATAACGCATAACGCATAACGCGTAACGTATAACTCATAACCCACAACGCATAACGCATAACGTATAACTCATAACGCATAACGCATAACGCATAAAGCATAACGCATCACGCATAACCCATAACGCATAAAGCAAAACGCATAACGCATAACGCATAACGCATCACGCATAACGCATAATGCATAACGCATAACGCATAACGCATAACGCATAACGCATAACGCAAACGTATAACGCATAACGCATAACGCAAACGTATAACGCATAACGCATAACGCATACCGCATAACGCAAACGTATAACGCATAACGCATAACGCATAAAGCATAACGCATAACGCATAACGCATAACGCATAACGCATAACGCATAACGCATAACGCATAAAGCATAACGCATAACGCATAACGCATAAAGCATAACGCATAACGCATAACGCACACGTATAACGCACAACGCATAACGCATAACGCATAACGCATCACGCATAACGCATAATGCATAACGCATAACGCATAACGCATAACGCAAACGTATAACGCATAACGCATAACGCAAACGTATAACGCATAACGCATAACGCATAACGCATAACGCAAACGTATAACGCATAACGCATAACGCATAAAGCATAACGCATAACGCATAACGCATAACGCATAACGCGTAACGTATAACTCATAACCCACAACGCATAACGCATAACGTATAACTCATAACGCATAACGCATAACGCATAAAGCATAACGCATCACGCATAACGCATAACGCATAACGCATAACGCATAACGCGAAACGCATATCGCATAACGCATAACGCATAACGCATAACGCATAACGCATAACGCATAAAGCATAACGCATAACGCATAACGCATAACGCATAACGCATAACGCATAACGCGAAACGCATAACGCATAACCCATAACGCATAATACATAACGCATAACGCATACCGTATAACGCATAACGCATAACGCATAACGAACAACGCATAACGCATAATGCATAACGCATAACGCATAACGCATAACGCATAACGTATAACTCATAACGTATAACGCCTAACGCATAACGGATCACGCATAACGCATAAAGCAGAACGCATAACGCATAACCCATAAGGCATAACGCATAACGCAAACGTATAACGCACAACGCATAACGCATAAAGCATAACGCATAACGCATAACGCATAACGCATAACGCGTAACGTATAACTCATAACCCACAACGCATAACGCATAACGTATAACTCATAACGCATAACGCATAACGCATAAAGCATAACGCATCACGCATAACGCATAACGCATAACGCATAACGCGAAACGCATATCGCATAACGCATAACGCATAACGCATAACGCATAACGCATAACGCATAAAGCATAACGCATAACGCATAACGCATAACGCATAACGCATAACGCATAACGCGAAACGCATAACGCATAACCCATAACGCATAATACATAACGCATAACGCATACCGTATAACGCAAAAACGCATAACGCATAACGAACAACGCATAACGCATAATGCATAACGCATAACGCATATCGCATAACGCATAACGTATAACTCATAACGCATAACGCATAAAGCATAACGCATCACGCATAACGCATAAAGCATAACGCAAAACGCATAACGCATAAAGCATAACGCATAACGCATAACGCATAACGCATAACGCGTAACGTATAACTCATAACCCACAACGCATAACGCATAACGTATAACTCATAACGCATAACGCATAACGCATAAAGCATAACGCATCACGCATAACCCATAACGCATAAAGCAAAACGCATAACGCATAACGCATAACGCATCACGCATAACGCATAATGCATAACGCATAACGCATAACGCATAACGCATAACGCATAACGCAAACGTATAACGCATAACGCATAACGCAAACGTATAACGCACAACGCATAACGCATAACGCATAACGCATAACGCATAACGCATAACGCAAACGTATAACGCATAACGCATAACGCAAACGTATAACGCATAACGCATAACGCATAACGCATAACGCATAACGCATAACGCAAACGTATAACGCATAACGCATAACGCATAACGCATAAAGCAAAACGCATAACGCATAACGCATAACGCATCACGCATAACGCATAATGCATAACGCATAACGCATAACGCATAACGCATAACGCATAACGCATAACGCAAACGTATAACGCATAACGCATAACGCAAACGTATAACGCATAACGCATAACGCATAACGCATAACGCATAACGCAAACGTATAACGCATAACGCATAACGCATAAAGCATAACGCATAACGCATAACGCATAACGCATAACGCATAACGCATAACGCATAAAGCATAACGCATAAAGCAAAACGCATAACGCATAACGCATAACGCATCACGCATAACGCATAATGCATAACGCATAACGCATAAAGCATAACGCATAACGCATAACGCACACGTATAACGCACAACGCATAACGCATAACGCATAACGCATCACGCATAACGCATAATGCATAACGCATAAAGCATAACGCATAACGCATAACGCATAAAGCATAACGCATAACGCATAACGCATAACGCATAACGCGTAACGTATAACTCATAACCCACAACGCATAACGCATAACGTATAACTCATAACGCATAACGCATAACGCATAAAGCATAACGCATCACGCATAACCCATAACGCATAAAGCAAAACGCATAACGCATAACGCATAACGCATCACGCATAACGCATAATGCATAACGCATAACGCATAACGCATAACGCATAACGCATAACGCAAACGTATAACGCATAACGCATAACGCAAACGTATAACGCATAACGCATAACGCATACCGCATAACGCAAACGTATAACGCATAACGCATAACGCATAAAGCATAACGCATAACGCATAACGCATAACGCATAACGCATAACGCATAACGCATAACGCATAAAGCATAACGCATAACGCATAACGCATAAAGCATAACGCATAACGCATAACGCACACGTATAACGCACAACGCATAACGCATAACGCATAACGCATCACGCATAACGCATAATGCATAACGCATAACGCATAACGCATAACGCAAACGTATAACGCATAACGCATAACGCAAACGTATAACGCATAACGCATAACGCATAACGCATAACGCAAACGTATAACGCATAACGCATAACGCATAAAGCATAACGCATAACGCATAACGCATAACGCATAACGCGTAACGTATAACTCATAACCCACAACGCATAACGCATAACGTATAACTCATAACGCATAACGCATAACGCATAAAGCATAACGCATCACGCATAACGCATAACGCATAACGCATAACGCATAACGCGAAACGCATATCGCATAACGCATAACGCATAACGCATAACGCATAACGCATAACGCATAAAGCATAACGCATAACGCATAACGCATAACGCATAACGCATAACGCATAACGCGAAACGCATAACGCATAACCCATAACGCATAATACATAACGCATAACGCATACCGTATAACGCATAACGCATAACGCATAACGAACAACGCATAACGCATAATGCATAACGCATAACGCATAACGCATAACGCATAACGTATAACTCATAACGTATAACGCCTAACGCATAACGGATCACGCATAACGCATAAAGCAGAACGCATAACGCATAACCCATAAGGCATAACGCATAACGCAAACGTATAACGCACAACGCATAAAGCATAACGTATAACGCATAACGCATAACGCATAACGCATAACGCATAACGCATAACGCATAACGCATAAAGCGAAACGCATAACGCATAACGCATAAAGCATAATGCATAACGCGTAACGCATAACGCGTAACGCATAACGCATAACGCAAACGTATAACGCACAACGCATAAAGCATAACGTATAACGCAAAACGCATAACGCCTAACGCATAACGGATCACGCATATCGCATAAAGCATAACGCATAACGCATAACGCATAACGCATAATGCATAACGCATAACGCATAACGCATAAAGCATCACGCATATCGCATAACGCATAACGCATAACGCATAACGCATAACGCATAACGCATAACGCATAAAGCATAACGCATCACGCATATCGCATAACGCATAACGCTTAACGCATAACGCATAAAGCATAACGCATAACGCATAACGCATAACGCATAACGCATAAAGCGAAACGCATAACGCATAACGCATAAAGCATAACGCATAACGCGTAACGCATAACGCATAAAGCATAACGCATCACGCATAAAGCATAACGTATAACGCATAATGCATAACGCATAACGCATCACGCATAACGCATAATGCATAACGCATAACGCATAACGCATAACGCATAACGCATAACGCATAACGCAAACGTATAACGCATAACGCATAACGCATAACGCATAAAGCATAACGCATAACGCATAACGCATAACGCATAACGCATAAAGCATAACGCATCACGCATAAAGCATAACGTATAACGCATAACGCATAATCCACAACGCATAAAGCATAACGCATAACGCATAACGCATAACGCATAACGCATAACGCATAACGCATAACGCATAACGCATAACGCATAACGCATAACGCATAACGCATAACGCATAACGCATAACGCATAACGCAAACGTATAACGCACAACGCATAACGCATAACGCATAACGCGAAACGCATAACGCATAACCCATAACGCATAATACATAACGCATAACGCATACCGTATAACGCATAACGCATAACGCATAACGAACAACGCATAACGCATAATGCATAACGCATAACGCATAACGCATAACGCATAACGTATAACTCATAACGCATAACGCATAAAGCATAACGCATCACGCATAACGCATAAAGCATAACGCATAACACATAACGCATAACGCATAACGCATAACGCAAACGTATAACGCACAACGCATAAAGCATAACGTATAACGCAAAACGCATAACGCCTAACGCATAACGGATCACGCATAAGGCATAAAGCAGAACGCATAACGCATAACGCATAACGCATAACGCATAACGCATAACGCATAACGCAAACTTATAACGCACAACGCATAAAGCATAGCCTATAACGCATAACGCATAACGCATAACGCTTAACGCATAACGCATAACGCATAACGCATAACGCATAAAGCGTAACGCATAACGCATAATGCATAACGCATAACGCATAACGCATAACGAATAACGCATAACGCATAACGCATAACGGATCACGCATAACCAATAAAGCATAACGCATAACGCATAACGAATACCGCAAAACGCATAACGCCTAACGCATAACGGATCACGCATAACATATAAAGCATAACGCGTAACGCATAATGCATAACGTATAACTCATAACCCACAACGCATAACGCATAACGCATAACGCATAACGCATAACGCATAACGCTTAACGCATAACGCATAAAGCATAAAGCATAAAGCATAATGCATAAAGCATAAAGCATAACGCATAACGCATAACGCATAACGCATAAAGCATAACGCATAACGCATAACGCAAACGTATAACGCACATCGCATAATGCATAACGAACAACGCATAACGCATAATGCATAAAGCATAACGCATAACGCATAACGCAAACGTATAACGCACAACGCATAACGCATAACGAACAACGCCTAACGCATAATGCATAACGCATAACGCATAACGCATAACGCATAACGCATAACGCATAACGCATAACGCAGAACGCATAATGCATAACGCATAACGCATAAAGCATAACGCATAACGCATAACGCAAACGTATAACGCATAACGCATAACGCATAACGCATAACGCATAACGCATAACGCATAACGCATAACGCATAACGCATAACGCATAACGCATAACGCATAACGCATAACGCATAACGCATAACGCATACCGCATAACGCATAACGCATAACGCATAACGCATAAGGCATAACGCATAAAGCATAACGCATAACGCATAACGCAAACGTATAACGCACAACGCATAACGCATAACGAACAACGCCTAACGCATAATGCATAACGCAAACGTATAACGCACAATGCAAAACGCATAACGAACAACGCCTAACGCATAATGCATAACGCATAACGCATAACCCATAACGCATAAAGCAAAACGCATAACGCATAACGCATAACGCATCACGCATAACGCATAATGCATAACGCATAACGCATAACGCATAACGCATAACGCATAACGCATAACGCAAACGTATAACGCATAACGCATAACGCATAACGCATAAAGCATAACGCATAACGCATAACGCATAACGCGTAACGTATAACTCATAACCCACAACGCATAACGCATAACGTATAACTCATAACGCATAACGCATAACGCATAAAGCATAACGCATCACGCATAACGCATAACGCATAACGTGAAACGCATAACGCATAACGCATAACGCATAACGCATAATACATAACGCATAACGCATACCGTGTAACGCATAACGCATAACGCATAACGAACAACGCGTAACGCATAATGCATAACGCATAACGCATAACGCATAACGCATAACGCATAACGCATAACGCATAACGCATACCGCATAACGCATAACGTATAACGCATAACGCATAACGCAAAACGCATAACGCATAACGCATCACGCATAACGCATAATGCATAACGCAAAACGCATAACGCATAACGCATAACGCATAACGCAAACGTATAACGCACAACGCATAACGCATAACGAACAACGCCTAACGCATAATGCATAACGCATAACGCATAACGCATAACTCATAACCCACAACGCATAACGCATAACGTATAACTCATAACGCATAACGCATAAAGCATATCGCATCACGCATAACGCATAACGCGAAACGCATAACGCATAACGCATAACGCATAATACATAACGCATAACGCATATCGTATAACGCATAACGCATAACGCATAACGAACAACGCATAACGCATAATGCATAACGCATAACGCATAACGCATAACGCATAACGCATAAAGCATAACGCATCACGCATAAAGCATAACGTATAACGCATAACGCATAATGCACAACGCATAACGAATACCGCAAAACGCATAACGCCTCACGCATAACGGATCACGCATAACATATAAAGCATAACGCAGAACGCATAACGCATAACGCAAACGTATAACGCACAACGCATAAAGCATAACGCATAACGCATGACGCCTAACGCATAACGCATAACGCATACCGCATAACGTATAACTCATAACCCACAACGCATAACGCATAACGCATAACGCATAACGCATAACGCATAACGCTTAACGCATAACGCATAACGCATAACACATGACGCATAACGCATAACGCATAACGCATAACGCATAAAGCATAACGCATAACGCATAACGCACACGTATAACGCACAACGCATAACGCATAACGCATAACGCCTAACGCATAACGGATCACGCATAACGCATAACACATAACGCATAACGCATAACGCATAACGCATAACGCATACCGCATAACACATAACGCATAACGCATAACGCATAAGGCATAACGCATAAAGCATAACGCATAACGCATAACGCAAACGTATAACGCACAACGCATAACGCATAACGAACAACGCCTAACGCATAATGCATAACGCAAACGTATAACGCACAACGCATAACGCATAACGAACAACGCCTAACGCATAATGCATAACGCATAACGCATAACGCATAAAGCAAAACGCATAACGCATAACGCATAACGCATCACGCATAACGCATAATGCATAACGCATAACGCATAACGCATAACGCATAACGCATAACGCATAACGCATCACTCATAACGCATAATGCATAACGCATAACGCATAACGCATAACGCATAACGCATAACGCAAACGTATAACGCACAACGCATAACGCATAACGCATAACGCCTAACGCATAACGGATCACGCATAACGCATAAAGCATAACGCATAACACATAACGCATAACGCCCAACGCATAACGGATCACGCATAACGCATAACGCATAACGCATACCGTATAACGCATAACGCATATCGCATAAAGCATAAAGCATAAAGCATAAAGCATAACGCATAACGCATAACGCATAACGCATAAAGCATAACGCATAACGCATAACGCACACGTATAACGCACAACGCATAACGCATAACGCATAACGCCTAACGCATAACGGATCACGCATAACGCATAAAGCATAACGCATAACACATAACGCATAACGCCCAACGCATAACGGATCACGCATAACGCATAACGCATAACGCATACCGTATAACGCATAACGCATATCGCATAAAGCATAAAGCATAAAGCATAAAGCATAACGCATAACGCATAACGCATAAAGCATAACGCATAACGCATGACGCAAACGTATAACGCACATCGCATAACGCATAACGAACAACGCATAACGCATAATGCATAAAGCATAACGCAAAACCCATAACGCATAACGCATAAAGCATAACGCATAACGCATAACGCAAACCTATACCGCAAAACGCATAACGCCTAACGCATAACGGATCACGCATAACGCATAGCGCATAACGCATAACGCATAACGCATAACGCATAACGCACAACGCATAACGCATAACGCATAACGCATAACGCATGACGCCTAACGCATAACGGATCACGCATAACGCATAGCGCATAACGCATAACGCATAACGCATAACGCATAACGCATAACGCACAACGCATAACGCATAACGCATAACGCATAACGCATGACGCCTAACGCATAACGCATAACGCATAACGCATAACGTATAACTCACAAAGCACAACGCATAACGCATAACGTATAACTCATAAAGCACAACACATAACGCATAACGCATAACGAATAACGCATAACGCATAACGCATAACGCATAACGCATAACGCATAACGCATAACGCATAACGCATAACGCATAACGCATAACGCATAACGCATAACGCATAACGCATAACGCATAACGCATAACGCATAACGCATAACGCATAACGCATAACGCATAAAGCATAACGCATAACGCATAACGCACACGTATAACGCACAACGCATAACGTATAACTCATAACCCACAACGCATAACGCATAACGCGTAACGTATAACTCATAACGCACAACGCATAACGCATAACACATCACGCATAACTCATAACGCATAACTCATAACGCATAACGCATAACGCATAACGCATTACGGATAACGCACAACGCATAACGCATAACGCATAACGCATAACGCATAAAGCATTACGCATAACGCATAACGCATAATGCATAACGCATAACGCATAACGCATAACGCATAACGCATAACGCATAACGCATAACGCATAACGCATAACGCATAACGCATAACGCATAACGCATAACGCATAACGGATAACGCATAACGCATAACGCATAACGCATAACGCATAACAAATAACGCATAACGCATAACGCAAACGTATAACGCACAACGCATAACGCATAACGCATAACGCATAACGCATAACGCATAACGCATAACGCATAACGCTTAACGCATAACGCATAACGCATAACGCATAACGCATAACGCATAACGCATAACGCATAACGCATAACGTATAACGCATAACGCATAACGCATAAAGCATAACGCATAACGCATAACGCACACGTATAACGCACAACGCATAACGTATAACTCATAACCCACAACGCATAACGCATAACGCGTAACGTATAACTCATAACGCACAACGCATAACGCATAACACATCACGCATAACTCATAACGCATAACTCATAACGCATAACGCATAACGCATAACGCATTACGGATAACGCACAACGCATAACGCATAACGCATAACGCATAACGCATAAAGCATTACGCATAACGCATAACGCATAATGCATAACGCATAACGCATAACGCATAACGCATAACGCATAACGCATAACGCATAACGCATAACGCATAACGCATAACGCATAACGCATAACGCATAACGCATAACGCATAACGGATAACGCATAACGCATAACGCATAACGCATAACGCATAAAGCACGAATATGTCGCGTATATAACGTATATGTCGCGTATATAACGTATATGACGCGTACATGACGTATTTCACGCGTATATAATGTATATGTCGCGTATATGACGTATATGTCGCGTATATGCCGGTCATGTCGCGTATATAAGGTATATGTCGCATATATAACGAATATGTTGCGTATATAACGTATATCAAGCGTATATAACGTATATGACGCGTATATGCCGTACATGTCGCGTATATAAGGTATATGTCGCATATATAACGAATATGTTGCGTATATAACGTATATGAAGCGTATATAACGTATATGACGAGTATATGACGTATATGAAGCGTATATAACGTATATGTCGCGTATATAACGTATATGACGCGTATATAATATATATGACGCGTATATAAGGTATATGTCGCGTATATGGCGTATATGTCGCGTATATAACGTACATGTCGCGTATATAACGTATATGTCGCGTATATGACGTATATATCAAGCGTATATAACGTCTATCAAGCCTATATAACGTATATCAAGCGTATATGACGTATATCAAGCGTATATAACGTATATGTCGCGTATGTAACGTATATGACGCGTATATGACGTATATGACGCGTATATAACGTATATGACGCGTATATGACGTATATAAAGCGTATATAACGTACATGTCGCGTATATGACGTATATGTCGCGTATATGACGTATATGTCGCGTATATAACGAATATGACGCATATATGACGTATATGACGTATATGACGCGTATATAACGTATATGTCGCGTATATGACGTATATGTCCCGTATATAACGTATATGACGCGTATATAACGTATATGACGTGTATGTAACGTATATGTCGCGTATATGACGTATATGTCGCGTATATAACGTATGTGACCCGTATATAACGTATATGACGTGTAAATAACGTATATGGCGCGTATATAACGTATATGTCGCGTATATGACATATATGTCGGGTATATAACGTATATGACGCGTATA